>BMAU01021394.1:0-1200000 GCA_019973935.1 Trichonephila clavipes | reverse complement strand
TACTTTAATCCCTAACTAATTTAAAATCTTATTATATCAGAACGAATATTTTACAAATTAATTTTTTGTCTGATCTTAAAATCACAACATAGCAATTGAGTTGTACTGGAGCATATTACTACTAATACTGGAGCATATTTGTTTTTAAAAATTATACTTTGAAATATGATTTCATTCTTTCACATTAAACTAAGGTGACATTCAAAGTACCTACACACCAAAACTCATTAATAAATCAGTGTTTCGGATAAATTGTTCAGTATATTAAATCGTTGTACACATTTATCCTAAATTTTAAAAGTGACTTATTATTGCATACAAAAGAAATTATCTAATTAAGAATTCCAATCTTCTTTTAGAAGAATACTCCTCCAACAATCCATTACAAGTTACTTTCTATTGGAATCTTTTGTAACCTAGGCATGCGAGAATATATAACGCTCCCTTCGAAACATTCCAAGATTCCTGAAAAAGAACAAAGCTTGATGAGAATCCTATCCTTCAGAATGGAAAAGAAATTTCCTCCTGAATTGCCCGAACGTTTTCCATTCCGGGGACTTTATTCTAAAACCTTATATTAGGCTTATTTTCTGCAGAGAACAATAGAAGTAGAGAGTGAGCTTTTTTCCCGACTTCATTATCCGAATACTTTACACAAAAGGGAAATTCCTATACCCATCCGAAAAGAGTCGAAGAAAAAGCAACACGATAACCCTTCTCGACATCCAGCAATGCTATTAGATGAAGAAGTATAAAAAAAAATAAATAAACAAGGATAAAAATGCCGCGCCCAAAAATATGACAGTAAAAGTGAAGGAAGAGAAATTGCTATTATCCCTCGGCCAAAGAAATACGATTGTCAGCAACTTTTCATGCTTCAATTTTCTTATTGTTCGATCAGCTCCTTTTGTTTGTTTCTTCTGTTTTTTCTGCCCTTCGGTTCAAAAGGGTGAGATTCGGTTGGTATTGATTTCGAAAACCGCTGATAAATATATTTGTATAAATGTATGGATAAGTATTCGTTTGTATCGACTTTCTTTCAACGTACTTTTGTTATATGTGGGACAGGAAAAAAATTGAGAATGAGAAGAATTTTGACGGATATAAAGTTATTTATCTAATTTTGTATTTGATGGGTTTTTGCCTTTTTTAAAATTTTATTTTTTACCCTATATTAAACTCTCAACGTAAGAATTATTTATACAGTAAAAATCGCTTAACACGAAATTGAAATATATTTTTGTGTTACAAGTTTTTCGTGTTAAGAGATATCTTTATTTTTTATCCTTTTATTAAACTCTCAATATGTGAATTCTATATGCACTAAAATTCGTTCAATACGAAACTGAAATATGATTTCGTATTAAAAGTATTTCGTGTTAAGGGATATCTAAAAAAAATAATAACTAAGATAAGTTTGTTAGAGTTCAATTTATTTACATTTAATAAAATGAAAGAAAGAAAAATATTCACAATAAATTAAAGGAATTTTAAAATCTCTTGGAAAAACAAAACATTTATTGAGTTTTGAAAAATAATCTCATATTTTTCTTTGCATTGTCTTTTTTTAGCACCAAATCCCATGTCGTCAATTTTGTTATTCATTTGTGCTTTTAAATAACTGCACATACTTTTCACGATGTACCTCATCTCGGATGAGGGTAAAACAGAAACGGCATTGTTCATTTCATTTTCGTCGTCGGAATCTGCATCAATGATATTCTTGAGCTTTGAACAAACTCCAAACTCTCTTTGTCTGCTACAATAGGCGCTGCACACCAGCGCTTCTCAAACAGTGGAGCGCCCCCTAGGGGAGCGTGATAACTCTGCGAGGGGGCGCGAGCATATTGAAAAGTCAAAAATAAAATATTTAAAGAATTAAAAATTTACTGAAAGGAAGCAAAACTAAATAAAAAATCGGACATATACACATTTACACTGATATAACATACTTATAAATGTATCATTAGTGCACAATGTATATTTGATAATTAATCTCTCTATACTAAGTTAAGAAGTTTAATAATTACTCACGATTTCCTCAAAAGCTGGCCATATACAAAATTTAATACCAATCTAGATATTTTGTACGGTTTATGATTAAAATCGTATTATAGCTTTAACGTCAAAGAGCATTTGTATTGGATTCAATACATTATTATTGTGTGAAGGGGGGCACGATGAAAATTGGGTTCCAAGCATTGAAAGTTTGAGAAGCACTTATGTACACACATTATCATCATTTACTGCAATGGATTCTTCCGACGATACAATAGGACAGTCCAATCCGACCGGTGTTTTTCGTATCTTGTTCATTCCCAGAAGGGAAATCTTTTTATGTTAAGCGATTTTGTTTCGTGTTAAGAGAAAAAAATGCATGTAAACACATAATAGTATGTCGGGACCGCTATAATACTTCGTATTTACTGATATTTCATCTAAAGCAGTGTTTCTCAAACTGTGGGGCGCTAGCATATCAAAAAAAATGTTTAAAAATATTTATTTTACTGGAATGAATTAAAACAAAATGCTTCCAGACATAATAAAAAAATGCACTTTTACTCTGAAATAATTTATAAACTCGCGTGCGCGATATTAAGTCATCAAAAATAAAAACTTCTTCAATACCTAATTTGCTATCTTTGATCCTATAACCAAACAAAAAAACTTTTATTTGATTTGCAGTAATCCCATGATGAGAGTTTTTTTATTACGCTTCCTTTTTAATCCTAACATACTACTCATTCAGAGAAAAAACAGATCCCGGACTCAGAATCGAAAAAATTTAGGAACATAAAAAATTCTTCGCTATAATTATTTTTGAAATACTGCACATTATAGCTGTTGTTGTTGTGTTGTTGTGGCTAATGCCACCTGTCTGACGTAGTCAGAACGAGGCCCACGAAATTCATCGTGGCAAGGGCAAGGAGGTACGCCTGTCGTTGGCCTTGAGCACCATACAGGTGACAGTGCGATTTAAGCTCAGTGAAACTTCCCCGAAGGGACGATAGATGGCGACACGACCTCTATCTCCACCTCCACAATTTCTGCAAGTGAACTGAAGGGGAGGGAAATATTCTCCAGTTCCTGCGCTAGTGAATAAGCCCACAAGACTACGGACCCACTGATTTAACGAGCACGTACTCCGTGTGCACTCGGAGGGTATTTGGTGACATCGAGCATCGAACCCAGGCCTTCCGGTCTGGAGTCCGATGCTCTAACCACTAGGCTACCCACGGCCCCCACATTATAGCTGTAATCTCTTTGACCTTCTAATTTATTGGTACAGTTAGTTATGACCCCTCTCTTATGTGTGTTTGTTTCTCATTTAGGGAAGTTGTAAGTAATGTATTTCTCTGTTGCGCTTTTTTCCATGAAAAGAGTTTTATGATATTTGGAAAACCACGGAGTATATATATATATATATATATATATATATATATATATATATATATATATATATATATATATATATATATATATATATACTTATTTAAGAGTATTCTAAAATATGTAAAGCACAACGAAAACCGTTTTACAAAATTTTTTTATTAGTAACATATATATTATCATAATGAATACACTTTTTACCCTGAAGTGGTCACGCGGGACACACAGATTACGAAATCGTCAATTTTGGCAAAACTATTTATTTGTTATCAAAGAAAAATTGAAAAGTCCTTGAAAGTAGGTAAGTATATTTTCTCATAATTAAATTATTCACCGGAATTACGATTTTTATTGTGTACTATAAAAATAATTATAAAAAAGGATTGGGGTGACTCACACAATAATACGCTCGACCATTAGTATCGAGTGCATGCTTGCTCCAGGGTTAAAACATGTTGAAGGCTTTTCGCTTTAAATATTAAAAATAATACAATTATTCTTCATCTGAATTTTATATTATTGTTCATTATTCAACATCAATTCTAAATGATAATTCTGTAAGGCTTAAAATTATAGTTCGCTTTGAACTAATTATACTTTGAGCAATCATTTAAGAAAAATCATTTTACATTTTTGTAAACATTGTCGCGCACTTGGCTTTACTCTCCTTACAAAATTCAGTGATTATTTCAATAATGTTTTATTTTCTTATAAATGACCTCGGGCAAGCGGGTACTTCAGCCGGTATACTTTTAATGTATCAGTGCTCTATAGTAGTTTATAACTCTAATTAATTAATACTAAATTAAGAACAAGTTTAATAAGTATTAGCGACTTCCATGGGCTTGTCTTGCAAAGCAAAGTTCTTATAAGGAATGCTTATGATTAGAAATTGACCCTCTGAGTTATTTTTCTATATTTAGCAGATATCTATATTTTGTCTTCTAAGCAGCCACCGCATTTTGCAATGTGTTCAATTTAAAAATTAGAGAAAGGAAAAATAACACACATAATAACTATCCTATTATTTTATTTATTTATTTCTTAAAAGTAGTACACAAAATTTAATACTTATGTTAATACTTTGTATGGTTTTTATAATTAAGATCGCCTATTGTACCTTTAGCATCAAAGTTCATTATTATTGCATTCAGTACATTATTAATGTATAAGGGGGGGCGCGATAAAAATTGTGATCGAAAAGGTGGGCGCCGGTATTGAAAGTTTGAGAAGCACTGGCCTAAAGCATTTTCATGTTAAACCAATTTCACTGTTCAGTTAGTGTTTATCTTGCCTAGTAGTCATGATCATGGACTTGTTGCAGGCATTGTGAATTACGGACTTGAATCCCAATGCCACAGAAAATCCCCCCTGTAGAGGAGTTGATGCGCATTTCATCTGTAGTGGTTCAAAGTCCTTGTCTTGTTATAGTGTGGAAGTTAGGGGAGTGGAGTACCAGCTAGATATCATCCACATCACTTGACCGTAGCTCAAAATTACAAGATCTATCACCAATATGGAGCTTAAGAGTGCGACTCCTCTATGAACACTCACTCACTTAGTTTTGATTTATAAAGTTTATGAAACATCGGAAAAAAGGCCCAAGTTCTTTTATTGTTTAACATTCATTTCATTAAAAAAATAAAAATAATACTTTTCACACTTATAAAAAAGAATTAAGAGTTACGGCTTGAAAATAATTCATCATAATTAAGTTATAATTAAGAATAAATGATTAAGAAATAAACATTATATAATATGTTTTAATTTGCAATTAAAATATCAAAAGTTTAAATTTTAGGAAAATTTTCAGGCAGTTTTTAAAGTATCCATTAAGTATTTTTAAATATTAGTACAAAGAGTTAATGAAAAGGATACTAGAGGGAATTATTGCATATATATAGTTAAATAGGTCACCTAATTTTTTTTGCTTTTAATTTTCCTCGGAGGAAACAATTAACGGTGTTTTTGTATTAAACAATCATCAAACTTCACTAATTATAAAAAAATAGGTAAATACTGGAGGTTATTGTTTTTATATGCGTGGGAAATTTCCCAATATAGCTCGCATGCCGTCGTGGCATTTGGTAACGTTTTTATATTTGGGGAATTGGTCGACGGTAAAGGCCGAAGTACCAATTAATCATCAAATTGCACTTGTATTAAGCTGGTTGTTATTAATAAAAAAAAACTACATTTTTCAAAGTTTGCACTTTGTATTTAAATTCTGAATATATATTCAAATTATTCGAAAACTTCTCTCTTATATCAAAAAGCCAATAAATATACACTTTTAATGTTAAGATGGTTTGAAAATAAAAAAATATATTCTGAATCTTTCAATCGTTTACTATATTTTTAGGGTAACTATTATTTTTTACATTTTAATTTCTCAACTTTTCAAAGGGTTATTAAAACTTGAAAAATGGAAAATTAACCTTTTATGGCTCCTTTATTAAATGCACCTGCTGTAATATTGTATTAAAAACGATACAAATATGAGATATTGTTTCATTTTACAACATAAAAGATACCCGTGTATAAAAAGAATGACATACACTTTGAATGTTATTAAAATTTTGAAACTATTTTAATGCATGTGAATTAACCTAAATTGAATAAAAAAATTTATAAAGAAATGAATTCAAATGAGCCTTTATTTAACATTTTTCTCTTCGCTTAATACATTTTGGATATAAATTAATTACTCTTCTCATTCAAATTTGTGCTATTTCCCCTTTTTAGAAAAATTATTTCATTTTTTTTGAATATAAATATTTAATCAAGAAGTTCCTCGCGTTGAGAGATAACTCGGTAATGTTATTTTCAATATTTTATTTAGTACGTTGCAAAGAGAGAGCGAGTTCCACCTTTTGATATTAATAGGAATTTGAAGTCTCGGTAGATTTAATCTATAGAAAAGCATTTGAGAGTATAAATTTGCATAATAGAAGGAGCTCATGAATTATTTCTTGCGCATCCGAAACTCATTAATTCTCGACCCAGAACACCTGATCTCTTCATTGCTTATTTTATGACTTTTCCACAAAGGAATTTTGTTTGGAGAAAATGTTTCTGGTTTCCCAAGATATTTGGTTGTTTCATCTTTTGAACTGCATTCACAGCCTCTGTTGCAATTTTGTTCTAAAAGATTAATAAATACAATGCTTCTCGATCAAAAGAAACCGTCTGAATTGTTTCAGGAAGTCTTATCACGATTAGAATGTTTTCCTTTGCAAAAATTTCATTCTTCTGATTATTGTTACGAAATTTGTGTAAAATGGTGCAAATAATTTATATTTGATGTGTAATGCATTTATATTCATCTATGTTATATTTATTCTATGTTAAAATTGTTATATTCGCTAACAACGCCATTCCTTATATTATTCCTTCAATGGAAACTTGACGATAGAGATTCAAAGTCACCATTACAAAATTTTTAGAAATGATTTCATTGAATCTTATTTAAATATTAATTCATAAGAAATATAATTAAGATAATAATATTAGATAGATTGTATGGAATTAAATAGTTGCCTAAAATTTGACCAGATTCTTAGGTTGAGTGTTACATACTTTTTGATTTGATAACCTACACAGAGCGAGCGCAATGCACTGCACTGCTCGAGACACCCCTCTCCTATATAGGGCAAAACGGTTCCCAAAGTATAACGCACTTTTTTCACACCGAAACCTCCGACCTACCGCCGAGGAGGCGGCAGCTTGAGGTGGGACGTTCTGGCCACGAGGCCCACCGAGAATGTCAGTGGGCCGTCGGAAGAAATGGTTCGTCATTTTTATCGTCGAAATGGCGATAGTTGGCATTCTTTTTGGCTACCATGTTGGTAAATTTAGGGACCATATTGGTGAAACCAATTGGAGGGACCATATTGTGCTTAAACTGGTTGATAATAGAGATATTCTTCCAAAAAGTGTTAGTTGAAATATTAAAATCAAGCATTTATCACTTTAGCAATGCTTTTTCATCTTCAGAAGCACAACAGCCTTTCACAGCAATGCTTCCCAAACTTTCAATAAATGCGACCCATTTTTCAATCATAATTTTCATCGCGCCTTCCCCATACAATAACAGTTATTGAATGTAATAAAAAAGTACCTGGACGCTAAAGCTATAACAGGCTATGATTATAAACCGTACAAATTATCAAGATAAATATTAAATTTTGTATATGACAAGCCCATGGGAAGCACTAGTAATTATTAAACCTGTTTTTAATTTAGGATTGATAAACTAAGTATCAAAAACATTATGTGTTACTGATACATTTATAAGTATATTATATCAGTGTAAATGTTATTTAATTTGTATTGTATTATAATGTATTTTGTTTTGTTTCGTTTCAGTAAATTGATACTTATTTTAATATTTTTATATTTTTGACTTTTCAATATGCTAGCGCACTCCAGATAGGGATATCACACACCCACAGTTTCAGAAAACCTGCCTTTCAGCCCTTGGTTGTCTCAACCAAGCGCTCTTTGCAGCGCCCTCTATTTGTAGCAACTCATCTCCAACTCTTATTTTTCAAAATATTTAAGTCTTTCTAAATGTTATCCAATCATCTAGTTGACGGTCTTCTTTTAGCTCGGACTCTCTCGGGCTTTTTAAGTGTCAAGATCTTAATGGAACTATCTTCCGAAAGTCTCTAAATATAGGTACATTTACGTATTATGATCCAAAAGTTCGGGAACAAGGTGTAGAAAATGTTACCCTGACTAGTTCACAGCACCGGAGCACATCCACTTTCAAAACTGTCTCGGTGTACGACAATACACTTCCGCCAGCGTTCGTATAACTTCTGGAAGCAAATTGGAAGCCATTTTTCGCAACCTCCCGTAAGGCCTCCTAAGATGCTGCTTTCACTTCATCTGATGACACAAAACGACGTCCCTGTAAAGGTGTTTTCACTGATGGGAACAGAGAAATGTCACATGGGGCTAAATCTGGTGAATAGTGGGTGTAGAAGCACACCCACTGTGAGTGCGAGTTTTGTCTTATATCAGTTAGGATTGATGTGCCGGTGAGTTGTCATGCAGAAGATACCAGTTGTCACTCTGCCAGAACTGAGACCGTTTACGTCGAATGGATTCTCTCAAACGACGTCTTCGAGAAGTGAGTAGCCTCAGCGATTTGTTCAAATGCTTGGCGACGATCTTTTCGAACACATTCAGTCACCAAAGCAACATTTTCCGCTTGCCGTAATGTTGAAGGTCATCATTGTATTCGATGGATTCTCAGCTCTCTTCAAAACGCCAATGTCATACGTAAACCTTGGATCTCACCATGGTAGATTCACCATACACCTTACTTAGCATTTCTAAAGTCTGCATTGAAGTTTTGCCTAAGCGTTGACAGAATATAATGCTCACCGCTGTTCAAGAAAAGCCATCATTCTTATATCACCGAACAAAGCTTAGCTATGGAAGGTAACAGCTGCGCGTGTTGTTTGGTTCCATGATATGCACTAAACCAACCTGGCCAGGTAAGGGAGGGTTGGGAGAATCCATTTCGAGTAGTTTAACTTTAGGTACTTGCTTTTGTTTTTAGCAATGGCTGCAGACCTCGAACTTTTGGATCGCACTACGTATTTAAGCTATCAGTATAAATTTAAAAACATAATTCCTGCTGTTTAAGGGAATTGAATTTAACGTTTGTTAACTGGTATTTAATAGTGTTCACTATTAAAAATTCCATGATTGTCAATGTTTAAGGATAATAAAAATACTTTGAGAAAATTCCAGCTGCCAAACTATTTTATTGAGACTTAAAAGTGTAGTGTGTGTACATCAGTTACTACTCAGTTCAATTACTACATTCTTAATTCAGCAAGAAACATGTACTGTCTCGTATCAGTATATATAATTTAAAGATTTTTAGGAAAAGAACTATCTGATAAGAAATAAAAATAATGTATATCATTTTAAGTCGTTCTCTAGTATCATATTTTCATTACTCTGTAATTAAAACTTAAAAATATTCATTAGTTAGCAGCTGGGATAATTAATTAATTTTTTAAGAATACACGAAATTCTGACAGTCATCAGTGAAAAATTAGTATTCTAAACTGTGAACATAGATTCTGAGTCTGTTTCTCAGGAAAGTAATAAATTTTCGTTTTACGATACTCATAAATGTAAATCGTTTCAAAATCTTTCATAAATATTTCTTTTCACGTAACAATTTAAACCATATAATCATACAAAATATCCTGCTTTTTTCTAGTCCATAGTCTTTAATGAATGATATATATTGTACATGTTACTTGGTAATTTACTTTACAAGTTATAATTTTATATGTATCCCTATATCACTATTCTAAGTCAGTGACAGTTGTAGAAAATATAATAGTTTTGAATTGTGGTCAATTGAGCTTTTCTTATTATAACAAGTCTCATGTACTTGCTTACAGTTTTCAAAATTTCGTCTCCTACTCGTATACAATAAATATACTCAGGCCCAAAATAATTTCATAAATTTGAAATGTCTCCAGTAAAACTTATAGAATTTGTATTTAATATATTTAAAAGAATGGGTAGCACAATATCAACCTTCAATTTGGGAAAAGATATTGTTTAGTGTTAGTTTTTGCAGAACCACTGGATTGAGACGTTTCAAGCATATGGGAATGTTGCCTCCAGTGTTGTGAATATTGCATTAAAACAAACAAAATCTGTTTTCAGTGAGAATCGCTTAGATGATTCCTTGTGATGAAGAGCCATTGGTAGGCTTGACGCTCGCCTGTCCCAAGCGGAGGTGGGTCGATGGTTACAAGTGGCTCAAAAGTGGTCTCTCGGTTATGGAATCAATTCCAAACAAGTGGTGCTGTCACCAGGAAGGTCGGCCAAGCTTACCACATAGCTTCGACATTTTCACAGGATCGCTACTTTGCATTAAGTGCACGACAACATAGGTGCACAATGGTGCCTCAGCTAGCTTGTGACCTTGCTACGGTGTCTGGAAGAATAGTTTCCTGGCAAAAAGACAACAGTCGTCTTGCAGGAACAGGCCTTTAAATTCGACGTCCCTTTAGGGCATGTGTCCCTTTGACAGCTTCCAAGAGTAAAGACCGGATACTGTGGAGCCGAAAAACATGAGTCCAGGACACCATAAGAATGGTTTTTACGGTGATGAGTCGAAATGTTCCAAACAAAGGGATTCTTGTTGAGTTATAACCTGCAGAAAAAATGGAGTTCACTTTCATCTCTCATACGTAACAAAAATCTACAAATTTGGGGGCAAATGATTCCTTGTGTGTAGTGGCATAATGTTGGACAGTTGTACTGTACGTTTTTGATACGTATATTGTCACCTACAATGTTACAGGGATAAGATCCTGGATGCCTATGTGAGGTTTTTCTGGATGCTGTAGACCCGGGCACATTTTTCTGGACGATAAAGCTCGGCTACACAAAACTTACAATGCTGATGAATTTCATGAAGGAGCGGATATTCGCCGTATGGATTGATCCTCGAAGTCTCCGGATCACAATTCTATTGAATACGTTTGAGATGGTCCAGGAAAATCAATTGCTCAGCGTAGCTCTCCTCCCACGAACCCCCAGGAATTAGTAGACAAATTTTTGGAAAAATAGTATTTGTTGCACAAATATTTATTGACACCCTCATAAACAGTATGATGGCACTTGTATATTGGTTGCGATACTTGTATACGTTGCGACACTTGTATAAGTTGCGACACTTGTATACTGGTGCACTCCATATTAGATGGATTTTTCCAGAGTTAAATACTTTATCTCTGATTCATGATTTAACATGTTTTACATGATTTGTGGTTAAACTCACAATTAAATTTTTTTCTCCATATTCTTATGTTACTATATTCTTTTTTATGTTGTAATATGTCTATGTGTCAAATTTTAGGACATGACAGTGAATAGTTCATTAGTTTTCACATATTTTATGTTTGTGACCTTAATTTTGGATATAAGTATAGTAAGTAGCGCACACAAAAAATTTTCAAGGGGGAAGAGGGGGAGCAGGGTCGAAAGTCCACCATTTTAGTATCGTGCTAAAATACGCCACCCAACATATTTTTTTGATTTTGTCGATTTTCGGGAACAAAACAATACAAAATTAATTATTGAATAAATAATTAGTATTAATTAATAAAAATAATTATTAATTACAAATACATAATTACGTTTTACGTAATATATACATAGGACTATAATCAATCGAAAAATAATCTTGGGCTCGGGGGGGTGTCTGGACCCCTAGGGCACCCTCCCCCCTTGTGTGCTGCGCTGAGTGCAGCTATAGTTCTAATTGAGCAAAGCATAAATATAAGTCCAACTAGACTGAATAGGTAAGAAATAAGTATCCATAGTAGTACAATAGCAAACTGTTAGCCTCTTCTTACTAATTAGTTACTGGCATTATATTTAAAGTATGAAAAACGCTACATAGGAACATTATGTATTCTGTTTAGGACAGTTGTAGCAGTGTCATCTGTGTCTTCTTATGATGAAAATGACCTTTTTTTTCTAACGGGGGGGAAGGTATCATAGCGTTTCTCTATTTGTTCTATATTTAAGATTTGAAAATGCTTGAAAAATTATCTATGACCGTAACATATTAGAACAAAAGAGTATTACGTTAAATTCGCAGCGGTCGAGTATCCGAAATTTCTTCTAAACTTTTAATTTAAATTCTCAATTACCACTGGGGAAAATACTCGAAATTTTTCAGGCTCATTTTGATTAATTATATAAAAACAGCCTACTATCCTTCCAAGGCTAGTACTGACGATACAATTCTGAACTTGCACAACTTCTTCATCTCCTGGACATAGACCAGTGCTTCTAAAATTTTCAATACTTGCGACCCAATATTCTGTCATAATTTTCTTCGCGCCCCCCTCTAACATCCAAACAATAACAATGTATTGAATTTAATAATAGTATACTTTGACGTAAATCTACATCGTGAATTTAATTACAAACCGTACAAATTAACAAGATAAGTGTTAATTCTTGTATATAATTTTACATGTGACAAGCCCATTGGGTCACTGGTAATTATTAAACTTGTTCTTAACCTAGTATTGTTAAAGTAATTATCAAATACAGTGTGCAGTACCGATACAATAGTATTTTATATGTTTTGCATGTGTAAATGCGTATTTTATTATTTATTATGTCAGAATGTATTTTGTTTTTCTTCCTTTCAGCAAATTAATATTTTTAAATAAAGTTTTATTTGCGACTTTTTGATATGCTCTTGCCCCCCATGTTGGGTTATCACACCCCCCTAGGTGGTCGCTCCCCACAGTTTGAGAAACGCTGACATAGACTCATCAATTATATTACTGCACAAATTTTATGACAATGTCTATGTTTTTAATTTCTACGTCTCCATAAAAAAATAATCCAAACTTTCAACACAGAAATTTCTGTTTTTTGGTTATAAACTTTTTTTTTTGTACTTTTCAGATGGACGACGTCTACCGACCAACAGGCGGCAGCAAGTATTTCCAAATGGAACTCTTCTAATTGAGCAGGTGCAAAGACATGAAGACGAAGGGGTGTACGTATGCTCTGCAAGAGCATCCGATTCTCCAGCAGTTGATGGAAGTCTCAAAATTACTGTAAAAGGCAAGCTTATTTGTGATTCTAGTTACCAAAAATTTTTTATTTCCACATTACATCATATATTCGTAAATGTATTCATAGGTTTATTTTAAATCTTGTCTTTGAATTATTTATAAATAAAACATGGCATTTTCTAGTTATAATATTACAAATACTTCTGAATTTTCCTAATGTATTTTGGATGTTTTCTTCGTTTATAAGGCTGTGGGCAAAGTATACTCCTCAACAACTTCATTAATTTTTAAAGGTCGATGGGAAGCTATTTCACTACCTGTGATTTCGGCTACTAACACATCAGCTAACACAGAAGGTTTTTCGCGCTTTATAGAAATGATTTTGTTATTCATTTTCTCGTTTGCCTTTTAAGATAACACGTTGGTAATTTCAGAATAATCATCTGCTAATGTTTTCTTTCGCCTGGAATATAAAATAATATGTTTAAATTTAAAATGGCTTCTAAAATGATCCATGTCTCGAAGGTTGCGTAATTCCGCTTTCCATGGAGGCATATTCATATCAATAAAATAAAAAGCAGTGTAAAATTCTTGGTTATTTCATCTCAATCAAAAGTATTTAAAATGTATTAAATTTGAAAGGGAAAAAGTGTCTAGCTGAGAGAGAGACAGAGAGGGAGAGAGTAAAATGAAAACATGACACGAAACTTCATCCTAAGACTGTTCAAAAGCCGACAACCATCAAGAAAGTGAAGTCTGACCCTAAAAGAAAATCCGCCGACTGAAAGTTTCATTGCATCAAAACTAGGAATGCCTTCTGGAACTCTTATTAAAATCATTCATAAGGATTTAAAGTTAAAAAAGATGTTTAAACGTTAAGTTCGCCTCCTTTTGTAAAACAATGCTGAAAGAAAAGCCATTTGTAGAAAGTTATGTATAACACTGGAAATGAAAAACTGGAAAATTATGAAAAATGGGAATTTGCGGTAACACTCTTTGAGGTATGGGTATATTTAAGTAACTGCAGTAAAAGAAGATCAATTGTCTAATCTTCAACTGACGGGAATGATGTACAAAATAGCTTCGTCAGTATACAGTAAAGTTCCAAAAGGGATTCCTGATAGTTGAAGGATTTTCTAGCAAGGAAAATGAAAAATGAAAAATAAATATCAAGTAAAGCAAAAAATAAGTCACTCTTTTATTAGTAGAATATTTTAGAACCAATTTTTGAAGAATAAATTCCAGCTTTATATAGTAAGGTCAGGGATAAAGTTGAGTTTCATGTGGACAAAAACTCTAGTCACCCGTCTAAGTTAACTGCCGTTTGTTTAGCAAAGAAAGAATCAGAAACAGAAATAAAGTGTATTCCATTTGAAGAAATACGTGCAAAATCTGCATACGCTTCTGCAATGAACTTTTGTGCTATCGGTTTATTAAAACGAGCCTTAAGAAAACGGCAGGCAAGATCACACTGAACGGACTTAGGAAAACGGCTGAAGACGAATAGACTGAAATTGGCATGACGGTACAAAGAAAAAGTTTGCTTTCATGGAAGTTTCCAGCTAGAGCTATTGTCAAGAATCATGACCATCAGATGGAAGCAAATTTTCACAAAAAATACGTTAGTTATTGATAAAAATTAACTACCAACATTGTTTCCATGAAGTGCGAACGACCTTCTGTACAGCAACTGATTTTAAAACTTACAAGTTTTAAATGAAAAAACGACCTGTAAGTTTCCCGAGCAGTAAAAAACTGTTAAGAGCTCACAGGACCCTTAACAGATATCCGTGCACTCGAAAAAAACATACTTCTTCAAAACTATGTAACTTGGCAATAAAACAAAACAATAATTTGAAATTTTTAACACAAGATAATCATATGTATTTACAATACTTATCAAATTTTCAGAGAATTTGAGAAAAAATTTTAAAAGTTATAATGAAATACAAATTATACAATCTTTCAGAAATATGAAAATCAGAATTTTACATTGCGCAGGATTCAAAAGTACAAAATTGATCAAAATTTACAAAATTAATTTTGCTTGTGGTATAAAAACGTTCACTTTTGAAGTTATACTATTTTTTATGAAATTTAAAGGGGAAAAAATTTATATGCAATTATAACGAACATTTGAAAATTTAAAATAAAAATGAATTCAAATTCAAATAAAAAATCTTTTTTTTTTTTTTGTAAATTGATGTATAAGTTATGGAGAGATTTATTGTGAACACGTGTATAAATTTTCAAATTGATATCATAAATAGTTTCTGTGAAATACTGCGCGTTAGCTAAAATTTTCCGTTTTACAAAAAATGCATTTAAAAATAAGAAAGATGTAGGGTTTCGTTTAAATTTCACTACTTTTTCTTCAGTGATTTTGATCTTTTCACAATTACAACGTAATTTTTGTACCAAAATACTCAGAAATATTGAGACTTTAACATATTTTTCAAAAAAATGAAAAATTTGCTATTTAAGAGTCCTGTGAGCCCTAGATGACGTATGTTTGACGAAAGTCGATGATCGTACGCCAGATTTATAAAAACACAGAAGTTGCCGTTTGTGCTCTACTAAAGTACATAAGAGGAATGCAAGACATGTTTCCGTAAAAGCATGGCGTGCTTCATATTAATTGATATAATTACTTACAAGCTCTATTCCGAAAGGCCAAGTTAGTGTAAAAACGTAGAACAAAGCACCCCGCACTTATATCACAATGTCATAAATTTTCTCGTAAATTTCTTTCTTCTTATATATTTTTTTTAACTTTTTAGTTCGATTCACCAGAAAAGCGTGCTTTTTAGTTGTTTTAAACTGTAATTTAGTTTTCATTTTTTAGTTCGATTTACAATAAAAAAGAGTATTTTTAGGATTTTTATATTTTTTTAACTATCATTTCTTCATAGATGAATTATTCTTAATTGCGTCATTTTTTAGAATCTGGAACACCCAATGACATCCTATCAGCTCATTTCACCTCGTACCTCAATAAAAGGAACTTTTAAAAATAAAATCAAAATTTTATTAATCTCATTAACATATTTAAATTGTAATATTTGTATATTGCGTTTAAATTTTTAGAAAAATTGATCTCGACCTGCTAAACATTTTATTTTTAAATTTTTAGTATGCAAAAGAAAAAGTTAACTCTTCCCTGAGTTAGAACAAATTATTTTTTTTTCATATGCAAGGGTCTTTTTTTTATTATTATTTTCATTTTCAGAAAAACTAGACAATTGTTTATATCATGGTAACATATTGCGGATGCACGCTTTCGCTGTAAGAGTTGTAACTTAATTTTTTAGTCGCCAAATCTCGAAATTGGCTCTGGAAAAAAAATTCCAGATTTCCGCCAAATCTGGAAATGGTATAGGGAATTAGTCGCGAAATGTGGAAATCGTTGTTCCTAATGATTCTGATCAGGACAATGGAACACAATTATAAAATTTTTGCATTGTCATCTGTCCTTCACAAGTGTGCAAAATTTCGAATTAATCTGACCTTTTAAAGTGGGTAAAAACTGAGTTGAAATATTCCGTTACACACTGGTGAAGCTTATAAAAGCATAATAAAAAATGGTCATATGACCAACTTATCACTTTACTATATTAATAAAAATATATTGAAATCCTTCATGGCCCTCAGAACATTATTTTGGAACAGTTATTTTAAAATTTTGGAAGTTAAAGTTATTTGTATAGAAGTTTAATTATTAGTTACATTTCCTTTTTTTTTTCTTTTTATTTTTTCCATGTATAGTTTTGTATGTTTTATCCAATTTTCCATATTTTAAATTCTTAGTAACAAATCCAAAATAAAGTTAAAATGAGTTTTAAGAAGCAGTTACAAACACAAACGAAAACTAACTGCACAAATAGGACCTTTTAAGAAAAATAAAGCTTGAACCAATAAGCAATTACATCAAAGTTCGTGAATATCGATACATTGCGAGTGTCTCTGTGTATCAGATTTTCTTATCTTAAAAATCAGTTTAAATAAAAAAAACCCTTTACAATAGGTTTCATGTATATACATTTCTCCTCAAATATTTACATAATATTCTTTTCACAGCAGCCTTTTAAAATAAGAATATATTTGGTAAGCTCAAACCAGAAGTCTCTAATTTGTTAACCTCATCCATCAAATATTCTTCTCAACATTAAAAAAAGAATATCTGGCGGCAACATTCTTTTTTACGATTTCAAGTACATTTTTTACTTATTTTTCCAATAAGTAACAATCTTCTGAAAGGTATCCATGCTAATGTAAGAATAAAGCATATTTCTTTAATATATTTCCTTTAAGTTAAAACATAAATTATTTTTTATCTTTCCAAATAATCAATACATAGCAGCTGCCAATACTTTGTAAATAATAAATGTATCATAATATATGAACGAGGAGGCATTCTGTTACCATAGCTTAAGATGGATTTTGTAGCTTAACCATGTGGTATATTTCTTACATATTATAACTAAAACTATGAACGTACAACTAAAAATCAATACATTTATGCAAGTAGCAAGGTAAATTTAATTTCTTAACAAATATTCAATACATTTTTTTTAAAGTGGGTTGGTTTTTTTTTCTTTCTTTAAGCATTTTTAGAGGCATTGAATTATTTTAGAAAATTTATCAAAGACCTAAAAGAATGTTTTTATCACAGTGTGTATATATATATGCGTGCATACATGAATTTGAGAGTAAATATTTATGTACATATGTTCACGCAAAAAGACGCATTTCGCATATTCAAAACAGTATTTTTTAAATATCAGTGAATATTAAGCATAAGCTTACATAAATAAACATTAAAATAGCCAATTATAATAAAATGCAAATATATTTTTTTAAGCATTAACTAATAATAATGACATTTTTTTAAAAAAAATATTGAGACAGTAATGTAGAAAGCATTTAATGAATATTTTTGACTCGAGTCTCTGTTTAACAAGCCATTATTTTTAAAAATATTACAAATTAAAATGCTTGTAATGTTTTTAAACTTTTATAAATTATTCAACGTTTGATATCCGTTAGTTATTTCAAATGAGTTATGCTTCTTAAATTGTTGGAAACAAAAGTTAATGCAGAATGATAATATTATTCTTGGTTTTTTTTTTTTAATTTAATAATTATTTTTGTAGTTTACCTTAAAGAAAACATGAAAATTAAAAAAAATATATTAAATCTGAAATTTTCTTTAAAAACAATTACCTAGATCAAATATGATCACATATCAAAGTATCGAAAAAATTCCACCCTCTATCATAGACAAAAAAGAAAGCCTTAGGGATTAGAAAGCATTTGCTTTTAAAAAAATAAAACATATGATAAAAAAGCATTCACTATTTGTAAAGGTGTAAATTTTGAAATTACCAGCACTCAGAAAGTTTCGAATATTTTTAAAACTCATTGGATGTTAGGTTTAAAATATGACGCCATGATTTTAACTGAATAAACTCCCCAAAATGCAAAACTATTTTGATATTTATATCTTTTTTAAAGTACTGCGTAGTCTTAAGATATCAGAAAATAGGTGAAAACAACGAGTTGGTGAAAATATTATTAAAACATTATAAAACAAATAGTTAACATTCTTCTAATTTTCATCTCTATTTTTTATTTACTTTTATGAGTACTGAATTAGTACCTTTCTTTTTATAGAAAAACCTGTTATAATGCCGCTGTCATTTCCATCAGAAAATCTAAAAGAAGGAATGAAAATTTACGGTATGTGCGCCGTATCTGCTGGCGATCCACCATTTCATATCTCCTGGCTTAAAGATGGTCGTCCTCTATCAGCTGCAGACAGTGACATCACTATACAAATGATTGACCAAGATTTTAGCTCACTGTCTATAGACAGTGCAACCACTCGCCACAGCGGACATTACACATGCGTCGTGAAGAATGATGTTGCGACGGTTAACTACACGGCCACGCTCACAATTCATGGTAATTATTCGACTACATTCTTTTTTACTTAAATGAGATCTGTATAATGAGAGGATAATATTCTTCGATGGACATCTTCGTCAACTCTGGGATCAGTACTCCATAGATTCTTTCTACCTACCCATGCTCTCTTTTTACTCCCATAGTTATTTGCATATTGCTAATTTTCTCATAAGCACAGTAGTACTCGAAATCTTTAGAAGCAAATGATCCTCCTTTTTCTCTGATTATTCGTGAAGGACTTCCAAAAGTTTTTTGTTGCAATGACGATTACATGGCGAATTCAAACAGACAAAGATGAGAGGAAACTATAACTAAAATGAGATATTTGCGGTCGACAACGCAGCTGACGCTTTTACCCAGTAGATTGGGTAAAAATTAAAAACTATGAAATAAAATTAAGCAAATCAAGAGGTCCCCACACAGTTGGGGAGGTATGCCAATAAAATTAATTCGGCATTTCTGATTTAAGCTATATTTAGTAAAATGTTTATAGTTATTTATCATATCTAATTTTTTTGACATTAGAAATTTATTGCGTTGTATATAATCAATAACAATATTTCTGAGTATAGAAACATGTACATTACTCTCCCAATGAGGAACTTTTATAATATTGAAATTAAAATCTTCTATTTTATCATAAATATTAGAGAAACTATTACATTATCTATTAATTTGATGTGTATGTCAAGAACATTTGCTTCATTGTTGTTACTATTTGTCTGTATTAAATTAAAGATATTGTGGATAAAAATTAGTGTTAGATATAAAATTGACTTGTATGCCAAAAATGATTATGTCATCTAAATAACGATAAATATAATATTAAGAATTATTAATGTAACAACTTTCAAAGTAATGTAAGCACAAATTGGAAAAGACAGTTGCTCGCCGGACCATCTTGTGGAAAACCTTTAATCTGCAGATAATAGTTACCCTTATGGTGTATATAGTTCTCTTTAAGTACACACCTAAGTAGTGAACTAAATCTATCATAATTAACATTGTTAAATAAATTATCTTTATGTAAATTTACAAGAATATTAATCAAATCATCAATATTAATAGAGTTAAAAAGATCTTCAAAATCTGAACTATAGACTGAATAAATCTTTTTATCTTTCAGTAGTTCAATAAGTGATTCAATATTTTTAAGTATGGCAGAGTATTTAAAATTTTTATTGTATCATTTAATATTCCATCGAGTATTTTGCCTGTTTTGCTGATATATGTATTAAATCCATTTGTAACTGTCCTAAATTTGACTGGGTCTTCATGAATTTGGGGCAAATTTATAAAAAAGTGGAAATTTGAAATTATTATTAATTCAATTATTATTTTTATATATATATATATATATATATATATATATATATTGAGACACGTTTTACTGAGAGAACACGAACGCCAAGTAAAGTTCAGAACTGTTAAGTACCCTTTTTAATAATTTAAGTGTTATTCTTAAAAGTTAAAGACACATGGGGCTATAGAAAATAGTGATCAGGGATTAAAAGTGTTCTGTTTCAACTCTGTTCGGAGAAATAATTAGGTGTTTAATGTAAGATTTGAAGGTGTAACGGAAAATAAAAGTTAAATCGTATATAAGGGATTTAATTTTGGATCTAATTTAATTATCTTACGCATATATATATATATATATATATATATATATATATATATATATATATATACATATATATATACACATATACACACACACACATATATATATATATGCATATATATATATATATACATATATATATCACATATTGTATATAGTATATGCTATATGTGTGTGTATGTATGTATGTACATATGTGTGTGTGTGTATATATATATATATGTGTGTATGTGTGTGTGTCCTATGTGTGTATGGCATATATATATACACATATATATATACATATATATATATATGTGTATGTATATACATATATATATATACATATATTATACATTTTCTGTCTTATATACATATATAACATCATATATATATATATATAATATATATATACATATATAAAAAATATTATGGTATATAAAAATGATATATATACATATATATATACATATATAATACATATATATATACATATATATATACATATATATATATACATATATATATACATATATATATACATAACATATATACCTTTTTTATATAATACAGGCTTAGGTGTGTGTAATACTAATTCACTACAGTTTTCTGTCTTAAAGTAAAACATCAGGCAAGAAAAAATATTATATAGTATGAAAAATAGTGAACGATAAAATAAAATAATCATATCAAAACAAGTGCCTTTTTGGGCTTAGGACTAAGGCAGCAAGGATAACCAATGTTTCAAAGAGCCCCGATATCATTTATTTGCCTGTAACACTGTATAGAAATATGGACGAAAAACTAGTTAAGAACTATGCAAACAGTATTAATAAATTCCAAGGTATAAATATTAATTTACATTAAATCTGATGCAGAATAATTTTAAAGTGCTAAGTTGAATAGTTAATAAATTCAGTTAATTATAATCTAAAAGCTTTTCAATTAATCAACAGCATATCACACACACAGAAATAATAAGAACAATACATATAAAAATAATGAAACTAAAAAAAAATTAGAGTTCTCGTACCATGTGGTGCGAAAATCAGGTAATTGAGGCATCATCTCAAGTGCCATTCTCATCACTTGACTTTGCTCTAAATGACAAGGTCTTTCACAAAGTCTTGTTAACTTTTAGTGGGAAATTAACGTCGAAATACCCTTAGTTTCTCATTTTTCATCGCAATTATCTGTAGCGAAAATTCCCCCTCCCCCTATTGCTCTTAAACAAGATCAATATGAATCATAGAAATTTATTTTAATCCAAAACGAAATTGAAAGTTTATCTTTACTTAATTCAATTAAAATAACCCCTTAAGGTATCCGACTACGTTCGAATCCATTAAGCGTACAAACGAATATTTCTGTAGTATTTAATGTCACTTAAATTAGAATGCACGTATAAAATTGTTTTAAGAATATTACTACTATAAAAAAATTATTTAAATGCAATATTTTGGTAAGAAATGTACTTAAAATTACTTATTTTCTAAACATTCTCCTTTTATGAAAAATGCTTGTATAATAATAACATTTTGCTTATATATAGCCAAGATTTCTCCAGAGAGCCTGAACCAGGAGTTTTGAAAAATTAAAACTATTTTTAGAGTTATTACTAATTGAAATAATTACTGGTGTTTTTTTGTTAAAATTTCTCCATTCTGATTCACTAAATGTGGATAAATCTACTTCGAAGTTATATAGTTCAAAAATCCTAGTTCAAGTTCTGTACAAAGGTCTGCGCTATGCAAAATATTATTAGTATAGAGAAACATTTTTCATAAAAGGAAATTGCTTTGAAAATTGGTCATCATATGTTCCTTTTTTACCAAAATATTGCATTTAATTAATTTTTTTGTTGTAAAAGTAGTTTTAAAACCATTTTATACATGTATTCTAATCTAAATGGTACTAAATATTGAAAATATACTAACTTGCACGCTTTTGCAAAATCGCGGTTCGAAAAGTAGTTGGATACCTAAGCGGTGATTTTTTTTTACGCTTGACCATCTACAAAAATGGCACATTTTTTAGTGCATATAACTAAGCATAAAACTTAACACAATACGAAAATGGAAGAATTTTATTTTAATGTTCTATTTTAAAGTTTTCACACTGTCTTTTTATTTTATAAACGTGGAAAAAAAACCGCTAAATGTTTGCTTTTTATAAATACACTCTGCATGTTTTGAAGAATGTTTCATGGATCTTAAAGAAATTTTTCTCATACTTACAAAAAAAATTCATGTTAGCACCTCCTTTTAAACAGGTATTATTAAAAAAAAATTTAACGTCAAATCTACTTTGTTTGAAAAAACGTACAGGCGTCATCTATTGCAGCCAATTGTAACTACATGGTAATAACGCAGAATAAATTTCAAATCTAAAAATAAAATTTAATTAATAAATTAAATTTGAAAAAACTGTATTAACAACACAAGTGTCATTCACTACAAGTTAAAAAAAGTTATTTGAATTTGATTGGATGAATAGAAAATATTTTATTAACGATTGAAAATTCCATCAAGATAAATAAATATATAGAGGGTGTGAGCAAATAGAAATTGAAAAAGTTGGGGATGTTGTGTGTGTGTGTGCATTACAGATGCGCAAACAATTTGAAGCATGGTGTAATACATGGCCTTACATTGCAGTGGGGACAACGATAACATTGGTGGTTTTTAATTATCTTTTCATTTTTGTTTCTTGTCAAGCAACAAATTGTACAATGCTTGACAATCCCTGTTCTTTACCGAATATTTTCAAGAATCTAAATTCCTGCCTTCAATGAAAAATTTTCGGCTTCACCACAAAGGAAATCCCGAATGAGAAGTATTTCAGTATCATGGACAAACCGCATCTCTTAAAAATTCCAAGCACGAATAATCTCACTATAAGAATTAAAAATATGTGCAAAACAACGATAGAAAGGAAAAAATAAATACCCGTGCATTGTATGGTCAAACCAGTTAAGGGGTTAATGTTGGTTAATGTTTCTATTAAAACATTTATAAAATCTTAGGAAAACCATAGTTATTGTGATATTACAAACAATAATCTGCTAAAAGAAATTACTTTTCCCTAAAAAAGACTGTATATAAGTAAAATTATACCATTTTTTATAAATATAGGAATCATTGAAGCATCGCTTTGAATTAAAATAGACTGAACATGATTCAATAAATATAATTAATTAAATAATAATAATTTTTTCTGAAGAAATCATGATGTAGACTACATTTTTGCAATATATATATATATATATATATATATATATATATATATATATATATATATATATATTATAAAAGTTTCTTCAGCTGCAGCACTTCGTAAATCAAAAGAAAATTGCTTCTATTTGCTGCTTACTTCAGTAAATTTCTAGTTTTATTCTTAACGCGGAATCATAACATAAGAATAACATGTAACAGAAAGAAAAAAAATTACGACTTTTCTTCGAAACTGGAAAATAAAGAAAACATATCGCGTAGGAAAACAAAAAAATGTATAAACGCATCAAAGAATATTCTTTTTTAAAAAGTTGAAATGCAATTCGAGAGAAAATTTATTCGAGTCAAAAATATGTTTTCTTAGTTTGTTATTATTTTTTTTCGGATTCTGCCAGGTTGACAGAAAAATATGCAAATTATTATTTCTTCTTTTTTAACAAAATACGGAAAAATATTTGACATTAAAATATATTTTTAATCTAAAAGAACGAAAGGAACAGATAAATAAATAATTTAAATGGGGAAAAAATCCAGCTGCAACGAATTCACGAATAATTCTTAAGTATGCTAATTACACCCCTCTTAATTACAAAGTTGAAATATAGGGTCTGACTTTTTTTCCCCATTTACTTCATCGGGAAAACATAGGGGCAAAAAAATGGAATATTTACCTCATTATCTTTGTAAAAATTAACAGCTGAAATTGCTGATACTTTTTAGATGACGCAGTTAATAAGAACTGTTAATGTGTTTCAGAATGAAGGGAAATGTTTTTTTCATTTCCATTAAGGCTTTAGTTAGTGACGACTCCAATTTCGTTACTTAGCTTTTCAAAAAATGCTTAATGAGATTAAGTAATTGGTATACTTATTGAGTACTAATCGCCAGGCCTGACAGACTGAATAGTGTTGTGCTTCAAGTTATTGCATACCTAGATGGATGGATATTAAAGGATTTTTTTTCCGATTTAATTTGCTATTTGTGAGTTTTTTTCTCTTAAAATAATTATCCTAATACTGTCTCTTTTGATTAGTTTAGTACTCTGATTTAAGGTCCGGGAAAATACGAAACAAATTCGTAAACATTGTTTGGGGTTTTATTGATCAGTATTTTATTAGTTCCATCGCAACTATCTTTTCAATCTTTTTTAAAAAAATAGCTGCAAAAATCTGCATTTGAACACAAGAGATTGGCTTTAAAAATTCGTGTTTTATGAGTTGCAAATAATTGCGGATTCTTACTTATTAGAGATTAAGAAAATAATTGAGATTTTTTCCTCTAGGAAATCCAGTATATTTTTTTCTGTAAAAATGTTTGAGTTTTATTATCCCACTCTTTTTTTCTCTTTTTGGTTATCCCGGAAATTAAGCTAAACAAACAAAATTACTGTAAATAATGATCAACAGAACCTGAAGTTAGCTTTACCTGAGGAATTCCAAAGTTTGTGTTTCAAATATACAAATAATGTCTCTTAGAGTAGGGGTCTTCAACCTTTAAAGCTAGAGAGCCAAATAAATAAATATACAATGATCCCCGGATCACACAACTATCAAAAAAATACTGTAGTCAAGAAATCTAGGTATTAAAAAAAGAGACACTTGCTTTACAAGACTATAACAAAGAGAATAGATGACATTTACAGATATATATGTATATCGGTTTCAAAAAAGTTAAAGGGAAGTCGATTTAAAATACTTCGTAAACCTGTTAAAGATTAGTGTCCATCTTTTTTCAGATTTTTTTTTAGATTTTATGTGTGCAGTCAGACTTTTTATATTTAAAATTATTTAACATACAGTGAATTTTTTGAAAAATTCGTCTTTTTCAGAAAATTTTATCTCGAATGGATATCAAACACATCAGTGAAATCTTTTAAGTATCAAGAGTAAAAGAAAAAATGGCCTTTTTTTCGACAAAAAGTGGATAAGGCATTTTTTTTAATTGCTTTAATTCAAATGAGGGGCCACTAAGATACCTACGAGCCACGGTTGGAAGACCCCTATCTTAGAGCATTCCTCGTTTATAAAAAAAAGAGTGGAACTTTAACAATTAATATTGTAACTTCACGACTCATTTCAAAAAACTTTTTGTTTTATTAAAAAGTCATTTGTTATTAAAATGTCGAATGAAGATAATACATTAAGTTGTAATAAGTGGATGGGTATTTATCAACGTCACACTTAGAAATAATGTGGGGACTACTGAGGTCAAGTGACGTTTTGGCACCCCTTGTATAAAGATTCGCACTTCTCCAACATAAATTCTTTGGGGCTTGACAGACGTACTATATATGTCAGTCTATCTACTCAGAGTCATTCTTTTGTATAATGGTCTTTAACCTGTAAGCGACTTCCTCCTGAAGGCTCTTCCTCACCGTCCTGCCTACCTAAAGATGTTGAAGGGAACAAAACATATGACCATAAACATCCATGATAAATCTAATTGTTTATTATTCAATCACACCAATCAAACGCAAAGTAAACCACAAAAGGAAGCCCCAGGAGTGGTATACAGAAATAAGCAATTCTAAGTGAATAAGCTCAAACAAACAGATCAAATTAACCTTAATCAGTCCTAACCCATCAATTCCTAGCTCACTAATTTAATATAGTAGCAAAACTCCATCCTTAAGTCAAGTTGCGTAAATCTTAAATCTCACCTTAGTAACGCTGCTACAGATGCTCCGCTTCTTTAGCCCTTACAATTACCAAACTCAAACTTAAAATACTCAAACTAATTTACATATCAGGGTTTCTTCTTGAGAGGGATGACTGTGAATTAAACGTGAATTCTATCCCAAAGATTCCCCAAGAGGATTAGTTGGTAAAGGTCGCTTTAAGACCCGTCACAAACCTTTAACGCTTGAGGACCATATCAAAAATTCCACAAAAATCCTCTAGCCACACCATTAAATTTACAATGATCCGCGGACCACATCAATAGATTTACAATGATCCACAGGTCACGCAACTGTCGAAAAATAATAAAGTCCGGAAATTTAAATAAGAAAGGAAGGTATATTATAACTGATTCTAAGAGAGGAGATTTTGCTATAGATTTGTATATATCAGTTCCAAAAACATTAAGTTGAATTCGAATTAAAATATTTTGTGTGTTAAAAATAAACGTCCACCTTTTCTTCTGAAAGTTTCTGAGATTGTATGTATAATCGGATTTTTTACCTTTAAAATTATTTAAGATATAATGAAATGTTTGAAAAATTCGTCGTTTTAAGAAAAATTTATATCAAATGGATACCAAGCATATCAATAAAATGTTTTAAATATTAAAACAACACAAACAATTGCGTTTTTACGACAAAAAGCGAGCAAGGCAATTTTTCCCGGAATTTTACTCAGATTCAAATAAAGGCTCACTAAAATGTCTTCAGCGAGCAATGAGGTGAAGCCCACAAATCGACAACAAATTCGGTCATATATTCATAATCAGGATTACTCTCGACTACAACGATCGCCTGTAGTAAGCGATATTTGCACCATATATTACTTTTTACGTCACTTTTGTATTATCATTGTTATTAAATATATCATTTTCATGTGAACAAAAACTGAAATTTGCGTCCATACAACCCATCGAGTTGGTCATTGGCTTCGAGTCGGTCATTGGCTTTAGTTCGGACAGTGTTAAATTATACAATTTGTTGAAATTTTAGTATTGAATTGTGATATTGCCTGCGAGAGCTTTAATGTACTCAGTGACTTATTTTTGACTGCCGATGTTCTTTTTTTTACCGTTCCGTGGGCGCTATAAGTTGGAGAGTTTGCTAGAATACTTATAATCATCAGACTCGTTTGCAATATCTTTTAGTGAAAAGCTGAATATTACTTTCATTTCTAAAACTTTAGCTAAAAAACATTTGGATTGTTATAGCTTTCACAGTTTCATGCTTTATCCCTTTCGTGAACCATTTATTTCTCCTTTGAATTCATAGCAGTTTTTTTTTTTATGTTTTATAAACGTTTCAACAACAGCATTTAAGGAAATATATTGAATTTTGCAGAATTTTATGTTTACATTTAAATTTTAGGGGTGGGAAGGATGCTTCCCAAGGAACTATTGACTGTAATAAAAGGCATTAATGGTGATTATTTGTCATGAAAAGATGCCAAACATGCTGTAATATACAAGGTGTCTCTTTCTGCTACATTTCCTACAACGTCCATAGCTGGAAACTACCTTTGGCATATGACTTCCCACACTGGCTAAGCACACATTATTCAGAACTACACACTTCTTTGCTTGGAAGCTGGCAAGACGATAATTCCTTTTTCTTGAGGAATGTCCGTCTATTAGCTAACGAGCTAATGCTATACGGAATATTAGCTGGTGTAAACTTTTGTTCCTTTTGTTCACTTTCCACAGTATGAAACTATTTATGATGGCAAGGTCAATTAGAAAATAAAATATACGATGCCACCATTTACAGATCTTCTCCCTATTTGATTTCTTTCTTTTTTTATCGAACTGATCAACCCCTCTCAAGACATTGTTATGTACAGTGACAGCTTTGGGACAAGATACTTCATTAGTACCATCTTTTCTGTATGATTTAAGATGTCATAATCGCTGTATTATGTGCAGTAGTACAAAATTGAGGCGGGGATTAGTCTTACCATTGCTATAATAGCAAGATCCAATATATTCTGATGGTTTTTGCATTTCCCACAGGTGTATTTTGTAAGATCATATACATGGGATGTAATCTTCCCTAGGAACACAAAAGGGTGAAGATAATTTTCCCTGCTGACATGAGATGTGTTTTTCTTTTCTTTTTTTTTTTTTTTTTACAAAAATAAATAAATAATTAAAACTGCAATACAATATGCTCATACGGGATGTTTTTATGTGAATTTTTCAATCTCAACTTTTCTTTACCATTTTGTTCAAATTAATGCTCAACTGTTACATAACATCTTAATGAACAATTATAGGGCCATGGGTAGCGTTGTGATTACTGCATCGGACTCAAGACTGGTTCGATGCCCGATGCCACTAAATACCATCCGAGTACACACGGAGTACGTGCTTGTTAAATCAGGGGTCCGAAAGTCTTGTGGGCTGAATCACGAGTGCAGGGGACTGGATAATATTTCCTTCCCATTCATTTCCATTCCTGAATTAAGAAGGTGGAGATAGGTGATGTCGCCATCTATCACCCCTTCGGGGAATTTTGCCGAGCTAATTCGTACTGTCACTTGTATGGTGCCCAAGGCCAATGTCAACGACAGGCGTACTTCTAGCCCCTTGCCAAGATGAATTTCATGGGCCTCGATCTGATTACGTCAGACAGATGGCATTAGCCACAACAACTTTGGCCTACTTGTATGTTATGATATGCATGTAAAACATACACTTTCTTAATGAGAATTTTGACAATGAGTATTACCATTTTGTGATGAAGAGTACACTCATTTATAACGTCAATATCAATTATTTATAATTATTAGATAATCAGATTTATGCATGATAAGGTTCAGCTTTTGCTTCATTAACGTCCCAGAAGTTCTTACAAGTCTTTAATTATACCTAAAAAAACCAAATTGTTTTCGTGGGTACATGTGTTTCTAAATATCAGTAATAACTAACAAGTACAGTAATTTGTAGTCATAATAACTACCAAAGCATGCCGCTGTAAAATTAAAAACCGAAACATAACAAATAAAATGAGTCTTTCCTTAAGATTTTATAGGGAAATCAAATGAGATTATTGTAGTTTGATTTAAATACTGTCTACTCTCTTTATTTTTAATGGTGAGAAAATTAAAGAAAACTGGCTTCTGCGTGTTCAATTAGGGAAAAATCCAAAAGTCTAAGCAACGGCAAGTTTATTCCTAAAGCATAATATTAATTTATTATTATGCTTTAGGAACCCGGCGTTAAAGAGTGCCGTGAAAATGTTGGTGCGAGCTTTTTTTATAGAAAAGGTTGTGTTGCCACAGGCTTAACAAATGCGTTCAAATAATAAAATAAACAACCCCCATGTGGCACCACAATACCTACAAATAAGATTTGCACAATTATTTATACAGTCTTGTTAATTATCTCAGTCCTTAATAGGTGTGTTATTTTTTTTGTTCATGAAATCATTTGGTTATAAATTATAGTTAAAAAGGTTATTTGATTTCATATTTAAAAATATTCTAGAAATCCTAAAATAAGACACAGATTTTAATTTTTAAAATATATTTAACCACTTCCCAGTTTTATCCGAATACCGCTCGGGCACTTTAAATGGCACATTCCTGATTTGCCCGAGTGGCGCTCGGGCAACACTTTTCTCTACTTTAATTCTTTGATTTTCGCGTATGCTTTGCTCGTTTAGTGTGCAATGTTTCTAACAGATGTCTCTAATAGTAAAGTAAAGTTAGACAGTAAAGTGTTAGACCAGTTTAGACAAAAAACTGTCTAAACTGGTTTCAAGGTTAGGTTTTACTGCATTTTTTTAGATTAGATAAGGCGGGAATTTACTTTTTAACACTATTTCTTTTAAATTTGAAGCTTAAAATAGAAGACTAATGAGTGATTATGAGAGACTCATAACAGAAAAAAATTCTGATATTGACTCAGATAGTCTGAAATTTCTGTAAATGATTCAGGAAGTAATAAAAGTTTGTTATCAGATTTCCCTTGTGGTGTAAATCGAATGGATCAGCATCTCAGAAATTACCCAATAACAAAGAAAAAGAGGAAAGAAATAATACTAAAAAATATTCTTCCATCTTTTAGACACATCATTATGAAATGATTCCGTTTTATATCAGAAACTGGGAGGGAAATTATCTAATTTGAATTTCAGGCTTGATATTATAGGTCGCCTTATTGAAAGACGTGGGGCGGTAAATGAGAAAAAAAGACTACCAAGAATTTTGCCTAGTCTCTTACGATTGGCAGAAAAAAATTTAAGCATGATTCCTCCTACCGAAAGAAATTGTGTTGGTCCAAAAGAAACTATTTTGCAAAACGGGTAAAAACTGAAACACAATGTTTTTGACCCGATTGTGATGTTGCAACAATGCTATGTACAATTTTGTAAAGTGTTCTTTTGAGTTCGCTTATTTCTTCGGAAAAAAGTCTACTTTAAAGAAAAATATATTTTTTCATTGAAAATAAAAAGTTACACAATTCTTTCAAATCAATATTTATAACATTTCTGACTGCTGATTTCCGTTTATATAGTTGATTTAATCTTAAAAATGCTTACAAAAAATATCCTTGTTTTTGACATAATATGGCAGGAAAAAAATGTTAAGTGGTTAAAAGACACATTTACTATTAATAAAAAATATATTTCTTATTCATTTCCCTTAAAATAGAACATAATATAGGACCAATATGTTTTTTCATAAATTTGATAGCTTTACTTAAAAATTTATCTCATCTCATTATCTAGCAAATTCAAAATATTGGTCCAAAATAAAATTTAAAATTAATTAAAAACTCTTCCAATGCTATAACTTTGTTTGCATATTTCTGCATAGAAAAATAAACATAAAATTTTTATGTAAGAGAAATAATGAATCTAATTAGCAAAATAACTTTGAAAGGAAATTACAGCAATCTCTATTCATAATTTTAAACAGTGCTTTAGATTATTTTATAAAACAATTTTACTTTTTTAATTTAAATATTTTGATAATAAAAGGTATTGAATTTTTCAGGATATATAATTAGTTTTAATTTGGCTCTTCACATTAAAAGTATTAATGAAGCATGATGCATAAAATTGAATAAAGAGTCCACTAAATTGTTTATTTTAAAAAAAAAAAAATTTTGAGTGTGTAAGGGTCTTTTGAAATTGCATCGCTTGAGCAGGACTAATCTTTCTATAAATTAGTTTTGTAATACATCTAATATATTTGTAAAATAATTTTGTGTATTTTCACATATTTGTAGTGAATACTTTTAAGAAGTGCCTTTATAGCTCGTTTAAGTTTGTTTTTAAATAATTCACATTTAAATATGGTGTTGACATGAAATAAGCTGTGTAAATCATTTACGATATTTAAAGTATTATAATTTAATTAAAATAATTATAATAACGAAAAATTCTCAGATTCTAGTCATTATTTTAAAGAATTAAATTACTGCCACTTCGATAATTTAAAGCTTTTCGAAAATAAAATCTTAATTTAAAAAATACATTAATTGTTATCTCTTTTACCAGATTAAATCAAATTTATAATGTGTGGATTTGCTTATTAAAATTTCCTGATTCCCCTCTACATACATAAACAATTCTTTCTACTCCTTCAAAATTGTATTTGCATATTTATTATTATTTTAATTCTCAACCGTTTTACAGTTCTGTAATTTTATTATTATTTCTACCATTAGTTGCATTATCATTGTCGTTGTATTTCTTTATCATTTTAACAAGTTTGTTGTTTTCCTTATTTAGTGAAGTAGCATTTTAGTTGCTATTATTGATAAAATACGACCACTGAATGTTTATTTCGATAAACATTTATTACAAAGCACTTCATTTTAAAGAAAAATATAATAAAATTAATACAAAAGCGTTTTTTTATTACAAGTGTATTATTTGATTTTATCATGAAATTTCAACTCCATCTTACTTTTAATCTGAAAAAATTATTTGTATGTATTTGTTATATAAATACATTTGCTTTAAAATAATAAACTAAATTGTCTCAGAGGAATTTAAAATTATGTATTTATCTTTATCAAAGTACATATGAAAGATATTCACCCGGTACTGCCACGAAAATTAAAATTCATTGCATTAGCATTTTCAAAACTTAGTATGTATGGCAATAATAAGTCGTATTTATTTATCTTTAGAAACTGTTTCGTCAATATTTGAATGGACTGTAAAACTGGTTAAAGAATAAAAAATCAGTCTTTTTCGCAACGCTAAGCCTACTTTATTCGTGCACCCGCTTTTGTTGGGGTACAGCTAGACAATATCTACTTTTATAATTTTTTTACAGATGGCGCTACAGTGCGCTGATGACGTAACATTCCGCCCGGCGTTGAAATATGCAATATTTCAAAAAATATATTTAAAAAATGCAATTTGCTATATACAGGTTACAAATGCCTAAATGAATTAAATACAAATAAACACAGCATTAAAAAATAAGAAAAAAATACAATATTCAAAAATAGAATAAAAAATATAATATTCAAAAATAGAATTAAAAATAAAATATTCTAAGAATATAATATACTTCACATTACAATTTAATTTACATGACTATTTTCTATTGGTAAGATACATATTTTTGAGATAGAACGTGTGAGAACCCCCGTGGCAGATTTTAGTTTAACGACTCTGATCTTACCGTCAGTTCCATAAAAAACCTCCAAGATTCTTGCCATTGCCCATTTGCAGGGAGGCAAATCATTTTCCTTAAAAAGCACTAAACACCCAACGGCAACATTATTTTTTTCAAACTGCCACTTGTTTCTCTGCTGTAAATGATTAAGATAATCATTTTTCCAGCGTTTCCAAATAGTTTGTACACACTTTGTTGTATACTGCCACCTAGATAGTCTATTATCTGAAATATCTAAAATTGCGGGCTCAGGTATTGCACTGATAGGTCGACCAATTATAAAGTGTACAGGAGTTAAAACTTCATATTCATTGATATTATCTGACAATGGGACTAATGGACGTGAATTAAGTATACCTTCAATTTGAATTATTATTGTCTCGAATTCTTCGAAAGTTATTGTACTATTAACTAAAGTTCTATAGAGATGGTGTTTGAATGATTTTATCCTTGCCACCCACAAACCCCCGAAATTAGGAGAGCGAGGTGGGATAAATTTACACTGGATAGCTTCTGAAGCAAAACAATTTGATAATGTCTCGTTTTTTTACAAATTAATTTTATGAAACGATTTAATTCTGCAGCTGCGCCTTTAAAATTGGTTGCGTTACCGGACATTAAAGTAGAAATGCGGCCTCTGCGGGCACATAGCCTCTTCAAAGCTGCAATAAATGCCTCAGTTGTTAAATCAGTCACTGTCTCTAAATGAATAGCCTTTGTAGCCAAGCATACAAAAATCGCAACATAAACTTTTGAAAATATCCCCTTTCTCTGATTTTTAAATTTTATTTGAAAAGATCTGCAAAAATCCACTCAGAGTTTAAAAATGGCGCACTTGGAGTTACTCTCTCTGATGGTAGATTTCCCATTAATTCATCTACCCCAGTAGGCTTCTGTCTAAAGCATGCAATGCAATCATGAACTGTTTTTCATGCAATACCCTTACCATTAATGGGCCAAAACTGCATTCTAATTTGATGTACTAAACCCTGAGCACCAATATGAAAAAACTTCATATGCATATGCTCAAAAAGTAATTTAGTAAATTTATGTTTACTAGGTATAATTATTTGGTGTTTTGCTTCAAATGGTAAATCAGCATTACTAAGCCTTCCTCCAACTCTGTGAGTAAAGAATTCTCATCTAAGAAATGATCTAAAGCCTTTAAATTACTTGTTTTTAAAACACCCTTACTTTTTTCCAAGGCATCAATTTCTGCTTTAAACTCACTTAATTGTGCTATTTTAGCTAAAAATTCCGTACTCCTCTTTATCCCATCTGCAGTTAGATACTTCTTATTACTAGACTCCTTAGCTTTGATGTTATTAATGAACCTAAAAATAAAGTTAAAAATTCTAAATAATTTTATGAAATTATTTGTAACATTAAAGAGTTCATCATAAAAATTTGAAGAACACTCAATAATTGGAAGAGTCACAGCACATTTTAGTTCATCTCTGTAAGAAGGATCAGGAAAAAGCTGATTGTCCTCGTATTCACCAGTTTGTAAATCTGGACCCGAGAACCACATTTCGTTCTTTAAAAGTTCATCTACATTGCAGCCTCTAGAAATTAAGTCGGCAGGATTGTTCTTGGAGCTCACCTGTTTCCAATGATAGTCCTTGGATCTCCGCCACCTTGTTGCTGACAAATGTTTTGAGTTTATGAGGTTCAGTCTTTATCCACGCTAAAACAATCGTTGAGTCCGTCCACATCCAAATTTTATGAATAGGTAATTGTAGAATTGGCACAACCTTTTTGACTAATCTCGATAGTAGTAAAGCTGTAGACAGTTCTAACCTCGGTATGGTGAGTGTTTTCAAAAGAGCCACTCTGGACTTGCTGCATAATAATTTAGTTTGAGATTGTCCAGATTCGTTGAAACATTTTATGTAGACAATAGCAGCATAGGCACGTTCTGATGCATTTGGAAAAGCCATGTATTTCAATCCGTATTGTTGCAGGAAGTAGAATGCACCTTGGGATTTTGAAGTTATTTACTTTCGATAATTTTTGGTAGAAATTCATCCACTCTTCCATTGCATCTGGTGGTAGCTGTTCACTCCAATCTAATTTTATTTTCCAAAGTTCTTGGATGAATATCTTAGCCTTCGTAACAATGGGTCCAATCAGGCCCAAAGGGTCATAGAGCCTTGAAATTTCTGAAAGCACGTCTCTTTTTGAGAAGTTGACTTTGTCACTAATCTTTACTTTGTATGCGATACAATACACCTTTGGATACCCATAGCATACCTAATGTTTTCACTGGAGCATCCTGAAATTCCTTATCAAACACATAGGAAGATGCAGATAAATCTTTCAACAGTTCTAGTCTTTTGACACCTATTTGTGAAGCTCAAAACCACCTCTCTGTAATAGTTGAGATAATCTGGTTTGGAGTTTTTAGCACCCTCTAATGTAGACTCTCGAGAAAGAATATCATCCATATAACTATCATTACAAATCACATCTGCTGCGTCAGGAAATTCCGCTTTTTCTTCATCTGCTAAGGCCTTTAAGATCCTGGTAGCTAAAAATGGTGCAGAAACTGTCCCATAGGTTACGGTAGCTAGTTTGTAAGACTTGACTGGAGCATCTGCACTAGTCTTCCACATAATTCGTTGTAAATCCCTTTGATTAGGATCAACAAGTATCTGCCTGTACATTTTTTTAATATCTGCACTAAATGCGTACTCGTGTTTTCTAAATCTACTGACTATGGAAAAGAGATCTTGTTGAATAATTCCTCCGTTTAGTAAAATGGAGTTTAGAGAAAAACCACTTGTTGTTTTTGCACTTGCATCGAAGACAACTCTCAATGGAGTGGATGTCTTCTCTGGTTTGTATACTGAATGATGAGGAATGTAATAGTAAATCTTATCTAATGTTTCATTTTTAATCTCCTCCATATGGCCTAAAAGTTCATATTCATTCATAAATTCTTTATACAAGGTTCCCATTCTATTGTTTTTAATTAATTTTTCCCAAATACCATTTAGTCGCTTGACAGCATTCTCTTTGCAATATCCTAATTATGTTTTTGCATTTTCCTTTATGGGTAACCGAACTATAAATCTTCCCGTTTTATCTCTTTTATAGGTACTAACAAAATGTTCCTCACAATAAATTTCCTCTTTACTTTTTGTTATTTCCTTAGAATCATCTGGAAGTGATTCCAGTTCAAAGAATTCCTTTGCTGTTATATCTAAGCTTGGTTCACTTATTAAACAACAATTGGCTTGTTGTTGTGACTGAGGAAGGGTACCTGTGACTAAATAGCCAAATTTTGTATTTTGTAAAATTACATTTCCCTCCTGCAAATAATGTTGTTCTGGATTTAAAATTTCAAAAAATAGTTCACTTCCTATCAATATATCTATTTGACCTGGCATATGAAAATTAGAATCTGCCAGCTCAATTGAAACTGGAATATTTAAATCCGATGTATTTAATTTCGATACAGGAATCGCATCGGTAATTTTAGGTAAAAGTGAAAATTGTACATTGCGTGTAAAAGTATAACCCCGATTTCACACTTCAATATTTGCTGAATATTTCGAGGATTGCGTAATTCCGTTAATGCCTATTATAGATTGGTTTGCAGATTTAAATTTAAATCCCAACTTTCTTGCTGTGTTTTCTCTCATATCGCATATCGTAGACGCATCATCTAATAATCCTCTTAACTTAATTCTATATCCATCAGCACTTTTAACGAAAATCATGAATGTATTTAATAAAACACATTTATTTCCATAAGTCAAAACCGCAACTTCTGGCTGACCTTCAAACCGAGTAGTATTCGAAATGGTCTCTATCCCCCTTTCCCTACTACGTTGGGATTTTTAACTGCAGAGCAAAGTTCAGCAGAATCGTGAAGAAATGAATGATGTAATCCTTTGCAACCACTAACTGTGCATTTGTATTTAGACATGCAGGCACCATAATGAAGTCTGAGGCAATTTATATTTACAAAGTTTGTTATTGCTAACAAATTTCTTTCTGCACTCCACAGACATATTTTGAAATGCAATACATTTATAAAGAGGATGAGAATTTCGACATAGAATACAAGGTTTAACCGTTATTTTTTTACTATTAACTACCAGCGATTTGGCTTTAGTTGACATTGCAGTATTTTTATGGATCATTTTAGTACTAGGAATGCGAGTAATGTTTTATAACACGGTACTTCTCTCTCTCTTTTCTAAAAATTTCATAATAGAAGCAAATGTTGGAACTTCTGCTGTTTTCAACGAAAGTTCGAATTGTTTTCTAGATTCTTTGTCAATTTTTTGAAGAACTATACATTAAAATTATATCTGATAGATCATTCTGCTCATATTTCAAAACTTTAAGTGCTCTAATGTTTCTATTGATACAATCCATTAAAGCGCGCAGTTTTTTGGCTGATTCGCTATAAATTTTTTCATAATTAATTATCTCAAGGACATGAGAATCTATCAACTGCCGTTTGTTTTCGTAACGATCCTCTAATGCTTTAAAGAGAGAATCGAAACTATCGCTAGGCGACTCTAATAGCTTTGCTTCTCCTTTTAGAGATGCTCGAAGATAGTATAGTTTTTGCGAATCAGTCAATTGCTCATTATTACTTATTAAGTTCATAAATTGATTTTTGAAATTAGAAAATTCTGCTATTACACCAGAAAATTCTAGCAATGGAATTTGAGGTAAGCGCGGATACTATTTTTAAATTAATGTTTACATTTTCGGAATTTTTCAAAGAATACATTAAAATCTACCTAAAACCTACCTCTGTTGTCTCGATCCGTTGATTTATATCTTCAATGTCCAGCTGAATGATTTCCAGGCTTTCGAAAGTTTCTATTTCGCAATAATCCTCAGCTAATTTATCTAGATTTATCTGTAATTGCTCAATTTTTTTGAGTTTAATTTCGATTTCAGTGACACTAGTATCCTTTGACACTCTCTTCTCCGAGGTAAAAGCCTCTAACCTAGTTAAAGTTCCTTTGACTGAATCTTTTAAACGATTCAATTTCTCTTCAGTATCTACGTTGGAGTTATTTTTATTTTCCGATTTTTTTACCCATTTTCTCCGGCTCGACGGACCAATGTTTCGTCCATATTTGAGTGAACTATAAAACTGGTTAAAGAATAAAAAAATCAATCTTTTTCGCAACGCTAAGCCTACTTTATTCCTGCACCCGCTTTTGTTGGGGTACAGCTAGACAATATCTACTTTTACAAATTTTTTTTACAGATGGCGCTACAGTGCGCTGATGACGTAACAGAAACTATCGCAAACGTTTCTACATTTATAAAATTCCTTTCCATCTTAAAGTTTAAATGTGTAATATCATTGAAATATTTATTTCTATATTGTTCTAGGTAGTAAAATACATATTTTTTCTCAATAAAATATAATGGAAATAAATATTTTGTGTTTTCTGCTGTATGAATAGAAATCTATAAAATAGGGAATAAATTATTATTAAAAATAAAAAATAGTTATTTACCTCTTTCTCTTAACAATTTAGGGGGCATTTTTTTACATTTATAAAAAACTTTTACAAAAATGCCAAAAAAGAAAAAAAAAACACAATTTTATTAGTATTTATGAAAATTTGATAAAATATAAATAATAAAATGCTCCAAAAGGTTTTATTTTTATAATTTTATCTTTACTTTTTTATTGCATAATATAAATAACCTACGATGTTTTTCAAAGCACTTCAATAAGGTTTTTGAAAATCATATAAATCTGAAAAGAGGGTCTTATGAATTAATTTTTTTCTGATTACAATTCGGAATAAACCTTCTTCGAAATATCTCTTACATTTTGTCACACATGCATACATTTCATACATTCCCACTACATTTTAGGTTGCGAATTCCTACTATTTTTAAAAATTGGTCGTCTGAAAAACATCTCTTTTAGCATTACATATTCACACAATTTTCTATATTTTTAAGTGCATACGCATCCAAAATAGTGATTCTTGTTTTGTTACTATTTATCTATCTTTAATTTAAAAAAATAAGAGTTCTTGTTTTTTTCTATGTAATGGGAATTATTTTTAACCTAGATATTATATTTGATATCTGCAGGGTTGTTTTAACACTAGAATGTTGTGTCCATCGGTGTCGATTGGGCACCGAAACCTGTTTACTTTCTTCTCTTTTCCGCATTTTTACAGGAAATTTCAAAAAATTTCGTGACTTTGATTCATTTTCCCGCTTGATTACACAGAAAATGTTTTTGTTTTTGTTTTAGGTTGAATAGGGGTGATTTTACAACTAAATATACCTAGAACGTTTGCTGGTGTCTTCTCGACACCAATGCAATTTATCATTACAAAAAGCTGTCGTTCAACAAAATATAGTTCACTAAGTAGATATCATTAAAAACACAAACTTCCCAAAGTCTTTTTGTACGTTTATTTGACCTTCAATACAGTGTTATTGGAAATGAATCAATTATGCTAAAATTGTTGTGTCTAACTGTTTCGTTATGTAGTATTTGTTTATCTGCTCGTAAAAAAAAAAAAAAAAAAATCATTCGATTTTTGAGCTTAGTGCATAGCAGACACCCTAAAACGATGGCTGGTAGAAAAGGTCTAAACCCTCATGGAATTGCTAATTTGTTGCGATAGCTTTCTGAGGTGAGCTGTCTTGCTCTAATTTAGATTCTGATGAAGACATGAGTGAAAGTGACTGCGAAGAATCTGAAGAAAGTGCAGAGATGCAATTGATAATTTTCCAGTAAATCCCTACATATATGTCGCTATGGGTGGCACATATTGAATTCTACGTTATAGTAATGTTCTTGGCAGATTTGCGACTCGAAATATCTGGCAACAAAGCAGTGGTGCAACAAAATTCACGAAACATTATATCAACGTCAGTATTTTATAATATTAAGGGGCATAATATATGATAATTAAATGAAAGAATATTAAAAAGTATAAAACTAAACCAAAGTGATTAGTAGTCCTGCCATTATTTAGTTAAAATAATTATTTTATATATTTTATATCACGGTATCGAAATGACACCGTTGGACGTTTAAGGGTAATCGAAATCTCGGACATTCTAGTGTTCAGGTACAAGATGACCGAGCCCACGGCCTACACCTCGGTAAGGGGTCTAATCTCGTTTTTGGCTCGACCTCTATAAGATCATGATCCAATCATTTTAATCATCAAATGTTATTCCCGGGCATATTCTCCGAAAAAAACGTGAATTTCGAGCTATGAATGCCTACTGGCAGCAGTGGGAAGAGTACATTGTTATGACATATTCCCGTCTTTGTTTATGCCTAGGTCTACCATCATACATCCTCGTTTAGGCGAAAAGCGGCTGTCGGTTTGTACGTAATTTTGTGAGATTGGAAGTCAGGCACATTTACTTTTAATGAATTACCGTTTGTGCAAATATGCTATGTATAACTTGTGTTATATGCTGTCTACTATAAAAGATGGTAGGTGGCGCCTGCTTTCCCATAGGGTTCTAGGGTTTCAAGAAATCTTCAGATGCTCCTACATACCATGTCAAAAGAGAAAACAACTACCTGCATAATTATTACATTAAAATTAGATAATAAAATAAAATGCTGCGGCAAAGTCCGAATTTTGACAAAAGGTCATTTTTGCTTGATTATAAGCAATATCAACGTCTCAAGAATTTGTATTAAAGGAATGTGAAACATAAAATGAAATTAATTCATCAAATAATCAATCATTACTTCTTATGGTTTTCTGGTTATTTTTTAAATTTTTATTTAACGTCATTTCCAGTGAGTTTTTCTACCCCATTCTTCAACTTCTATACCTTCTATACCTTCAACTAGAAGCATCTTCGAACTTCTAAAAATATATTTCTTCAATCATAAAAGTCAATTTTATATCAATCAGTTTTCTTATTTATTATAACAGTAGAAAATTGCAGCTTGCACATTTTTATGAAGAGTTAAAAATAACTATCTAATATACAGGACTGTTTCATTGATTTATATTTTAGTTTGAACAGAGAACCATATCTCAATGAACTTTAGATATTTTTATATTAATTTCTTAAATTCTTTGCGGCTTCCTCTGCATTTTCAGCATGTCTTACAACAACAATGTTTTGATCTGATAATTAATTTATCATATCTAGAAAAAAGCTTCAACACTTACTCTTTAAATGACATAAAAAACAATGAAAAATTACTTTAAACATTACTTAAATTGCTCAAAGAACGACAGTTGAAACCAATCCACCTAATCACGCGTATGCATAAAAATAACTTTAACCCTTTAAACCTATTTTTTGTGTCACTAAAATCCATTTCGGCTAACAGAAACATTTCAAATTTGGAAACTCTTCAACTGGCTTCTATTAGGAAAAAATACCGCACGGTATTTTTCTCTTATAACACACAGATTAAGCTCATTTTCTTTTCAAGTATCGTAATTTCAACGTAATTTGATATTTTTTTTACAGAAAAATGAGAAAAATATAATATTTTTTCATTAGATACGGGTTAATTATAACGGGTGTGACTTAAGTTTTTACACCTGATGAAGTTTTGTATATATTAATATATTTGTACCTATACTAAGAAACATGTGTAAAATTTCCATATTCAGAATCATATTGTTGTATTATTTATTATTCATTTATTAAACTTTTACCTTCAAAATAACTATGTTAATTAATTTTTTTACAATAATTAAGTAAGTTTGATTCAAATATGACTAATTCATTAATTTTTTCCTTGTATATGACAAAATATTAAATATAGTAGTTACTTCGTTGATCATTTTTTTTCTTTTCGCAAAATAGCATTTAATACTGAAAAAAAAATTAAAGAAAAAAATATCTACGTTTATTACTTTTTATCTATATTCCTCTAGTAAGGTGTTAATTTGTTTAACGGTACTTCAATAATTACTGTATTAGACGTAAAATAACGCAACACTGAAATTTTTCTTAAATATATTTAGAAAAACAAATATCGAATTTAATGCGATGCCTTCATTTTTAAAACCTTTCGGATAAAATAAATTCATTCAGATAAGTACATGTAATCAATAATAAGTAAAAGCACGACTACATTCACGACAATAAAATTAAGTAACATAAAACAAGAGTTAAGTAAGAATAGGAAAGTAACAAAATTTAGGCAGCAAGGTATAACGAGGTATACAACACTTCTTATAAAGTACCGTAAAATTCAGCGCATAACGCGCACTTATATTTTAAAGTTGCGTTTTTGAACTTTTGGGTATATTCGGCGTATAACGCGCACCTCCTTTTTTACGAAGAAGCCTGAAATGTAGTTTTGCAATTCTGGTATGTTTCTAAGTCATATGGTCGAGGTATTATCCTAGACATTTGAAAAAATAGCATACTTCTAGAATTATAAAGATATATGATATTTCTCTTTTCATAAGATATGTCATTCCTTTTAAATAAACAGTATTTCGATCTATGTAAGTATAATGTTCTTATACATATCTTTTTTTTAATTTATTTTTGAAGCTATCATTTTTAAAACCCGGCGTATTCGATCGTATTTTTGGTAATAAAGGTGGGCGTTATTAGCAGAATTTCACGGTACTGATACGAAGAAATATTATATTTCATTTCTTAGGCTTACAATTTTGCTCGAATCAATTTTTTAACGGGAAACGACCATATCTCTAGAAGAGTTTTTGATAAATGGAAGCATTCTACAAGGCTCAAAAGATCTTCGACTCTCCAACTTGATAGTGAATTCAGAAAAGAACTCAATTTGGATCATTCCTCCTTAGAGTTCCTTCAGGAGCCCCTCATTCCAAAAAACCCACCAAAGAATACTTGTTTCGAATTGGAATTGCTGCAGCCATGTTCCAAAAAAGAAGACCCTGTAACTCTCAGACAAAAAGGACTGGAAACGATAGCAATACTCTCTCAAGATAACTTTGCAATCGCCTACACTGATGGTTCCTCAGACAGATCCCTCAGCAATGGAGGTGCCGGAATCATCTTACTCCTCCCAGATGGTAATAACTACAAACACAAAATTAACACAGGCATAATCACCTCAAACTTCACAAGTGAACTCGTGGCAATTAGAGAGGCCCTTTTATTATATCAACAAAACCCACATGTTATTGATTCTACAGAAGGATTAGTAATCTTCTCAGATTCTAAATCCGCTATAGAAGCCATAAGAAATGGAGAGACTAACATCTCCTGTGATATTATTACCCTTCTAGAACAGCTGCACAACAAAAGAAAATCCTGTATCCTGCAATGGATACCCGCACATGTCAACATTGAGGGTAATGAATGTGCAGATAGCCTCGCCAAAGAAGCTAGAGACATCGAACATAAGTGCACCACCATCACACTTGATGATGCTAATGCAGTAGCCAAACATAGAATTATGAATCACACTTTTAAAAAACCCTAGTTACGGAATTTGACTGTCCTCGAATTATAAAATCCACAATTGCCAGATTGAGAACTGAACACCTTAAGGGCATGAAGATTCACCCAGACAAGACAAGATCATATGTTCAATGCAAACACTGCCCAGATCTTCAACTGACGCCCAATCACATCTTGGAATGCCCAACCGTCGCAACAAAGTTACTAAAAATGGGAATGGTCCCTCTGAGGGACTCTTTGTGGGAACTCCTGTACAGCCCTGATGCTCCCAGAATAGCAGAGGCAGTGATCAAGACTTTCGACGGAATCTAGTGATATCTACTGCATTTATTCATGGACACGAGAACAACAACAACAACGGGAAACGATTAGTCAAAAAATATCGCGCTATGTTCGAGTCATTACAGTAGAAGAACTTAACGAGTTTTCTAACAGCATTAATATAAACATGAGGGGAAAAAACGACCTTGGATGAAACTTCGATAATAAAAATAAAATACATCGCGCATTTTATACATTTTAACTATTTTTAGCTATAAATGTTCAGGAGATCCGTACTTTGTATTTATATATTCCCATTTTTAGTAAATAAGTAAGTAGCTTTACTTTTCTTTCGTCAGGCTTATTTCAAATGCATCTATTCAATATGTCTAAAGGAAATTCTAATTTATCTTGCTTACGGCTCTCCATAGGGATCCCAAAAGAAGTTTTACAAATGGTGTTTGTAACATATTGCTTTCTGTCAAAGTTACGGCTGCTCTACTTAAAGGAAAACTCTCTCAAACACAGAAATGTGTTAAACGCTCTTCGTTCTTTTGCCTAACTTTTTTAAAATTAGATTTCGGTAACATGGGAAGGAGATCTGAAACCGTTGTAGTATGTAATTCGCTTTTCCTTTGAAGTTATTTTTTTTTAAAAATTCCTATTGAGTTCGAAACTACTCATGTTTTGGAGTGGTCCTTTTTTTAATAAAATATAAAATAGGTATTACTTTTTTCAAAAAAGAATTATTATCTAAAAAGCTTTTAAAACTTTTATTATGTATTGATAAAAAAGTAAGTGATAAATTGATGTAATGACGCTTAAGTATAGACAGTAGCGCACACAGGAATTTCTCAAGGGTGGATCCAGGGCGGAAAGTCCACTATTCTCGTATCAAGGTCCAATACGCCGCCCAACATATTCTTTTGGTTTTGTCGATTTTCGGGAGCCAAAAATATTAAAAAAATAATTATTGAATGAATAATTAGCATTAATTAATAAAATTAATTATTAATAACACATAATTTATTAAGTGTACTATATACATAGGATTATCATCCATCGAAAGCAAATCAAGGGCTGGGGGCGGACCCGAAGACCTCCCCTTGTGTAAGCCACTGAGTATAGACAATGTAGTAAATGCATATTCGCAGAGCAGGGGTAAAACTCTTTTAATAAAAAAGACGTCTATTACTCATAAATTGTACATTCAAAATATTCCAAATGTTCAAATGTGCATCATTTTAATCAAACCGCAAGAAAAACGGAAGGGTATTTTGTCTGATATTATACATGTTTTAAAATTAATCTACACATATATACAGGTTGTCCGGGATTAAAGTATTGAAAAGTAATGACTCATTGTTTCAGAAATACCCTTCGGAATGTAAAAAACTGTTCATTCATGGATTGGAAAACTCTCCAAATTTTTTTGGATTTAGTCCGATCGGCCGCACCTGTGCGCATTATTCGGCACTCACAGACGATAAACTTATTGCACTTACTTCATTAGTAACAAGTAATATAAAAATTGTCAAGTCAATTCCTACTTATATCAACAATAAAAAATTTATTTTAGCTATTTTTTATTAAGTAGTTACGATTAATGTAAATATGTACATACATATGACAAAATCACAACATTAAGTGGTAATTAATTTTTATTAATTATCATTAAAGTATCGTATTGTCATTCAAAACAATCGTGTCTATAAAATTTCAGTTCAACTGAATGCTTTTAAAAATGTGAGAAAAAAAACCTTTTCAAGTTTTGACACAAGTCGCCAAAAGGGTTGCTAAGTAGCTAACGTGGCTGTATTTGTAATTCTTTAAATAATTAGTTTTAATCAACTTATTTTTATTCATTATAATTAAATTATTGTATTGTCATCCTAAATAATTATGTATATTAAATTTCAGCTCAATTGCGAGCTTAAAAGTATATTTTATTAACGATTGAAAATTCCACCAATATAAATAAATAAATGTATAGAGAGAGAGAGAGTGTGTGAGTTAATAGTAGAGAGGAATTGAAAAATATGGACACCACAGTAAAATATTCTGTACGCATTTCAGTTAGTGGAATTTAAATCAGTTACACGTGTACCGCGCTCAATTGAGAAATGTTGCTTACAAACTTCTTTTAATATGTAGGATCCTCTAAAAACGGGTTTTGCGAATATCCACCTGAAAGACCTGCTGATAGCAGATTTTGTGAAAAACTCCCAAATTGGGATACAAGAAGATTTTATGGGGAGTTGTGGGGCTTTCTAGATTAAAAATAATAATATTTCCAAGATGGATTGAGGAAGCGTTTTAGACCAAAAAAAAAACTTTTCTGCACTATTACACCTGCAATCTTGAATCTTGTGAATCATGTTTCCCTTGAGACAGGAGATTTCCAGTAGAGATTGTTTAAAGTGAGGGTCACGAGGTGCGCTATAGATAAAAATTCCAGTTTTCGAGATAATTGAGCTACAGATTTGTTTGCTTATTTTGTCCAGTTGAGATCTATAATAATGGGCTTTTGTGAAAATCGACTGGGAGGGTGCATATTAAGGAATAAAATATAACTATTCTTCTCTTTTTGAAATTCAAGCTATTTTCATTCTTAATCACGACGGGAGGGTTATAAGACGAAGCAGGAAGTTTAAAACCAGTATTGTTCATGTTTTGTAACACATATGTTAATTATCATTAATCCTGTATGACATTATAATACTTTGCATTTTTATTATTGTTTCTTTTATTTTAAAAATATTTGAGAACCTTCCCCGAGATTTTCAATGTTACAGCTAAAGCACCAAGTGTATGCTCTTGCACCAGCATCTGGAATGTTCCACAATTTTTTTTTTTATAGAAGGCTACAGATTGGCATTTTTACCATAGCATACCTGGTACATTCCCCAGGAGCAGGTATCACTTATTAGTGCGACACCATATAGATGATAGCAATTGCTGCAAGTAATTTTAACGCCCAGTATTCTCGCCAGTGGGAGAAACCTGAGATCTTTTGATGCGAACTTGTTTCATTTTGCCGAGCCAAATAGCCACTGAAGAGAAATATTTTACAGGACACATAATCATACGACATGGATGCTATCAATTTTCTGTATCATGAAAATCCACTGACTTGTGCCGGGGTAAGCCCGCAGCCTTAGGCGCACAAGACCAGCGACAAACCAACTACGCTACACAGCCGGCCAAAATTTCAACTTCAGCCACTGTTACCTAGTGGTTATATCACGAACTCGCAGCCGGCGTTATCGATGTCACAGTTTTGAGTCCTGGTGCCGCTGAATAGACGGGCTGATGCACTTTAAAACTGTCGAGGCTCAGTCTTTACATTGGTGTATTGTGGAAGTTTGGAAAAAGAGGTTCCGGGTCTAGTGTCGACCTCATCTCTTGACCGTAGTTAAAAACCAAGAGGTCTGCAACAACAGGTCTTGCGTTATTGCGACGTTAGTGGTTGCGGTAACGGACTCGTAGATGGCGTGTCATGAGTTCGACCCCAGTACCACCGAAGACCCACCGTGCAGGTTAAATCTGTCGAGAGCACGCCTTCCCGTTGGTGTGATGTGGTAATTAGGAGAAGAGGTAAGCTCAGGTACAGTTCTCGTCATTTGATCATGGTTCAAAATTACTAGATTCATTGCCAAAAGCACTTTTGTAGTTGAACAGTGCGACGTTAATAAACGTTCACTCCCTCAAAATTCCTATTCTTTTATTTATGAAAAAATACAGTTAATATTGAAAAATAATTAAATGTGGTTAAGGTATCCACCTACATTCGAAATGTGGTTTTGAAAAGGCGTACAAATGAATAATTTTGATTAGACCTGAATTAGAATATGCATATGAAACTGCTTTAAAGATAATTTTAGAAGAAAAAATTATTTAAATGCAATATTTTAACAAAAATGAAGAAAGAATGACATTTTATTCACAACATTCTCCTCTTATGAAAAGTGCTTCTGTAATAACAATATTTTACCTATATGTATAGCTAAGGCTTCTATACAGAGCCTGAACTAGATTTTGAAATATATTTTATATATTTTGAAATATAATATATTTAGAAATAGTTATACATATATATATATATATATATATATATATATATATATATATATATATATATATATATATATATATATATAGTCTAATTCTCTACAAACAAGAGATAAACTTTCACATCAATCACATTCGAAAAAAACACAGAGACAGTAAAGAGAACATACAATGAAGGAATATATATATATATATTCATACTTTCATACATAAGAATAGAGAAATTTTAACAAAAACACATCCGTTGTTACTTCAATTGATTGTAACTCTGAAAAATAATGCGAATCTTTCAAAAATTCTAGTTCGGGCTTTGTAGAGAAGTGTCTACATTTAAGCAAATTATCATTATTATAGAAGCCTTTTCCATAGAAGGAGAATGTTTTGAAAATAGCCATTCTTTCTTCATTTCTTGCCAAGAAATCTCATTTAAGCAAATATTTATTGTAGTAATATTCTGGACAATTTTATATGTTTATTCTAATTAAGGCGATAATAAATGTCAAAAAAATTATTCGCGTTTATCAAACAATTACGCATTTTCAAAATCATGGCTATAAACTCAGTCGGATACCTTAAATAAATTTCCTTGAAATAAAAGAGTTAAAAAGGATTTTATTGGCTTGGAAGTCTACAGTCAAATTTTCAAGTCCTACACCAATGGCTGTTTTTCAATTCTTACTATTAGGACACTCTCTCTACATATTTATATATTTATGGTGTTCAAATTTTCAATCATTAATAAAACATATTTAAAAGTGCTGAATTGAGCTGAAATTATATATATATGATTCTTTTGAATGACAATACGGTAATTTAATTATAATTTTAAAAAAAATTAATGGATTAAAACTAATTTTTTCAAAGAAGTACAGTACAACCACGTTGGCATCTTTTTGGCGACTTGACGACCCTATTCGTGACTTGTGTCAAAACTATAAAAGCTTTTTTCTCACATTTTGAAGCACTCATTTGAGGTGAAATTTTCTATACACGATTGTTTTGGGTGACAATAGGATTACTTACATATGATTAGTTAAAATTAACTGTTTAAAACTAATTATTTAAATAATTATATATACAGTCACGTTGGCTTCATTTTTAACGACTTGGGTCAAAACTTTAAAAAAAAAATTCTCGCGTTTTAAAGTATTCAGTTGAACTGAAATTTTATAGACACGATTGTTTTGGATGACAATACGATATTTTAATGATAATTAATGCTTATTAATTGCCACTTATTATTATGATTCTGTCGTATGTATAGACATATTTATATTAAATGTAATTATTTGATACGAAGTAACTAAAATAAAATAAACTTTGTTGTTTTTTAGTAGGAATTGAAATAGTTTTTTTCTATATTACTTGTTTCGGTTACTGTTGTGATGCTGATTTGAACAGTTTGCAGCAGCAGTGATGCTAATCAAAACTAAGATAAATTTTATGAGAAGTAACATTTACGTTTTATGTTACACACACAAAACCTTAATTAATATCACAATGAATGCTTTTCATGCACAAAAAGTAACATTATTTTGTAAACGAGTAGAAACAAATAAAAGTATCTCTCTATATAAAAACGTTTTTCTCATATGATGTTGTAATAAATTTATTAAGTACTATCGGAAGAATGCCAGCGATCAAGATAACTCGCCAAGTTGGGAACCCCAATTTTGTTTGTGTCGTACATGCTGAATTGGCAACTATGTACTTCGTTTCATATAAGGTCACAAATCAGGTTGCGATCGTAAATTATTGTAAGCTCTCACAGAAGAATATCGCAACGATTGTTGAACTGAAGTCATTTAAAGTGAGAAGAAAGAATTTATCTCAAACGAAGACTTATTAACAATCAACAGAACTAAATACTCAACGTTCTAGGACGCTGCTAGAGCTGCAGGATTTTCAAAATCCTAGGACTTGATGAACGAAGTCTTGGACAAAGTAGCTTCAGTGAAGAATTTAACTGAAGACGAGTACCAAGAAAAATGACAAGAACAAATAAATAGAATTTTATAATACTTGTAAATTACAATTTTACAATTTTAGCAATGCCTATGAGGAATTGTATAATTCGTACAATGGGTATTGGTAACAAGGTAACCCCCTGTAATATTTAAAAAAAATTGAAATAATCTTGAATTGATTCCAAAAATTGATCACATTACCCCTGGAGTTCGTAAAACGAATAAGATTAATAAAATATTTCAATAAAAAAGTTTTATGTTGTGTGTTTCATATATTTTCCATTGCTCAAAAAGTATACTAAATTCAAGCGATTTCACAGAAGTAAATTAGAGAAAATGTCTGAATATACACTGGTGTGCAAAAATTAAGGACAAGACGGTTTTTTCAATATAACTTTGTACAAAAGCTTTCCAAATCAACACATTTAATACCGTAAGGACATGTGTAATGTAAGCAACACTTACTAAAAGAGAAATCAGAGGGATAAAAAGAAGCTTGATTGAAAAAGTAGCATGGAGCGCAATGCGACTGAAGGCCGAAACATCCCTGTGATGGGTGTCCAGCAAGAAACATCCGGTCTTTAGTAGGGGATATGATCTCCCCTGACTGCTAGGCAGGTTTCACAGCGTCTGCCCATGCTGAGAATGACAGTGCCAATGAGTTGTTGAGGCATTGCTGCCCATTCGTCTTGCAGCGCCAATCGAAGCTCCCGAATCGTTACTGGTGGTAAGGTACGAGCTGCCAAGCGTCTGCCTAGAAAATCCCATACATGCTCGGTGGGATTGAGATCCGGAGATCGTGCCGGCCAATCCATACGTTTAATATCCTCACTCTCTAAGAGCTGGACGGCAGCTACTGTGCGATGACATGGTGCATTGTCGTTCATGAAAAGGAACTGCAGACCCATAGCGCCTCTAAAAAGACGCACATATGGAAGAAGAATCTCGTTACAATAACGGGTCCCGTTGACTGAACCTGCGTCGAAGATGTGAAGGTCTGTACGACTACCAAGCATGATGCCTCCCCAAACGAGAACACCGCGACCTCCATACCTGTCCCTTTCAATGATGTTCGAGGGATGATTGCGGCTTCCCCGCTCTTTCCAGATGAGTATGTGATGAGAATCACTACTCAAACTGAATCTGCTCTCATCTGTAAAGAGTACTCGTCCCCATTCATTGTCTCTCCAATTCCGGTGTTCCCGACACCACAGAGAACGCCTTCTCCGATGGGCAGGCGTTAAAGGTACACACCGTACAGGGCGTTGTGCAAACAGACCACCACCGTGCAGTCTTCTGGTCACGGTAAAACGCGATATCGGTCGTCCAGTCGCCTGTGTCGTGTGTCTAGCGATTTGTCCCGCTGTCTGCCGCCTGTTTCTTCTAGCCTGTATGACAATGTACCGATCATCTGTGGGTGTGGTTCCTCGTGGACGACCACTACTGAACCTCCGGATAGCTGTTCCTGTAGTTTGAAATTGTCTCCAAAGTCGTGAAACGATACTGTGAGCAATTCCGAACTCTGCAGCCACACTTGTCACACTGCGGCCTTCCTCCAACTTCCCAATGTTTCGACCTCGGGTAAAAGCATCCAGATGTCGTCTAACAGATTGATTATTCGCCATTTCTCGCTGAGTCAGCAACTCGGTGTGATTTTAACTGCTATACGGCGTGCAATCTCTTTGCCAGAAATACTGATCTTACACCGACAACATGCTTTATACTACTCAGACACTCCCCCATTGCGTCTACCTGCATATCTGCGCATGTGCTACACATCACCTTACTTAATCTCCTGATTGGTCTTTCTGTTCGCTCTGCCTCTTCGTTCAGCTGATATGCTAATTTTTCGACTTCGTCCTTAATTTTTGCACACCAGTGTATATAAGTACAGAAATTTTGTTTATAAAAAACTAAAAAAAAATTACGAAATAAAATTTCTGTATGCCTCGTGTTATTCATTTTTAGTGATCATTAGGGTTAGTAACATGGGAAAGCTACTCAAGAAATTCCAATTAAAAGGAAATTCCAATTTATGAAATTCGAAATTTTTGTAAGAAGCACACGAAACTTCAATTAGAAATATTTCGAGATTTTTTTAAAATAAAAACTAGATTCAACATAGAAACAGTATTAGATTTTAAAAAAAATAATACTCTTATCATCTTATAAATTAATGTTTATTTTCAGGATGTATTAAGAAATTTTGCTTCTGTTCATATTCATTTATTAAAATCATTTTCCCTGCCTTCATAATGAATAAATCAAAGGAATTAATTTAAAAATTTGTTATTTTCATTCCTCGTTCCTATTATGTATGTAAATTAGGTAAATATATTCATTTAAATCTATCTTTTTATGGAAATACGAATTGCTTGTAAAGGAAGAAATTGCGTTTTAGTTGAATGATCAAATTTTTAAAAATGCTTCTTCATTAGTAAATCTACATCTCTAGTAGTAAAAATATTCTGATACATTTTTATGCCGTATTATTTAATGCATTTTTAACTTTGCTTTTTCCTTAAAAAAAATTGCTTCAATTTAAAACATACTAATACGCACTTCCAATTTATACGGAATGTGAAAATCAGTATTCACATGTTGCCATTTTTTTTAAAAATTAATGCAGCGTTTTTTAAAAGAACACGTAAAGCAGTATTGATCATAACTTCCTTTAGACGGCTTTTGGAAATAAATTATATGTGGCAAGGTACCATATATTATTACAAATTTCATTGCAAAAATTCAAGGTGTTTTTTTTTATTTTATTTATTTACTTTTTATTGTTTTCATTTTGAACTGACACACGGTGGAGCAACCTCCATTTTAAAACTCATTGCTTAAATAATATAACTGTAATTTTTAAAACTCAAACTCTCAGTGGTGCAATAGCCCATGAGGACCAGAGCCTATTGTGTCTATCCCGGTATACGTGGCCATTGGGCTCTGATGTGCATAAGCAGATGTTCCGATCAGGTGGTGACTCTGAATCGAAACCCCCAGTTTTAAAACAGTTTAAATGCATTAAAAATCAATTAATCCTTGATTTATAACAATAGTTTATGCTTTCTGTTTGTATTCACTCCTAAATTTCAAATTAAAAAGCAGTTTGGTATAAGATAATTTTAGGATAAAATGACAATATATATAAATATACAGCATATTTAATATATGATTCTTAGATTAAAATTAAGCCTAAATAAGAATGTTAGACAGATGAACGCATTGATTGATGACCATTGTATAACGAATAATAGACATAAAGAGATGTTATACTCAAACTCAGTGGCGCAACAGCCCATGAGGGCCAGGGCCTACTGTTTCCGTCCCAGTATATGTGAACCATTGGGCGCTGAGGTGCACCTGAGGTGTCCCAATCAGGTGGTCAGTCTGACGCGAGACCTCCAGTGTTTAAGTCCCCAAGCAAGCTTGGTACTCATTTATTGACCCACTGCAGTAGGGATGAAGGGCTGAGACGACCTTGCCCGGCCCGAGAACAGAACCTGGACCTGTATGTGGAAGTGCACTACGCAACCACTCGACCACTGTGGGTCTATTTATATATTTACCACTAAATCTATTTATTTGTTCCATTCATCGCAATATTCGTTTTTGACCCTCCTCTTCAGTTCAATTCAACACTGAAGCTTCATCGGCTAACACTTAATTTATGAAGTCCTCATATTTTGATAAACCTACAGTTCTTGCAGCTTTATGAAAAGTTCCGCTGAATGTTAATACATCTTCATCGAGAAGACATCTTTCTTCTCACGCAATAATCCTAGTCCAGACAATCACTGTAATATTTTTCTGGAAGAGCTTACAATGATGTACTATTGCAACCGTATTCGCGAAATTATATGAAAAGAAGCACATGGTTGCCATCTCAGCAGCTACGACAGCTTTGCGATTTATCTTGAATGTTGACACTGTTACAATTGTAGATAATAAATTTATTACAGCATCACAAAAACTTTTTATACATGAAGAGAGATTATACATATTTTAAATCCACGACACATGGATAAAAAGATAATTTGATGCACATTTTCCCTTTCTTTGAGAGTGCAGATTTCCAATATCATTGAGAAGAGTAGGATCTTGAGACTTCGAAACAAAAGAAAATAGATGCACGATTTTCAGCTGAGACTGCTCCACCGAAAGCAGATGTTAAAGTCTGCATCGGTGCTTGAAATTAAGAAGATTTCCCAAGCATTTCATTCATTGATATAATGTATTCGGTTTTACAACCTTTGACAATAAAGTTGGGAGAATGAAGTAAGAACGGTCGATCTGGCAACACTGGCGAAAAAAAACGCCGCAGAAGCATAGTAGCGGATGTTGACCATCTTCCCCCACCATTGTTCAGTTGAGACTCACATTTGTGTTCTAAGTAAGATTTGTTTCACAAAGTGCTTGTTTAGTACGTTGGTTCTTAACTGAAAACAGGAAAATGAATGAACAAAAGATCAATTTAAAGGTATGTTTAAAGTGACAAGACACCAAAAGAAACTTATAAGAAGCTGGTATGTGTTTATGAAGATCATGCACTGTCCATGAAGTGTGTATGCGTGTGGTTCACCCGTTTTCGACAAAGCCGGGAAAACTGACGATCTCCCTCAGTGACGAACATATTAAGAAAGTGAGGTGATTAGTCACTCAAGAACGTCAGTTAATTGTGTGCATGTGATATCTAATGAATTTCATATTAACCGTAAATCCGTGTGACAAATCGTTACCCAGAATTTAGCGATGAGAAAAACGTGTTATCGATATTGAGTATATTCCTAGCATTCGACGAAACGTGACGAGGCTTTTGAACTCCATCCCAGCAGAAGACTTCTTGTCAAGTTTCCAGGACTTGTATAGCATACCTCAGGAGTTCATAATTATGGGGGGACTATTTCAAAGGATAGTAAGGTAACTTTCGTTAATGTTTCATCTAAGTTAATTTTAAAGGACTACTCACCGAACTTTATAGTCATAATACATAATATAATTTACTCTCATTTTCTTCGAATATAGTAAATATATTGATTGAAGTTTAATTTAAGCCATTCAAAGCTACTAATACGTATAATTTACACTATAGTTTACATGAAATAGCTACAATAACGCTAAATATATTTTTTCATACTTAAATAATTATTTTATTGAGTATATGCTTATACATTAAAAATTAAATAAAACTCATAATTAGTTCTCTTTTATTGAAGATGTCTAAGATCTCAAATCCAACCCTCTGCGAATAACATATTTAGTTACTTGTCTTCTCAAATAACATAGCTGTAAGCCTTTAAAATGAAACTTTGATGTTTTTTCTGAATAAAATGTATGTTGTATTCACCGGCATTATTTCGAAAAGAATAACTCATTTAACATATATTACTCGATAAATTCCATTGAATTAAAGGGACTAATTTTAAGAAAACAATGACAAGATATAATGGACTCGTTTGAAATTATAGATGACTATTTACAATAAAAATAACTTTTTTGCAATAAAATATACTTTTTTGCAACAAAAAAAAGGTGAATATTTTTTGAAGAAAAGTGTTCTTTTTTTTGCAATAAAGGGATTTTTTTGTAAATGATCAACCACACGCACACACAATTGTATCTATATATATACTTGAATTTACATTACAATAACCCTCCCTGGATTTATAAAGGTAAAATGAATTGTTGATTCAGAAGCTATAAGTAATTTCATTAGCATAAATATTGATTGCTCCATATTAGAATAAAGTACAAGCTTGTTTTTATTTAGTTTCTGATTGAAGTAACATTAATTTTGAAATAAAAATATAATGTTTTTAAGAAAAATCTTCTTAACCTTCTCGTGCGCTCGCCCGCGATTTCCACGGGCAACGTAGATGTAGCAAAGTTTGCGCAACTCGCGATTTAAGTGGGTATGCATTGTTTTCGACTATTTAGCTGTGCAATCAGGGCTATTTTTATGCTTATATATGTTTCAAAACAAAAACTCTTTTACAGAAATTTTTTTTGTTTATTTTATCTCTGAAATGTAGATTTGAAATACCTAATAAAAGTACGCAAATTTTGAACCTATTTTAGTAAAATAACTATGCAGCGAGATGGTTAATACTTTCTGAATTTTAATCAATGTCTCTAATTTGATAGAATTAATTTTACTTTGTTAGGATGAACAGCAATTTCAAGCTTTTAGAGCTTGAAATATATTTTTGAATCTATTTGTCATGATAATAAAATATTTCTATTTTGAATTAAGACTGTTTTTAAGTAATGTGTCCAAGATTGGAATCGAAATAGGAATGGTTTCTTCTTTTTCTGATTAAAAAAAAACTCGAATAGGTATTATACTCTGAATTTGGAAAAATATTGCGTATTTTTTTAACTAATTTGTGCAAAAGTCAATCCACCTGTTAAGTGTAAATTGAGTTTTGTATTTTATTCCCTGTACAGCAATTCTAAATAAGTTTTAAAATTTAAATGTCTAAAAAATACATATTTTCCGGATATTTCTTAATTGTATAATAGTACGTTATAATAAATAACCCTTTACGTTACGATGTTATACCGAGACCTCTCTCTCCCCGGAATAGTTTTCTACTTGAGCATGTGTTCTAACTTTTAATTACACATTGAAGTTGGTAACTATATTATAAATGGGTATTTGTGTTACAATATTATAACTTTGTATAAAAATTACGTCAGTATTTTGACTGAAAATGCGTTCTCTCTCTAAACTTTAACCATAAGTTAAACTAAGGTACTTTGTAATAAATGGATCTTTGCGTTACATAGTTATAAGCTTTCGTGTGAAAACTGGAATAGAGAATTTTGCCTAAAAAGTGTGTTCTACCTATAAGTTGAACAAAGTTAATGTATAATGAATGGATCATAGCTTTACAATGTTATAAGTTAACAGGAAAATTACAACAGTTTTGTTGCTTAAATATGTGTTCTAAGTTTAACTAAGTTACTTATAATAAATGGGTCTTTGAGTTAAAGTGTTATAAGTTCACATGAAAATTAGAATGGCACCTAGCCCAAGAATGTGTTCTAAGTTCGAATCGGATTATCTGATATTATGTGAAGAGAGCCTTAAACTGTGTTTATCTTTTTATAGCTTATCAAAAATATTTCTATAAAATAAATAAAAATTATATCTGTAAAAAATATATTTTTCTTTAATCACCAATAACAATGATAATGAGAGCAATTGTTTGCCTGAAATATAAAGTTTTTTCGACATGAAACGAAAGTATTTAATATCTGCAAGTGTGGTAAAAACCTTTACGTTTTAATCAATTTTTTTTTACTTGTCATACTTTTACTGCAGAAACTGAATTCCAAATACAGTTAAATTCGGCGTATAACATGCACTTTTAATACAAAAAAAGATCGAAATTTAAGGGTGCGTGTTATACGTCGGGTATAAAAATGAGAGCTTCAAAAACAATAAATGATGAGCATAGAAAAAAAAATTAGACTTCTACACAGATCGGGATACTGTTTTTTAAAACAAGCGAAATACCTTATGTACTTTAAGGGTTGTAGTTCTAGAAGTATACTATTTTTTTCTAAAGCTTGGAACAATATACCTCCAATAAATAACTTTAAGACATCATTGAATTTCATACGTATATTTCAGGTTTCTTCGTAAATAACGGTGTGCGCGTTATATGGTGAACATACCTAAAACTTAAAAGCTGCGGCTTGAAAGTATAGGCGTGCGTTATAGGCCGGATTTTATGGTATTTCTAGTTATAAATGCCATTTTTTTTTTACTTGTTTTGAAAGTTGAGTTATGCATGATAAAGAAACTTTCGTTTTGTTCGTTTCGTCCTCTTCTACACTTTTTTCCAAGTTTTTCTTCCATTCTAAATTAAAGTTCTAAAACTAGAATGTTGTTTGCAACATCAATTTCTCGAAAGATGTACAATTCCATTCCATTTCAGTTCCCCCAAGATGGCGGATAGAACCGGCGGATACCAGCGTCCTGGTTGGCCGAAGCGTTTCCCTTCATTGTCAAGCAGACGGCATTCCTCAGCCCCAAATTCGTTGGGAAAAGGCCTCTGGTGAGTACTTGACTTTATTTACTCGCTTGTTTTAACTGTTTACGTTCTTTCCCAAAGAAGTCCTAACTGTTCCAATGAATTGCTTTTAAAGCACTTACCGTCCTTTATGCCCTTTTAACCTATCTTTATCGCAACTGAGGGAGAAGCGAAACCTTTTGTTACCTGGTTCGTAGTACTTTTTCTTTCAGAGTTGTTAATTTGCCAGTTTTGTAACTGACTTTGGATGTGAGTGCTTCAGAGAGAGAGAGAGAGGACGATCTGGTTTAAGATAGAAAGTTTTGTTTTGGTGTATGGGTAGATAGAACATTTGTATTAATTTAATATTTTGTAATTTACTTTAGTAGTTGTTGGCTTTCGTCGATGACATTGATATCATTGCGCGAACACCCACCGCAGTAAGACAACCCTTCTTATCTTTAGAAAAATAGGCTCTCAGGAGGGGGACTGAAAAAAAAACGAGAATAAGATCAAATACATGCTTTGCACTAAATCATGTTCTAACAATTCCCACTTTAAAATTGAAGCGTATAATTTTGAAGTTGTTGAAAGTTTCACTTATTTAGGTTCGGAAAACAACAATAGAAACGATTATACTATTGAAATACAAAAGCGAATTGATGTGACTTATAGCAACGTTTTTCAAACTGTGGGGCGCGAGCATATCAAAAAGTCGAAAATAAAGTTTTTTTAAAAAGTTATAAGTTACTGAACGGAAGCTAAAGAAAATACATTCTGACATAATAAAAAATAAAATACATATTAACACTAATATAATATATTTATAAGTGTATCAGTGCCGCAAGATGTATTTCACCCTTAATTCCTCAATACTAAGTTAAGAAATAGATTAATACTTATTAGTTACCCCATGGGCCTGTCATTTACAAAATTATATTCAAAATTGTTTGCTTATCTGAATGTTTTGCACTGTTAATAATTAAAGTCGTATCGCAGCTTTAGCACCAAAGTACATTATTATTGTAATCAATACATTATTACTGTATGGAGGGAGGCACGATGAAAATAATGATTGAAAATTGGGTTGCAAATATTGAAAGTTTGAGAAACACTGCCTTATAAATGTTTTAATGGAATACGAAAATATATGAAATCTCTGAATTTAATAAAAAAACTAAGTTTCTATCGTAGAAATGTTTTTAAGATCAGTATTAACCTATGCATGTGAAACATGGTTCATGTCTCGAATAGGTGAGATCATGATAAGTATCCACACACGAAAGGAAAATTTTAAGATTTATTTTTGGAGGAATTCAGGAAAGTGACTGGTAGAGAAGAAGATCAAATTTAAAGCTCTGTCAATCATATCAAGAATCTGGCATTGTTATATTCATCAAAATACAACGAATTAAATGGGTAGGTCACATTGTCAGAATGGACGAAAACCGTCTCCAATGCCAAACCAATTGGCACACGAAGAAAGGGGACGGGAAATCTTGGATGGATTGATGACCTAGGAAAATATCTCCTAGTTTTGACAACTAAGAATTGGAGAGCACACTAGCAAGACTAAAGCTGGCCTAAAAAAGGCTTCTTGAGAAGGCCAAGCCCAACCCTGGGCTGTCGAGCCACTCAGGAAGCAAGGAGGAATTTGCTTTTGTACGTATCATAATAGCAAAATCTTGTCTGAAAAGATTAAATGTACTTAATGCATCGATAAAGTATTGATAGACCTGTTGTTAATTTTGTAACTTCGTAACTGCACAGTACTAAAATTTTTTTGGTATAGGATTATTCATAATTCCCTTCCAAGATTTCAGAGCACTGTGGTGAAAATTTTAAGACGAATACAGCAAAAAAGTTTATTTGGAAGAATACAGCAATAATTCAAGTAGTTTTGTTTACATATTTTATAAGTGTTCCATGTGTGAAACATTGGTTACACCAAATATACGATAGTCCAGTTCCTGCTGAACTCTACTAAACATAGTACTCCCACCATGAGTCACACCGTGTGTTATCCTTTCCATGTTATCTGGAAAATATATGTTTTATACAAGAACAAGTTTTGGTATCCTTTTCGGAGTGTGATGCATCAAACCTGCATGAAAGAATAACGCATGCCGTATATAACGTTGAAATTACCATGTTGAGTAGAATGTGGCATTAAATGGATCTATCTATCCCATTGATGTATGCCGTGTGACCAATAGTTCATTACTGTATTCGTCTTATTTTTTTTACTACAGCGCTCCGAAACATTGAAGGGAACTATGAATAACCCTGCATAAAATCTAATCCGTAGTGTAACAAATTTAACCCTTTCCACTCGCGTGTCATACAGGAGAGGACAACACTTTTTTACTCTGACTCACGCGTAGATGGTAACATAAATAACTGTACAACACTATGCGGTGTTTGAGATCTCTCTCAGCCACAATTTGTGGAGCTTTGTCAATTTATCAGTACAATTTGTAGTTACTAAAAGAGAGTAGACGGAATTATTTTTCTCTTTGCTTAACTCAGCATATATATTCACTAGTTTTCCGTTGCAAAATGGGTGGCATCGATACCTGAGAGGTCATAAACTCATGGTTTGCATTGTTCAATTGCGGGTTCGAAACTTGGTGAAACCTGAGCACCACCTGCCTTGTAGAGTGACTGGGCTCAAGACTAGGGATTGCAATACCGATATACCGGGATACCGAATACCGGTATTTTGAGCGATTTGTACAATTTTGAAATACCGGTATTCACAAGTATAAATACCGGTTTTTCAGTATTTACTAGAAACTTTTTAAAATTGTCTCCACTATATGTTCAGGGATCACCAACATCGCAAAATAATATACGTTTATATTTTTGTGTCTCCCTAACGGGCAAAATTAATTAAACTGTGAACACAAAGCTGTATCATACAGTCAAGAGAAGTGATAAAATATGTGAACCGTCCAAAGAGTCGGGCCAAAAATATCCTGATACTGCACACGCTCAGGATTCGTAGACTGATATTTTTATCTGTCAAAACAAGGTCGTAAATATGAAAAAAGTGCGTAATATTTTGATATATTTTTTAATTCGTGAGTTTGTTATTCACACTGTATTTGCATGTCATACTTTAGAGTTCAAAATATTTTTATATTAATTATATATATATATATATATATATATATATATATATATATATATACTCACACACATAAATGATAACTCATAATAATGTATGAGAATAACTTTAAAGAGCATAAAAAATCAGTTGATAATACTTCGGTTTGGTTTCATTATTTATATGATGAAAATAATATAGTAGCACACTGTAAAAAATGCTCTAGTGTTATTAAAATGAATGGAGGAAGTACAAACGGGGACTCCATTACACACCTAAAACGAGAAATAATCTAATTCCGATGAAGATACAAATTTTAGCACACTTTCTAAGCCCAGGCCATCAGGCATTTTAGATTATTTTGAAAAAAAAAAGTTTATTCGGATGAAATTTTGCACAAAATTATGTTCTATGCTTAATGACAGTGCAATTGATGCATTGTTTTTTTTTAAGATCACTTTTCAAAAATTCGTACTAGTATCACAGACGGAATAGCGATATTTACACTTTTTTGTGATTTAACTAAATAAGATGTCCCTTTACTTTTTTTGTGTGTGTTCTTTATATACTGTTATAATTTATAAGATACAAATTATTTTTTGTGATATTTACGCTCTAACAAAACTCACAAATAAAAAACAAAGAAACACCTGTGTTTTCGCGCATTTTCTAAAATTTCTAATACCGGTATTAAAACCGGTATCCCGGTATTAAGATCTAAAAAATACCGAATACCGGTATTGAACTTTTGGTCCGATATTGTAATTACTAGTCAAGACTCAATGTCCTCCCGTTAGCGTGATGTTTAAGTTTGAAAAGAGTGTTGTCACACAGTTCAGATGTTTTCTCCTCACTTGACCGTAACTCAAAATTATGAGGTCCTTCACCAATAGTCTTCTTGTTGTTTCATGTAAAGGTATGAGAACATGCAGATTATTGAGTGAATTTGAATTTAACAGGTGTGCTAAATGTCATAACGATGTGGTACCAATATAACTCAACATGTAGTTCTTAAATTAATTATTTCCTTAAAAGGGAGATTCCAGACGAAGTCCTAAGACAGCGTGTACAGCCATCAAAATCAGATTTGAAGAACCTTCTTGATTGGAAAACAATAATTGTATTGTCTGTTTAAAAAGAAAAGTTAATATAGTCGGATGAATTTGATTTTAACTTATATTGTAATGTGAAACAGTACTAGGGCTACTGGTGACGGAACTCGTTATTTGGAAAACCACAGTCAAGCGAAAAGGATGGCTTCTGAGCTGGTACCTCCTCTTCAAACATTGAAACCAAACTAACGCGAAGACTTTGCGTCGCGGAAGATTTAATGTGCAACCGCCTCTCATTACGGCAGGTCTTCAGTGCTACTAGGTTCCGAATCCGCGACTTGACCTCGAGCTTGCGGCCATGATTACTGAATAGGAATGATTCGGCTACTATGGCCTCGAATTCGAACGAAGAGAACAATTTTATTTTTGCAAAACATGAAAAGGGCATCTTTTCTTGCACATTGAAAAGTAATTTAAGAATACCATGCCTTAAAAATTATAAAAACTAAATATAATTATTATTATTATAGATAAAACAAACATAAAATGTTTAGTTATGACGCTGTAAAATATTTTAAGAACTCACAGGACTCTTAAGGTATCCGTACACCTTCAAAGAAAATTTTTTTAAAAACTGTAATATTTGCTATTAAAATATTTTTTACTGATGAAATATAACTTAAAACTATGAAAAATACATTTAATATGTTACTTGTAGTACATAAAAAAATTTTAGGGAGTAAAGCATAGTGTAAATAGTAATTAAATTGATTATTAGAATAACGCACATAACTCAAATGTAAACAAAAATATCCCTTTTCTGTAAATTTGATGATGATCATTATAACATTTTTTAGGGCTGGTACTATTTTCCTGATGATAATCAATTTATTACAATTTTTATCAAGTTTCGAGTAAAAGAACATTGAAAAATCCTTAAAAAATTATTACGAGCATGATATATACCTTAGTTACTAAAAACATATCAACTATATAATTATGAAAGTAGTAGGGGTTCTTTAAATCTATAAAACAAATATATTTATAAAATTTGAACTAATTTGGTTCACAACTTTTTCTGATATTTACGTTGTCAGATGTCAATACGTTAAACAAATTCATTTTGAGATAAATCAGAAATAAAATTTGAACTGCAAATTTTAATATTAAACACAATTTGATATACTTAAAATGCTCCTGATTTATAAATAACACCTTCTTTACTCTCTAAAACATTGATTTTTTTTCCTTGTAGCTCTTAATTTTTTTCTACGCTGCTTTACATTTGGTGTTGAATGTCGTTCTGCGTCGTTAATTCTATTGATGTCAAGAAGTTTGTATGCTTTTAAAGTAAAATAACCAGGAGTTATATTAAGTTTTTTTAAAAATTTCAACACAACCCTTGTATCCATCATTAAATTGGATCACAGCATCCAATGCACCAGATTTTAAAACTTTGAGGCACACAAAACTTCCTTGGGTACTCTCTGCCATATAACGCCATTTAAACACTCGTTTGAATTTTGTGTTTTGCCATGCAGGCATTTAGTAAGCAGTTCTTTGGTACACAACTCTAAATATGTAGGCTTAATCGTGTTTAGTACTTCATTTGATAAGCCTTTATATTTTTCGTTTGGCTTTTTGCCACAAGACAGTGCTCGCTGGTAGTAGCACCAACTATCTTTTCCGATGGGACACTGCCCCTGCATCGGTTTCTCGACACTTGATGAGCAATGAAACAAAGCCGCAATAACATTTTGCTGAAGACCGGATAGGTTTCCAACATTGCTACGAACAGCAATCCCATAATAGTTTTGCAATCGGTCAATAAAACAAAAGTTTCCGACTCAATGCTTCTAGGCATTTTAGAAATCTTTCTGCAGGTAGGACAATATGACGACATTATTTCAATGTCTACTACTTTACCAGTGTTAACTGACAAAGCTGCGACACACCCATTCATGAAAGAGTAACCTCTACGATGCCACGTTCAATCAACTGAAATGCCACATTCAACAATTTCATTTTCAGTAGGATGTAGCACTAACAGTTCAGAAGCTGCTTTTTGCATTGATAGTTCACTAACTTCTGAAATCGCGGACATGAGTTTATTCTCATGATTAGTGTACGCAGTTTTACTGAGCCAGGGTAAATTTAACGTACCACATAATTTATAAACCCAGCAGAAAAACCTTTCCCAATTTGTCTCATACCATACACAAATCTTGTATTTACTTCAGGACAGTTTAAAGTTTTCTTTGAACTAGAAAACCCTGAGTAAAAGTCACAATGTTTACACCTGATAACAAAATTTGAGCACAAACCATATGTGGAATCCTCAGAAAGCAGGATACCTTCTTCGAAACATCTTGGGCAGCAAAGTTGTAAAAACAAATTTAAAAGGACTTCCATATCAATTATTCTGTTACCAGTAAGTGGTTTACGTTGATATTCTGCTATTTCTTCATCAAAGACAGCCGGTATTTTAATTTTTGAAGAACTGGCGTTGGTAGATGTTGCGCTGCTATTTTTTGAATGTTTAATGGTAGATCCATTACCTCGAAATTGGCGTTTTCTCTTTGCACTAACTCTACGTTTAGCATTATCCATTTTAAATGACAAAAATTAAAATTTTCTACTATAAAAAAGGATTAAACAAAAGCTTATAAAGAGCTATGCAATGATAAGCAAATGTAAAAAAACAGTAAAGCACTCTATTTTCTTGCCAGATTCTGGATAAAAATATAAATAAAAGCCTGTTGCCAATTATATTTTTGATAATTCTGAAAACTCAAATTCATATTTTAAAAGTTTAAATTTGTTACTATTGCATATTTAAACGATACTTTGAAAAAAAAAAAATGTCAATAAACCTTTTTTTCTACTTCGCAATGCAGACTTGTACTTCCGGGTTCAAAAAGGTGCTATCGAATGAAACTCAAATCCCCATAACTTAAGTTCTAAATAAGATAGAAACAAAATTTAAACACCATTTTAAAGAAAAACGTTCATATTTTCAAATAACATTTAAATTAAAAAATCGAAAAATTTGACGAAAATGACGTTTTGAAGGTGTACGGATACCTTAACAGATATCCGTGCCCTAGAAAAAACCTCCTTCTTCAAATCAATGTAACTTAGTAGTAAAACAAAATAATAATTTGAACTTTTAACTACATGATAATCATATATATTTATAGTATTTCTTAAATTTTTGGAAAATTTGAGAAAAATGTGAACAGTTATATAAAGAAATAGAAATTGGGCAATTTTTCAAAAATATGAAAATTAGTATTTTACACTGCGCAGGATTCTAAAGTACAAAATTAATCAAAATTTTCAAAATTAATTTTGCTTGGTATAAAAATGTTCCATTTTGAAGTTATACTAACTTTTAAGAAATTTAGAGGAAAAAAAAATTTAAATACAATTATAACGAAAATTTTAAAATTTTAAGAAAAAAATAATTTAAAATTCTAATAAAAAAATTCTATTATTTATTTATTTTTTGAAAATTGATGTATAAGTTATGAAGAGCCTTATTTTGAAAACGTGTATAAAATTTCAAATTGATATCATAAATAGTTTTTGAGAAATCCTACGCGGAAGCTAAAATTTTTTGTTTTGCAAAAAATGAAGTTAAAGATAAGAAAAAGACGGGTTTTTGTTTAAATTTCCAATGGGTTTTTGGGACCAATGGATAGAAGAGACGTCATATACATGCGACCACGCTCAAGACGCCCCTGACAGACCAGTAGTCCAGAAGACCGTCACATCATACTACACCGCACACGTAGAGCCAAATGCCTCGTTGGCCGCTGTCCTGACACAGGCAGCACATTCACTATGGGGCCCCTGTGTCTTCCCGAACCATCACAAGGCGCCTGAGCCGAAGGAAGTCTGGTATCGCGGTGCCTGATACGTGTGCTGCCAATGAGCAAGTGGGATGGTATGGAGTAGCATTGCTTATGATATACGGTCACCCCTAATATTGATCGATGGCACTATGACAGCCCAGTGGAACGTCCATGACATCCTTCAACCACATGTGTTAGCACTCAAGGCAGGGCTATCAGGAGCCATTTTTAAACAAGACAATGCTCGTCCACACACAACGGGGATGTCACAAGACTGCCACATTACCACCCTTCCCTGGCCTGCTCGATCCCCAGATCTGTCCCCAATCGAGCATATCTGAAATCATTTGGAATGCCAATTTGGACAACTTACGAGTTTGGTCAAACTAGAAGCGCGTTTAAAGCAACTATAGAACGGGATGTCTCAAGAAATCCTATGGAACTTGTATGCCTCAATGCCCAGTCGTATTGAATAGAGCATTCCCGCTAGAGGGAGTCTAACAGAGTACTAAAACTCCCTTTCATTTGTACTTCTGCAATAAAGGACCCTTTTTTCGTTGATTTTCTAATCACTTACTTATATCAAAGTACTACTTACGTACGTAAAATGTCGTTTCATTTTGACGACTGTTTTTTGGTGCGCGCATTTTTATGGCGTTCGTTGAATAACGATGGGAAGACGAATCCCACATTAATATTTCATTTTCTAATTGACATTGTCATCATAAATAGTTTTATACTGTGGCAAGTGAACAAAAGAAACAGAAGCTAAGACCAGCTAACATTCCGGATAGCATCGCCTCGTCAGCTAATAGACTGATATTCCTCGAGAAAAAGGAAAGGTCTCCCTGCTATCTTCCAAGCAAAGAAGGGTGTAGTTCTGTATGATGTGTGATTAGTTAAATCATATGCCAAAGGTGCTTTCCAACTATAGATGATGTGGGAAATGTAGCAGAAAGGGACAAGAAAAGGGAACTCGCTACATGTGTGCTGAATGTAATATCCCTTTGTCCATTGCAACATTTTCTAATCTTTTCATGGCAAATAATTACCATTAAGTTTAATTTTCCTTATGATGGTGAATGGTTCCTTGAAAATTATTCTTCCTATTCCTGAAATTTAAATGTAAACATAAAATTCGAAAAAATAAGATATATTCCCTTAAATGCTATAGTTTATTTGTTTATAAAACATAACTATCTGTGAGAATTTCAAAAGAAAAGTAAATTTCCCACGAAATGTTTAATCAGAAAAGGAGCTATGTTTAATGTAATTCAATGTTTAATAAAATATAAATTATATCATAAAAATATAGTTACATCAGAAGAAATATATATATATATTATTTGTGGAAGAAATTGTAAGCAATAACTTCTAATTTTATTAATAAAATGTCAGTTTATTTGCGTTTTTTTTTAACTTTTACTTTTATTAAATTACTGTCATAATTTTCGGTACGATTTCCAGGAAATTTTCAACATAAAATATTTAAGCAATCTTAAAAGAAAACACGGGCAACATGTTGATCTTAGATATTGGTTTATTAAAACACGTTCTGATGTGTCAAAAACTTCGGCTTTTCTTCTTTAGTTAATTGATTTTATTAATAAAGTAATGCACGACTACAAATATTTACGCATCCATTTTACCGCCATTTTTGATCGTTTGAGATGCTTATCCAAAATCCGAAAGATAATCATTCCTTTAATTTCTGACAGAGTTTTTCTTCACTATTTTAATTTTAAAATATATGACAATTTATTCTAAGGAACCCCAACAAGAGAATTTTCCATGAAATTAATAAATTCTTGTAAATTAGAAACAATAATTCACTCTCACACATACATTAGTTTGGTTTCTCTCACACACACATGAGTTACACATGTACTGCATTTTTACGATTAATTATCTGTATAAGAAATATCTCCAATCTATGAGTTAATTCTGCTGAAATCTTCTCACAACATAAAGGGTGTATAAATAAATATTTACACAGCATTTTAGGGCGTGGTAGCCAAGACACCCGATCTGGAATACCAATCTCCAAATTTTCAATCTACGTCAAAACAAAGACTTAAAACTTCGATAGATTTAATGCACCTCAAACCTCTAAGCCAGTGGTTCCCAAGATTTTAACCCATGGATCCCTTTTTATAGTCAAAACTCACCCATGGACTTTTCTTTATAGACAAAAAGTCCACGGACTCTCAAGAGAAAATGCTACAATGCATACTTTAAGAATTACAAATAAAAAAAAACAAAAAAAACCCCCATTTTTTTGAAGAATTATTTATAGAAATTATAACTTTTGTTTTCAATAAAATTAAAAAAATTAACAATTTGGATGAACTTGATGAGATGTTATGAGTGTATTTATGCCCGGCTCAATTTTTGTGAGTTGCAACCGCAAATCCCCACGAGCACAAATATATCTAGTTGGTTTCTTCTTTTTTCTTTTTATGATGAAGTTTATAAGGATATTACATCAACATTCTACCAAATAGGAAGACGGTAAATTAGTCATTAACTTCTGTACAATAAGCCATAATACAGAATACAAAATTGGGATCTGTTTTTGTAACCAGAATTTGTGGTACCCTTGTGCAAACACTGGTTTAAGTCCCTCATTTGTTGATATTTCAATAAGATGCTCCTGTATTAGTATGGATTCATCTGTGTGTTTGGAATCCGAGTTTGTTCACTCGCAAAAGGGTTCAACACCCATTCGGCGATATCCAAGGGAATTATTGTTCTTTATTTAAATTTCCATAAAAATAAAAATGGATCAAAATATTTTTTATTTTATATTAAACCTAGCGTGGACACCCCTGACGTTGTTCATGGACCTCCAAATTAATTTTAATTTTTCACAGACCCCTGAACAATATCGGGAACTCCTGGGGGATCCGTAGGGACCACTTTTGGAACCACTGTTCTAAGTAATGTATATTTACAGTAGGCATGGCACTACAGAATAGTTGACCACGAGTTCGTGAACATAATTACTCGGCTATCATAGGTGCTTGGTATTAGAAGTAAATTGTAAGAAATTTCAAAACATTAAAACTCCTTTCACATTCTAATCCAGAAATGTTTTATACCAATAACCTTTGAAAAAACATAAAATTTAAATATTTATTTACGTGAGAGGGGAGGAGATTTCATTAACGTCACACTATAAAGCACACCTCGTATTTCTGAACTTTAGTGAAATGACGAGAACAACATTGGTGCTCTGTCATACCTTTCCAAACTACCATAATACGCCTATAAGAGAACTTTGAGCCTCGACAGATTTAACATGCAGGTATTTAACATGTGGCGGTTTGCTTCTCAGTAATTCCTTAAGGTATCCGACTACGTTCGGAACCGTGATTTTCCAAAAGCGTATAAATGGATAATATTCATGATATTTAGTGTCACTTAGATTAGAAAATGTATATAAAATTGTTTTAAGAATATTATTACAATAAAAAATTATTCAAGTACAATATTTTGACAAAAAATGAACATAGAATGACCCATTTTCAAAATATTCTCCTTTTGTGAAAATTGCTTCTATTATAATAATATTTTGTCTGTATATAGCTCAAAACTCTGTACAAAGGCTCAACTAGAATTTTTTAAATATATATCTTAGAAGTGGGTTTATCCATGTTTTACGACAATAGAAGCGAGAAATTTTAAGAAAAAAACGCCGATAATTATTTCAATGGGTTGTAACTCTGAAAATAATGGGAATTTTTTGAAAATCATAGTTAAGCCGCTATACAGAAGTCTGAGCTATATACATGCAAAATATTCTTATAATAGAAGCATTTTTTACAAAAGGAGAACATTTTGAAAAAAAGTTTTACTAAGTTACTTTTTTGCCAAAATATTGTATTTAAATATATATTTTTTGTCATAATGTCCTTAAAACAATTTTATACATTTATTCTAATCTATATGACACTAAATATCATGAAAATTATCCATTTATGCGCTTTTTTTAGATCACGGTTCCGAACGTTAAGATAAAAATGTGTGAAACTTCCCTAACCGATGGGGGGATTCAGTCAGTCTGTAAACAACTTTGGCCAATAACGGAATCCCCGAAATCGTTTGGTGTGCCTACCCACAAAACAGTAATTCTTAATTTAGATTTAATTGTTTGTGTGTCTTGTGTGTGTCGTCATAATAAATATTTAAAATTTGAAAACAAGAGCTTATATCTTGAACAAGCAAAGAAATACGCGACATCCTGTACAAGGCGGGACTTAATTGGCACCAGGAATGGAACCCGTGACAAAGCGTTATCATAGCCATTTGGCAGCCGTGGCCTTATTTACCTATGTGATTATTAATAAGTGTATAAACTTTCAAATCTATAAGTTAAGTACTTTATTTCAAGACAATTTTTTTATTTGTTTGTGTTGAAATTTGCACTTTTAAAAAATTATATTTCGAAGTTCGATTAAATAGAATTTTGACCAGATTAAACACTTGTTTATAAAGTATTTAAAATTATATCGGAAAAGTTAGATCTGCATTTATAAGTAAAAACAGTTGTAGCTTTTTTTCCCATTAATAGTTGAAAAATTAATTCTTGTTTGACTTTTGAAACGACTTTAATATTATTGAAACAATTTATGTTTGAGTATAATTAATGTGATAAATAACAAAGACTATATTTTATCTACAAAAGTACTGTAAAAGACTTTTGATTTCACGCACAGACCTCACCATCTTAAATGCTGTAAATAAATCAGGTGTGGAACTTATTATTTTTACTTATTTAATTTTTATTTTATTTTTTACGTTTTTAAACATAATAATATTTTGAATACAATATTCTACATTCAAGTGTACAAGATTGAAAAGGTACACCAATATATAAAATTACGACAGAGATAGAAACTTCACTTCAAGAAGTAAACAAAATGTAATTAGAATGCCATTCTTAGGGAAATGGCTGGCGGATATAAGCACTGAAATCAGCTCCGAATAAACAAATACGCAGTGTTCCGGTAAAGGCGCCGGAGTTAAATTCCTATCCAGTATCCTGTAGTTAAGATGGAAGCAATTTCCTTTTAAGGTCTGTAATATTTCGTGATTATGCAAATGAATTCAAGGCTACACAGTTTATCATCAAATAAGTTTAACCATTTAACTGTGATTGACGAGCATACTCGTCATGGAGAAGTTGCAGGATTTTGTGTATTGACGTGTATACTCGTCACGAGTAAAAAGTAGTGACCACTGGCTATTTAAATTGCAATTTTTGAGCAAAACAAAATATATTCTCAAATTGTAAGGCACTTAGAATATTTCGAGGTCAGGGCGGAGGAAAAATGTGAAAATAAATAAAAAAATATGAATATAAATAAAAAATAAGAATAATGAAATGAATATAAAAATATGAATAATGAAATGAATATAAAAATAGGAATAAAGTAAGTTTGCCTATAAGTTCGCATAACGAATTCATTTATGTGCGATTATAATGTTTTTTATATGTTAGCCAAAAAGGAACAAAGGAAAAAGTCGTAAAGTTGATTTATAATAGGGTTCCTTCTGGTATGGTCAGTCATGCGGCGGCAGCCGAGTTGTCAAGGTATCGAATCGCAGCTGGCTTGTCACGAGTTCGAGCCCAGTACCTCTAAAGACCCGCCATGTAGGGCAGCGATGCACGTTAAATCTGTCGAGAGCTCAAACATCCTCCCGTTGGTGTGGTGTGGTGTGGTAGTTAGGAGAGTGGGTGGGCAGCTCAGGTGTTGTCCACGTCACTTGACCATGGATCAAAATTATGTGGTCCTTTGCCAAAAGCCCTCATGTAGCTGTACAGTGTCGCGTTAATATTGACTCACTTACTCAGGTATTGTCAGCCATGGGACAAATGCGTGACGCCAACCAGGCACTGAGTCCATTGAGAGCAGTTGGCTCGAAATTAACTAGATATCGAGTAGTGTAAATGACAATTATTTGACATCAGAACCATCTGCTGACATAAGAGTAATGATCCAATGCCATGCTGTCTGAAAAATAGATTTTGGATTGGGGTTGGAAATGCGAGGATGCTTTCTGTTCAGAAAACTGAGATCAACCGTACAGCTCCTCTCCAGAACTTTCTCAGTGTGAAGACAGGTAGAAAATAATTTTTTTAGTAAAGAAGGAAGCAAATCAGTGAGTGTTAAGGTCTCTCAGTCAGGTAATTTTGTCGGTCACTAAAATTCTTAGAAATGCATAAAAATGTACGGTTGGTTGCGTTTTTCGAGCAAAATGTATGTAATATATGTATGTAAGGACGTTGGCCGGTTTTGCTATTTGTTTACTAGGGGTTTCACAGAAAACATCTTCAGAATTAAATTTCATCTTGTTTATTCACACACACATAACGTAGGTGGACAGTTCACAGTTGTATTTCACAGATATTTGATAAGAACACAGAAACAGACACAATAACAAAAGCAACAAGCAGCAGCAACATCCCACATGACACACAAAGACACAGAGCATGATCTCAAAACACGCTGCAGCCGGCTGGCCACATGTTTACAGAGAGAAGAGAGAGAGGGCTTTCCAGATCTCGATATTTATAGCCTACGGGGAAAACCGCGTGACTATTTTGTAATAAGAGCTCTGATTGGTTAAAATGGTTGGGACAGGGATTTCGGATACTAGTTGATTACGATTAAGATTAAAGCGTTAGTTTTGGACTAAAGGATTAAAGCTTGTTTAAATATTATTAAAAAGAGTTAATGGAAAGGATGCTAGAGGGAATTATTACATGCATATGTTAAATAAATAAATAAGTATTTATACTAAAATTGGCAATTTTGTAAAATAAACCCATCTTTTTAATCCAATATTTTAACAGCTGAACTTACTCTGTGATTGACGAGTATACTCGTTATCACTCGATCTCCGTGACACACATATAGTTGCGCACTCACAAACGGGAGTGCCACAGTTAACTGGTTAAGCATAAGTTTACAAAATATCATGAATTCTTTGTGGTATATCGGGCCGGTTACAAATCTAGAGCAACAAGAAGAAACGCATATATCAGTAACACGAATAAAAAAGATTTGTTACTTAAAAAAAAAACATTTGAATAAAAATTTAGTCGAATGAATTGTTTTCTGATGAACGTAAAATTAACTTGATTCATTGTAATGGTACGAATTTAATTTGGAGACAACAGGAAACTGAGCTGGAAAAAAAGAACGTTTAGGCAAGAGTAAAACATGGGGACAAAATTGGTATAGTGTGGGGCTGCATGTCAAGTGCAGTTGTAAGCAAACTTGCATTTCTTCATGATTCATTGAGCATGAATTTCTACTTATATATCTCTAAGCATAATTTTCAACAAAATATCCGTAAGGCTTTGTCTGTGAAGAAAATTCTCCAAACATACAAGAGCATACGTCACATGCATTGTCTGTCTGCAATTGCTCTGTCACATGTATATATCTCATTTTCAAACATCCAGCTCAATATCCTGACTCAAATCCAATGAAACATTTATCGAAATATCCTAGCTAATAGAGTAAAGAAACGCGATGCATTAGGCTATTTGAAAAGGCTTTTCCTAGAAGAATAAGGCAAATTTTTTTATACAACGAAACAAGTAATGAATACCATGACAAACAGGTTCTAAGTTCTTATAAAAAAAGAGGATTTTCCACAAAGTATTGACTAAATATTTCATCCAGATATTTTAATTATTGTGCTTTCATTTTTGTCCTTTATTTCGATGGGTTGAAACATTCTATATTCATTTTTGTAAGTTTATTTATTATAATTTATATTTAAAAATTGTGTTATATTTTTAATATTCTAAAGGTTATGTGAATAATACCTGTTTCTATAAAAATAATGCTATAACACAAATCGTAGAAAACGTATGACAGTTTCTTCTATTCCGTATTTAAATCAAAATAAGAGATTTCGTATTTAAATCAAAATAAGAGAACTAAATTTTTTTACTGAAAGTTTATAATAAATTTATTGCTATTAAAACTCGCAATCTGTGCCAAAATAGAAATTCGAAATATGTTATTTTTTAAAGTTTGAAAGGTCTAAATAAAAGTCACCAAGTATCATAAAATAATCATTTTAATAAACTCGTGAGAAAATTAATTACCTTTCTCATCTTTATGGTAATCCTAATATTAAAATTCGATGCAATATCGTAAGACGAAACATATAATGAACTTCAATCCTTAATTAGAAGCTTTTGGAACTGAATTAATTAATTCTAAAACTGTAAAAATAAAAGTTCCGTATAAAGTAGAATAAAGTTTCATTTCAATATGTATAACTCCAAAATTGAATAATGAATAATTTATATATGCAATTAAATTATCTGATATGCAGAAGATATTTTTAGAGATAAATTAGCTACTCAATTAAATTTGCAAAAACGCAAACGATTTTTTTTCAAAATATCTCAAGTTGAAATATTGAAATTGAATACACACGTAGATATATATTTACAATATTAAATAACTATAATTTAAATAAAACTTTATTTAATTATAAAATAAATGAAAATATTAATAGAACAGATTAAGATGCCTTGCAATCAATTTCATTACATGTTTAATGCAGCTTTTTTTTACATTTTTTTGCATATAACTCAGACATTTTTCGTAACGATTCATATTGTTCTCCTACAGATGCATCTGCACGTGACTATCGTCCAATCAGCACGAGTTACCACCACCAAATCTTCGAAAATGGATCGCTTACCATCCAGGACGTCACCGATGAAGATGCCGGATACTATCTGTGTCAGGCGGTCAATGGAATCGGACCTGGACTGAGCAGCGTTGTCACTCTCAGCGTTAATGGTATGAATAAATTTCACGTGTAAAATATATAGTAAAAAAAAATCTCGTGTAAAATGAGATGAGGAAACTTATCTTCAAAAAAGGTAATATAAAGTAAACAGAATAAATTAGGTTCTTAAGATAAAAAGCTTTTTTTATTCTAGGTAATAGAGAGTATATGTTTCAGAGTGTAAGAATTTGAAAATAATTTTTAAAAAAGCAAAAATGTTAAGGAGTAGAGATAGAACATCGTTAGAATATGCAGGATAAAAATAATTAAAATAAAAATACTCCATAAGAAATGGAACAACAGTAGGCGAATCATTAGTTTTACATTTCCTTGTGTATTTAAAAGCATTTAGTTGAAATATGTGCGGCACACAATTAACCAGGTGCAAATATGTTTCAAAATATCCCGTCAAAAAACCTGAAGGATAATTATTTTAAAATGTCCTTTTCATATAAATTTATTCTTATAAATGAAAGAAAAATCCTTTGTACATTAGACTATAAATGTTGAATTACAGTAATTTCTTTAGAAATAAAATAAAATATCAGATAAATTGTATTCTATTGGGTCACAATAAATAAATAATATTTATCATCTATGTAGGGAGTATATATAGAACTATAAATTCTTTGCTTCAAAGTAGCTGTTTAATACACAAAAATAGTGTTCTGTAACCGTTTGAGAAAATATTTAAAAATTCAATAACATGAATAACTTATTAAAATATCGTATGAGATATGACCTTTTCTTCTTCACTGGAAACTTCCTCAGAAATCAAGAAAACACGCCATTTAAATTCTTGCATACTTCAAGCACACTTTACACAGCTCTTAAATCCAAAACTCATTGTAGTTTATAATCCTTTAAAGTTTTTTAAGAGAGATATTTCATATTGAACTTTATTTAAGTGGTACACTTCTTTTGTACTTCATATTCAACATAATATGTAAGAAAACCAGAGTTATCCGTATAACACTGAAGTCTAGAGTGAATTATGAAATATCAAACTTATTTAAAATAAATAGTAGTATGTACAATGCATATGGTTTTACTGTAAGAACACAATGTACACTAAATAAAATGGATTTTTATGAACACTTTTGTATCAAATGTTTATATGTTATTTCTTGAAAAAAATTTGTTTTTTCTTTCTTGAAAAATTTTCTTCTTTTAAGTTTCTCAGGAAATTGCGCGTTTAGAAATCCTTCCGCATAATGCTCTGCAACTGCCATTGTAACTATTTATTTGTGTAATGTACATGGATATTACAGACAAAAAAATCCAATTCATAATATACAAAATAAGGTATACTAAAGAAAACTGATGTTTATAAATATTTAAAGTTCACGAAAAATCTTAACTAATAGCATTAAAATACCGAGCAATATTTTATGATCAATGTTACGATAATTATCAGGCCATTATATTTTTGTGTTTAATGTACGAGTACAACGATTGCTTAACTGAATGCTAGTTAAAACTCCATTGTAATAAATTGATGCAGTCGTTATATATAATTAAAACTTATTTAGAAAAATGGGCATCAACATTGGAATATTTTATTTCTTACTGTTCTTTCTACATGAATAAGTGTGACTGTTCCAAAATATTTCAACGGCTTCACATTACAAATACAATTACATTATCAAGGGATTTCGATTAGTATTTCAACTGAATATTCAATCAACAGAATTTATTAGAATTAGGATTTCAAATTATTTTTTACATTTTAATCCCTTATTACCATAGATTTCAATCTCATCATAATAAACACTTTATCTCCAAATTCATTTTCAAGCAATTGACTTTTTCGTTTATAGAAGTGTGATTAGTTGATATAAAACAGAAACTTTATGTGAGTGAATTAAATTAATACATTATATATAGGGAATTGCAATACCGGACCGAAAGTTCAATATTGGTATTCGGTATTTTTTAGATTTAATACCGAGCTACCGGTAGTGAAAATTTTAGAAAAAAAAAAAAAACACAGGCTTTCATGTGTTTTATATTTGATAGTTTTATTAGAGACTGTAAATATCACAAAAATAATCCGTGACTTATAAATTATAACAGAATATAAAGTATCACAAAAAAGTAAAGCAACATCTTATTTGTTTAAATCACAAAAAAATATGTAAATATCACTATTCAGTCTGTTGTACTATTACAAATTTTTTATTTGTGATCTTATAAAACATAATGCATCAATTGTACTGTCATTAAGCCTGGAAAGTAATTTTGTGCAAAATTTACGAGCTGTCGAAAACGCTCTTTCGGCATCTACGATAGTTGGTGGTACTGTCAGCGATGCACACGATACACTTTTTTCCAAGTATTTACCTCTAAATCCCTTTTCGTCAAATAAATTGATTTCTCTTCGGATATTTTTGGATATAGCTGATTTCTGTATGGTATTTTGGTTTGTTGATTTTTTTTAGCTATCGCTAATTCTAATTTTTGTTCAAGAGACAATTCCTTTTCATTATGGACAGTATTGTCATCATCAACTTCGATTACTGTAGCGACTTCTTCTGTTTGTGGATAGATTTGTGGGTGAAATAATTTAAGAAAATTTACTCTAAACTTGTGATAACATTTGAATCGGTTAGTCTATTTTCTTCTTCTTTTTATTATTTTTTTAAAATAATTATAATTATGTAAATACCGTAAGACATTTTCTACTTCCGTATGCCTTTCTTCCGTGTGATTTTTCAATGTAATATATAATTCTTCAGATAGTGATGTGTGATGTTCTTCCAGTGACTGGTACATAAAACTTATTGTTGCATTAGTAGTTAATAAATTAGAGTCTTTCCGACATAATGCCTCAACAGCCAATTTTATTGGAAGTAGAGCTGATACAGTTAAGGATATTAAGTCGAATTCACTATCGGAAAAATTAATTTGTGGATTAAGTCGCGCTCAATGCTTTTTGGATTAAATATTTCAGTTTAAAAAATAATTCCTTCATGAGGAGTAAACTCTCTCTCTCTGTTCCGACTTGTTATACATTTTTTAAGTAAATACCGAATATTCTAGTAAACCGGTAATTTAAACGTGTGAATACGGGTATTACAAAATTGTAAAAATGGCTCAAAATACCGGTATTCGGTATCCCGGTATACCGGTATTGCAATCCCTAATTGTATATGTATACACATATACCTGTATATACATATAACACAGATATTAAAATTATATATTGGAATTTTAAGACTTACGGATACGCTGCAGCATTAGAGATATTGAGGAATTAAGGCACATCTTTTATGTAACACAATTCATGAAAAGTGGGGTTTGGCAATACTTCCCTCTTTCTGTCTATAGTACTGAGCGAAATCCTATTAAAAACAATGGATAGAATTTCTAATTTTTTTACGAGAAAAAGTTAAATTACCAAAAATATTCAAAAATGCATAGCCCGCACTGAATCTGAGAACAATAAACAATTTATTACCAGATTCTGGATAGATAAATATAACTAATATTCTTATTAAGTTCTTTAAGTTTCCGCTTCTTTTTTTTCCTTGTATTTCATATATATGAAATTTTAAGGAAATTCTTTAATTTATATGTGTTTTGAATTGAAATTTTTTACTTATATTTCTATTGATATAATATCCATTCATTTGAGTGTTTTTGGTTAATACATTACTGTTTTCTTACACGGCCAAATGTTAGAGGCCAAAGAGTTTTTCAAACATGGTTGACATTCTTCACTTTTTCTTGCACTACACTGCTGGCCACCGTAAATGCAACACCTTGAAGGAAGCATGCAAATATCATAAAATTTACAACATGCATTAGCGGAGGTAAGATATGCAAATGAATACAAGTTCAGCGCAGACACCTCAAAGCGCTATTTAAGGCTTGGAGATTTCGACGATTTCAAGTTCCACAATTAACTTTTTTCTTGTGGGTTTTCAAAAAACGATCAGTTATTTCTGGTAGAAAGCAACGATCAGCTTTTGATCAAGTATACGATTTCGACAGAGGCCTACCGAGATTGTGGATTTTCTTTCAGGGAAATCGGTAGTCGTGTTCAACGAAACCAAACAACTGTAATGCAGATATGTGACCGTTGGATGCTGGAGGATACGACGGACCGACGTGGTCGATCACACCCACGTCAGTGCACCACTTCACGTGAGGACAGGCAAATTGTACGCATGGCAGTGACGGATCTCTCAGCCACATCACGAACCGTAGCACAGCACATTAAGTCTGTAACAAATGATTCAGTGTCTGCGCGTATCATTCGACGCCGTTTACAACAGAGTGGTTTGTCCTTAAGACGTCCATTGCTTGGTCTACCCTTGACTCAGAACCACAAACATCTCCGCCGCCAATGGTGCGATGAAAGAAGGATGTGGGCGGCAGAATGGAATGAAGTTGTCTTTACTCGCGAGTCACGTATCTGTCTGCAACACCACGATGGTTTGATTTGAGTCTGGAGACACCGTGGAGAGAGGATGCTGAACTGCTGCGTTATGCACCACCACACTGGCACTGTACCGGGTATTATGGTGTGGGGTGGTATTGGATATCACTCTCGCACTCCTCTAGTACGCATTGCCGGTACTTTAAACAGCCAGTGCTACATCTCTGTGGTGTTGAAGCCAGTTGTCCTTCCTTACCTTCAGAGCTTGGTCACAGCCTTATTTCAACAGTATAATGCGCTACCATACGTGGCACGCATTGTCCTAAGGTTCTTCGTCAATCACCAGATTGAATTGCCTTGCCGGTTCTTTCTCCGGATCTTTCGCCGATAGAAAACATGCGGTCCATGGTTGCACAACGATTGACCATGGTAGCACTCCCAGCTGCCACACCAGATCAACTTTGGCAACGTGTGAAGCTGCTTGGTCTGCTGTACACCAATAACACATCCAAAGTCTCTTTGAATCAATGCTGAGACGCGTGGCAGAGGTGATCTCCAACAATGGCGGCTACTCTGGCTACTGATTCTGGCAGGAACCCCACTTTACAGAAGTCTATAAATTGGATCATTTGATACTTGGTGAACATCTTATCTGCAAAATAAATTTTGTTGTTCTATCTCTTGTCTTTCTTGGTGTTGCATTTACGGTGGCCATAAGTGTATTATGCAAAAACTTTCTGCTGCAATTGGAGGTTAGGATTCTAAAAATTAAGCTAAACCCTACATTACTGCCCTTAGTCACTGGCAGCAGTACAAAAACAATAGTCTTCCATTTTGGTCTTTTTTTATGTATTAAATATCTGCTTATGTTTCTTGACTCCACTACTTAAGCTTCCTTTGATTTGTAAGATATCTAATACATCCATCGTTTCTTTTACATTTGTTTAATATTACTAATAAAGAAATACAGAAACAATTATTACAGTTTTTAGAAAATTAGTTGTGATTAGTGTGTGTTTAAAGCTAGTTATTAAGCCATATATTTTTAATTTATACAGGGTGGTCCCAAATTTATGGTACAAACTTTACGTGCAGGTACAGGACATTGTAACAATAATTTATTGTAATGAAATGTATGGGCGTAAGTGACGCAGTAAGGCACAAACGCAAAAAATAAGAGACAAAAAGAGAGAGAAAGTGTTTATTGAAAGCGACGTTTACAAGTGTAATGTTTACAATAACTGTTCATAACTGCTTAGCACATGAGCTATGAAGTCCACCTGCAGCTTACATTGCTATACCACCCGCTGGCAGTCGAAGAAGATAGTCTGCAAAAAGTCTTCATAGCTTGTACTCCCTGAGTATAGAAGAGTTGTAAGCACAATTTTCGCTTAACACTCTACAAACGGTCAAATGATGCACATTTACGTGATGAGCAACATCTCTTATAGTTGACTCGGATCTATCAGCTACAATGTTCAAGATGTTTTCTTCAGGACGTGGACTGCGTACAACCTTTCGTCGACCAGCATTATGCCTGGTAATGACGAAAAACTTTTCAATTAGAAGGATGTGTCGTAAAATTATACATCTGACTCGTCACAAGACATTTGGCAAAGACTTTAGGTAAATAAGTCTGGACAAAGAGTTGAACAAACTAATCTGGCAATACTTTTCGTAACAAAGTTGCACAAAGCAGAACTGTGAATCGCAATTAATTTTAATTACATTTCTTAACACGTTTGATCAAATACTTCTTGTTGGAAATAGTTGATGAATATTACTTGTAGTTAAGAATATATTATTGTACTGATATTGTGTTTCCTCTAAATATTCAGCAACTAAGTTAAGAAAATTATGTTATTCACTTTAACAATAATCATCTGGTATAAGGCACAATTTTTAATTGATAAACAATTTATATTGATACAATAGTGCAGTGTGCATCTTAAACTTTCACTATTTGGAATCCAATTTTTAATCATAATTTTCATCGCAACCCTCTCTCCCCCCCTATAATAGCATTGTATTGAAAGCTATAATAATGTACTTTGATGCTATAGCTACAATGCAACTTTAATTATAAACCACACAAATTATCAAGATAAGTATTAAAGTTTCTATATAACAAACCCATGAAAGTCAGTAGTAGTTAATAAAGTTGTTCTTAGTTTAATATGGATACATTAATCATCTAATGCTTGTGCAGTACAGATAAATTTATAAGCATATTATACCAATGTAAATGGGCATTTTATGTTTTTATGTAAATGTTTTGCTTCTTTTCAGTAAATTAATAGAATTTTTGAAAAATAATTTTTTGTTTCCAACTTTTCAATAAGCTCGCCCCTTCCCCACGCATGATTATCACATCCCCCTAGGGACGTGCGTTCCCCAGTTTGAGAAACGCTGCAGTAGAAAAATATATGCATCATGTATGAAACCTTAAAATACTTTCTGCATTTTTTTTTGGCAAAATTAATTGACTGGTAGTACCGTTTTCTAAAAAGATTCTTATACAGTTGCTTATTTTTCAGCTCTCTCCTGGAATTCTCAAGAGTCAGCGCATTAAAATTTTATTATAGTTGGCTTTTCATCTCTCAAATCCATTACCATATCAGCCTTTTTTTTATCAATAAAATATTCCGGAGAATTATCAATTTACTTTTATTGGCTTTTTATTTTAACATGAAACTCAAAATTAAAATGAATAAAAACATGTTTTATTCCAGTTCTCAATATTGCTGCCTAATGCCTAACTTCGATTTTTTTTGTCATTTTATTATTGATCATATGAATTAGCTGTAACTGAGCTAAAAATATGGAATTTGGAAATTCTCTTTTCAAAAGTTGTATTTGCGCTTACAGAATACGTTATGTATGAAGTAATCAATATGCAGGTTGAATATTTATTTCAGAAATGTATCGGAATAGAAAGCAATTTTTAAGTTTAAGGATTATTAATAGAATCTAAAAATTAGCATATTTTGGAAATGAAAACTCGATAGTTTGTGACTTTTTTTCACAATCTCGCTTTATTAAGTGACTCAAAATTTTTTGATATACAAGGGTGAGTCGGAAAATAAGTTTCTCATGTCGACTGTAGTCATTGAGTAAGTGATTGAATATTAACGTCGCACTGTTCAGCTACACAAGGGCTTTTGGCTACGGACCACGTAGTTTTGAACCATGGTCAAGTGACGCCGACTGTAGTCAGAGTTGTGTATGAAAGTCGAAACATATGATGAGAAATTAAATATAACACATAAGTTTATTTTTCTATATAAATACCAAGTACATTGAGACATTTGCCATACCGTTTTGATAAGCTTCAAAAAGACCTCCATTAAAAACTCAGGGCTTTGCATACGGAAGAAGAATTTAACCGCTTGTTTGACTTCAGCACTGCTTCCAAAGCGTCTTTCGGCTAGATTCTTCTTCACAGACGAAAGTCACTTGGTTCGACATCAGTAACGTATGACGGATGGTGTAGGCGCTCCTAACCAAGAGTTGCAATATGGTTTTGCGTTGCCGTCGCCGAGTCATCCCACAACAGAACACCTGATCCGAAACGAGCGGGCCGCTTTTCCCGAATCGAACCTTTCAATTTTGACAGGGTGTCGCAGTACCATGTAGCATGCATGCACCCAATGTACTAACGAATGATGTAATAGTGCCTTGCGTGTTCACCTGACCTGTCTTCTTCCGTCCATATCCGTTAAACACCTCTTACGTATGCAGAGCCTTGGATTTTTCGTGGAGGGCTTTTTAAAACTCATCAAGGGGTATGACAAATGCTTCAATGCCCTTGGTATTTAAGTGGAAAAATAAAGTTATGTTTAATATTTAATGTCTCATTCTATTTTTTGAATTTCATACAGAACTCTGACCACAGTCTACAGGAAAAACTAACTTATTTTCCGACTCACTCTCGTATAAGCGAATCGAATCATCAATGCGTCCTTTTAAATCTAAACATAATCTAAATAACGTAGCGATATAATGAAGAATTTTGTGCAAAAACTTCTGAATTGGATGCAAATTTCAAAACCCAATACATAAAATTTATATCAGAACTTATCTTTACGAAAAAAATTCCAAGTAACTGAGAGCTAATATTTTGAAAGATTCTACGGTTTTGCTTACCTTGAAGGAAATCAAACGTCTAAAAAAAGCCTAACAAGCATTCATAAACTGTATAAATAACTTAAACCTATCAATATATCATTGAAGTTTTAACAGTTATAAATTCTTCAATCGATGTTTTATTCATGAGAAGTTATTTACTTTTTATAATGGAATTTAAATGGTAAAAAGCATATTAGTCTTCTGTGCTATCAAATTTTAATACATCATGCTAATGATCCCCTAAACATCAACTGAACACAACAAAGAGGCCCATTTTAGAAGAGAAGCCATTTACTAAAACCTACCAGAAAGCATTACCAATTTTTAGAATGTTTTAGCAAACATACATGAATAAAATATTTTCTGTTGTATTTATGCAACATTAACAAGATAATTACTCTTAAATTGCATCCTGAAATTTATAAATAAAGCAAAATTAATTCATTAAAGGAAATTATTCATATAAAAGTCCTGTTAGTATCCTTATTTTGAATTCAGAGATAAACTAATTGGTATATGCATGTCATCAATCTTTGAGTGAAGTTTTTCTAGTATTATTTTCTCATTTTGTAAATATGAGTAAGTAACTTTTCGTCTGCCGTCATTTAAAATACGAGTTTCTCTCTCCAATCCCTGATGCGTGTTAATCTAGTACATGTGCTATGTCGTATATGAGTACTCGAAAAAAGTAGTACAAATGGGATAACATTTAAAGAAGAATAAATAAAGCTTTAATTTATGAAATAATAATGCAAGGTTTGAATAACCTAACCTCTAATGGAAAGGCTTAAGGACCACTTAACATTAGTAAAATATGATTGATGAAGGCGTGGCTGTGAATATAAGAGGAAACATCCAAAATTCAATTCAACTAATATAAAAATAATTTTTTCTCTGTGTTTTCTTTTATTTGTTTATATCAAGAATTATTATTCTAGACCATATTAATACAGTTGAACTGAGGGAAATCATTACCATTGATGATTTTTTTCTCAAATTTAATTTTATTTCGCTTTACTCATTCATCTTACTCAGCAAGTCATGTTCATTTTCAGAAGTATTTATACAAATACTGAAGTACTACACTTTCTAATTATTACAAAATTCTAGTTCTCAGAAATAAGGAAAACTGGATGCTGAGAATTAGTTTACTTCTTAAGTAATAGGTGCAAATGGGGTTTCTGATTTTAGCGGAGAATTCCCGGGAACGCAACAGCCATTCCTGGAATTCCCTGGAATGCGTTAAAATTTCAAAAATTCTTTAAACAAGCTGTATTTTGAATAGTTATCAATAATAAGCAAATACAATAAGTGTGTATATTAATTCCAAAATTTATATTCATTAACATATTGAGCAAAAAATAAAAATAAGATATGTTAAATACTCATTTTAAAAATATTAAAAGAAACATAAGCAATCTATGTTTTTATTAGTCAAAAAGTATTAAGTATTTAGGTAAGTAAAAGTAAAAGTATTTAGGAGAATGTATTTGTATTAATGATTTTTTTGATTACGATATTACTACATCTTTTTATTTCGTGTTGCTCATGCCACCTGCCCGACATAGTCAGATCGAGACCCACGAAATTCATAGTGGCAATGGGCTATATGTATGCCTTTCGTTGGCCTTAGCCTTGAGCAGCACACAGGTGACAATACGATTTAGCTCGGTGAAATTCGCGAAGGAACGATAGAGCATTACGATAGACGGCGCCACCATCTATCTCCATCTCCACCATTTATGCATGGAACTGAAGTGGAGGGAAATTTTTTTCAGTTCCTGGCACTCGTGATTCAGCCCACAAGACTTTCGAACCCACGAATTTAGCGAGCACGTACCCCGTGTGTGCTCGGAGGGCATTTGGCGGTACGGGAATCGAGTCCAGGCCTTCCGGTCTGGAGTCCGGCGCTCTAACCAATAGGCCAGTGTTTCTCAAACTGTGGGGCGCAAGCATATCGAAAAAAAGATTTAAAAAATAATTGATATGCTGGAATGAATTAAAAAAATAATTTCAGACATAATAAAAAATGAACTTTTACTCTGATATAAGTTATAGGCGATATTAAATCATCAAAAAAAATTCTTCAATACTTAATTAGCTATCTTTGATCCTATAACCAAATAAAAAATATTTTATTTATTTTGCTGTAATCCCATGATGAGAGAGTTTTTATTACGTTTTCTTTTTTAAAACGAACATTCTACTCTTTCAGAGAAAAAACAGATCCCAGATCCAGAATCGAAAAAATTTAGGAACATAAAAAATTAATCGCTGACATTATTTTTGAAATACTGCACATTATAGCTGTAATTTGTTTGACCATCTAAGTTATTGGTACAGTTAGTTATGTCCCCTCTCTTATGTGTTTATTTCTCATTTAAGGAAGTTGTAAGTAATGTATTTCTCTGTTGCGCTTTTTTCTATGCAAAACAGTTTTATATTTGGAAAACCACGGAGAAGCACACACACACGCACACACACTTTGATGGATTACTTGGCCTAGACTTAGACCAAAATGAGTATTTTCAATCATATAACGCATAACAATTGTTTTTAGCAGTAACACACATATTATCATAATGAATACACTTTTTACCGGGAAGTGGTCGCGCGGGACACACAGATCACGAAATTGTTAATTCTGGCAAAACTGTTTATTTGTTACCAAAGAAAAATTGAAAAGTCCTTGAAAGTAGGGGTAAGTAATCTTTCTCAATTAAATTATTCACTGGAATAACGATTTTTATCGTGTACAATAAAATAATTATAAAAAAAATGATTGGGGTGCCTCAAAAATTCCGCTCGACCGTATCGAGTGCGCGCCTGCTCCCAGGTTAAAACATGTTGAAGTCTTTTTGCTTTAAATATTAAAAATAATACAATTATTCCTCAACGGAATTTTATATTATTGTTCATTATTTAACATCAATTATAAATGCTAATTCTGTGAGGCTTAAAATTAAAATTCGCTTAAAACTAATTATAATTTGAGCAATCATTTAAAAAAAAAACATTTTACATTTTTTAAAACATTGTCGCGCACTTGGCTTTATTCTCCTTACAATACAGCTATTATATCAAGAATGTTTTATTTTCTTATAAAGGAACTTCTGCAAAGAGCGGGTACTTCGGCCTGTATACTTTTAATGTTTCAGTGCTGCTCAGAGTATTTTGTAACTAATTAATTAATACCAAACTAAGAACAAGTTTAATAAGTATTAACGACTTCCATGGGCTTGTCTTGCAAAGTAAAGTTTTTATAGGAATGCTTACGATTAGAAATTGGCCCTCAGAGTTATTTTTCTATATTTAGCAGATATCCATATTTTGTCTTCTAAGCAGTCACCGCATTTTACAATATGTTCAATTTAAAAATTAGAGAAAGGAAAAATAACATAATAATTATCCTATTACTTACTTACTTAATTTTTTTTTGCTTAAAAGTAGTATTCAAAATTTAATACTTATGTTATTAATTTATCTGGTTTATAATTAAGATCTCGTATTGTAGCTTTAGCGTCAAAGTGCATTATTATTGCTTTTAGTGCATTATTAATGTATAAGGGGGGCGCGATAAAAGATGTGATTGTAAAGGGGGGGCACCAGTATTGAAAGTTTGAGAAAAACTGCACTAGGCTACCCACGGCCCTTTTAATTACGTTAACATAACTGTATATTAACGTAAGAATCTTACACAAAACTTTGTTTACGAAATAATAATAAATAAATAATATTGGCAAGATATCTTAAAAATTTTACTTGCTAAGTAGCTTTGGAGCTTGTTTTCTTCCTTAAACTGCTGATTCAGTTAAATAGCTGAACATGAAAACAAGTATCTGAAGTAAAATACGAAATTCACAAATTAAATAAAGGACAGTTTTAAGTACTAATACTTACGGTATCCAATGATAAATCAAGATATCAGAATTTCGTCAAACTAGAAGTGTTGATTGTCTATGAAATGACGTTCCCTTAAAAACAAAAGTATTTCCGTTAACGAAACGATTTTCGAGGGACTGAGAGGAACTGATCAGAGCAAATAGTTCCATTTATTTGCTTTTTCCTTCAGCAAGCTGGAAAAAGTCTCACCAACCCTACTTGGGCATTGTACTTTCTCTTCTTACTCTTATATCCACTGCTAGGGACTCTAACGAACATTTCTCCCTCCACAAAATTCGGGGTAACTGTCGCAAACTACACCAGAGTGGTCGAAATTTGTATCGAAGTTCGAAATGCACAGTCCAGTCAAAAATAACTCCCTTACTAATTATTTCAATCACGGATCATTCCTGATAATTCTCGGAAACCAAGTATAATTCCCGGGAACGCAAGAAGTATAAAAATCTTATGATTTCCCGGGAAAGAAACCCTATCACCAACCACCCTTGCAGTCTAAATCGGATTTGATTTCGAGTACTTCAATTTATAAGGACAAAATCTTATTTTTTGGAATTATTTATCTTCTTAATGTACCTCAACTTTTTTTGCTTTATTCTGTTAACCTCAAATCGGAACTCACTTATGATTTATATCACGTGCTTAAAAATCTGAGGAAAATGTCCATCCTATGAAAGAGTTGTTTTAATTATTGTCTTATCTTTGCGTGGGTTTGATTTAATTCGATATGATATTTTAATATTTATATCAAATAACGTCAGATCTCATAAAATATCTGAAATAGAATTAAACTATTCATTTTTTAAAAAAAATTGGATAATCATTATTCAATTACGGGAAAAAAACTACAATCTAAATTTAAACAATTTAATTATTATTTTACATCCTTTTCTAAATAATATTAATTATTTATTGATAAAGGTATTATATGAAGTATTTTGAGAACCCTCAGATACATAGTTAAAATCAAAGAAATGTAATGCTTAGTTGCAATTCAAGCTGATTTTCTCGAAAGGAAATCCCTACATGCAGCATTTCCCTCATCTCCATAATGCAGCGTTTCTCAAACTGTGGGGTGCACCCCTTAGGGGGGGGCATTTTAACTTTACGAGAAGGGCGCGATTCTATTGAAAAGTCGAAGACACAAAAATATTTAAAAAAATTATTAATTTTGTTAAAGTAAGCAAACAAAATGCATTCTGACATAATAAAAAATAAATACGCATTTATACACCGATATAATACACTTATAAATGCATCATTACTGCACAATGTATTTTATAATGAATTTAACAATACTAATCTAAGAACAACATTACTAATTACCAATGACTCCAAGGGCTTGTCCTATATAAAATTATATGCAAAAATTAAGACTTATCTTGGTAATTTCTACAACTTATTATTAATTATTTAACTGTCGATTAATAGTTACGTGATTCGCTCTTCAATACCACCGTTTTCAAAGTATGCGCCCGTATGTGGTGTATTGGGGGGAGAGCAAATCCTCTGAAATAAGTAAATCCTTTGCAAACACTGTCGATGTCTTTTTATTTCATTCCAAAGCGTTCGGAATAATTTTATGAATAGTAGTGCACATAAAATATCGTACTTAGGAAAGACGTATATATACGTCAGGGGCAATTAATGCTTTGGGTGAGTGAGACGTTTAAAAAACCGGTGGTGCTTAAGGGGTTAAGTCGTATTGCAGCTTAATCATCTAAGTATTGTATTATTGAATGAAAAATATTGGTATTGTATGGTGGGAGACGCGATGAAAATTATGATTGAATATTGGGTCACAAACATTGAAACTTAGAGAAGCGCTGCCATAATGCTAAAAATGACTAGTTTTAAGAAACATTTTTAATCATTTGACTGATTGTAAATCACTAACTTCTTATGTGAATTCATGGTTATGTTATTTTCTTTTTAATGAGAGTTTATTTTAATATTTGGATTATTTTTTAAGACATTGGTGCAGGAAATACATAAAAGACGTTTGAAAATAAAAGAAAAAAATCTGATTATTAAATACGAGGGTAAATGTAAAAGCATTCTTACATAAAAAAGGAATTAAATGGTTTCATTAGGAAAATAAATGTATTATTATAATGTTTTTTTTTACACAATTGAATTTCTTAACATACATAAAAATACGAAATACTTCTAACACAGACAAACTGTTCTCGTTATGATTCATGAGTAAAATACCATACTGTACATGTTTTGCATTCTTAAACTCATTTAAAAATTAATTCGTGGACAACAATCCGAAAAATAAGCACTGTTGTTCCTATATTTCAAGCATTTTCATTTTTTCTTAAGCTTGAGATGACTTAAAAATGCTAATGTATCCGAAATAAACCACAAAAAGAGCTCTTTGAAATATCTTAAATCAGCATTAAACTTAATTTAAGGTTCATAAATTCTTAAACAAAGCCATAAGATAACGATAAAAAAAAACGCGTATCTAAAACAATAAATTACGTTAAAATAGTTGCTTGCTTTTCCCGCGCATTTTTTGATTTCCATATTTCATTACTCTTAAATTAGTTTTCGCAAAGACAAAACGGTCACCTGTAACTCGATTTAGAAGCATACTCAGAAAATTCCTTAAAATCGCGCGGAAAAATCTTTCTTTCCAACAGTCGTTGATTGATTTAAAATTACTTCTTCTCCAAATTCCTGCAATCATTGCCTGAAAAACATTAGTTTTCCCCAACTGCAAGTCTGGTAGCGAAAGAATTTCCATTTATTTACGAATTTTGACAATTTACATTCTGGTAGAAATATAAATTGCGTTTTATTCTTTAATCTAAATGCGCGGGAAAGTCATTATTATTTTTTTAAATAAAGACAAAGAGAGAAACGGACGTATTTTAATTCTGTAAACTGCTGGTTTCCCCCGGAATTCCTGTGGGGCATATACGCAGCGACTGAAAGGCATATTCACTTGGAGAAAAAAAAATAAAGTAAGAGGAACATTGGTAACTACACTTCCGAAATCATTTATTACGGCTTTGTCATTTTGACTTTCAACGACAAAGCCGACCGTGCTTTTGTGGTTTGATAATTATTTTAATTTCAGTCATTCGCGGTCTGCAAATAAAAGGATTTCAAGAGACTTTGACAGAGATGAATGAGGACTTTTATTCGAGAAATAAAGTGAAATATTTGGAGAAGTAATGGATTTGTTTTTTTCAGCTTTTCGCTCGCTCTTGCTACATTTCTTTCTGAATAGTTCCTTCCAGCAACAAACATGTGCATGTTCATAAAAGTAGAGACTGCATGAAATGAAAAACTGGAGAGTTCTGCAAATTCTGATCTACGGAAACACGAAATTAGTTTTCCATCTTTTTGAAAGGCACCCCCCCTCCCATTCGGAGAAAAGTTCCATGAGACGAATCGCTCCATGATTCCTTTTTTTCTTGAGTGTGTTTGTGGTATTTTGAAAAAAAATTCCCTCTTCCTTTGAAATTTTTTAAACATTTTTGGTACAGTTTTTTTAAGAGAGTTCATATCTTAAAACTTTCCTTTTAATTCTTTCAAAAATATGGTGTTGATACCAAAGCTCAATGTTATCGATGGAATATGGTGAACAGCAAGGCTCAAAATGAATTCAAGGAAATATTTTTTAAATTTTTTTTTTCATTTTTATTCCATAATAGTAAGTCTTTGGATGATGAATCTGGTTATGAAAACTTGTCTAATGAATTTAAGATCCCTGTTGCCAAAAAAATCATTTATTTTTATTCCAAAGCACATTAAGCTTATATTCTTCCATCACTGTGTGATGTACCTCCTCTTGGAAGTACATCCCTCGAAGTATCAGCGTGAGCTAGAGGTGTAGGTTTAGCGAAAAACTCGGATCAAACATTATCTTAATATGACTTTATTAAGATATTCAACTTAAACCTTCAACAAATATAATTATAATAATATGAGAGAATCTACGATGACTTAATACGCAACACACAATATATATACATTTATAATAGGATCAATTCTAATTCAGACCAATCTCAATAATAGAATCGCCTAATCCTCAATTCTAATAAAGTGTAATCAATCCTACCTTATATTATTCCGTAATGCTACTTGTCTTTATCTACAATGGGATGTAGCTTGACGGATAACTTCTAGTCGAACACCAATATGTTTATCCACGGCAAGTAGAACTTAATCAATCTTACACCACGAACTGCAATAATCATCAACTGCCACAACGCACATCAATTGTCTAACATTCCTTTACATTGCCATCCCGCTTACTCTAAGATCCTATATTTAAAGTCGGTTTATTTGCATTTCTTCTTCACATATCGTTTCTTGGATTTGGTTGGAAAAGAGTTGCCATTAATTCTGGCCCAAAGAACCCAAAGGACTTGTTAAAGAAAAGACGCGTAAGACGTCACAACAGTAGTATACATATTTTTTTTCACTAAAATCCCATTATTAAAACGTACAGAAATAATAAAATGGTAACGAAATCTAATATCATGCTAATTTATTGGTGAAACCGAGTAAAATGAAAAAATGTATCTTACGTGATGTTGCGTTACTTTTAACAACGAAAAATTGTATTGCCGCGCATCCGGTGTAGTGGTTAGTGACGTTGACTGCGGTGCCGTAGGGCCTTGGTTAGAATACCAGAGAAGGCATGGATGTTGTTGTTTCTAATGTCTGTCTGACGTTGTCAGATCAAGGCCCACGAAAATCATCGTGGCAAGAAGTACGCCTGTCGTTGGCCTTGAGCACCATACAGGTGACAGAACGATTTAGCTCTGCGAGATCCCCGAAGGGACCATAGATGGCGACACCACCTGTCTCCACCTCCACAATTTCTACATCGATCTGAAGGGAAGGGAAATACTCTCCAGACCCTGCACTCGTGACTCATCCCACAAGACTTCGGACCCACTGATTTAACGAGCACGTACTCCTTGTATATTCGGGGGTATTTGGTGGCATCGGGCGTCGAACCCAGACCTTCCGGTCTGGAGTCTAATGCTCTAACCGCTAGGTTACCCATGGCCCAATGAATGTTTGTAAATGTATAGTGCCTTCACGGCAGGGGGTGCTTTAAATAGACTTCAAGCCGCAATTCCTCTCGTGAGGTTGGTGGATAGGGAAGAGAGGTGGGGGGGCCTCCTCACCACCCCCAGGCTGTTCTTCAAAATTTTGGTGGAACCAAGCAAATTCATACTTCCACCTGCATGGTGCTCAGAGCTAAGGCTATCGATAGGCGTTAAAATCTAGCCCTTAACCCTGATGAATTTCGTGGAGTTTGATCTGATGTTAATGTCGATCAGATGACATAAGCAACAACAACTAAATTTGTACTTTTGATTTGATTTCCGAGCATCTTAGGTAATGGAACTTCAATGTATAAACTTTTAATTCAAAGTTATCCACCATCCATACCTCGAAATGTTCGTTATTTCATGTATATAATTCATATTTAACTATATATATAATCCATATTAAGTACAAATAGTTTTAAATCTATCTAGTGACAACAAAAAGAAATATTATCCTCCGTAGTACCGTAGCAAACTCTTGGGCTTAGAAACCAAGAAATGCGGGTTTAAACGTGTTTTTGGCCAGCAAACCTTCACCTGTTTTTTGCCTACACTACTGCGCCATAGGGAAAGGTGGAAATATTGTAAATATGTAATTATTCCTTCTTTCCTCAGTGGCTCGAAAGCCCAGGGTGCGCCATAGTCTTCTCAAGAAGCCTTTTCCAGGCCAACCTTCTTTCTGCCAGTGTTCTCTAATTTTTAGTTCTCAAAACTAGGAGATCTTTTTCTATGCCGTCAATCCATATAAGATTTTGCCTGCCCTTTCATCATATGCCAATTGGTTGAATATTGAAGACTTTTTTAGCGGTGTGGTCTTCGTTCATTCTGACAACGAGACCTGCCCATTTAATTCGTTGTATTTTGATGAAGTTAACAATGTCGGATTCTATATATGATTGAAAGAGCTCTAAATTTGATCTTCTTCACCGTGTTCATGTACTGATCACCAAATAAAATACACTAATGATATTTAAAAATATATAACTAAAAATTTAATTAAACTACTTCATCACATAGAGTTAAAATATTTTGTATTAAAAACTACAAGACATTAATTAGATATAGTTTCCCTACTGACATAGTTCTGTACGAGGCAGACATCCAACCTTTTACCATGAGATTTGAAGTTAACTCATATAGGTATTTTAACAAAATTAAGAGCTTTGGTTCCTTTGATAGAACCTCTTCTTTCATTTTTAAACTGGGCAAGTAACCCACGTTTAAAGCGAGACAACCTACTTAATTACATGCGTAAACAGGGTTTTATTGATTTCAATGTTGACACATCTACACCTTTTAGCTGCATCACCCCTATATTGATTATTTTAATCATGTTGAATTCCGGGAGGAATTATTGACCAGTACTCCCAAGCATAGCAGCCATCCGGAATTACTCGGACAACTGGCACTTGCAGTAATAAATGACGTACCCGATCAAGCCTTGATTATTTACACACATGGTAGTCATTCGGATACTGGTAGAGCAGGGAGTGGTATTTTTAGTAACACTCCTGGGAACGATGTTAAAATCAGTATCAGGAATTCTGACCACTGTTCCGTCTTTAGATCGAAACTCATTGCTATTAGTGGTGCTCTCGATCATGCTCTCATCTCTTATAAGGGCGGTATCTGGATCCTGACAGACAGCAGTAGCTCCATCCAATATTTGAAGAATTGGCCAAAAATTATGGACAGTACTGGTCTAGATATTTTATCCAAATTAGTTAGGCTTGGTCAGAGGAAACAAGTATGTATCCAGTGGATTCCCTCCCTTTTGGGGTGTTCCTGGGAACGAAGTTGTTGATGAGCTGGCTGGTAGGGGATATGATCTCCCTAACATTAGTTCCATTGTCTTAACCCATTCGAAAATTCCCTCCTTCCAAAGAAGTAAGATGAATTTGACTTGGCGTAACCCTCCTGCTCACCACTGGTGCGCAGCTAAGAGTACTGACTTATTTATACAACGCCGGAGTTTCAGGGCTCATCAGACGGCCTTGGCACGCTTTAGAAGCGGTTACCTGCATAGTATGACTTTTGTGCAGGGGGTTAAGTCTTTCTTTACCTGTCCCTGCTCTCTCCTTGCTTCTCCTGCTCATCTTCTGGACTCCTGGGGCATTTCTCTGCGACAGTTGTATGAAGAGCAAGACCTGGTGTGTGACACTATTACGCGGAAAGATCAAATGGACTTGGTGTAGGCTTTCCTGCTCCAAGGGGATTGGAAACAACAACAACAACAACAACAAGACAATAAAACTTACCGCGTAAGCACAACATGTAGTTAAAATTTTCCGCCAATACTAAAGAAAGTAAGGATAGTACTGCATTAGTAAAACAAAAAATTTAAGTAAGTCTATATATATAAACTCTATAAAAAATCGACGCATCAAACAGGAGTAATGTAATGAAATTTCGTATGCAAAGACATTTGTACTGAACGTGCAAATGATTAAAATTTGGTGTCCAATGAATGAATTGTGGGAGCTACAGCGCACCGGAACTGCGCACTCAGCATGTGTCTATAAGAAGCCATTCTCAGTCTGATAGTCAAAATTTCACCTGCATTGCAATTTAGGATACTTTTCAGTGACTGAAAAAATGCCTAGCCGAGGGATTCGAGCTCATTACGAGCAACTGTTGTAGTTTGAAAGAGGTCGTATCATATAACTGAAAGATACAGGTTGGGCAAATTGGAGAATCGCTCATCATATGGGTCTAAGCGATCCGGGCATTTTTTTTTTATTGAAAACAATTATAAAATCCCTGTGCACCACAAAGTATCACACGAGGTTTACAGAAGTAAGTATTAAACACACATTCAAGGTAAATAAAAAAATTTAAAAAAAATTGAGGTTAAGAAGAATTACAAATACTTACAACAAATTCACAGAAATTTTTTAAAGCACTTCTGGTGGAAAGAAGTTGGCGAAACTTCGGGGGCTATATAATTAATGTTAAGTCTCTTGAAAGCCAGTCTTATAATTTTGCTCTCTCTTACATACTTGGAACACAGAAGGATTACATGTTCTACATTTTCCTCGCCACCAATATTACAGTCACATTATGATGAAGGAACTAAATTAAATGTGTTCATGTAGCTTTTGAAATTACCATGACTAGTGAGAAATTGGGTTATTTTGTAGTTAGTGTAAAAATGATGGCATGATAGTCTCTTATTAAAGGTTGAAAAAAGTTTCTTTGTTATGCTCCCTTTATTAGAAATGAGATATCCTTGGTTCCAAGACTTCTCCATTATTTCTTTCGCGATCTTCTTGTAAAACGATATCGGAATATTAACGCCAATGTCTATTTTGCGCTTGGTTGCAGCCTTTGCAAGCCAATCGACTCGCTCATTACCAAGATCACCCGTGTGTCCGCGAACAAATGCAAATTCTATTGAGATGTTTATATCTTTTAGGCTTTTAAGTTGCTTTTGGATCTCGACGATTATGTTGTTAGATGAAGGAATACATTTAAAGAATCCAAGGAGGAAAATGAGTCAGTACAGATGAGATATTCTGAGATGACACTATTTTGTTCAGTGATCCATTTAACGACGAAGTTTAAACATAAAAATTCAGCTACAAAAACTGTGCATTCATCACGAATTCTAAATTGAAACTTTTTGGATTCACCACTCCTGAACACAACAAATGCGAAACCAACTCTTCCATAAATTTTACTGCCATCAGTATAGCAAATAACAGGGAAATCATCTGTGCTCTGGTCACTAAATTGAATAATATTGATGGCATTCCTCTCTGAAGAATGAGGGAGAAAAAATGGATACAGAATACAATCATAATAGCGATGGAAGAAGCAGAGAGATTTTCCCTAAAAGCAATATTATGATGAATAGTAATGTCGATTGGAGGAAAGCCAGAAATAGCATAAACTGAGTCGTAACTTATTGTTCGATAACCACATATGACCCACAAAAGTATCCTTCTTTGTATGCGTCGCAGATACTTAGAATTCATCTTTCTTTTAAGTGCCTCGCCCTAAACTCTAAAACCATACAATATGAAAGGTTCGATTCATTTCTTATAAATGAGCGAATGTACACTGAAGTTTATACCGAACGTGTTGCGAGCAATCCGATTTAATCCTCGCTGTAATTTGTCACATTTCTCGGATATGTAACTTAAGTGCTGCTTCCAAAAAAATTTAGTATCGAGAAGAACCCCAAGATACAAGAAGAAGAAGATACAAGATGCGGGCATTAGAAGATGCTGGTAAGAATGGGTGGAAAATGGCAAATTTTAGCGTCATGAAGGTAGCGGTTGACCTTGGGCCACAGCAGATCGGGAGGACAGATTGATAGTCCAATCAGCTGTCACAGCATCTGATTCATCGTTATCAACCTTCAGACGTATGAAACACACACGAGTGCCCCACCATGACCATTCACAGACAGTTGATCAAACAAAATTTACACACATACCGACCGCTACGCCACCTGCCATTTAGGACTGCACTTTGTCGAGCCAGATTACAGTGATGCTTTGCTAAATCAGATTGGAATCATGCTGACTGAGGACCTATACTGTTAAGCGTCGAATCCCAGTTCCAACTGTGTCCTGACAATCATCGAGGACTTGTCTGGAGAAACCCAGGGTAGCGGGCCGAACCTGCCTTCACTATTGCTCACCACACAGGCCCTCAACCAGGATTTATAGTCTGGGGCGCCATTTCTTTTGACAGGCGGACCCCTTTGGTCGTTATTAGAGCACATTTACAGCACAGGGGTACATCGACGACATTCTGAGAACTATTTTGCTACCGTTCGCTTAGCAGCACCATAGCCTCATTTTTTAGCAAGATAACACCAGACCACATAAGGTACGCGTGTTGCTATGAACTGTCTTGCAGCTTGCCAAACACTTCCTTGGTCAACCAGATCGCCAGATCTCTTTCCAATTGAGCATGTCTAGGATATGATGGGAAGGTGACTGCATCTAACAGGGAATGTTCATGACCTAGCCCGACATTTGGAGAAAATTGGTTAAGAAATACCGCAGGAGAACACCAGGATGCCTTATCACTCTATTGCACGGCGTGTGACGGCTTGCATCCAGGCTAGATGTGGGTAACACCTTATTGAGCTCGTTACTTTGTAAAATACAACTCTGAAATAAACCATTCAATTTTTCTGAAATTTTAATCATTTTTCATTCTGTGCATAATCTTTCTAACCACCAATTTTTGTGTCAATAGGACGACTCGTTCTTGGTGCGTCGTTTTTTTTATGTGTATATTTTATGTGTATTTTATTATGTGTGTGTGAGTGTATGTAAAAACCTCTTATATTGACATAAATTTATTGGAATCAAAACGACCTCCAAACACACACAGTGATACTTTTATTTCAATAAAGTTGTTTCATTGGAATATATATACTAACCAATAAAATAAGAAAAATACTTAACCCTTGCATACATAGGAGGAGCAAAGTGCTCCAGTCTTTGAAATAAATTTCAAATAAATCGCATGGATACCTGCTTACGATCGATAACTACTTAAACAATCTTCTATTCCCACATTTGTAAGACTACCGAAGAAAAAAGGCAGATGCATGTGTTAAAAACAACACAATTTTAAATTATGTGCTCTGCAAAAAAGTTCAACTGTAAAAATCGCATCAAACAAATTGGTTATACATATATACATGCTCATAATTAGAAAAATAATGGTCATGAATTGTCGGAATATACTTCTGATAAATTTAAGTTTTAATATAAACTTAATCTATACACATAAACTCTCTCTCTTAGTATGACAGGGGTTCCACAAGTGGTCATTTTTTTTTATCAAAACACAAAAAATTTAGCAAAATTGTGTGTTTTAAAAAAGAATGAATTCTTAAAGACAGTTTACTTGTAACAATAAATGTAAACAAATATTTCATGGATGAAATAAAATCTTAAATTTGGAAAAAGTCATGTGATTCAAGCTTGAATGGATAATTTAGAAGGATTGTCAAAGAAGGAGACGGAACAACTTATCGACGTATCAACAGATTCGAGGTTCAAGTGAGGATTTAAGCAGCAACATCTACTAAATTTTAGGTTGCAAATCTTCATAAAACACAAAAGTTTCTCATAAAGTTATATATATTTTAAAAAACGTTGAAAGCTAAAATATTTTTTTTGACAATTTGAGATTTTTACATTTTCAAATTGTATAGATTTTAACCTTTCTAAAAATACCTTACTTTAACCTTAAGGATATATAGAAGCCCTTAAAACCTTTTTTTAAATAATCGTTACAATGCTGACTAAAATATACTGAAATGAGCATTTTTTAAAAAAACTCAAAAATTCATTTTTTACAAATTTTTGTTTGTGAAAATAGTTCAAACTTCACTATGTTTGATAAATTATTTTATAAATTATAAACAAATTCCAAATTAGCTAAAATCTCATTTCAGTATAATGAGAAAGTTATACTTTAATTGTATGAAAAATTTCAAGCATGTACATATAACAGATTTTGAGAAAAGGTACACCAAAAGCAGCAAATTTAACATTGTCAGTATAGAGAGAGAGAGGTTTCCAACTCCTCTTAAGAATTTAGTAATGTTATGAGCAATGTATTAAAGTTAAAAATATTTCTCAAAGCATATTTCAACACAAACAAAATCTAGAAGCAAATTAATGCAGAATTTGAAAAAGGCGATTGCAGACAACTAGAATATAATTAGACTTCAATAGTTTATGTAAAAAAAATACCCCATTTATTAAATATGATGCTATAGTAGATGACACCTGGAGCAATAATTAATGAGGGAATTCTATTAATACACTATGTTTAAAATTTTTAATAAAAAAATGTAGTACTTTTTTTCTTTATTTGCTTTACCTAAGGTAACCGAATACTTGCGAGAACTTCTTTTCAAAAAATGGAGACATGGAGATTTGTTTGTTTGGTTTTTTTCTTGTAATTTTTAGATTTATTTAGTACATTTTAAGAAAAAAAAGTTAAAATTAAGACGAGAAAAATAAATTATTACTACTAAAATGGGAAAAAATGGATACAAATTGACAAAAATTTGCATAAATGGGCCCGCTCTGTACAAATAGTAAATGAACCAAATCTCAATGTTTCAATTTTAAAGTATTACTTTGCTATACTTTTTTTAAATGACCTTCAGGATAAGAAATATTTTAATTTTTACAAAAACTAGAACACTTTATCTTACCATATGAAATTCCTTAAAAAAGCAGTGATTATATTCACTTAAGGCAGTGTTTCTCAAACTGTGGGGCGCCCTTCCTGAAGGGGGCGCGAGCATATCGAAAATAAAAGATTTAAAAAATAATTAATTTACAGGAATGAATTAAAGCACAAAATAATTTCAGACATAATAAGAAATGCACTTTTACTCTGATATAATTTATAGGCACGCGCGCGCGATATTAAGTCATCAAAAATAAAAACTTCTTCAATGCCTAATTAGCTATCTTTGATCCTATAACCAATCAAAAAAAACTTTCATTTGATTTGCTGTAATCCCATGATGAGAGATTTTTTTTATTACGCTTTCTTTTTGAACCTAACATACTACTACTTCAGAGAAGAAACAGATCCCCCAGACCCAGAATCCAAAAATTTAGGAACATTAAAAATTCATCACTGTCATTATATTTGAAATACTGCACATTATAGCTGTAATCTGTTTGACCTTCTAAGCTATTGGTACAGTTATTTATGACCCATCTCTTATGTGTTTGTTTCTTATTTAGGGAAGTTGTAAGTAATGTATTTCTGTGTTGCACTTTTTTCCATGCAAAAGAGTTTTATATTTGGAAAACCACGGAGAGCACTTCGAAGGATTACATGGCCAAGACATATTTCTAAGAGTATTCTCAAACATATGAAGCAAAACGAAAAACGTTTTTCCCATTTTTCTTAGCAGTAACATACATATTATCATAATGAATATACTTTTTACTCGGAAGTGGTTGCGCGGGACACACAGATTATGAAATCATTTAATCTGGCAAAACTGTTTATTTGTTACGAAGGAAAAATTGAAAAGACCTTGAAAGTAGGTAAGTTTACTTTCTCTTATTTAAGTTATTCACTGGAATCACGATTTGTATCGTGTACAATAAAATAATTATAAAAAAAAGAATTGGGGGGACTCAATAACCGCGCTCGACAGTATCGAGTGCGCACCTGCTTCCGGGTTAAACCATGTTGAAGTCTTTTCGCTTTAAATATTAAAAATAATACAATTATTCTTCATCGGATTTTTATATTATTGTTCATTATTTGACATCAGTGGCGCACACAGGATTGGGGTCCTAGGGATCCGGACACCTCCCCCCAAAGCCTTTAATTTTTTTCCGATTGATTGTTATTCTAAGTATATAGTACACAAAATTTAATTAAGTATTTGTTAATAATGATTAATTTTACTAATTAATGCTAATTATTTATTCAAAAATTAGTTTTAACTGTGTTTTGTTCCCAAAATCAAAAGGAACCTGATACAAGATTGGTGAACTTTGGACCCCAGACCCCCCCCCCCTTTAGAAAAATACCTGTGTGCGCTACTGTTTACCATCAATTAGAAATGCTAATTCTGTGAGGCTTAAAATTACAATTCGCTTAAAACTATTTATAATTTGAGCAATCATTTAAAAAATCATTTTACATTTTTTGTACACATTGTCACACACTTGGCTTTGCTCTCCTTACAATACATCTATTATATCAAGAATGTTTTATTTTCTTATAAATGAACTCGTGCAAAGAGCGGGCACTTCAGCCGGTATACTTTTAATGTATCAGTGCTGCACAGAGTATTTTATAACTAATTAATTAATTCTAAATTAAGAACAAGTTTAATAAGTATTAACGACTTCCATGGGCTTGTCTTGCAAAGCAAAGTTTTTATAAGGAATGCTTATGATTAGAAATTGACCCCTCTAAGCTCTTTTTCTATATTTAGCAGATATCTATATTTTGTCTTCTAAGCAGTCACCGCATTTTGCAATATGTTAAATTTAAAAATTAGAGAAAGGAAAAATAACATAATAATTATCCTATTATTTTTATTTACTTATTTTTTTTTCTTAAAAGTAGTATACAATATTTAATACTTATGTTACTAATTTGTATGGTTTATAATTAAGATCACCTATTGTTGCTTTAGCGTCAATGTGCATCATTTTTTTGCATTCAGTACATTATTAATCTATAAGGGAGGGGGCAATAAAAATTGTGATCGAAAAGGGGGGTTCCAGTATTGAAAGTTTGAGAAGCACTGACTTACGGGACTGTAAATTTTGTAATAAAACTGTGATTGATAAATTTGAAAGCTAAAACACTTCTACGGTTATACAGAACATGTACAAAAAAAATCAGAAAATTATTTTAAAAACATTTGGGGCAATCGCCGTCCCGCTTGAGTTTTTCGAAGAAAAAAAAAACCTAATTCGAGTAAAATGCATTTAAAGGCATTTTAAGGCTCTTCTGTAAAAGTATGGTATCTGCTTTTATTAAAACTTGTTGTTTTAGTTCTAGTGAATGGGAAAAAAATTGGTATTTTATAAAGCTAATAAAATATGCCCTTCTAAATAATATCATAAAAAACAATGTCAATTTTTGAAAATAGCCGTGACTTTAGTGTAGTCGAATACCTTAAGGTAAACATCTTTTAGATTCTTTGGTGCCGTGAGTCAACAAAGTTTGAAGACCACAACTATGGAGGATCCATCTTGCGGATTAAGCTTGCAACCTATGCGAGTATATAATAAGTTTTAAAAACTATATTATTTTAATAAAAAAATAATTTAATTTTAAAAAAAATCTACAATTATGTAACTGTTTTTCACGTCAAAAAACAATTTATATTTCGACCTTTATTATTTTCATACTGATGAATTCTAGACATGCATCATTTAAATTAATTTAAATATGTATATGTCAGAGAAATACACTGCGCTTGTAATTTACCCCAAATCAACATAAATTCTCAACAACTGCAATTAGAGCTTTTTAACGAATGGCAGCTCTCACGAACACAGATGTCTCGGAGAGAGTCAACAAATTTCTTTCAAAACATCGGGACCAACTTTAAAAGTGACATGAATAATTAACACCCCTTCCCTCCGGGGGTGACAAAGCGGCATTTGCTTCTCCCCCTAGAGGCGGTTATCATTTGTCAAAGTCATCACCCCTTCTTTTCCAGGGAGCAAAAACAAAAACCCCTCTTCCTCCACTTGACACAAACGGGGACATAAATAATGAATTTAAAAGTAGCTCTAAATTACGATTCGGTCTGGCAGTGTCGCGATAAGTCCTCTCACAAATATTTGCATACACTCTAGACGCGCAAACACGTTCTCAAGACGCTGGAGCAATAAAAGATCGCCTCAATTTAAGACACCTTCGCCGCTTCCGCTTAACACTAAAGATAACGACCCTTCGCCGCTTTATCGGGACTTCCGGAGAAGAGCAACTAAACGTCTTTTCCTTGTACCTCACTTGGTACAGAATGATATCATGACCTCGGCCCTGGCAGTAACCTCTCTTTTATAGTTCAGTAAGTTATGTTTTATGGCGGTACGGCCCCGAATCGTATCACCCTGAGAGGATTGTGCTGCTTTCCATAAAATGGCTTCATTTCTCTCGGATCGACAGGATGGGACATGGAACAAAATGGCATCGGTCCCTAATGAAAGTGGGAGGAAAAGTTTTCCAGTTGATGGGGGCTGTCATTACCTCGATGGAGTCGCACAGTTATGGCCTCCAGTTGAATGCGGGTTCAGTAGTTTCCGATGAAAGACGGCATTACAGAAATTTAACCAAGATCGCAGTAGTGAGTTGCTAGATTTCCATTTCTGGAGAGCTGGGCGTATACGATTAAGGTGGGTTATAAAAGGGATTGGCTTCTGTGTGCTTGCACATTGATGCGTTATTAGGTACAGTGTTAAATGAGAGCCGCTTTTAGATTGCTTATGGAATTGCTTAAATGTTCGAATGCTATGCGAAATCTATTGAGGGAGCCGTGGTCCAGTTTGCTGATGGTTTCATTATCATTTAGCATGACTCACTAGTTAAGCTGAATTTACTTAAATTTTCAGGGGTGTACTATAGAAAAGATGAACTTGTACAAAAGTTCACAAAGTATTGATTTTATGAAGGATTTGTTTTGTGCTATTTGTGTGAAAATATTAAATTATTGATGAAGATTTCTAGTTCTAAAAATAATACCATATAAGTTAGTCATATCTAATATAATAAATTGAAATGAATTCGCAATTTATTCTTTTTATGATAAGATAATAGCTGTTCGAATTTAAAAAAATGTTTACATTATATAATTTTTTCTGTAAATCAATTTATAAATAATTTCTGTAATAATGACTTGACGGGACTCGGATAAGTTTTAGAAAATAAAATAACAAGTGTGGATGTACTTTAAAGTTTAGACACTAAAATCACAAATGGAAATATTATAATCATATATTTCATACATATTTCACGTAAGATTTCAAACTATGCATAACAATACTTAAGATTTCTGCACATTAATAAACACGATGATTGATTTGATTTGATTTATTATTAACGTCGCACTGTTTAGCTACACGAGGGCTTTTGACGACGGACCACGTAATTTTGAACCATGGTCAAGTGACGTGGATGACACATGAGCTGGCACCCTCTCCTAACTACCACACCACACCAACGGGAGGACGTTTCAGCTCTCGACATATTTAACGTGCATCGCTGCCCTACACGGCGGGTCTTTAGTGGTACTGGGCTCGAACTCGTTACAAGGCAAGCCACGGTCCGATACCTATACCACTCGGCTACCGCGGCCACACATTAATAAACACACATCTAAATGAAGAAAATAAACAGCTGAGGAAAATCTTCCATTTAAATACTCGCTAGTTTTTAGTAAAACTGTGTCATATATAAAATATTTTTATTTGAAATTAAAAATTTAAAAAAAATGTGTATCAAAAATATTGCAAGGCACAATCACTAAAGAAAAGGATTTTAATGAAAACGTTTTCAGCCGGTCATTTAATCAACAAAAGATGAAATTAAATGCGGAACATAATTCAAATTCTTTAAGGTCTCACAGGACTCTTAAACTGTAAATTTTTAAATTTGTTGAAAAAAAATATATATGTAAAGCCTCAATATGTCTGAGTATTTTTGTACCAAAATTGTATTGATACTGAGAAAACTTCCGAATTTATTGAGAAATAAGTAGTGAAATTTATAAACGAAAACTATACCTCTTTCTTATATTTAACTTCTTTTTTCGCAAAACAAAAAAAAAAACTTTAGATTTCTCAGAGGCTATTTATGATATCAATTTGAAGTTTTATATACATATTCAAAATAAGGCTCTTCATAAATTATATATCAATTTTCATAAAAAAATAATAATAATAGAATTTTTTTATTTGAATTTTAGTTTAATTTTTTTCTTAAAATTTTAAAATTTTCATTATAATTGTATCTAAGAAACTGTATTTCGTCTAAATTTCTTAAAAGTTAGTATCACTTAAAAAGTGAACATTTTTATACCAAGTAAATTTAATTTTGTAAATTTTGATCAATTTTGTACTTCAGAATCCTGTGCGGTGTAAAATACTGATTTTAATATTTTTGAAAATTGTTCAATTTTATTTCTTTATAACTTTTTGAAATATTTTTCTCAAATTCTCTGAAAATGTGAGGAATATTGCAAATATATGTGGTTATCATGTTGTAAAAATTTCAAATTATTGTTTAGTTTTGAAGAAGGATGTTTTTTTCGAGTGCACAGATATCTGTTAAGCGTCCCCTGAGCCCTAATATCAGTCAATCTCTTATTACTATTATAATAGAAGAGGTCCATATACGTTCGATGATTTAACTGAAAATAGTTTAAACAATTCGTAGGTTGAAGTTTTTTTTGTTTTTTTTTACTACGAACAGATAAAGTGAACATCCGGCTCCTCTCTGCTTTCAACAGTCGTGTTATACTTAAAAAACCATTAATAGCTTTTAAAATATCTCCAAACGTCAAAAAAGAATGATCAACCTCGTGTTTGGACTATATTACATAAGAGTCTTAAAAATAAATCCTGTTTTTCTATAGATACACAAAATAGTACCCCATTAATAAAAAAGAAATTTATTAAGAACTAACTTCTGATAAATATCCTTAATGTAAAGGGGGCAAACCGAAAAATAATTTAAATGAGACGCAACTGAAATGTGTAATGTACATGCATTAAAAACGTAACGGTAATAATGTTTATTGGAACTTAGTTTTATTCGGTAGGAATGAGTGCATATTAACGTCGCGTTATTCAGTTAATCGAGGGCTTTTGGCAATGGACCTCATAAATTTGAATCATGGTCAAGTAACGAGGACGACATCTGAGCACTTGCGCCCCCTCTCCTAACTAGCACACTACACCAACGGGTGGACGTTTGAGCTTCTACATACTGAATGTGCATCGATCTTCTGATACAAACTGTCACCATACCTTCGATTCGTGGAGTAGGTAAATGTCATCCTGTAGGATTGCTGATCCTGCATGTACCAACTGAACGAGTTAGATATGCGTGAAAACGCACTAAATCTAAACACGCCTGCTCATCAGAGCCCAAACATGTTCTACCAAATAGGGATCTGATGGCCGTACCAAATAGAGAAGCAAGCAAACAGGAAGTAGAAAGGCGTGCCGTGTGACGCCAGGGATTATCCAGCCAATAGAAATGTTACCCCCAGGGTTTCATGAAAAGAACGACAACAATAAATGAAGTGATGTAAGAGAAATCTCTCGCCGATGTACCACTGTTCTGTTATTTCTGTACCACTGTCACGGAAGATAGCCAAGTTAATTTGGATACCAAACGAAGTAGCATTCTGTAAAATAACTCCTAATTGTTGGGCTGTTTCGTAGACAACATTCAGGAGGGTATCTCTTCCTGTCATGACGTATTGCTGGTGTACGAGATAAATTCGAAGTGCTTTCGTCACTGAAAGCAATTTTTATTTAATTTGTGCCATTTCAGATCGAAAGCACCTGGCATCATTTCAAATGTGCTTTGCATTGGGCAACGATGAGAAGCAGTCGGTGCATTGAATTCCGTCCCCTTATCCCCTTTTCATGAAAGTCACTGCATACACTGGTTTCCTGTTACACGTTCGACCATTGATAAGGTCACCACGTCAGTTGTTGAGAGCGTCGATCACACAATCACCTTTTGCTCGCTTTCAATGGACCTCTATTTTTTCAAGCTCTGTACGAACACGGTTCATACATTCTTTGCAAGAACATCGAATGGTAGCATCTCTCAGACCCAAATGTCGAGTGACTGTGAGTTCCTTATCTTGTTTCCTTTTATCCAATTCTATGTTCTCCCTTAGAAGGTTGCATTTGGTCATATTGTTCGCAAATCTGTGAGGCATTGGAACAATCAATGCTTCACAGGACTACACAAGGAAATTATGCCTTAACATTCGAATACTCTTGTTAAATATATCGGTAAGTTAATGTTACTAAAGAAAAAGATCGGTAAAATAAATATTTTTAGAATGGCATTGCGGACAAACGGGGTTTTGTCCGATGTCACTGAAGACGATCCATGTGCAAAATCTAATAAATATTAAATTATCTTGGCGTCTAGAATGTCGGAAAGAGGTACCATCTAAAGTGTCGTACTCCGTATCTTGAATGTGGTTTAAAACTATGAGGTGCATCGCCTGCAATCTTTGTTCTTTTCAGAACAATGCCAAAAAACAAACACTCTGTCATTATCTGAGGACAACAAATGGATATATACGAAACTACGACAGAATTCATGCATAACAGAAGTTTCAAATAAGTGAGAACTGAAGTAAAGAACATATATACATAAATTAAATTGTTAAAAACTTAAAATCATTACATTTGCAATACTGCACCGAAATGGTGCAAATGTTAAGGTTGTCAGAAAGATTATATAGCATACATCCTAAGATAAATATAAATTAAATAATAAAAGTAGCTAAAAAATACTTCATAAATGAAACGGAATTTTTTTGAAAATTTAAAGTTACTTATAAATATATATATTAAGAAATAAATGGAGAGATTGTGTTTTAAAAACGAAAATATATTTATAAATCTGGTATTTTCCTCTATATTTTTTATATTTAAAAAAACATTCTAGTCGTTTTTTTTTAAATTCAAGACAATTAGTAAGAAACATTGCACTTAGAACGCATTTTTGTGCTTATACTAATATGTGTTTAAAAATATAATACTACAAATCTGTTGATTGCTACTAAACATCTGTCATGGAGAGATATTTTCAATATCTTTTAATTTACAGGTGATCTCCCTTTTTATGGCTATTGTTATGGTAATCGAATGTTTTGTGGCAGCACGTGAGAAGCTAATTGGGTAAAAATTTGTAATTTTATTCACTTGTACACAATTCATTTAGCGAGTATATTCAGCGAACTATTACATAAAATTGATACTGTTGTGCTGAATTAGAATAAGTTCTATAACATTCAGCCAGGAAAGTTTTTAGTATTCTTTTTCAGATATTTTCTTTTAGTAAAATCCCATTAAAAATGCCTTTGATTTCGCAAAAATTTCACATATGAGACACATGTATAAGTACGGATACTGCAAAGCTTACGATATATATACATGTGGTGCCGGTCGCTATTTCCAAGCCACTCCAATTATTCTACTCCTCATGCTCACGAACGCACTGAGTGTTTTGGGAGCCTGCCAGTCGTTAGACGTTCGACGTGGCGGAAACCGACGCAATGAGAAAGGAAGACGTATGCATGGACGAGATGACGGACTGAGAAAGACGGAGAGCAGAGATGCCATTTACATGGATTAAGACGAAGACGATAATACTTCGCGTGTTAATGACGGACTGTATAATTATCTGCATTGTATATAGCATGTAAATAAGTACAAGTAATTAAATATATACTTAATCATAAACGAAGTGCCATTCCTGACCAGCGCCCCCCCATATATATATATATATATATATATATATATATATATATATTTATTTATTTATATATATAGTCTAATTCTCTACAAACAAGTGAAAAAATTTCACATCAGTCACATTCAAAACAAAAAAAACACAGAGACAGTAAAGGGAACATACAATGAAGGACGCTAGATTAAAAATTATAAAATGGATGCTGCAGTATTATAAACATTGCTGACTTAGGACAGCTAATATATAAAATAATTTTAATATAAAAGTGGGGTTGAACATGTTTTTTGGCCAGCCAACCTTCCCCCTTATATATATATATATATATATATACGTATATATTATAATACACTGGTGTGCAAAACTTAAGCAACAAGGTAAAGATTTGGCAGATAGCCATGAAATTGCAGAAAAGGAGGCCTGGAGATCAGTACAGTGAACATGTAAGTCATTAGAAACGTCATGCGTATGCAAATATCAGGTACGAAACGTCAGGAGCGACATGAGCGTACGCAAAACACATTATATCGGCACGCGCTGCTCAACAATAGAATAAAAGGAAGGACGGAGAGGCAATTCAACATATTCGCTGCAAGTGCCAGTGAGTCAGTTCGTGAAATATGGCTAGAAGAAATCACCTGAACGACTTCACACGTGGAAGAATGATCAAAAAGCTGTAGGAGGGGCGTACTGACACCAGTGTAGCTGCAAATTTTGGAATCAACAAAAGTATCGTTTCACGCACTTGGAAAGCGTTCCAAACCACAGGTACAGCTGTTAGAAAGGTTGGTGGTGGCCGCCTGAGGACGACAACTGCAGAGGATGACCGATATATCATCCTGCAGGCGAAAAGAGACCAACATGAATTAGCAAGCGCCATTGCACAGCAACTCTCTACAGCAACGGGGAGACAAGTGTCGCAGTTTACTGTGGCCAGACGCTTCCACAAAGGGGGCCTATTCGCTCGCCGTCCTGAACGCTGCCTCCCGTTTAAAGTTGGCTACAGACGCCACCATTTACAGTGGTGCAGAGAGCACAACAACTGGACAACTGATCTATGGAGTCGTGTTCTCTTTACGTATGAGAGTCGGTTCAGTACCAGAAGCGATTCTCAACGCGTTTTGATTTGAAGATGGATCGGGACCCGGTTTTATCCCATTAACATCAAGGAAAGACACCGTTACGGTGGTTCTGGAGTTCTTGTCTGGGGAGGCATTATGCTGAACGGGCGAGCTAAGCTCCTCATTTTTGACAGAGGGTCTATAACCGAGGATCGCTATTGTGAGGAGGTATTTCTTCCCCATGTGCGTCTTCTCCAAGGGGCCATTGGCCCAGACTTCATTTTTATGGATGACAATGCACGGCCACATTGGACTCTTGCTGTTGAGGAGCTGCTGGAAAGTGAAAATATCACTCGAATGGATTGACCAGCGTACTCCCCAGATTTAAATCCCATCGAACATGTGTGGGATCCTTTGGGAAGATGTTTTGCAGCACACTTACATCATCCGGAGAACACCCAACAACTCAAACAGATGCTGATTGAGGAATGGGCACTCCTACCGCAAGAAATGTTGCACCAGCTGGTTCTGAGTATGCGGAGACGGTGCGGAGCAACCATAGCAGTGAGGAGAAGGCATATACCATATTAAAGAACATCTGCTTGTTGTTCTTCCTGTTGGATAGACGACCATGAGTCACGATACTATGCGTTCAATAAAGCTTGTTTTTGTTTGATTCCATACCGTATGCATTGTATTCCTTTTTCAGCGCCGATGCTTTCGTCATCCTTTACGTACATAATACTCTCCCTCATTTCTGAATTTCATGTCTCTCAGATGATTTTTCGTGAAGTTATGGCAATAAACCCACCTGTTGCTTAAGTTTTACACACCAGTGTATATTATATATATGATGTGTGTGTGCACAATTTTAGTTGTAGTAATGACAAGAAAACTGCCAAATAGATAGTTAAGAGATTTTTTTTTACTTATTTTTGGCACGGGGTCTCACTACTTTACGATTTTTGCTTCAAGTATAGATCGAGAAAGAGACAAAAGAATCCCCATACACCCCCTTGTATAGAATGAAAAAAAATTATTGGGATGTTTCAATCACAAGTTAAGGGAGCTTATTGTAATTTTAACAAAATTTGCATTTGTTTTAAGGGGCTTTCTAACCTGCTGAGAAAAGGCAAATATAAGCTATTTAGTTTTTTTCCCTTTGAACAGGAAGTAAATCAATACACTTAATTTAATCATTTTAATGCGATAAATGAGCTGAGCCTTGCATTTAAAATATACTATGTGTAATTAAAAAACACAGAAATATTTTTAAGATTAGAATATAAAATAATATCGAATTGGGTTGTGTTGAGTATTTAAATATGTGTGTATAATTTCATAAATTTTATCATATGTTTTACTGAACATTAATCAGACAATCCCCCCAGCTATACATTAACAGTAATTCATATTTTTCCCTTATATTTATCATTATTCTTTATCTATCATTTGTATGGAATATTGTGTGATAGTAAAATTTATTTTATTATTTTTACTATAGCATCTGATATCTACAACTATACATATGTTGGAAATTAATAATGTGTACAATTATTCAGATAAATGTACTATTTACTTTACGTATAACGAAAGGGTTTTGCCTTTAAATACTGATAATAATCAGGATTTCTTTTGACTCCAAGTTTTGTATTATTCTAGAAGCATAATAAGATAATATCTACATAAGACTTACCACACAGAAATCAATCAAAGTTAAAGATCATTAACAAAAGTTATAGTTTAATTATTATTTTGAAACATAATTTCTTTTTTACCATATTAACAAAGACATTACCAAAATACAAATGTTTTTTCCACTGTAATTAATTTTCCTGTTGCTGATGATAGTATTTAAAAACAATATCCTATATACACTCTGTCGCAAAAAAATATATGCACCCAGAAGAAATCAAGCTACAATCACGAAACTCGGCAAGAATGTAGTCTGGTAAGAGATATGCAAATGATTAAAATTTCGAAGCCAATGAGACAAGGCTAAGTGTGCTATGCGCATATTAGTTGCGCAACTGGGAGAGTTTAAAAGCATGAGTACGAGCGCCGTACGGCTATCCAAACGAATCTGATGACTTTGATAGACGATATTGAGACTTAGGATGCCTCTAAGACGTAACCGGCGGCAGTACGAGCAGCTGACGGACTTTGATAGGGGCCGTATAATAGGCCTCAGAGAAGCAGGTTAGTCGAATAGACGTATCGGCCTCCACCTCGGTCGGAGCGATATGGTAGTTGCTCGGTGTTGGCAACAGTGGATCACAGAAGGTAGAGTGTACCGTCGTGGAGGGTCAGGACGTCCCAGGAACACAAATGATCGCGAGGATCGTGCAATCAGAAGAGTGGCCACTTCGGCACCAACAACGTCGCTAGCATCGATTCAACGCCACTTACCTCCTTCCAGACATCCAGTGCCATCAAGAGAAACCATAAGGAGACGACTGACCGAAGTTGGCTTGAGGAGCCGACGTCCGCTAAGACGCTTACCACTGACCCCACATCATAGGCAGTGTCGACTGGATTTTTGCCGACCTCGGGCAACTTGGAGTGTGACAGACTGGATACGTGTCATCTTCAGTGATGAATCCCGATTCAGTCTCAGTGCTAATTACCACCGCACACGTGTCTGGAGGCGCACCGGCCAGCGGTCCGATCCGGCATTTATTATCGAGCGGCATACAGCAATTTCACAAGGTGTGACAGTGTGGGGAGCAATTTCTTGGGACACACGATCATCTTTAGTGGTCCATCAAGGCACTTTGACAGCTCGCAGATATGTGGACGATATTTTAACGCCGATTGTGCTACCCATGCTATCAAGTCGCCCAGGTGATATTTATCAACAGGATAATGCTCGTCCACATACTGCGCGACTCTCCCAACAATGTCTTCAAGGATATGACGTCCTACCATGGCCTACCAGGTCACCAGATCTTTCGCCAATAGAGAATGTCTGGGACGCGCTGGGAAGGCAACTGCAGCCGTCCCGAGATACAGGAGAATTAACTGCGCAGATGCAAAGACTATGGCAGGATCTTCCACAGGGGGTCATAAGTGATCTAATTGAATCGATGCCACGCCGAATTTCGGCTTGTATAGCTGCCAGAGGTGGCTTTACTACTTACTGATTTTTAACCTTTTGCAAGCTGTAACCGCTTAATAAAATGATATTTTGTTCTGAATTTTTAATCATTTGTTTATTTTCATATACACTACATGCATACCAAATTTCGTGAATGTAGCTCAATTTCTTCTGGGTGCATATATTTTTTTGCGACAGAGTGTATATTGAGATATCATATATCTAAATGCCATGTATTTAGCATTTGCATTTTCTTAAAATAAAACCTTATTCTTTTAGGATTATACAATATATCTTTATCTGTAACAATTTAAAGAAATGACTTTGTTTTCCTGAAAAAATATGAATTTCCAATTGTTTCTTTCCCAATCACAAGAACTCGTTTCAGCATGCAGTTACAATGAAGAATAACATGGTTCCATTCAAGGCTACTGGAGGAATTCGGCATGGAATGAGGTGAGAAAATCAGTATTCGCAAGTTAATTAAGGAAAACACTTTCTGATTTGCTCAAAATAATTCCTTTTATCTCATACAGTTACAATATCATTCAAACATTTATATGTAATTTTTGCAAAAAATATAATTAATTTGCATCCATATGCAATTTTGTAAAGCTAGTTTCAATGAAATCCGTCTGCTTAGGAAGTAACTTGCAATGAACAAATTTGGAAAGATAAATACAGTTAGATGCAAAAATAGTTTGTTTTGTTTAAAAATTCCGCGTGTTAAAGAATACTATTAAACAACATATATGCTAGTTTACCACAGAGAACAGGCTTCTATATCTAACGCTGTTGGTCTATTTCTTCATAAAATTGCCTGTTCGGTTATGTATTTCGACATTTCCTTTTTATACATTTAGACATGAAAGATTTAAAAACGTTGACTTCATGTATACAGGAACTTTTTACCATTTTCCATCTCATAAAATCTTATATAATTAGTAAATAATCTTACTGGTAAGAATTTTCCATATATACTTCGTAAGGAGATTTGGGCTTGTTGCAGTCTACTGCAAAATATTCGAGCATTTAAGATGAAATAACGTAGTTTTTAACTTAACCCTTTATCTACCGATGGTACTTATCAGTACCACTCACTTTAAAATTACACAGAATAACCATTTTTACGAATACTCTGACTATACTTAGCAGGAATATTCTTTCAAATCTACTCTTCCAAGATATATGACAGCACGGGTTCCATGAGGAGTTTTTTAGTGGAGAAGGTGAATATTTTTATAGCAGAAATTACGTTTTCAGCCGACGGTGATTTCAGCAGATTGCGAAAATTGTCATTTTTGTTCCGAAAAAATAGTTAATGTCAAAAGGTAAGTGTCTTATTTTTTGTATGTTAATGAAGACCTTAGAAAACGATTTGACTATTTATTTTAAGTGAATAGTGTGTATAATTAATTTTACAGTCGAATATCTTTAATTAATTAATTAGCTCTAGTTAATTAAATTTCCCAAAGTTGAGCATTTTATTTATGTATATCTTTTAATTTTCAATGTAGTGATTCAAAAAAAATATTGCATGAAAAAAACTGCACTAAATCATAAGGCGGTAGATAAAGGGTTAAAAACTTACATTATATCTTTTCAAAAAAGATTAATTTCTAGGGAACAAATTTTTGCCTTTGTTTACATGTATAGTTAAAAAAAAATAGAGTCAGGAAGCAATTTCTATAATAGCAGTATTGCGAGTAACTCAGAAAATACAAATTCTAAAATAAGGGAAAATAATATTAAATTCAGTCAACTATCTCAAAGCCCCCAAAAAAAAGACTATTATACTGTTCAGAAAAGTTACTGACCGAGGTAAATAGTGTGATGCTAAAAAAAAACGCATTAAATTCCACCTTGGCCCTCTGCTGAAGAATTTATTCATAATCGCATTTTGAAATGAACAAGAATAGAGGCAAAGAACAGATTATGAATAACTCAAAATCAAAAGATTTGAAGTAGAGCACCAAAATTGCTTCAACGGTATGCTTTTAAGAAAGATCTAGAACTTGAATCCTTAAATATAAAGGAATTGTATAAGAAATGTAGTTATAAAATACTTTATGAATTAAAAAAACATATATTTTCTAGTAATTTTGTAGTTATTTATAATTTTACTCAACTAAAGAGAATGTTTATTAAAGCAGACAACAATGTATCTCTATCTATTTAGTTTAACTGTAAAAAATCTTAGAGTTTTATAAAATTCAAGAGAAGCATTAGTATACACAAAAGGAAGTTCGAAACTAAAGATGTTTGTTAATTAATGTGACAAAAGAAAAAGATAGTAGCGATAAAAGTTTTTGATATACATCAAAGCTCACTTTTACCCAATGCAGCATTAATATAGCTATAAATATATTAGCAGGACATTTATTCTTAATGCGCAATTTTTTATAAAATTTTTACGGTAACTGAATTTGTACTTTTGATATATTATCAAGTGAGGTATAATTATTTAATGCTATATTTCTGTACATTCAAATGAAATATATTTCTTTTACACCATGGAGCTTTGTCAATAGGAAATTAAAGGTCTTGATCATGGCAAAAGGGTGAGATAAGTTTAAAACTTTTAACATTTCGTAAATAAAAAGTCTCAGTAGCTCAACGCATATCCAACCAAGAGAAATAGTATGTAAAATCGTATGCAGAGGTTATAATGTTATGCCAATATTTGCATATTCAAAACAAATAGAAATATTCAAGTAAATAAATTTTATTTGTTATCTTAAAACAATTTATTGTAATCCCAATACTCTGTTACACTACTAGTTGTTTTTATAATAATATCTATGCAATATCCCTTATGTTTTAAATTGCTGTGGATTACGTTTCTTCATGAAGTCTGCGAATTTGAATGCTGCCTTCAGAGTTACCCGATGTCAATTAATGCCCTGCGGTGCTCATTTTTAATTTATAGTACTACTTAATTATGAGCACCGCAGGACACTAATCGGCATTTGTTATCAATAAAGATGCTAGTGCAAATGGGCAACGGGAAGTCAACGTATAAGTAAGTATATGTTTGTCAAGTTGTGCATGATTTTCTGTGCTTTCAAGTTAAGAGAAATCACTTGTCAGCCACAACACACATATCCAGTAATACATACAATATACATAACAAAATAATTGTCAGGAACACATATGTATTTTAAGAAACATGTTTCCTTATGAGAAAGTTCTATATCTTTTATTCCATTTGAAATGAAGTAAAATGATGATTCATTCAAGAAAAAATTACTTAATCATTTTTAAATAATCAAGGCATGTGAAAAATCATGGACCTTTCTTGTTATTAATGTCCATTAATTAATTATTTAGCTCATTTATATTTATTGTACGAATATAATTAATAATACATATTTAAAACCTTTTTTTAAAAAATAATCTTTTAACTTTGCGGAAAAGAATGTGACAGTTAAGGACAACTTGGAAACAATTTATTATGGTTCCAAAAGTGGTTCTTAAAAAACAGCGAAAGCGCTACTTGACTTTTGCCTCTTTTTTTACATAAGACATTAATTTTTATTGAAAATTTCTGGACATTCTTAACTTATTAATCTTTTATTCTGATGAACTATGAACAGTTAGAAAGAAACTCACTAGCAGATACAAATTGATTTGCAAGCATTAATGTTTAACTGTTTGCATGTGTGTGTCTTAATTGCATTTATAATCAAAATAAGTAGAAATATTAAAGTAAATAAATCTTATTTGTTATCTTAAGAAATTTATTGTAATCCCAATACTCTTTTGCACCTCTGGTTGTTTTTATAATAATGTCTGTGCAATGTACTTCATGTTTTCAATTTCTTGATTACGTTTCTTCAAGAAGTCTGTGGATTTGAATGATGTCTCCAGAATTTTTAGATGTCAATCAATGCCTTACGGTGCTCATGATTAAATTATAATATTACCTAGACATGAACGCCGTAGGACATTAATCGGCATTTATTTTCAATGGTGGTACTAGTACAAAAATGCAGATGGGAAGTCAACATATAATGTGTGAAGTATGTATTCCTCAAGTTGTGCATTACCTTCTGTGCTTTCAAATTGAATGGAATCATTTTACTGGCAACACACCCATAATCACCAATATATACGATATATATTATAAAATTTATTGAAAAACAACTCATGTATTATATGAGACACATTTTTGGAAAATAGAGTTCTATCTTTGCTATTCTATTAGAAATTAGGCAAAAAAAGATCTCTCTCCCTATTCGTTTTAGGATAAATTATTTAATAATTTTTAAGTAATACAAAGCTTGAAAACGAATGAAACTTTCTCATTAATTCATTGTTATGTCTCCTATATAATTATTTTACAATTGAATTTAAAAATATGCACATAGAATATTGTTCTGTTTGATAGGGAAAAAAATTATTTTTTAACGTTAAGGAAAAGAATGTGTGATTAATAAAGATAAACTTTTTTTTTATTTCTAATGCCGCTGGTAATATGAAGACAAACATCTTTATACTATACAAAGATCCAGAATTGAAATACAGTAATAATGCGATACATAAAGCATGTATAAAATGTACATGATCTTGGCTGCATATCTGGTACTCATTTAGCCTTAGGAATGCTTCGAACACAAGCAATGCTGCAAGCGATGAAGACAAACCAGAACAACTATTTATATATATGTTTCCTTTAGAATACTAAAATAGGTACATAGATTTATTTTTTTTTCTAAGATATAAATTTTATTGAAAGTTTCTAGGCCTACTTAAAATATGAATCTTTTAATCGGAATAAAAGTTAAAAAGAAGTATGCATGAAGTTCAATATACAAGTAGATACAGTTTGATTTATATATGTTACTACGTCTGTGTTATATCAGCAAAATGGTTTGGGCACTTGCATGTCTATGTATTAACGGCTTTGGTAAAATGTATTTGTATGCATTTATTTTTTGTGTTAAAGTTTAAATTGTGAAAGTGAAGAAATCACATGTTAATGTCATTTTAATTCTGGTATAACACAAACTCTTTATGTTTGGAAAATCTTCATAATACTTCTTCAAGTAAATCTATGAATGTTTCATCTTTCTTAAATGGTGTGTGCACTACACTGTCAGTGCTATTATACATCAATGCTCATTTTATTTTATGCTTGTTTGTTCTGCATGAATGTGAAACTGATTCCGAATTCCATATGCTCTTGAAACAAATGTATTTCAGCATTTTAAATTTTGTTTGTGTGTGTGAATATAAATTTATTGAATGTGTTTATAATACACTGGTGTACAAAAATTAAGGACGAAGTCGAAAAATTAGCATATCAGCTGAACGAAGAGGCAGAGCGGACAGAAAACCAATCAGGAGATTAAGTAAGGTGATGTACGGTAGCACATGAGCAGATATGCAGGTAGACGTAATGGGGGAGTGTCTGAGTAGTATAAAGCATGTTGTCGGTGTAAGATCAGTATTTCTGGCAAAGAGATTGCACGCCGTATAGCAGTTAAAATCACACCGAGTTGCTGCCTCAGCGAGAAATGGCGAATAATCAATCTGTTAGACGACATCTGGAGGCTTTTACCCGAGGTCGAATCATTGGGAAGTTGGAGGAAGGCCGCAGTGTGACAAGTGTGGCTGCAGAGTTCGAATTGCTCACAGCATCGTTTCACGACTTTGGAGACAATTTCAAACTACAGGAACAGCTATCCGGGGTTCAGTAGTGGTCGTCCACGAGGAACCACACCCGCAGATGACCGGTACATTGTCTTACAGGCCAGAAGAAACAGGCGGCAGACAGCGGGAGAAATCGCTAGACACACGACACAGGCGACTGGACGACCGATATCGCGTTTTACCGTGGCCAGAAGACTGCACGGTGGGGGTCTGTTTGCACGACGCCCTTTACGGTGTGTACCTTTAACGCCTGCCCATCGGAGAAGGCGTTCTCTGTGGTGCCGGGAACACCGGAATTGGAGAGACAATGAATGGGGACGAATACTCTTTACAGATGAGAGCAGATTCAGTTTGAGTAGCGATTCTCATCGCATACTCATCTGGAGAGAGCGGGGAAGCCGCAATCATCCCTCGGACATCATTGAAAGGGACAGGTATGGAGGTCGCGGTGTTCTCGTTTGGGGAGGCATCATGCTTGGTAGTCGTACAGACCTTCACATCTTCGACGCAGGTTCAGTCAACGGGACCCGTTATTGTAACGAGATTCTTCTTCCATATGTGCGTCTTTTTAGAGGCGCTATGGGTCTGCAGTTCCTTTTTCATGGACGACAATGCACCATGTCATCGCACAGTAGCTGCCGAACAGCTCTTAGAGAGTGAGGATATTGAACGTATGGCACGATCTCCGGATCTCAATCCCATCGAGCATGTATGGGATTTTCTAGGCAGACGCTTGGCAGCTCGTACCTTACCACCAGTAACGATTCGGGAGCTTCGATTGGCGCTGCAAGACGAATGGGCAGCAATTCCTCAACAACTCATTGACACCCTCATTCTCAGCATGGGCAGACGCTGTAAAACCTACCTAGCAGTCAGGGGAGATCATATCCCCTACTAAAGACCGGATGTTTCTTGCTGGACACCCATCACAGGGATGTTTCGGCCTTCAGTCGCATTGCGCTCCATGCTACCTTTTCAATACAGCTTCTTTTTATCCCTCTGATTTCTCTTTTAGTAAGTGTTGCTTACATATTACATATGTCCTTACGTATTGGAGATCTTACGGTATTAAATGTGTTGATTTGGAAAGCTTTTGTACAAAGTTATATTGAAAAAACCGTCTCGTCCTTAATTTTTGCACACCAGTGTATGTGTATGCATTTTAAAGCTGATTCCTCGTATACATCTCAATGCATTTTTCTACGTATATGTGTTTAAAAATTCAATGATTCAATATATATATATATATATATATATATATATATATATATATATATATATATATATATATATACCTGAGTAGATGCTGTCTATGTATTTTTTAATTTACAGGTCAGCCCTTTTTTGATTGGTATGGATGTGGTAATATCTGGTTTTGACGACATTTCATTAATGTGGTAAGAATGTATAGTTTTTATAAGGCATTTGTACATTATTTTCTAAGCGAGTTTAATAATAATAATGTAAATTTGAATTTATTGTGATAAATGAGAATAATTTTATTAACAATCGACCGTGAAAAAGGTTGTAGTATCCCAGTAATAATACCAGTTAGAGATTTTCTTTTAATAACATTAAATTTAAAAGGACTTTGATTTTATGAAAATTTTATGCATGAAACAATTTTATAACTGCGAATACAGCACAGTTGACAGTACATACGTCTATGTTACCGGAAAAGTATGAAATCCGGCATTCTATAGAATGCCTAAAACTAACTGGCAATGTATGAAATAATTCATATTTCACACATTGCCTAGACATTCTATAGAATGCCTAATGAGAAACCGGCAAAGTATGAAATACATCTTCGATTCATTTCGAATATTACGTGGCGAGACACGAAACATTTAACCCGAGCCTCAGGCTCTGAATTTGTCCGTTGCGCTTTGTGATTTATTCGGGACTATCAAAATACTTAATTTTACTTAAATTTGTTCAACAAAAAATTGATTTTTTTTCCTGTGCTGCCCACTGGCGTAACCAGCCCTGAGTAAGCCCCGTATCGAACATTCATTGGGGGCCTTTTTTGGAAAATAAATAAAAATGACCGCATTCACATAAAACTTATTCGAAAGTGTCAAAATAAGTACACAGGGACATTGTATTAAAAAACTTTATTAATTAAAAACTAGCTTGTTGTCAGTCGTTTAATAGGTGAATTCTCGATTTTTTTTTTTTTTTTGGGGCAAATTCACTTATAATAATATCCATATAAGATGATTTTAGTTCTTCAAGTTTATTTATTTCTGTTGACAATATTGTTAAGTCTGAAAACCGATTTTGGTCTATGAAAGCTATAAGATGATTTTTAATAATTTTTAGCTTAGAAAACCTTTTAGCTGTTGCAGTTGTGACAGGAAGGGTAAAAAGTAGTAAGGCATGCTATAAGAACATTCAGAAAACTGTAGGTGAGGCTACTGAAATTAATTAATAATAGTTTTGTGAGTACCTTAATACTATGATTTACTCAATTTTTCGGATTTTAAACAGCTTTATCATTAGCTTAATACAAGTAGCGGTGAATATAATTTAAAATTATTATTTCAAATACAATTAATTTATTGTTCTATGTGTTGAGGCAATATGTATACATTTCTCATTTTATTTTTATTTACTGAAATGAGTGTAATTTAAGAGTTCGTGATAAATGTATGGAATTTTTAAGCTACGTCCTTAATTTTATAAGAATAAGAATAAGATTTATTTTTGCGCGAAAAATATAATGAAGAGTAAATCTCTCAAAATGCCATTCAAGCCTACCATGTTGCAACGAGTAGGTTAACTTTAATTTATTATTTTTTGTATGAAAATTTTGTTTTCCTAATAAGAAAGATTTAAATTTTGTTTGGTACAACTTTCATTTTGTTTTTATGTATAGTTTTTTTTAGGAATGTGCGTCATTGATACAAAAGCCTTATCTTGACCTTTCTTAATACTTTGCCTAAATAGCTTTGGGCATTATATCGAATGCCTAGGCATTCTATACAAAGCCTCGGCAAAGTATGTAATAATTCTGATATTTCATACTTTGCCTAAAAACGTCAGGCATTGTATAGAATGCCGGTATTTCATACTTTGCCGGTAACATGTACATATAATGACATCATATCTATATATATAATGGCACTTTTAATTACTTAGTACTCCTAAAATAGGAAAAATAATTTTATTTTCCGAAAAAGGAAAAATATGAGACAAATTTTTGGTCACGCATTGGAAAAAAAATTTCGGTCCAAAGTGGAATTTCTGATTGTCTTGGCGGGCCGCATGTGCCAAGACAATCAGATTTTTGCCCACTCCTGTGCTAGTATATTTGTATTTTTCTCTGTTTGCATCTTTATGTAAACACTTTTGCTTATTTAATTTTTTCTACTTATTTATTTAATTTCATATATTTATTTATAATATTTACTTTGTGAAAGTCCTCTTAGAACTATTATCATTTTTACCTTTATCAGTGAGGTTTTTATATATCCTTCACAAGTAATTTAAATTTTAAAACAACTTAAAACTCCCAACATATATCATCTAATAAATAAATATTTGTATGCTAATTTCTGCTTACATTGATCAAAGCATTTAAAAATGTTATATAATTATCAAAATTATAACATTACACATCCAAATCAAATTTCAAAAAATAATCGGTATGAGATAAATTACATACTTATGAATAACAATTTTGAAATTAATCAATAATAAATAATAAGCTTTGAAAACTAAAATATATAAACTTGGTAAAAGTGCACCACATTTAAAAATTAAAAGTAAAATTTAATATAGTTGTCTTGAGCTTTCTCTTTGCCTTAAAAAAAAAAAAAAGAAATTAGTATTCATGTATAGTTTTCTATAGAAAAAAAAAAATTCAGGCATGCATCGACCAGAAATTAAATTTTCAAATTTTTTATCATCTAAATTTAACAAGATTCCTATTAAATGTCGTGTAGTGTCACTATCGTTTTTAAAACATACATTTCTAATTCTAGTAAAAATAATTACAGTGTATTCTACAAATCATTTTTATTTTTAAGAATGTTAAAGCTTTTCTTTAAAAAAAAAATATTTTTCTGGCTAAAAGTTTTTCTTTAGTAAAAAAAAACTTTTGAAAAATGTTTTTAAAATTTGTTTCTATATTTTGTCGGCATTTATTCGTATGCAGTTCTTTTATATAAATTAGAAAATCGATTGATCTTTACTTTTAGAAAGAGAAAATAGATAGCAGCACGAGCGCCATACTATTCTTTAATATTTTTGCCAATTTATTTCAACGATTGATTGTGAGAAGAACGAAGGAAAACGTTATATATATATAAATGATACCTAGTAACATCATAATATTCAATATTGCTTGAACTGCTATTTGATGTCAGAGATCTATGTGAAAAATAAAAATGTAAATAAAAAGCTCGCACAAAACCTAATAGGCGCCAGTAGTAATATTAATGGTAAATAAATGGTTTATATAGTTAACATTTGAATGATGTTTTATTTATAGAAAAATATAAAAATACGTTTCATCCATAAATTTTTGCTACACCATTTTGGGTTTTGTTAAAACCTACATTAACACACTAATCGAAGAATTATACGTACGTTTACGATAAAAAAATAAATGACAAAAAAAAAATAATAATATACTATATATATAAGCGCATTTCAAATTATACCCCTTAATATTGTCATCTTACAATTAGAGACAAATTTTAATTTACGTATATATTTGAAAAACATATAGCTAAATAATTATGTATTGTAGAAATGTAGATAAATTAAATAGAACATTTTATTTAATTATTTATTAATATTAAATTCCATTAGCACAATAATTATTTTTCTCAAACTATGTTCGATCTCGTTAAGGAAGCATATGAAACATACGTATAATAAACAAATAAATTGAAACTAATCTTTGCAATTAATTGCACTATTTGAATATGAATAATGTATACATTTGTGTGTGTGTATTCGAGTTAAATTATTTTTTAAATTTTTTAATTTTTCGACTTTTTTAGTCAATCGATTTATAAGTAAATTTATTTTTTGTAAAATATTAGTATTAATAGAAGTAATCGTACGATTTGCCTCTCTGTGGCTCCTTGTAGATCTTAGGTAATCTTTAATACTTCTTTTTTTCTGTTTAGAAAATAATCTCTCTGCCGTAGCTACTAAACCGGAATTTTTAATAAAATACGTAAAATAGTATAAATGTTAGAAAAGGGGTTAGTTAAATTGTTGACAATGATATAGCTTAAAGTTTCAACCGGCGATTCTACATTTCTCCAAAATTTTACAAAACATGTAATTCATAAGCATTAGTTCTATACTGTTCGTGACGTCTTGATTTTTTTAATTGATTTTTTGATTTGATTGATTTTGATTTTTTTTTAATTGAAAACCAATTTCTGACATACGCTGAGCTAACCTATTAAAATCAGAAATATTTCTCTAAAATTTTAAATTTCTGAATGAGAAGATATGTGATCAAACCTTTCATTTAAACATTAAAAAATTACTTTAAAGTTTATTTTTTTTCTTTCTATGTGGACTGATTTCACTTTTGTAACAAGAGTGTTTATTATAACTATTATTTTTCGAGAACTTAATTTTTCCCAGTTTTTAAAACTTTTATTATTATTTAAAGATGCTAGTTCTTTACAATCTATGAGCATATTACAGAAACATTTGTCATATCTAGGTTCGATTATTTAAACTTTCAAAAGCTCGAGAAATATTCAAGTTTTAGCTCGAAGAATATCGCCAAAAATTCCCTTTATTTTACAGTTGTGTGCCATAAAAATTAAGGTACGTGTAAAATTTTAGAATTTGTTTCCCTAAATACATGGCTTGATTTTTTGTTATGTCATCAAATTTTTCGGCTCCATTAAAAACCATTACTAATTGAAACTCAAACGGGATTATTGCATTGGAATTATCGGGATCCGGCTTTGAGCTCCTCGTATCTGAAAAAAGATTTTGATTGTTAAATTTGAATTATATATATTTTTAAACAGATTGGCCAGTAGCTGATACGAAAAAAAGAAAGTTCTTGAACAATATTTGCAAAAAAAATTCTGTACCGAATTTTTGTTCACAACGTCGCTTACGAGATAGTTTAAATAATAGGTGATGATTACAACAAGGGTTCAAAAGTGCTTTTAATTTTGTTTTGAAAATTGTTTCTCATTCATTATATTTATTTACTTTTAATGATTAAATTATTTCCCTATCTTTAGTTATTAAATTACTACCATATTTTCCCCTATTAGTCCTTCACCGTAATATCTCTGTTGACAAAATACTAAAAACTTTTCTTCAATACTCATTTCCGCATTTTTAAATTAAAATACCTCATAGAAATTGGTACCTGCTCTTGATATGCCCGGCATCAGGGGTACAATAAATAAAATAGAAAAATACTTTGCGTGGTATTTGAAACAATTTATTTTATATCATTTTCGAATAACCTAATCGTTTCATTTTTCATTTTTATCTCCGATATAATGAGGCATACTTTTTTGAGTTTGAGTTCTATTAATAAGAGTAGATATATATGATAGGGCAAAATCTTTCTTTGTACCATAAATTTCCCATTATTGTTATTATTATTATTATTATTTTGAATAATTTACAACTGGAACCCGAAAGATTAAATTTTATTCAGCTAAAAACTGAATGGCATAAATCTTTCTATATAGTCACATCTCAAAGCTTAATTTTTCATTTTAATAAACTGTAAAATTCCAAGTCAACAGTTTTATCCTTTGGTAATCGTTCTTGAATAAAATAGGACAAAATTTCATATTTCGTTGCATCTATATAGATTTAAATGAAGGCAATCCAGAAATTAACCTTTCCTGTTTAGAGTTTTTAGATTTCCTCGACATTAACAAATAGCTTTAATCTGTGAAGCCTTTCAAACTACTTGCAGTTTCAACTTCAACAACAACATGATAGAGTTCCTGAAATAAATGAAGTTTTTGAGCAAATTTTCTTTGAGAACCAGATATTTTTCAAATATCATTAGTCAAATTGCTACCCTGTGTATTAAAGGCAGTTTTAAAAACTACTTATAACTAATTTAAATAAAAGTTGCTTTTTTCTGCTAGTTTAAGCATTATTTAAAAAGTAGCAAACATTATACTTTCCGTTTGAAAGTTTGGCTTGCATTGATAATATTTGTTACCTGTCTTGAAATGTCATCTTGTGGGATATACAGTGATAAATATTTATGTCGTTTATGCTCGAGTTCGAATGTAAAGCTTGCTGTGGGGGCTATACAATATCTAAAACCCTTCGTCCGATCATAACAATATCTAGATAACTTTGCCTACATTTTTATAGGAATCAGCTAGATTTTTATTTTTAAAAAATTACATTTTTCTTCATTAAAACTACGTCACATGCAAGAAAACGAAATGTTCTACAAAATTTATAACAAATGTGCTATGAGAATCAATAAATAAATTTTAAACCATTTTATTTAGTCATCCCCTGAAAATGCAAGGCATAGACCACTATAAATATCTATTGCTGAATGAGGAAAAATTAGTAGAAAAAAAACTTTTATTATTGTAAAAATCAATCAGTATAATACATAAGATAAGTGATAATAGCTTATTAATTTACGTTTTAATCAGAATATTTTGAAAATAAAATCGAATATATTTTGTCAAAACATCTCTCTACAATCGTTTAAGGTAAAACTTGGCTGAAATTTTGGCGACTATTTTTTGCAACTATCCTTTGATATGTCATGTATAAGACGTTATTTAATTATAACTACATTCTTAAAATTTTTAAGAAATGAAGAAACATTTGCACATTTTTAGTTGTTTGCTTGAAGATTGAAGGCTTTTAGTACAAGTTCATATGCGAATATAAATAATCTTATAACATTAACATTTTAAACATTTCCAATTTCATTTGCATCTTAAATTTCCAACTTCTAAAATTATACTCTAAAAATCTTATGAGGGATTCAATTTATATATCTGATTAATTTTGTACAGTCAGCATTTTTAGAACAAGAAATATTAGTATTTATGTTTTGATTTATTTTCAATCATATTTATCTAATCTACAACAATTGTGTATTTTAATTTCTCCAACCTTTTTAGGAAAGCCGGCTGGGTGGTGTGATTGGTTTGTCGCTGGACTTCTGCACTTAAGGTATCCGACTAGGTTCGGAGATAAATTTTTCAAAAATTGATTTTCTGAATAATTTTATTATTTTAAAGAACCTAAATAGGCTTAAAAAGTCATAACTATTAAATAACTAACTTATATCGCCCTTTTTTGAAAAAAAAAATTATTATTTTTAGGAAAATTTTGCGAAATTTTTGAAGTTAAGAAAAACGTGATAAATTAAAATAGACTGCACATTATGCAACTTTAACGTCCTTGATATACTTCTTGATCCCTCTGAAGTGTCACAAACCGCAGGATAAAAAATAGTTTAAGAAATAAATATTTTATTAGCAATTAAATTTGATAGTCATGATTTTTCGTCAAAATTACTGCATGTTCCAAGCTAAAAATGGCTGTAAAATGTGATTAAATGTAGCTGTCTTAAAACCTGCGATTTGTTACACTCTGAAGGGCCCATGTTATAAATTTCATTGCATTTGATTGGATTATTTAGAAAATATCCCGTTTTTCGTGCACAAATTGTCATGAAAAGTTCATTCTTCAAAAACGAATTAAAAAAATATGTTTATTAGTTACATAAAGTAAATGGTATAAAATTAACTTAAAAATCTCTCTAATTTTTTGTATTTGTCCTTATTTCTCAATAATTAATTTTTTATTTCCCTAATGACCCAAATAACACCAATCATCAAACACCTAAAAAGCACTTTTTCAACCTAGTCGGATACCTTAAGGTTTTGGATTCGACCCCGACCAAAATTGGCGGATTTTAAGGATGCTAAAAATCGACAGCTGCCCTGCCGTATAATTATACGGCATGTAAAAGATCCCTAGAGTGTCTCTTTGGTTTGGGTGCTCTAGGCAAAATTCAATCCTAGTACAGGTTCTCATTGTGTCATAGCTCAGGTGTCTCCCTCTTGGGAGGAAACTGGATGTCAAAATTACTTGCGGCGATTGGTATTTGCCTATATGGTGCCGCACTAAAAAGAGCTACCAGCTTCCGGGAATGTACTAGGTCTGCAACGGTAAATCCGCAGCCCATTAGAAATAAAAAATTTCAGATAAAAAAAAAATAAGTTAAATTTATGATCTAATTTTTTTCAGATTTCTAAGTTTTTAAAGTGATATGTATATAAATATATATATTGCTATTGCTATATTCTATATTCACAACCCCATGTATTCTAAAATTTATTTACCGATGTAAGGAACCGCTGCCTGCATCTGGCAACAGGTCGAACGAGAGACGATATAAAGAGAAGGATCTGGCAAGGACAGAGGAGAAAAGGTCGGAACGGGGGAGGGAGAGAGAGCGGTGGCGAAGAAAACCGGGGTTGTGAAAAGTAGAGACGGCTGAACGATGTATCGTAATCTTGTAACATCTCAATATATTCTTTATTTTAAGAAATGTCCCATAGAAGGTGTGGAATAAACAGTGGGACAAAACCCTGTCTGCAATTATTTTCAATTCACAATGCGAACACGATCAGAAAAGAACCCACAAGTTTACAACCGATTTGTAGGAAATGCTTATCAAGTGCATTCTAGCTATGTGTCATGATTATCATTTCCAGAGAAATCAAGAAACACTAGTGAGTGTGTGGTTTATTAATGTCGCACTTTGAGGCGACCCTAAGGCTATTGGCAACACATGCCTCTTAATTCTGAACCTCGCTCAAGTGACAAGGAACACGCCGGTTTACAATGTACTCCATGTGCGTAGTCTTATGTGATTACATTTTGATTTAACATCTGAATATAATTGAACTGTTACAAATTTTCACAAATTAATTTACAGATTATTACTTAAATGGTATTTACATTTCTTTAAAAATGAATAAAATTAATTGATATTAATCTTGAGACATTTTTTAAAGAGATAAAATATTAAGGAATGTTAATATAGTTGTTCCTGTGAAACCCAAAATTCGAATCTTTTTTACTTTTTTGTGTTAGTGAAGGAATATTAGGATAGGTATCATTTAATTTAAAAGTATATTTCTAATCTTTATTAGATGAAAAGTTCTGAAAAGTCAGTATGGTAAAATTATTTATAAATGAGATGGAAAAATCATTTAAGTTTCTCTAAATATTAATAATAATGGTAATAAAGAACACAGTTTTTAAAATTTCATTTCAGGAGCATCAGTAGTTTATATTGTATAAAATCTCTTATATTTTTATTATATTCTTAATTTTGTCTTGTATCACAATATCAAATAAGAACGACAAAGAAATATGTTCACATATTCTTATAAATTAGAATTGGACGAAGATTTTAAATTTGGAATATTAAAAAGAATTTGTTTTTTGAATAGAAATAAATATTTTTAATTGAATGCATTGTATTTTATGTGCATTCGTTTGTGCTTTCTTTTATATTATCTTTTTACATATTTCATGTAAAATTTCAATAAAAACATTATTTGTTATTCTAGAATATGTTTTTTGTCTCACGTGAATCTGAAGATTTAAATATATCACTTTAGTCTTCTATAATGAAACAAAGTCTGAAAGAAATCCGATTGTTCTGAGGCTACGTTACATAAACTGTGATTCAAATTTCTCATTTTAAAAATGAATCATTTTTGTATAATCTTTCACATAATCTTTGAAAAACAGAAATTTTTCTTTCTTCATTCATATATTAGGAATAATTCTAGCAAACATCAAGTGGAACCTTGCTTTTCATTGTTAATGATACATAAGTAAATCCAAACGAGCTGTTTAATGATAATATTCCTTCAGATCATATAATTATACATATCCAGTTTTAAGTCACAAAAATATCACATTTAAATTTTTTTTTGACATTTAAGAGCAATACTTTTGTAATTTTGTTACGAATACTTATCACTTTAATAATACAGTATATATCTGTACAATTATATTATAAACACACTGCGTAGATGTTTGCAGATATACATAACTATATTCAGTATCTGATAAAAGCACATGAAAAGAATTTTTCTTCTTTCAGAATGAAAAACAACATATTAAATTTGTACATTTCTGATAAAATATATTTATTTGAAAAAGTGAATTAGAATACTCTTGTTGAAAGGTAAATGATTTTCATGATAATTATTTAAAATTAAGTCTATCCGTAAATGTGTTATAGAGAGTATATTCAAAACTGCTATAAATTTAAAAGTTCAAATCTATATCACGAGTACTATGTGTATGTGTGTGTCTGTATATATATATATATATATATATATACAAATACACAGAGTACTCGTATATAACAGAGTGATACATTTTTGATTATATCACAGAATCTTGCAAGATTATCAAAATATTTATTTAAATTGACTTAAGAAATTAAAATTTGCATTTCAATGGATAAACATAGCTATAAGCTAGAAAAAACTATAGTTGTGTTGCATCAACATTCAATAAAACTTCAAAAATTACTTTAAAATGCTGGGTCCTCAAGTTCTTTGAGCCATAAAATTGGATATGCAATTTTTAAGCAAAACATTTTCAAAAAAGGATTATTTAGCAGAATTTTTAATCAGTGTGTTTTCAAAAATTCTGTTACACCACGTTAAGATACCGAAAAATTTCCTAAGTTCTTATTCTAACATGTTGAATTGTTCTTAGCTTCTTCCCGTATACACAACAGTAATGACTTAAAAGTCGTTAAGAATTTTATTTTCCATCTCCAGGCATCATTTAAGCAAAATACTTTTTTCTCCCCTTATGCGGTAATTCCTCACACAATCTAATTGTGCCAGTATTGACTTTCCTCTTTGTTTTAGGTTCTAAATCAAAAGACTACAATGTGAGATAATTACCCAAACTGGAACAATACTAATGGTATGTTTTCTATAGAATCATGTATACGTATGAAAGTAAATGTTTGCCAAAGCTTATTACTTTTATTGACGGACAGAAGTTAGAAAATGACTTTATAATGATGGCTCTTTCGAATATGTCTTTCATAAATTTCCAAATTTCATTTGCTGCTGGAAACAGTTTTAAAGTAACATAGCCATAAATATATAATATCCAACGTAATTTTTATTCTGTTTGAAAAAATCGAATTCTAACTCATTGATATTTTTTTTAATTAGATTGTTCCCCACTCAATTGTCTATTAAGGAATGCGCATATTTTGAGAGTTTTTTTCACGTTGATTGTACCGGTATCCTTTAACGCAAAACAAATTTGAATGATTTATTTTTTTCTAATGCGCATACATTGTTTATATATATTTTTAAAAATTAATATTTCCTTAAAACCAAAGAAATGTTTAGATGAAATCTTTAAGGCTTTAGGTAGTATAAAAGAACTCATTGAATGAATCCAAAATCTCGTTACAGATCGACTTTCATAGGATCGTGAACTGGGTATCAAAACTAATTCTTATAATACTTACCACACACATTAGAAAAGCCCTACAAACCACTGAGTATAACACACGTATGCAGGTTATCGAATCTGGTTATAGTGACAGTATAATTTATAAATCAATACCAAAAATATACCCTAAATGTAATAATATTTTACTAAAAATTGTAAGTTCACTAAATACAGTGGATATAAAATTGAGGTAGAACTGATTGCGATACTTTTTGTTTCAACGGAATAATATAACTATGTTATTCTAAGAATTCAAATGTATTACTTAATTCTATATTATTTTAATATAAGCAGAATTATTTATTATTTCCATAAAATGAGAGTAAATATTAAATATAATTAATCAGTTCTTAACTATACATTACCTTATATAACAGTTGAGCAATTGCAAACTAAAGATATTTTACCCAAATATGATGAATGAAATTAAATATTTGAGATACTTTCTTGCTGGGAATTTTTCTACTAAATTATATGAAAGAATTGATTAGTTATTTAATTTGAATACATAATATTTTGACTTGTACAAAAGCATTTAAGGTATCCGACTATGTTCGAACCGTAATTTTGTTAAAGAGCATAAACATTTTTTTTAAATATTTAGTGTCACTTAAATTAGAGTATACGTATAAAAAAAAAAGATTTTAGAATATTATTACAATAAAAAATTATTTAAACGCATTATTTTGGCAAAAATAAAGAAATACTTTCATGGATGGTTAACTTTGTCATACTAATTTGTGTACAATCCATTGTAATTGTGAAGACTACTACTATTTAATCTCTTTAGGATTTAATCTTAAAAACACAAAATAGAGTAGTAATGACCTGTAATTTCATAAATGAACAGTTTCAAAATTTGTAAACAAAACCTTAATGGTTAGGAAAATTATTTTTAAAAAAAAAAATCTGAACCATTGTCACGCGATAAGAATGACACCTAAGGAAGCCTTTCCCTCTCATCCGTATCAGCCCCATATCAGAGTGAGTTTTATTATATAACAAAAAAATAACAGCCCCCTTTACATTGCACAACGAACTTTATTTAAATTAGTGCTATAATACTTTTGAAAACCCTAAATCGTGAAGAAGGTAAAGTATGTATATATATTACACATGAAATTTTTTTTTATTTGCCATAAAAATTTAAAACCTGCTTCTGTTTTTAATAAATTCTTTCGATAGATTTTGTAGCATAATCAGAGACAATTTCAAAATCAATCAAAGTTAGTTGGTAACTTTGCAAAGAAGTATGCTTACAAGATATATTGGAGATCAAATTTAGAGAGAAACAATTACTAGTGATCATTCTGTTTAAACTATGTTTAAAAGAAAATCTATTTGAAATCGAACACATAGATATTTCAATGAAAGATTTTGGAAGTTTTCTGGAGCAAAAGCCCACTAAGGTTAAACTGCGCCAAACATTTGTTGAAAGGACATATGTCATACAAAATTATAACATTAAAAACATAAATGGTATAAGAATACAATTAGATATAAAAAATATGTTTTTAAAAAAAAAAAAACAAATTGAAACAGATTTTGGTAGGAATTTTTCTACCAGAGCAGACAAGATTAAAATTAAAAAATGCCATGCAATGATCATGAAACACTGGACAGTCAATTAGAATTCGACATGACAAGAGGGACACTTGGGAATTTTCTCGCCCTCCAGCAAATGGCAGTGTCAAACGATTGTCCAATGCCAAGGCAAATCAGTTTCAATATCCGCTCTTCGCATGAGAACGATAGGTGAAACTTCCAATGTAACAGGCTTCATCCAGTGGAGTTTATTTTCGTTCTCCACATCTCAAGTTTATCCCATGCTGGTGATCTTTAAAATCTGAAAGCGGGACTGTGAGCTGCAACAAAGCCGAGGCAGATCGAATTGCACGCACATTTCCTAAATTACACCAATGTGGCTCGGTATCCAACAAAATTGGATACCGAGCCCTCTGCTGAATAAACGATATGTGATGCCACATGTGTCAGACATTACAGGGTAACACACTAATCGTCAAGAGCCTCCAACGTTTCGAAGACTCATGCTGTGAGTACACATGCAGTATCTGTTTACGAGGGTTATTGACAGTCAATGAAACAGCAAGATAAATGGCAACAGTTTCTGCTGTAAAAATGCAGGCAAGAAATTAATTGTTTTGGCTCAAGGGACACACTGTGGACGCGGTGGATAACGGAAGGCCGCGACTTTTTAAAATAATTATGCATATCATTCAAAATAACACCATAACCAATGTATCCGGTTCCTGTATTGATATAGTCAAACAGCAACAATTATATCATGCTGAAAATTCTACTGTCCTATTTTGTTTACAAATTACTTGAAACATTGTAAATATGTGATGTGTCAGCAAGTATGCATATAGCAGAGTTAAAATAGTGAAAAAATGTTGTGACGTTTTCGTGTCACACAGCTTAAAAATCTGTTAACACGATAAAGCGCGTTCCTATGCACCCCTAAATATTGAAGGGTCTTTTGATCTGACATCACGCCGAAACTGATGTGTTGCCTCCTCCTCCTCACAAATAACATTCTAAACGAATGAAATAATCAATATCATAAATAACTTCGCTGTAAATGTATATACTGTAATTAATAGCTGTGACGGAATTAAATCAATTATCTAATTTCTTACCACTCTCGTACCATTAATTTTCCTCAAACGTCACATCAAAAAGCAATTATTCATATTAACTTTTGATGAACTGAAAACATTCCATTCGAATTTTTCAAAAAAAAAAAAATTCATGAAAACGAAATATCTTTTCTCGCATACACACAATTCCTAACTTTTGTTTCGAGAACAAATACAACAGAAATACAAAATAAATATCAATAAAATATTTTCGTTAACACAGTGACGTAACTACCAACTTAAATGAAATATTTAACTTAAACATTAGCAGTCGTGGGACTGCCGATAGAAGTGAAAACGGAACTATTAAGTTGAGAGTAATTAAAACTATATGCAAAAATTATATGAAATTTTTTATGTTTTATTTATTAGTTACATATGATGGGTTAAACAAATCATGAACAAAATATAAATACAAAGTGGTTGAAAAAATAATTATTATACAATTATCTTAATTATACATAGTATTTATATTTACACGAATTTCAATGAATTCAAGTTTAAACATTATTTTCATTATTTACATCATTGTCATCATTATTTCGACAATATTTAGATTATCTGTTCGTTCAATCATTTCATTGTATTCTAAAAAAGATACAATAGGTTTATGGTAACTGAAATAAGAAATAAAAATGTTTGATTGAAATTTATCTAAATATCGTATAAAAACAGCATCGATAGTCGTTTTATACTTTGTTGTACTGACTTTTCGATCATTAGACATAGTCAAACCTAATGTTTCATTCAAAAATTCAATTAATGATAAATTTTTGTCATCTGCGAAGTTAATATTAAAGTCTCCGCTTAATATCATAGGTATGTCGTCAAATTTTTCGCCAAATCTTTTTCGAGTAATTCAGAACCTTCTTTTGTGTAAATCATTAAATTTTCGAATAAAAATTGTTCTATCTGTTGCATAGATTTTTCAGGAGATATATAAACAGCAACCATTAAAATGTATTGTCCATTTTCAGAATTGCAACGAGCAACGCATATTTCGCCTATGTCTGAAACATTAACACCAATCCCTCTAGTGAATTTAGTGTGGATGTCCATGTATGAAGTGACAATGTGTGATGTATCTTGTGTATGTTGATAAATAGCTACTCCTGCTGCTGGAACTTCAGGCCTTTTATAACTTGCAACAAAATTGAAATCTGGAATATGAATTGGTTCTTCATTTTTCATACGAGTTTCTGACAAAAGTAAAACATTTGATTTTTTTACAATAGCATCGTTTTTTAGATCAGTTACATGTGCATGTAAACTTTGGCAATTGAATGAAAATATATAGATAATCCTTTCTTGTTAGAAATGAATTCAAGAAAAGTTTGGGTGACTGTTTGTAGTGTATTGTTTTTCAATCTTTTTAATTCTAATGTTAGATCTTCTCGATGACTTGTTGATCTCTTAAGATGTTTATCTGATTCTGAAGCATTTAAAGGTATTCCTGATCTACCAATCCAAAATTTCCAGCTGTCTTCAGTATTTTCTTTAGTAACCATAAATAAACCTTCAATCTTCGTCACTCTGGATAAAGCTACGTATACCAATTCTCTAGGATGTTTGCGATCATATTCGTAAACAATAGCATCATAAGTACCTCCCTGTGATTTGTGAATCGTCATTGCCAAAGCAGAAACAAGTGGAAAATGTTTTCGTTTCGCTATTATGGTTTTATTATTATTGAGTGCTACTTATGATGTTTGAGAAGTGATGGGCACAGCATCATCATCAAGATTGAGGCGTGCACTGAGATTTCTTAATTTTGTAGCTTGTTTTCGTCCACATGATTTTGGAAATTTTAACCAAATTCTTATAATATCACCATTCTCATCTCTCTCTACATGATACAATTATCCAAAAAGCGTCCAACGCGCACATAATACAGTCAGAAATAGTCGATGTATTAGTGTATACGTGTACACAGGCTACTGCGCGTGCGCTAGTCTGGCTCTCCATAGCTATAGATATACTATTATCATTAGCATGTCGGTGACGCGAACCGAGGATTTTACCCTCTACCAAAACGCTCAACGCGACTAAAGAAGTTTTCACTTCAACAAAGCACGTATTTTATATCTAACAAATTACACAAACAAACAATAACTTCGTAAAATTGAATTTTACAATAAATGAACATATTTCATAAAATCTAAAATTATTATAACATTTTTTTTTAATTTTCCAATTTTAAAATCCACGAAAAAATTTTATCAAATAACTAGAAATCTATTTTACCACGCTAGTAAGATAAATCTTATACCGTAATAATACTCATTTCATGATGAAGAGGTTAAATATTAAAAACATAATTAAAATGAATAATGCTAAATTTTAAATACAAATATTCGTACAAATATTAAAAATGTTTAAAAATATATTCGTTGTTTTCATTATTCATTTATCTGTATAAAAATATTAATATGTTTCATACTCACTTTTATACTGAAGTCAATGAATTTAAATTCAATAAATAAACAGTAATCCTTCAATTAAATAATTACAATAATAGTCAAATTAAAAATTCACTTAAATAAACAAAATCCAGTACACACAAGTTGAACTTCCCACGTGGTCAATTTAACTTTACTTATGTATATAACTACACTCTAATACTTAATGTACAACGCGTCACATTTACAATTACAGATGTACTGCTACTATAACGTATTGGTGACGTGACTCACAAAATTATACTTATCCAAAAAGCGTCCAACGCGCACATAATACAGTCAGAAATAGTCGATGTATTAGTGTATACGTGTACACAGGCTACTGCGCGTGCGCTAGTCTGGCTCTCCATAGCATGTCGGTGACGCGAAACGAGGATTTTACCCTCTACCAAAACGCTCAACGCGACTAAAGAAGTTAAATATTTTCGGATTTTAAACAGCTTTATCATTAGCTTAATACAAGTAGCGGTGAATATAATTTAAAATTATTATTTCAAATACAATTAATTTATTGTTCTATGTGTTGAGGCAATATGTATACATTTCTCATTTTATTTTTATTTACTGAAATGAGTGTAATTTAAGAGTTCGTGATAAATGTATGGAATTTTTAAGCTACGTCCTTAATTTTATAAGAATAAGAATAAGATTTATTTTTGCGCGAAAAATATAATGAAGAGTAAATCTCTCAAAATGCCATTCAAGCCTACCATGTTGCAACGAGTAGGTTAACTTTAATTTATTATTTTTTGTATGAAAATTTTGTTTTCCTAATAAGAAAGATTTAAATTTTGTTTGGTACAACTTTCATTTTGTTTTTATGTATAGTTTTTTTTAGGAATGTGCGTCATTGATACAAAAGCCTTATCTTGACCTTTCTTAATACTTTGCCTAAATAGCTTTGGGCATTATATCGAATGCCTAGGCATTCTATACAAAGCCTCGGCAAAGTATGTAATAATTCTGATATTTCATACTTTGCCTAAAAACGTCAGGCATTGTATAGAATGCCGGTATTTCATACTTTGCCGGTAACATGTACATATAATGACATCATATCTATATATATAATGGCACTTTTAATTACTTAGTACTCCTAAAATAGGAAAAAAATAATTTTATTTTCCGAAAAAGGAAAAATATGAGACAAATTTTTGGTCACGCATTGGAAAAAAATTTCGGTCCAAAGTGGAATTTCTGATTGTCTTGGCGGGCCGCATGTGCCAAGACAATCAGATTTTTGCCCACTCCTGTGCTAGTATATTTGTATTTTTTCTCTGTTTGCATCTTTATGTAAACACTTTTGCTTATTTAATTTTTTCTACTTATTTATTTAATTTCATATATTTATTTATAATATTTACTTTGTGAAAGTCCTCTTAGAACTATTATCATTTTTACCTTTATCAGTGAGGTTTTTATATATCCTTCACAAGTAATTTAAATTTTAAAACAACTTAAAACTCCCAACATATATCATCTAATAAATAAATATTTGTATGCTAATTTCTGCTTACATTGATCAAAGCATTTAAAAATGTTATATAATTATCAAAATTATAACATTACACATCCAAATCAAATTTCAAAAAATAATCGGTATGAGATAAATTACATACTTATGAATAACAATTTTGAAATTAATCAATAATAAATAATAAGCTTTGAAAACTAAAATATATAAACTTGGTAAAAGTGCACCACATTTAAAAATTAAAAGTAAAATTTAATATAGTTGTCTTGAGCTTTCTCTTTGCCTTAAAAAAAAAATTAGTATTCATGTATAGTTTTCTATAGAAAAAAAAAAATTCAGGCATGCATCGACCAGAAATTAAATTTTCAAATTTTTTATCATCTAAATTTAACAAGATTCCTATTAAATGTCGTGTAGTGTCACTATCGTTTTTAAAACATACATTTCTAATTCTAGTAAAAATAATTACAGTGTATTCTACAAATCATTTTTATTTTTAAGAATGTTAAAGCTTTTCTTTAAAAAAAAATATTTTTCTGGCTAAAAGTTTTTCTTTAGTAAAAAAAAAAAACTTTTGAAAAATGTTTTTAAAATTTGTTTCTATATTTTGTCGGCATTTATTCGTATGCAGTTCTTTTATATAAATTAGAAAATCGATTGATCTTTACTTTTAGAAAGAGAAAATAGATAGCAGCACGAGCGCCATACTATTCTTTAATATTTTTGCCAATTTATTTCAACGATTGATTGTGAGAAGAACGAAGGAAAACGTTATATATATATAAATGATACCTAGTAACATCATAATATTCAATATTGCTTGAACTGCTATTTGATGTCAGAGATCTATGTGAAAAATAAAAATGTAAATAAAAAGCTCGCACAAAACCTAATAGGCGCCAGTAGTAATATTAATGGTAAATAAATGGTTTATATAGTTAACATTTGAATGATGTTTTATTTATAGAAAAATATAAAAATACGTTTCATCCATAAATTTTTGCTACACCATTTTGGGTTTTGTTAAAACCTACATTAACACACTAATCGAAGAATTATACGTACGTTTACGATAAAAAAATAAATGACAAAAAAAATAATAATATACTATATATATAAGCGCATTTCAAATTATACCCCTTAATATTGTCATCTTACAATTAGAGACAAATTTTAATTTACGTATATATTTGAAAAACATATAGCTAAATAATTATGTATTGTAGAAATGTAGATAAATTAAATAGAACATTTTATTTAATTATTTATTAATATTAAATTCCATTAGCACAATAATTATTTTTTCTCAAACTATGTTCGATCTCGTTAAGGAAGCATATGAAACATACGTATAATAAACAAATAAATTGAAACTAATCTTTGCAATTAATTGCACTATTTGAATATGAATAATGTATACATTTGTGTGTGTGTATTCGAGTTAAATTATTTTTTAAATTTTTTAATTTTTCGACTTTTTTTAGTCAATCGATTTATAAGTAAATTTATTTTTTGTAAAATATTAGTATTAATAGAAGTAATCGTACGATTTGCCTCTCTGTGGCTCCTTGTAGATCTTAGGTAATCTTTAATACTTCTTTTTTCTGTTTAGAAAATAATCTCTCTGCCGTAGCTACTAAACCGGAATTTTTAATAAAATACGTAAAATAGTATAAATGTTAGAAAAGGGGTTAGTTAAATTGTTGACAATGATATAGCTTAAAGTTTCAACCGGCGATTCTACATTTCTCCAAAATTTTACAAAACATGTAATTCATAAGCATTAGTTCTATACTGTTCGTGACGTCTTGATTTTTTTAATTGATTTTTTGATTTGATTGATTTTGATTTTTTTTTTTAATTGAAAACCAATTTCTGACATACGCTGAGCTAACCTATTAAAATCAGAAATATTTCTCTAAAATTTTAAATTTCTGAATGAGAAGATATGTGATCAAACCTTTCATTTAAACATTAAAAAATTACTTTAAAGTTTATTTTTTCTTTCTATGTGGACTGATTTCACTTTTGTAACAAGAGTGTTTATTATAACTATTATTTTTCGAGAACTTAATTTTTCCCAGTTTTTAAAACTTTTATTATTATTTAAAGATGCTAGTTCTTTACAATCTATGAGCATATTACAGAAACATTTGTCATATCTAGGTTCGATTATTTAAACTTTCAAAAGCTCGAGAAATATTCAAGTTTTAGCTCGAAGAATATCGCCAAAAAATTCCCTTTATTTTACAGTTGTGTGCCATAAAAATTAAGGTACGTGTAAAATTTTAGAATTTGTTTCCCTAAATACATGGCTTGATTTTTTGTTATGTCATCAAATTTTTTCGGCTCCATTAAAAACCATTACTAATTGAAACTCAAACGGGATTATTGCATTGGAATTATCGGGATCCGGCTTTGAGCTCCTCGTATCTGAAAAAAGATTTTGATTGTTAAATTTGAATTATATATATTTTTAAACAGATTGGCCAGTAGCTGATACGAAAAAAATAGAAAGTTCTTGAACAATATTTGCAAAAAAATTCTGTACCGAATTTTTGTTCACAACGTCGCTTACGAGATAGTTTAAATAATAGGTGATGATTACAACAAGGGTTCAAAAGTGCTTTTAATTTTGTTTTGAAAATTGTTTCTCATTCATTATATTTATTTACTTTTAATGATTAAATTATTTCCCTATCTTTAGTTATTAAATTACTACCATATTTTCCCCTATTAGTCCTTCACCGTAATATCTCTGTTGACAAAATACTAAAAACTTTTCTTCAATACTCATTTCCGCATTTTTTAAATTAAAATACCTCATAGAAATTGGTACCTGCTCTTGATATGCCCGGCATCAGGGGTACAATAAATAAAATAGAAAAATACTTTGCGTGGTATTTGAAACAATTTATTTTATATCATTTTCGAATAACCTAATCGTTTCATTTTTCATTTTTATCTCCGATATAATGAGGCATACTTTTTTGAGTTTGAGTTCTATTAATAAGAGTAGATATATATGATAGGGCAAAATCTTTCTTTGTACCATAAATTTCCCATTATTGTTATTATTATTATTATTATTTTGAATAATTTACAACTGGAACCCGAAAGATTAAATTTTATTCAGCTAAAAACTGAATGGCATAAATCTTTCTATATAGTCACATCTCAAAGCTTAATTTTTCATTTTAATAAACTGTAAAATTCCAAGTCAACAGTTTTATCCTTTGGTAATCGTTCTTGAATAAAATAGGACAAAATTTCATATTTCGTTGCATCTATATAGATTTAAATGAAGGCAATCCAGAAATTAACCTTTCCTGTTTAGAGTTTTTAGATTTCCTCGACATTAACAAATAGCTTTAATCTGTGAAGCCTTTCAAACTACTTGCAGTTTCAACTTCAACAACAACATGATAGAGTTCCTGAAATAAATGAAGTTTTTGAGCAAATTTTCTTTGAGAACCAGATATTTTTCAAATATCATTAGTCAAATTGCTACCCTGTGTATTAAAGGCAGTTTTAAAAACTACTTATAACTAATTTAAATAAAAGTTGCTTTTTTCTGCTAGTTTAAGCATTATTTAAAAAGTAGCAAACATTATACTTTCCGTTTGAAAGTTTGGCTTGCATTGATAATATTTGTTACCTGTCTTGAAATGTCATCTTGTGGGATATACAGTGATAAATATTTATGTCGTTTATGCTCGAGTTCGAATGTAAAGCTTGCTGTGGGGGCTATACAATATCTAAAACCCTTCGTCCGATCATAACAATATCTAGATAACTTTGCCTACATTTTTTATAGGAATCAGCTAGATTTTTATTTTTAAAAAAATTACATTTTTCTTCATTAAAACTACGTCACATGCAAGAAAACGAAATGTTCTACAAAATTTATAACAAATGTGCTATGAGAATCAATAAATAAATTTTAAACCATTTTATTTAGTCATCCCCTGAAAACGCAAGGCATAGACCACTATAAATATCTATTGCTGAATGAGGAAAAATTAGTAGAAAAAAAAAAAAAATTTTATTATTGTAAAAATCAATCAGTATAATACATAAGATAAGTGATAATAGCTTATTAATTTACGTTTTAATCAGAATATTTTGAAAATAAAATCGAATATATTTTGTCAAAACATCTCTCTACAATCGTTTAAGGTAAAACTTGGCTGAAATTTTGGCGACTATTTTTTGCAACTATCCTTTGATATGTCATGTATAAGACGTTATTTAATTATAACTACATTCTTAAAATTTTTAAGAAATGAAGAAACATTTGCACATTTTTAGTTGTTTGCTTGAAGATTGAAGGCTTTTAGTACAAGTTCATATGCGAATATAAATAATCTTATAACATTAACATTTTAAACATTTCCAATTTCATTTGCATCTTAAATTTCCAACTTCTAAAATTATACTCTAAAAATCTTATGAGGGATTCAATTTATATATCTGATTAATTTTGTACAGTCAGCATTTTTAGAACAAGAAATATTAGTATTTATGTTTTGATTTATTTTCAATCATATTTATCTAATCTACAACAATTGTGTATTTTAATTTCTCCAACCTTTTTAGGAAAGCCGGCTGGGTGGTGTGATTGGTTTGTCGCTGGACTTCTGCACTTAAGGTATCCGACTAGGTTCGGAGATAAATTTTTCAAAAATTGATTTTCTGAATAATTTTATTATTTTAAAGAACCTAAATAGGCTTAAAAAGTCATAACTATTAAATAACTAACTTATATCGCCCTTTTTTTGAAAAAAAATATTATTTTTAGGAAAATTTTGCGAAATTTTTGAAGTTAAGAAAAACGTGATAAATTAAAATAGACTGCACATTATGCAACTTTAACGTCCTTGATATACTTCTTGATCCCTCTGAAGTGTCACAAACCGCAGGATAAAAAATAGTTTAAGAAATAAATATTTTATTAGCAATTAAATTTGATAGTCATGATTTTTCGTCAAAATTACTGCATGTTCCAAGCTAAAAATGGCTGTAAAATGTGATTAAATGTAGCTGTCTTAAAACCTGCGATTTGTTACACTCTGAAGGGCCCATGTTATAAATTTCATTGCATTTGATTGGATTATTTAGAAAATATCCCGTTTTTCGTGCACAAATTGTCATGAAAAGTTCATTCTTCAAAAAACGAATTAAAAAAAATATGTTTATTAGTTACATAAAGTAAATGGTATAAAATTAACTTAAAAATCTCTCTAATTTTTTGTATTTGTCCTTATTTCTCAATAATTAATTTTTTATTTCCCTAATGACCCAAATAACACCAATCATCAAACACCTAAAAAGCACTTTTTCAACCTAGTCGGATACCTTAAGGTTTTGGATTCGACCCCGACCAAAATTGGCGGATTTTAAGGATGCTAAAAATCGACAGCTGCCCTGCCGTATAATTATACGGCATGTAAAAGATCCCTAGAGTGTCTCTTTGGTTTGGGTGCTCTAGGCAAAATTCAATCCTAGTACAGGTTCTCATTGTGTCATAGCTCAGGTGTCTCCCTCTTGGGAGGAAACTGGATGTCAAAATTACTTGCGGCGATTGGTATTTGCCTATATGGTGCCGCACTAAAAAGAGCTACCAGCTTCCGGGAATGTACTAGGTCTGCAACGGTAAATCCGCAGCCCATTAGAAATAAAAAAAAAAATTTCAGATAAAAAAAATAATAAGTTAAATTTATGATCTAATTTTTTTTCAGATTTCTAAGTTTTTAAAGTGATATGTATATAAATATATATATTGCTATTGCTATATTCTATATTCACAACCCCATGTATTCTAAAATTTATTTACCGATGTAAGGAACCGCTGCCTGCATCTGGCAACAGGTCGAACGAGAGACGATATAAAGAGAAGGATCTGGCAAGGACAGAGGAGAAAAGGTCGGAACGGGGGAGGGAGAGAGAGCGGTGGCGAAGAAAACCGGGGTTGTGAAAAGTAGAGACGGCTGAACGATGTATCGTAATCTTGTAACATCTCAATATATTCTTTATTTTAAGAAATGTCCCATAGAAGGTGTGGAATAAACAGTGGGACAAAACCCTGTCTGCAATTATTTTCAATTCACAATGCGAACACGATCAGAAAAGAACCCACAAGTTTACAACCGATTTGTAGGAAATGCTTATCAAGTGCATTCTAGCTATGTGTCATGATTATCATTTCCAGAGAAATCAAGAAACACTAGTGAGTGTGTGGTTTATTAATGTCGCACTTTGAGGCGACCCTAAGGCTATTGGCAACACATGCCTCTTAATTCTGAACCTCGCTCAAGTGACAAGGAACACGCCGGTTTACAATGTACTCCATGTGCGTAGTCTTATGTGATTACATTTTGATTTAACATCTGAATATAATTGAACTGTTACAAATTTTCACAAATTAATTTACAGATTATTACTTAAATGGTATTTACATTTCTTTAAAAATGAATAAAATTAATTGATATTAATCTTGAGACATTTTTTAAAGAGATAAAATATTAAGGAATGTTAATATAGTTGTTCCTGTGAAACCCAAAATTCGAATCTTTTTTACTTTTTTGTGTTAGTGAAGGAATATTAGGATAGGTATCATTTAATTTAAAAAGTATATTTCTAATCTTTATTAGATGAAAAGTTCTGAAAAGTCAGTATGGTAAAATTCTTTATAAATGAGATGGAAAAATCATTTAAGTTTCTCTAAATATTAATAATAATGGTAATAAAGAACACAGTTTTTAAAATTTCATTTCAGGAGCATCAGTAGTTTATATTGTATAAAATCTCTTATATTTTTATTATATTCTTAATTTTGTCTTGTATCACAATATCAAATAAGAACGACAAAGAAATATGTTCACATATTCTTATAAATTAGAATTGGACGAAGATTTTAAATTTGGAATATTAAAAAGAATTTGTTTTTGAATAGAAATAAATATTTTTAATTGAATGCATTGTATTTTATGTGCATTCGTTTGTGCTTTCTTTTATATTATCTTTTTACATATTTCATGTAAAATTTCAATAAAAACATTATTTGTTATTCTAGAATATGTTTTTTGTCTCACGTGAATCTGAAGATTTAAATATATCACTTTAGTCTTCTATAATGAAACAAAGTCTGAAAGAAATCCGATTGTTCTGAGGCTACGTTACATAAACTGTGATTCAAATTTCTCATTTTAAAAATGAATCATTTTTGTATAATCTTTCACATAATCTTTGAAAAACAGAAATTTTTCTTTCTTCATTCATATATTAGGAATAATTCTAGCAAACATCAAGTGGAACCTTGCTTTTCATTGTTAATGATACATAAGTAAATCCAAACGAGCTGTTTAATGATAATATTCCTTCAGATCATATAATTATACATATCCAGTTTTAAGTCACAAAAATATCACATTTAAATTTTTTTTTTTGACATTTAAGAGCAATACTTTTGTAATTTTGTTACGAATACTTATCACTTTAATAATACAGTATATATCTGTACAATTATATTATAAACACACTGCGTAGATGTTTGCAGATATACATAACTATATTCAGTATCTGATAAAAGCACATGAAAAGAATTTTTCTTCTTTCAGAATGAAAAACAACATATTAAATTTGTACATTTCTGATAAAATATATTTATTTGAAAAAGTGAATTAGAATACTCTTGTTGAAAGGTAAATGATTTTCATGATAATTATTTAAAATTAAGTCTATCCGTAAATGTGTTATAGAGAGTATATTCAAAACTGCTATAAATTTAAAAGTTCAAATCTATATCACGAGTACTATGTGTATGTGTGTGTCTGTATATATATATATATATATATATATATATATATACAAATACACAGAGTACTCGTATATAACAGAGTGATACATTTTTGATTATATCACAGAATCTTGCAAGATTATCAAAATATTTATTTAAATTGACTTAAGAAATTAAAATTTGCATTTCAATGGATAAACATAGCTATAAGCTAGAAAAAACTATAGTTGTGTTGCATCAACATTCAATAAAACTTCAAAAATTACTTTAAAATGCTGGGTCCTCAAGTTCTTTGAGCCATAAAATTGGATATGCAATTTTTAAGCAAAACATTTTCAAAAAGGATTATTTAGCAGAATTTTTAATCAGTGTGTTTTCAAAAATTCTGTTACACCACGTTAAGATACCGAAAAATTTCCTAAGTTCTTATTCTAACATGTTGAATTGTTCTTAGCTTCTTCCCGTATACACAACAGTAATGACTTAAAAGTCGTTAAGAATTTTATTTTCCATCTCCAGGCATCATTTAAGCAAAATACTTTTTTCTCCCCTTATGCGGTAATTCCTCACACAATCTAATTGTGCCAGTATTGACTTTCCTCTTTGTTTTAGGTTCTAAATCAAAAAGACTACAATGTGAGATAATTACCCAAACTGGAACAATACTAATGGTATGTTTTCTATAGAATCATGTATACGTATGAAAGTAAATGTTTGCCAAAGCTTATTACTTTTATTGACGGACAGAAGTTAGAAAATGACTTTATAATGATGGCTCTTTCGAATATGTCTTTCATAAATTTCCAAATTTCATTTGCTGCTGGAAACAGTTTTAAAGTAACATAGCCATAAATATATAATATCCAACGTAATTTTTATTCTGTTTGAAAAAATCGAATTCTAACTCATTGATATTTTTTTTAATTAGATTGTTCCCCACTCAATTGTCTATTAAGGAATGCGCATATTTTGAGAGTTTTTTTCACGTTGATTGTACCGGTATCCTTTAACGCAAAACAAATTTGAATGATTTATTTTTTCTAATGCGCATACATTGTTTATATATATTTTTAAAAATTAATATTTCCTTAAAACCAAAGAAATGTTTAGATGAAATCTTTAAGGCTTTAGGTAATATAAAAAGAACTCATTGAATGAATCCAAAATCTCGTTACAGATCGACTTTCATAGGATCGTGAACTGGGTATCAAAACTAATTCTTATAATACTTACCACACACATTAGAAAAGCCCTACAAACCACTGAGTATAACACACGTATGCAGGTTATCGAATCTGGTTATAGTGACAGTATAATTTATAAATCAATACCAAAAATATACCCTAAATGTAATAATATTTTACTAAAAATTGTAAGTTCACTAAATACAGTGGATATAAAATTGAGGTAGAACTGATTGCGATACTTTTTGTTTCAACGGAATAATATAACTATGTTATTCTAAGAATTCAAATGTATTACTTAATTCTATATTATTTTAATATAAGCAGAATTATTTATTATTTCCATAAAATGAGAGTAAATATTAAATATAATTAATCAGTTCTTAACTATACATTACCTTATATAACAGTTGAGCAATTGCAAACTAAAGATATTTTACCCAAATATGATGAATGAAATTAAATATTTGAGATACTTTTCTTGCTGGGAATTTTTCTACTAAATTATATGAAAGAATTGATTAGTTATTTAATTTGAATACATAATATTTTGACTTGTACAAAAGCATTTAAGGTATCCGACTATGTTCGAACCGTAATTTTGTTAAAGAGCATAAACATTTTTTTAAATATTTAGTGTCACTTAAATTAGAGTATACGTATAAAAAAAAAAGATTTTAGAATATTATTACAATAAAAATTATTTAAACGCATTATTTTGGCAAAAAATAAAGAAATACTTTCATGGATGGTTAACTTTGTCATACTAATTTGTGTACAATCCATTGTAATTGTGAAGACTACTACTATTTAATCTCTTTAGGATTTAATCTTAAAAACACAAAATAGAGTAGTAATGACCTGTAATTTCATAAATGAACAGTTTCAAAATTTGTAAACAAAACCTTAATGGTTAGGAAAATTATTTTTAAAAAAATTTGAACCATTGTCACGCGATAAGAATTGACACCTAAGGAAGCCTTTCCCTCTCATCCGTATCAGCCCCATATCAGAGTGAGTTTTATTATATAACAAAAAAATAACAGCCCCCTTTACATTGCACAACGAACTTTATTTAAATTAGTGCTATAATACTTTTGAAAACCCTAAATCGTGAAGAAGGTAAAGTATGTATATATATTACACATGAAATTTTTTTATTTGCCATAAAAATTTAAAACCTGCTTCTGTTTTTAATAAATTCTTTCGATAGAGTTTGTAGCATAATCAGAGACAATTTCAAAATCAATCAAAGTTAGTTGGTAACTTTGCAAAGAAGTATGCTTACAAGATATATTGGAGATCAAATTTAGAGAGAAACAATTACTAGTGATCATTCTGTTTAAACTATGTTTAAAAGAAAATCTATTTGAAATCGAACACATAGATATTTCAATGAAAGATTTTGGAAGTTTTCTGGAGCAAAAGCCCACTAAGGTTAAACTGCGCCAAACATTTGTTGAAAGGACATATGTCATACAAAATTATAACATTAAAAACATAAATGGTATAAGAATACAATTAGATATAAAAAATATGTTTTTAAAAAAAAAAACAAATTGAAACAGATTTTGGTAGGAATGTTTCTACCAGAGCAGACAAGATTAAAATTAAAAAATGCCATGCAATGATCATGAAACACTGGACAGTCAATTAGAATTCGACATGACAAGAGGGACACTTGGGAATTTTCTCGCCCTCCAGCAAATGGCAGTGTCAAACGATTGTCCAATGCCAAGGCAAATCAGTTTCAATATCCGCTCTTCGCATGAGAACGATAGGTGAAACTTCCAATGTAACAGGCTTCATCCAGTGGAGTTTATTTTCGTTCTCCACATCTCAAGTTTATCCCATGCTGGTGATCTTTAAAATCTGAAAGCGGGACTGTGAGCTGCAACAAAGCCGAGGCAGATCGAATTGCACGCACATTTCCTAAATTACACCAATGTGGCTCGGTATCCAACAAAATTGGATATCGAACCCTCTGCTGAATAAACGATATGTGATGCCACATGTGTCAGACATTACAGGGTAACACACTAATCGTCAAGAGCCTCCAACGTTTCGAAGACTCATGCTGTGAGTACACATGCAGTATCTGTTTACGAGGGTTATTGACAGTCAATGAAACAGCAAGATAAATGGCAACAGTTTCTGCTGTAAAAATGCAGGCAAGAAATTAATTGTTTTGGCTCAAGGGACACACTGTGGACGCGGAGGAAAACGGAAGGCCGCGACTTTTTAAAATAATTATGCATATCATTCAAAATGACACCATAACCAATGTATCCGGTTCCTGTATTGATATAGTCAAACAGCAACAATTATATCATGCTGAAAATTCTACTGTCCTATTTTGTTTACAAATTACTTGAAACATTGTAAATATGTGATGTGTCAGCAAGTATGCATATAGCAGAGTTAAAATAGTGAAAAAAATGTTGTGACGTTTTCGTGTCACACAGCTTAAAATCTGTTAACACGATAAAGCGCGTTCCTATGCACCCCTAAATATTGAAGGGTCTTTTGATCTGACATCACGCAGAAACTGATGTGTTGCCTCCTCCTCACAAATAACATTCTAAACGAATGAAATAATCAATATCATAAATAACTTCGCTGTAAATGTATATACTGTAATTAATAGCTGTGACGGAATTAAATCAATTATCTAATTTCTTACCACTCTCGTACCATTAATTTTCCTCAAACGTCACATCAAAAAGCAATTATTCATATTAACTTTTGATGAACTGAAAACATTCCATTCGAATTTTTCAAAAAAAAAATTCATGAAAACGAAATATCTTTTCTCGCATGCACACAATTCCTAACTTTTGTTTCGAGAACAAATACAACAGAAATACAAAATAAATATCAATAAAATATTTTCGTTAACACAGTGACGTAACTACCAACTTAAATGAAATATTTAACTTAAACAGTAGCAGTCGTGGGACTGCCGATAGAAGTGAAAACGGAACTATTAAGTTGAGAGTAATTAAAACTATATGCAAAAATTATATGAAATTTTTTATGTTTTATTTATTAGTTACATATGATGGGTTAAACAAATCATGAACAAAATATAAATACAAAGTGGTTGAAAAAATAATTATTATACAATTATCTTAATTATACATAGTATTTATATTTACACGAATTTCAATGAATTCAAGTTTAAACATTATTTTCATTATTTACATCATTGTCATCATTATTTCGACAATATTTAGATTATCTGTTCGTTCAATCATTTCATTGTATTCTAAAAAAAGATACAATAGGTTTATGGTAACTGAAATAAGAAATAAAAATGTTTGATTGAAATTTATCTAAATATCGTATAAAAACAGCATCGATAGTCGTTTTATACTTTGTTGTACTGACTTTTCGATCATTAGACATAGTCAAACCTAATGTTTCATTCAAAAATTCAATTAATGATAAATTTTTGTCATCTGCGAAGTTAATATTAAAGTCTCCGCTTAATATCATAGGTATGTCGTCAAATTTTTCGCCAAATCTTTTTCGAGTAATTCAGAACCTTCTTTTGTGTAAATCATTAAATTTTCGAATAAAAATTGTTCTATCTGTTGCATAGATTTTTCAGGAGATATATAAACAGCAACCATTAAAATGTATTGTCCATTTTCAGAATTGCAACGAGCAACGCATATTTCGCCTATGTCTGAAACATTAACACCAATCCCTCTAGTGAATTTAGTGTGGATGTCCATGTATGAAGTGACAATGTGTGATGTATCTTGTGTATGTTGATAAATAGCTACTCCTGCTGCTGGAACTTCAGGCCTTTTATAACTTGCAACAAAATTGAAATCTGGAATATGAATTGGTTCTTCATTTTTCATACGAGTTTCTGACAAAAGTAAAACATTTGATTTTTTACAATAGCATCGTTTTTTAGATCAGTTACATGTGCATGTAAACTTTGGCAATTGAATGAAAATATAGATAATCCTTTCTTGTTAGAAATGAATTCAAGAAAAGTTTGGGTGACTGTTTGTAGTGTATTGTTTTTCAATCTTTTTAATTCTAATGTTAGATCTTCTCGATGACTTGTTGATCTCTTAAGATGTTTATCTGATTCTGAAGCATTTAAAGGTATTCCTGATCTACCAATCCAAAATTTCCAGCTGTCTTCAGTATTTTCTTTAGTAACCATAAATAAACCTTCAATCTTCGTCACTCTGGATAAAGCTACGTATACCAATTCTCTAGGATGTTTGCGATCATATTCGTAAACAATAGCATCATAAGTACCTCCCTGTGATTTGTGAATCGTCATTGCCAAAAAGCAGAAACAAGTGGAAAATGTTTTCGTTTCGCTATTATGGTTTTATTATTATTGAGTGCTACTTATGATGTTTGAGAAGTGATGGGCACAGCATCATCATCAAGATTGAGGCGTGCACTGAGATTTCTTAATTTTGTAGCTTGTTTTCGTCCACATGATTTTGGAAATTTTAACCAAATTCTTATAATATCACCATTCTCATCTCTCTCTACATGATACAATTATCCAAAAAGCGTCCAACGCGCACATAATACAGTCAGAAATAGTCGATGTATTAGTGTATACGTGTACACAGGCTACTGCGCGTGCGCTAGTCTGGCTCTCCATAGCTATAGATATACTATTATCATTAGCATGTCGGTGACGCGAACCGAGGATTTTACCCTCTACCAAAACGCTCAACGCGACTAAAGAAGTTTTCACTTCAACAAAGCACGTATTTTATATCTAACAAATTACACAAACAAACAATAACTTCGTAAAATTGAATTTTACAATAAATGAACATATTTCATAAAATCTAAAATTATTATAACATTTTTTTTAATTTTCCAATTTTAAAATCCACGAAAAAAATTTTATCAAATAACTAGAAATCTATTTTACCACGCTAGTAAGATAAATCTTATACCGTAATAATACTCATTTCATGATGAAGAGGTTAAATATTAAAAACATAATTAAAATGAATAATGCTAAATTTTAAATACAAATATTCGTACAAATATTAAAAATGTTTAAAAATATATTCGTTGTTTTCATTATTCATTTATCTGTATAAAAATATTAATATGTTTCATACTCACTTTTATACTGAAGTCAATGAATTTAAATTCAATAAATAAACAGTAATCCTTCAATTAAATAATTACAATAATAGTCAAATTAAAAATTCACTTAAATAAACAAAATCCAGTACACACAAGTTGAACTTCCCACGTGGTCAATTTAACTTTACTTATGTATATAACTACACTCTAATACTTAATGTACAACGCGTCACATTTACAATTACAGATGTACTGCTACTATAACGTATTGGTGACGTGACTCACAAAATTATACTTATCCAAAAAGCGTCCAACGCGCACATAATACAGTCAGAAATAGTCGATGTATTAGTGTATACGTGTACACAGGCTACTGCGCGTGCGCTAGTCTGGCTCTCCATAGCATGTCGGTGACGCGAAACGAGGATTTTACCCTCTACCAAAACGCTCAACGCGACTAAAGAAGTTTTCACTTCAAAAAAATGAACTTCGAATTATCTCATTTCAAAACATTCTCCTTTTTAGAAAAATGCTTCTATAATAATATTATTTTGCTTATAATATATAGCTAAGACTTCTCCAGAAATCATGAACTAGGATTTTTAAAAAATTCACATTATTTTCAGAGTAACTACCCATTGAAATAATTATCGGTATTTTTTTTGTTAAAATTTCTCCACTCTGATGTATTAAAATATTGATTTTAAAAAAAATCCACTTCTAAGTTATATATTATTTCAAAAGCCCAGGTTCAGGCTCTGAACAGAGGTTTGAGCTATATAAGGCAAAATATTATTATTATAGAAGCATTTTCCATAACAGGAGAATGTTTTGAAAACAATTAATTCTATGTTTATTTTTTGCCAAAATATTGCAATTAAATAACTAAATATTAAAATTAAGAAAAATATTAAAAAAATATTTGTTTGTGCGCTTTTACAAAATCATGGTTACGAACGTAGTTGGATACTTTAAATCAGCAAAAACACTTCTTAAAAATTATACATGAAATCATGTTCCTTGAAATTAACTTAGACAGCATAAGCCCAGTGGTCACCAAATGGTGGTCCATGAAAAATTTTTGATGATCCACAGAAAAATTAGAACATTACTTATATATTTTTATGAAGATTCAGTTTTACACAAAAATGACGAGTAACAAACGTTTTAAGGAATATGAATTACTTATATATCTCTTGAATTTTCGCTTCTACTTTAAGCGAACATTTTCTTCTGAGCTTAGTGAGATTTTAGATTGCAGGTGTATCTAGTGACATTTGCAAGTGAGAATTATACACCACGGTAAATTGGCTGCATACTTGATTGTTGATATTACTTTGCTTTGTCGGTTTGTTTGTTGATTGTCGTGAAGTTCATTTTCAGTCATATGGAAAATGTAAATAAAGTCAGAAATGTGACATGTAGTTACACCGTACTTTATATGAGAATTAGGCACAGATGCCCAGTGGCAGCGTATTGCGCTTACACGTCACAGGTCCGGGGCTCTGTCCTCGGGCTTCGCCAACACCTCGAGGTGTTTGCTGGGCAAAGTCGACTCAGCCTTTCATTCCTTCAGTGGGTCGATAAATGAGTACCAAGCTTTCTTGGGGACAAAACACTGGAGGTTTTGCTTCAGACTGACCACCTGATTGAGACACCTGTTCATGCACCTCAGCGCTCAATGGTCACGTATACTGCAATGTGCACAGTAGGCCTTGGCCCTCATGGGTTGATGCGCCACTGTGTTTAGTTTATATGAAGATTAAAAATAGCCATGTTTTAATCTAAATTCATATTAGTGGTCCGTCAAATACGTAAAAAATTAAGTGGTACACGAAGTGTTCTAAAGTTTCGAGACCGCTGATATAAACAGTCCACAAAATAATTAACATGCATACAATTACATTTTATCACAAATTTATGAGTATATTAATGACTTATTTTATAGCTTATAAGCATAGTAGATGAAATATGGGATTTAATATATTAGTTTAATATAATTGTTTTAATAAAGCAATGTGTGCAAACTACTCAGCAATCTAATACATATTTAACCAATCCTTTGTTTTTTATCTACACTTGTTCATGCTTGTCGCAAAAACCGTGCGCCAGACGGCGCTGTCTGTGTATCTCCAGTTACTATGTGTTTAGGTGAATAAAATAGAGAGTGTTTTACAGTCCATGTGTGAGGTGTGTTATTGAGCTATCCCGGGTGTAGTGATCAAACATTTTGGTCCGACTTTCCCGGAGTTCAACAAGCAACTATGGTTTTTGTGCTTTATTAGTTGAGTATTTGGTGGTGAAATTTGTGAATAGGTGAGTGTTTCTATTCTTAATGATGGTTTTAGGAATTATTTGGTTGTGTTCGCTAAGGTTGATGTTAATAGTTGAATAGTTTTAACGGATATCATGGTTGAAATTAATGTTTGTAGATTTTGTGTTGATTGTGATATTCTTGTTGTGTGTTTTTGTATACTTTCCTATTCTCAATAGTGCAATTTAGGTGCTTTCAGTTCCGAGTAGCGTGTTTAGTTCTGAGGTTGTGAATAGCATATTACAAATGCTTTTTGGTTGAAAATAGTGTATATTGTGTAGATGTTGTGACAAAATAAGTTTAAAAATGGCGTTGAAATTAAATCTAAAGAAAGACGAGCTTATCTTGGTTGCTGTGGAAATGGGTTTGGTGATTCCTAGCAAAGTTAAAATAATAGATTTAAAAAAGTTAATTGAATCAAGTGCCGTGTATAAAAATGATATTGAATTTGCGCGTAGTCTTGTTGAAAATGCTTTACAGAAAAGTAAACAAGAGGCTGAGAAAATTGAGCGCGAGGCTGAAATTCAAATAGAAAAAATTAAATTATCTCAGATTGAAAAACAATTAGAATTGGAGAAGGTTAGGAAGAAACCCGAAAAAAATTCTCAAACTCTTGAAAGCGGAGAACCAAGCTTCATAACTGATAAATTGGAGAGTTTGGTAAAGAGCATTAAAACTTTGACAATTCAAGTACCGGTTAGGTCAGAGTCCTTTAATTTATTTTTCCATTCTTTAGAAAAGGCATTTCAAATCAAATCCGTGCTTGATGAGCTAAAAGCCAAAATTCTATTAAATATTTTAGGAGAAAGAGTCAATAATTTACTAACATATGTGAGTCAAGAGGATTTAAGCAATTATGTTAAAATTAAAGAATTAATATTAAGAGAGTTTGAACCCACGCCTCAAGAATGCCTGAGTAACTTTAAAAAGGCTCGTAAACTACCATCCGAAAACTATGTTCAGTTTGCTTCCCGCTTAAGTGCAACTTTCGATTATTATTGTCAGTTGCGTAAAGTTAATGAATTCCGCTCTTTGTGTGATCTAATAATTTCAGATAAAATATTTGAAACGCTAGATAGAGATACGATGAATCATATTGCAACGAAACAAGGAGAAACATATTTCAAGCCTCAACAGCTTGGGAGGGAATGTGATGTCTATTTATCCGCGAGAGGAAAGGTTTCGAATGGTTTAATGAGCAGAAATCCAGGGAGTGGAGTTAACAAGTGTTTGGTGCAGCTTGGCCAAAGTTGGCCCTTGCGCCACTAAACCCCACATTCACTTCACCAGGGAGTGGAGTCAAAACAGATGGGCAAAATAGACTGCAGACGGTTGGCACTTGGCGGCAAGAGAGAAACTCGTCGAATGCTTTCGTGGCCGAAACCAAAACAAATTGTGTTCTATGTAAGGGTAATAATTTTTATCCCCTTTCTAAGTGTTATCAGTTTAAGAAACTGTCAGTTGAGGATAGAGTAGAGGTAGTTAAACGAAATAATCTTTGTTTTCGTTGTTTTTTACCTCATAGATTGAAGGAATGCCGTTCAGAGAAAAAAAAATTTGCCTTAGACCTCATAATAGCTTGATTCATTTTTCACGTGACAAAACTAGGTATCCCACTCCCACTAGTAATTTAAATTTGGATGCTTCTACTTTTGTTCCAGGGCAAATTGAAAGATCAGTTGAAGCAAATTTACAATCGCAGTTTGTGGCGACTGGGTTTGAGAAAGGCAGACTAAAGAATGCGTTTTTGAGTACTGTTCGCGCGCTTTTTTGTTAAAAATAAATACTCTCAATGGGTGGAGGTCAGATGCTTGTTAGATGTAGGATCGCAGTCTTGTTTATGTACGAGGGCATGTGCTGAGAAGTTGCAGCTGAAAATGGAGAAAATAAATACAGTGGTTTCGTGTGTTAATGATGCTTCTATGGTTGTTAAAAATTGCATAAAAACTTCTGTTGCAAATAAAGCCAAAACTTTTGAGAGTGAGTTAATGATGTTAGTAGTTAATAAGATTACAGATCTCATTCCAAACAAGGTGATTGATGTAGATGTTAATGTTTCAGAGTTTGTGCCCTTAGCTGATGATAAATTTAATATACCAGATAGAATTGATATATTACTTCGTGCTGAAATCTTTTACGAATTTTTTGTTTAAGCCTGGAAAATTTTATTGTGATAATTCGCATTTAGTGTTACAAAATACGGTGTTTGGTTATCTTGTAAGTGGAAGTGTAGATCAAGTTACAGAGAATCGCGTTCATTGCGGATTAATTGTTGATGACGATTTAAACAAAACACTGAAAAAATTCTGAGAAATTGAGGGTGTTCACATAGAGCCTAAGGTTGATACAGAGGTGTCCTTGTGTGAGGATCATTTTGTGCGCACTCATAGAAGGAATTGTGAGGATAGGTATGTAGTATCGATGGCATTAAATAAAGATCCGTCTTGTTTAGGAAACCCCAAAGATATTGCTATTAGGCGACTTAATTCATTGTGGAAACGGTTGTCTAGGGATTCTAGGTATTTATCGTTGTATGCGGAATTTTTGTAGGAGTATGAGGAGTTAGGTCATTTGGAAAGGGTAGTTGAGTCAAGTGAACCACCCACACATTACTACATACCCCACCATGGTGTATTACGCCCTGAAAAACTGACTACTAAACTAAGAATCGTCTTTAACGGTTCATCCCCCACCACAACAGGCATAAGCCTTAATGACATTTTATTGAAAGGTGAAGTGAAGGAAGATGTGTTTAAGACAATATCTCGTTTTAGAAGACACAAATTTGCTTTCACGACTGACATCCAAAAGATGTACAGGCAAATATTAATAAATCCAGATCAGCAGGATTTGCAACGCATTATATGGAAACATGGACTAGATGCAGAAATTTTAACGTACCAACAAAAGACTGTCACTTACGGGCTGTCCAACGCACCCTTCCTTGCCATAAGGATCCTGCAGCAGTTGGCGAAGGATGAAAAATCTAGATTTCCTTTAGCTTCTGAAACCCTGTTATATGATACCTACATGGATGATATTGTGAGCGGAGTGCCGGATTTGGAGACTGCTCAACAATTGCAATCGCAACTGAAAAATGCCCTGCAATCTTGTGGAATGAACCTTCATTAGTGGTCATCTAATTCTCCTGAGTTATTAAATAGTTCGTTGTCATCAGACGTCGAGCATTCATTTTATACTGACATTGACTTATCTGTGAAGACATTGGGAATTAGTTGGAAGCCATTTGAAGATTGTTTCGTGTTTAAGGTATCTGTTTCAGCTAAACATATATATACAAAATGGGAAGTTTTAAGTGTAATTGCTAAACTATACGACCCTTTGGGTTTCTTAGGCCCAGTGATTGCGAAAGCAAAGGTGTTTCTGCAGCAATTATGGCAATTTAAACTGGATTGGGATGATGTGTTACCTAATTCAATTGCCAACGAGTGGAGAGAATTTGTGACAACATTAAAATGTATCGAGGAAGTGAAAAAATTAACAGATTTATTATGGCTGACAATAATGTTAGAATCGTTCTCCAAGGATTTGCGGATGCATCTGAAGCGGCCTACGGAGCGGTCGTTTACCTACAGTGTTTTCTTCACAACGGTACTGCCAAAGTGAGCATTCTTGCCAGCAAATCTCGTGTTGCACCAATTCGAGTTATTTCCATACCTCGACTCGAGCTTTGTGCCTGTGTTTTATTAGCTCAACTCGTCAAGAAAATACAGTCCACCTTGAGGTTAAACATAAGTGATAGTGTGCTACATACGGATTCAACTATTGCATTGGCATGGTTAAATACACCTGCCAATCGTTTAAAAACCTTCGTGGTCAATCGTGTCGCCAAGGTGCAAGAATTGACTGAAGGTTTCCAGTGGAACCATGTGCCATCTGTTCTCAACCCAGCAGATCTTGTGTCTCGGGGATTGCGCCCTTGTGACCTTCCAAATTTAAGGTTATGGTGACATGGTCCACAATTCCTTGAAAAAGGTAAGTTGTCAAGTGAAGAAACAAGATTGTCACCAGGTTCGAGAAAATGAAAACTGGTTCGAGTTCTGATATAATTACATCTAGCATTTGTGTTTCAACTAATTGTGTATCTACTATTTTATCTACTTTGTTATGTAAAAGTAATAGTTATATGAAAATTGTTCGTATATTTAGTTATATGTTAAGATTTAGTAATAATGTAAACAAACGTAAACTAACATTGAGTGGACCCCTTTCTGCTACAGATATAGACCAAGCAGAAACTAAACTGATCAGAATGGTCCAAGAACAGGTTTTTTTGGCTGAGATTAAGAGCTTACAAAGTAAAGGAGTTGTCTCACCTAATAGTAAACTTAGAAATTTAAGCCCCTTTATAGACAGTGATGGATTATTAAGAGTTGGAGGACGGCTGAGTAATTCAGATTTACCATATGTTAATAAACATCCTGCAATTTTACCAGGAAATCATAATTTAACTGTTCAAATAATTGCCCATTTCCATAGAAAGAATCTGCATACTGGTGCTTCTTCTCTTCTACACTATGTAAGGGAAAAGTTCTGGCCATTAAATGGTCGTTCATTATGCAGAAAAGTAGTGCATGAGTGCCTTGTCTGTTTTAAAAGCCGACCCCTTGTTACTTCTCAGCTAATGGGTAATCTACCTCGTGATAGAGAAGTCCCAGATTACCCGTTCAACTGTTCTGGTGTGGATTTTTGTGGCCCTTTCATGATCAGGTACAAAAATCAAAGAAAAGGAATTTTGCATAAAATTTATATTTGTGTATTTGTATGTTTTGTGTCTAAGGCGATTCACATAGAAATTGTGTCGGATCTTACATCTGATGCTTTTATTGCTACATTAAAAAGATTTTTTAGTCGCAGAGGTAAATGTGCTAAATTGTATTCCGATAATGGGAAAACATTTGTAGGTGCCAATAAAGAGCTCAAGAGATTTCTAAAACTTATTGAGGATTCAGATGATAATTTAGCAGGTTTCTTATCTGCTTAGGGTATAGAATGGAAGTTTATACCACCTAGAGCGCCATTCTTTGGTGGTCTTTGGAAAGCTGCGGTTAAGTGAATAAAGTACCATCTTAAGAGAGTTGTCAGTGGTTCAAATTTAACCTATGAGGAATTTCTAATTGTTTGTATCCAAATAGAGGGAATTTTTGTTCATGCTTGTCGCAAAAACCGTGCGCCAGACGTTGCTGTCTGTGTATCTCCAGTTACTATGTGTTTAGGTGAATAAAAATAGAGAGTGTTTTACAGTCCATGTGTGAGGTGTGTTATTGAGCAATCCCGGGTGTAGTGATCAAACAACACTCATGTCCATAAATTAAGGATAATGAAGTTCAGGCAAAGAAAGAGACAGAAGCAAAACAAATTTGACTTATTTGTAAAGTCTATTTATTAAATAAAAGGTAAAGAGCAAAAAAGATGCTATATGTTTGACATAATTAATAAAAATTGCGATTTTTACTCCCTGGAGCAAATTTCAAAAAAGAACCTATTTACAAAAATAAGTATAACATGGTTAGTATGATGGCTAATACGGAGTATGACTCCCGAACGATGCAATACAGGCCTTACAACGCCTAGGCATGCTGAGTATCAAATTATCAATCTGATCTTGGGGAATATTATACCACTCATCAAGCAATGCTCTCCGAAGTTCCTGTAGACAGGTGGGAGGTGGTTGACGAGCTGCAATTCGTCGGCCAAGCATATCCCACACATGCTCTATTGGATTCAAATCCGGTGAGTATGCTGGCCAATCCATACGGGTGATATCCTCCGATTGAAGGTATTCGTCTACAATGTTTGCACGGTGAGGACGAGCGTTGTCATCCATAAACAGAAATTCAGCACCCTTGGCGCCCGAAACAAACGTACATGTTGTTCCAGAATGACATCCCGATAGATGTGGCCTGTCATCTTTACACTCTGAACATGCAGGTCAGTTCAGGAACCAAGAATAATTCCGCCCCAAATGAGCCATCCTGCACCACCGTAACGGAGTCGTTCAATGGTGTTCTCTTGGTGGTAACGGGTACCTGGCGCTCTCCATATTAAAGTCCGACGAGAATCAGACTGCAAACTAAACCTGAACTCGTCGGAAAACATCACACAAGACGACTGTTGTGGTGTCCACAATGCATACTCTCTACTCCAGGTTAATCGCAGGCGACAGTGAGTTGCGGTAAGTAGAACACATCTGACAGGCCTACGAGCATATAGACCAATGTGCCCTAAGCGTCTGTACACGGTCTGCCTTGAAACTATCGTACCGGTAGCTGAAGAGAGCTGACGAGACAGGTCTGATGCTGTGCTCCGTCTGTTTCTTTTGGCAGTAACTGCCAAATATATACCGGTCCTCATTCGGCGTTGTAACTCGGGGGAGACCTGTGCTGTAACATCTACTCCCATTACCATCATCTTGGAATTGTTGCCAAAGTCTGGAGATGACACTCTGGGTGATTCCAAGTTCCTCGGATACTTCCAGCTGGGTACGTTCACATTCCAGTCATCCAATAATTCTACCACGTAAAAAATCATCCAAATGCTTTCTCTGTGCCATAAGTATGCCGTTATTGCACTGAAAGGCTTTTGAAGCGCTTGTGAACAATTTTACTTCTTTGCCACCATTCCTTATATACCCTTCTCTTACACTCTCGTCATTGTGACGTACTATCCGCGCCATCTGGTGGTTTCCTGTAATTTGCATTTTCTTCAAGATGTGTATGATAATTCTATAGGTGAAATTTTTATTTTAGAGTTCAATTTCTGTGTGATTCTGAATTATCCTTAATTTATGGACATGAGTGTATATCTACGGTCATTTAAATTATAGCTAAAAATAAATTTTCAAAAAAATACTAAATATGATTTTTAAAGAATTTTAATAGACAGGAAATCCCGCAAATGAATCTCCACACAGTAACTAGTCTACACATAAGTAGAGTATTTTGCCAAAGTTATTGAAAATATAGAATATGAAAGATAAGGTGGAAGTACTCTCTCTCTTATTAGATAATGATACTTTGAATTACATGAAATACATAAACTATTCAACATTTTAATTAAAAATTGGGTTATTATAATTTATAAAAAAACTATTAAATTGTTTAAAAAACAGATAAATCTATGTTGTTTTTCTACTAACTAGAACAAAATTCCATATCTAAAAACACATAACATAGCATATTTTCTACCAAAAATTTGAAAACTTATAAAAAAAAAATAATGATTTAAGATTTTATTTAAGCTGATAAAGTAATATGAAAGTTATTCAGATGTTTGAAACCCTGTAATTTATCAGAATGCTTTTAAATTGACAGAAAAATGTAATATAATTTATGGTTACTTTCATTAGCAGAAAAGGAGAGTTGAAGAGTTTGAGATGTAAACGTAATATGATAATATTGTAATAAATGTAAAAAAAAATTCGATTGAAAAAACAATTTTTCGTATAAGCAATAAATACTTCAAAAACTCACTTAAATTTGTAATAAACATCCAGTTTTAGTTACCATTCCCTAAGAAAGCTGTAAAAAATATTTAACCTTTTCACATAAAATGTATCACAAAAAATGTTAGTCCTGAACCTCAAACAGGAAACGTCCTATGCATTAGGATGAATCGAAAAAAAATTTCAGAGTTTCAAACCTCTTTCTACGGAAAAGATATTTATGGTATATGCACTGCTGGCCACCGTAAATGCAACAACCTTAAGGAAGCATGCAAATAACATGAAATTTACAACATGCATTAGCGGAGGTGAGATATGCAAATGAGTAGAATTTCAGCGCAGACACACATCACACGCGCCTATGGCGCCACCTCAAAGTGCTATTTAAGGCTTGGAGATTTCGACGATTTTAAGTTCGGCAATTATGTTTTTCTTTTGGTTTTTTCTTAAAACGATCAGTTATGTCTCGTAGAAAACAGCGATCAGCTTTTGAACAAGTATCCGAGTTCGACAGAGGAAGGATAGTGGCCTACCGAGATTGTGGATTATCTTTCAGGGAAATCGGTAGTCGTGTTGGACGAAACCAAACAACTGTAACGCGGATATGTGACGTTGGATGCAGGAGAGTACGACGGACCTACGTGGTCGATCTCATCCACCTCAGTGCACCACTTCACGTGAGGACAGATAAATTGTGAGTATGGTAGTGACGGATCGCTCAGTCACATCACGAACCATAGCACAGCACATTGAGTCTGTAATGCATCATTCAGTGTCTGCGCGTACCATTCGACGTCGTTTACAGCAGAGTGGTCTGTCCGCAAGACGTCCATTGCTTGGTCTACCCTTGACGCAGAACCACAGACGTCTCCGCTGCTAATGGTGCGATAAAAGAAGGATGTGGGCGGTAGAATTGAATGAAGTTGTCTTTACTGACGAGTCACGCATCTGTCTGCAACACCACGATGGTCAGATTCGAGTCTGGAGACCCCCGTGGAGAGAGGATGCTGAACAGCTGCACCGCCACACTGGTCCTGCACCGGGTATTATGGAATGGGGTGGTATTGGATATCACTCCTGCACTCCTCTAGTGCTCATTGCCGGTACTTTAAACAGCCAGCGCTACATCTACGAGGTGTTGGAGCCAGTTATCCTTCCTTACCTTCAGGGCTTGGCCACAGCCATATTTCAACAGGATAATGCGTGACCACACGTGGCACGCATTCTCCAAAGGTTCTTCGTCAATCACCAGATTGAATTACTTCCCTGGACGGCTCGCTCTCCGGATCTTTCGTCGATAGAAAACATGTGGTCCATGTTTGTTCAACGATTGGCCGAGATTACACCCCCCAGCTGTCACACCAGATCAACTTTGGCAACGTGTGGAAGCTGCTTGGTCTGCTGTACCCCACAAGAACACATCCAAAGTTTCTTTGAATCAATGCCGAGGCGTGTGGCAGCGGTGATCTCTAACAATGGCGGCTACTCTGGCTACTGATTCTGGCAGGAACCACACTTCACAGAAGTCTATAAATTTAATCATTTGATACTTGGTCAACATGTTATCTACAAAATAACTTTTGTTGTGTTATATCTTGTCTTTCTTTGTGTTGCATTTACGGTGGCCAGCAGTGTAGATGAAAGAAAAAAACTAAGTAAAAACACCATAATTCTTATGTTAAGTACTTCCACAAGGGGAATGAAGTTTATGTATTTTAGCTTTTTATAATAAAGAATAAAGGAAACTCTTTTGCTAAAATGTAACAGACATCTAGTACTCTTTTTAGCATTTATTGCGATGAAAGGACACCTACTTAAATTGTTACAAGGAAAAAACATCAGATATATTTAACAGCTTCTTTAGTATTAAATTTTTTAAGGAACCAACTGCCGAAATTGTAGAGCACGATGGAGCTGAAGACGGAAAAACTTGGATCGGCCTGATTCGACGGTGCTGGGGTAGACAGCTGGGGTTTAAAGCGTTGCACTGTACTTTGTACTACTCACTACAAAGTACTCACTAATCCAGAGGTGGTCAACCTTTTAGGGAAGAGTGCAACTATCTAATAAAGAAAAAAAATTATGAGTGCCTCATTAAACTCTTCCAAAAAACAAAAAAGGATGAAAAGGTAAAAAAATGTTGCTTATAAACTTAATACGGGATTTTTACACAAATAGCTCATTTTTTAAGTGCAAGTCTATATATATATAAGTAGCGGAAATTTAAAAATAGTACAATAAATAAAACAAAAGTATAAACTGAGGTTTTATTGTTAAAATAAACGTTTTACTGATTCAGTCAGTGAAATTAGGCGCCATAAAAATCAGTGGCCCAGTCGTAGCGAATCGCGCTTCCTCACCACAGGTCTGGGGCTCTTGCCTCGGGCTGGACAAGGTCAACGCAGCCTTTCATACCTTCAGTGGGTCGATAAATGAGCACCAAGCTTGCTTGAGGACTAAACACTGGAGGTTTCGCTTCAGACTGACCACATGATGGGGATATCTGCTCATGTACCTCAGCTCCCAGCGGTCACGTATACTGAGATGGAGGCCTTGACCCTCATGGGCTGTTGCGCGACTGAGTTAAGTTTAAAAATCAGTAACGAAGCATTTAACTAAATATAATTACTAAATAGTCAGTACTTATTGTGGCTTTTGAATTAGTAGTGTTTTTATCAAATTATCTGTATTAGAATTAGCTCTTGAAGATGCTGACAAAATTAGGTTGTTTTAAGTGCATATCATCTAGTTTTGTGCAATATTTTGATTTTATGTTAATAAAGAAGATGTTTATTCGCAAACATATGTCGATCCAAATATTGAGAGGGTTTTTTTAGTCTGAAACAACCGCATTTCAAAAATGATTGTTATTTATCATCCTCTTTTCAATTTTTAAAATATTTCAGTAAGTCTTCGTGTGCCACTGTTACAACTCCGCCGTGCCGCACTGTGGTAAAATGATGACACTAATCAGTAGCCATCATTTTCAGTTATTGATATCGTATGATTGTTACCCAAATGAAAAGTGAACACGGTGATGGTGTCAGAATGACTGCAGCTATAGCAGCACCTTCAAAGAGCGGTATAAAGGGCTGAAGGAGGGGTGCACCACATAAGGTGTCCGATAGTGAAACCTGTTTGCGGTTCAGGAAGTTGCTCGAAAGTAAAGTCGTGCTATTCAGGGATGCGTTCATACTGGAACAATGCGTGGTCTTACTGTTTATGATTGCAGAAGATGAGCTAAATTCCGACATCTGTAGGTGAATAGTGGTAGTCTATGGCAGTGTTCCGCAACCCCTGATCCGTGGACCGGTACAGGTCCGTGGATCAAATGCTACCGGTCCACACAAGAAATATTAAATTATATCCCTTTCATTTACTGTGGTATATTTTTCTTGGATTTGGGCTGCTTTTTATGAAAATAACTTTGTATTCCTTTTTAAATCCCTTTATATTCCTTTTTTTGGTGTAGCTATATTTTATTCTGAAGTCACGATTATATGCAAGTAAATCAAAACTATTAAATCAAAACAGTCTAAAATATAAACAATCAACGTCCTCCCTCTCAGAGGGCCATGGTAAAATTAACAAACGTTGACCGGTCCGTGGCGTTAAAAAGGTCGCGGAACAATGGTCTATGGCGTGCAATGCTTAAGTCGAAAGGCTGGTAAAGCTTTCATAAAGGGAGAAAAGGGGAGATATTCGATCTCGATGACAATGCCGGCTCACACATCTGACATGAAGCCCAGATTAATCTTTAAAAAATTCCGATGGAAAGTGTTTGAACACCCACCATACAGTCTGGATTTGTCCCCCTGATAACCTGCTGCAGAAACGAGGGTACCTGTGTTACAACGTCCACGGCGATTTCATTTGATTTTCAATAAAAATATTCTCTTTATTTAAATTTTCCATTTGTCATTTGGACAACTCTTATAGAAAAAAAACATATTTTGAATCTAAAATCATCCATCCAAAATTAAGTCTCTTTCGATTTTTCTTAAAAATTCAACCCCTTTACGACAATATTAAATTTTTTGAATTATTTTTTAAGATTATTATCTTCACACCATAGAACATCTTTTCCAAACATATAGGTAGGTTCCTATTAATAATAAAAAATTTTCTCCGTTTAACAGCGATCCACCTTGCTGTGTATATGCATTTAAAAAAACTAGAAAACTTGCAATAAAAGTGTGAAAAACTTACTAAATTTCGATGATTTCCTGTCAGACCAGAAGAAGAAAAAAAGCTCATCCAGTTTCGGTTTATTGTTGTTATTTACAAGCGTCCATCTCCAACCATGCATACCTCTCTGATAGGTGGGCTCACCCTTTGTTTACTCTTTGAGTCCTTGAAACTAAAATACACCTCAGATGTATGCCCAAGACTGACATTTGATATCAAAATGAATAGCAAGACCACTAAAAAAGGTTGGAATTATAAAGAGAAAATAAATAATTTTGACTTCGATTACCAAACATTTTATACTTAAGAAATTTCTCCAAACCGGATAGCTTATTTTTGATGAACAGTGACTCATCTTTATCTTTCAGTGTGATTCATTTTTTTTATTTTTAATGAAATATTTTCCACTTGATTTATATTTATATGCTCTTCTTTCGGTATCATTTCTCTCTCATGCTCTAACACGGAAGTCATATTACTTCCAAATGACTCATTCCTTTCGATTATATTTGTCACTCGCAAGTGTTTTATACGTTAGACGAATTCATTTATTTTAATCTATACAAAATCTACATTTCAAGATTATTTCATTAACTCAGAGCTTCTCAAAGTTACAATACTCGCGACCCAATATTCAATCATTGTTTCCATCGCCCCCCCCCCCCATACAATAACAATGTACTGAATTCAATAATACTATACTTTGACGCTAAAACTACGATACGACTTTAACCTCTCAATATAAACGTGCCCGTGTGTGTAAACGTTTCGACGGGCTGCGGAAGCCCAGTGGTTAAGGCATCCAACCATGGCAGGCATGTCATGCGTTCGATCCCAGTACCACTAAAGACCCGCCGTGTAGGGCAGCGATGCACGTTAAATCTGTCGAGAGCTGAAACGTCCTCCCGTTGGTGTGGTGTGGTAGTTAGGAGAGGGGGGTGCCAGCTCAGGTGTCGTCCACGTCACTTGACCATGGTTCAAAATTACGTGGTCCGTCGCCAAAAGCCCTCGTGTAGCTGAACAGTGCGACGTTAATATTAACTCACTCACGTATAAACGTTTCGCTAAGCCAAAGCCTTTATTTCTCCAGACGTATATATATGCGTCTTTCCGAAGTACGATTTTTTCTGTGCACTGCGATCCGTAAAATTATTCCAAGACTTTGGAATGCAATAAAATGACCTTGACAATGTTTGCGAAGGATTTACTTATTCCAGATTATTTTTACTCCTTTATTCCTCCCCCAGTGCATCACATATGTGTGCCTACGTGGAAAACGGTTGGCATTGGGATGCAAATCGCGAAACTTGTGATCGGCAGTCAAGGTTTAATTATAAACCGTACAAAAATTATCAAGATAAGCGTTAATTTTTGTTATAAATTATATATATGACAAACCCATGGGGTCACTGGTAATTAATAAACTTGTTCTTGGCTTAGAATTCTTAAATTATAAAATGCATTGAGTAGCACTGATATATTTATAAGTGTAATGTATCAGTGTAAATGTGTATTTTATTTTTTATTATGTCAGAATGTATTTTGTTTGTTTACCTTCAGTAAATTAATAATTTTTTTAAATAATCTTTTGTTTTCGACTTTTCAATAGGCTCGCGCCCCCCTTGTCGCGCCTCCCAATGGGGGCGCGCCCCACGGTTTGAGAAACACTGCATTAACTGTATCTCGGTAAAGTATTTTATAAATTTTAAAAAAACCGTTTATAGATGAGATGTATATGTTACCGGTAAAGTATGAAATGCCGGCATTCTATAGAATGCCTGACTTTTTTAGGCAAAGTATGAAATATGAGAATTATTTCATACTTTGCCTAGACATTCTATAGAAGGCGTCGGCCTGGTCATGCCTGTGGACCAGGGGTCGGCAACCTTATATCTGTGGCATGTCAAAAACCAATCGACCAATTATGATTCAGCGTGCCGCACAGTAGGGCATTTTTGAAAGAATTCTATTCCCGCAGTAATGTATGCAGAGTTAGAGAATAGAGTTCAATTATATAGAGATTTAAGAGTTTATCAAACATTCATTTTGCATCAATTAAAAATATTTCTTAACATAGAAATAAACAGCACAAAATATAACTTTCTTCAACAAAAATAATGAGTTTCAGCCCAATACCACAAAAGACCCGCCGTGTAGGGGAGCGATGCACGTTAAATTTGTCGAGAGCTCAAACGTCCTCCCGTTGGTGTGGTGTGGTAGTTAGAAGTGGGTGCCAACTCAGGTGTCGTCCTCGTCACTTGACCATGGCTCAAAATTACAAGGTCCGTCGCCAAAAGCCCTAGAGAAGCTGGACAGTGCGACGTTAATATTCACTCACTTACTCACTCATTCAACAAAAAAATTTTTTTAAAAAAACTAAAAATTGTAGATATAGTATGTTTTCTAAACATATTTATTAAAATAAAAATCGACAACGTAAAATATAAGCATTTCCCTTCGTTGCAGTTAAATAAAATTTTTAATGTTAACTTATATTGCTGCTTCACTTTGATATCGCAAAAATGTGATGTAATTTGTGACTTCCACTTTGACATGATTCTAAACATTCAGTTGTTAAACAATTTCTTTACAGACTCGAAATATTTTTCATATGAGGAAAGGTATTTTACTTAGATATGTAGTAATAAAAGAGGAAAAGCAGATTACATGCAATTTTCTCACTTCAAACAATAAATCTCTCCAGCAATGACATTCAAAAACTTACAAAATAGCTGTAAATATATCTTTAGAATTATCTTTCAGATTTTTTCGTAATTCCATAATTGTCCATAATTCTGGAGATGTTTGTCAAATAAGGTCGATTACAAATTTATGAAGTTCCATTTATTCAAAAATTGACAAATTTGTTGAGTAGTGCTGAGTGCCACTGATAATTGTACCGTATGTAATAGACCACGATTCCTTCTTCAACACTACAGCTTGCTTCTCCATTTTCATGCAGGGCAGGAAAAAAAAACAATTTTTTTGTTGAATAAATTTAAGTAAAATTGAGATAGAGAGAGAGAGAGAGAGTATGCTTACACTCCCGAACAAACCACAATGTGCAGCTAACAAATTCTGAGCCTGAGGAAAGCATTAAAAGTCTCGTGCCTTGCCACACAATATTCGAAACGAATGGGAGATGTATTTCATACTTTGCCGGTTTCTCATTGGGCATTCTATAGAATGCCTAGGCAATGTGTGAGATAAGAATCATTTCATACATTGCCGTCTAGTTTTAGGCATTCTATACAATGCCTAGACATTCTATAGAATGCTGGATTTTATACTTTGCCGGTAACATATATATGTAATTTATCATATTAAGTTCCCTAAATATGACATAGTTTGCAAGGGAAAATTAAATATTTTTTATATAATTCATAGTATTAATTGATATTATAATTACTATTACATAATGTTATAACTGATATTATATTACATATTTAATTAACATAATATCATTCCTGTATGATCCATAGTTTACGAGAAAAATACAAAAAACAAAGTATGAGATCACTGCCAGTGCAAGAAAAAAACACATTATTGGACATATCAATAACAGTATTTGCGTATCTTTCCAGACGATAAACTTTAAAACGTTCCCCGTCCCTATCGCGTCATGGTGTTTCTCAATGAGGTCTTAACCGAGTTCCTCGATGACATACCATTAGCGGTAATACAGAGACTTTGGTTCCCGCATGAGAGATGGGACTCCGGCGCATTTCTGTGCTCTTGTACGTGATTGGCCGGACATCGCATACTCCGGCCGTTGGATCGAACGTCAGGGTCCTGTTCTATGGCCTCCACGTTCACCAGATCTTACACCGTTGGTTTTTTTCTTATGGGGCCATCTCAAGGAACTGGTGTATCGAGACGTAGTGACAACACAAATGAACTTAGTTGCTCGTCTGCATGCTGCTTGTACTTCGGTGGACCCCGCGGTGCTGCGATATGTGATGACAGCCATTCCACGGCGTGCTTAAGTCTGCCTCGACATGCGTGGAGGACTCTGTGAACATCTGCCTTAAATTGTGAATATACTTCTGTTGATATGTTCAATAAAATGTTTTTTCTTGCACCAGCAGTGACATCATACTTTGTTTTTCGCATTTTTCTCGTTAACTATGGATCGTACAGGAACGCTTCTTCGGGCAGTTTTTATGTACTCCCAAAGATGAATCTAGCTGTGCAGAGTTTACGCGGTCGTTTTGGGACACCCTGTATATATATATATATGTATATGTATATATGTATATATATATATATATATTATTTCTCTATAATTTTGTTCTTCATGTTCAGGTTTTATATTTTTATTATGCTATTTCTTGTTATGTTCTTTATCTATTATTTCTTATTTTTGATATATAATACATATTTCTTTTATATATATGTATATATATATGTATATATATGTATATATATGTATATATATATGTATATATATGTATATATATATATGTATATATATATATATGTATATATATATATATATATATACATATATATATATATGCGTGTGTTATAATTAAGATTTTACAGAAAATTTATTTTGTTTCTTGATTCTAAAAATGCTCAATTGTCCAACTGCTGCTTCTGACAACCATTCTTTAATTTTCATTAATTATAGAATTTAAGATAATACTTATAATCCCTATTATAAATCGAAGAAGTTAAAAATAACCTAAAATTGAATTAATTCTATAATAATGCCTATTTAATTTTTGTCGGCCTAAAATAATGTTCTTGAAAACTGTGAGGAGTATTTGAATCCTCTTTGTTCACCTTAAGTTCACCATTTGATTCTTTTGAAGACGAGGGCTATTGGTGAAGGCCGTTGTAAATTTGAACTTTGATTTGGTGACGAGGGTGTCACCTAAGCTGGCACCCCACTCTCAAACTATCACACCACACCAACTTGAGGACTTTAAGCATCAAAAAATTTAAAATGCGTCTGACCCTCTACATGATAAGTATTCTGTGATGCCAGGATTCGAACACACGACTCCCAATGAGAAAGAATCACTGAGTTATGTAAGCGTTTTGGTATGACTAATAGTCTTAAGGTATTCTACTAATCTAAAATTGTGAATTTTGCGAAAAATTGATAAATTTTTTATGATTTTATTTTATAGGCCATCTTATTAACTTTATAAAAGTACCAAGCTTACTGTTTTCAGTTCACTAGAACAAAAACTATAATTGTTTTAGTAAAAGCAGATGTCATTACTTTTAAGTAAAATGTCATACTTTAAAACGCGTTTGACTCGAAAAGTTTTTTTTGAAAATGCTCAAATGGGGACAGCGATTTCTAAGAAAATTTTGAAAATAATTAACTGAAATTTTTAGTGTGTATTCTGTATAACTGTAGATGTGTTTTAACCCACAGATTTATCAATCATTGCTTTATTACAAAATTTACAGTCCCTTAGTTTATATAATCACTGTATTTTTAAGCAATTTCATATAATAACTAAGATAAAATGCTCTAGTTTTTGTAAAAATTAAAACATCTCTTATCCTGAAGGTCATTTTAAAATGAATAACATAGCAACACACATCAGAATTGAAAAATTGAAGATTTGTTCATAAACTTTTGGTACAGAATAAGCCCCGTTTATGTTATTTTTTGTAAATTGTTACCAATTTTTTCTCATTTTAGTAATAATAATTTCTTTTTCTCTCCTTAATTTTAGCATATTTTTCTTAAAATGTACTAAGCGAATCCAAAAACCACAAAAATTTCCCATATCTCCATTTTTTTTTTTTAAAAAAGTAGTCACAAGTAGTTGGTACCTTAAGATGGAAACATTGATATTCATAATTAATTTTTTAACCCTTTTACTCTATGTTAAATGTTAAACAATTCCGCAACTTTAAGATTTGAAGTTCTAACTCTTCATTCGGTAGCTAAGTCTTTTTTTTTTCAATTAAAAATGACTTTTTTAGAAATTTATGAAGGCGGAATGGTCTGTTTCTAGTCTACCTTAGTAATTAATTGCTTCGGAAACTTTATTAACATTGAAAAATGATACCTTGAGTATCATACAGTCCTTGAATACTACTTATTTGGACAGAATCCTTAAGAGGACTTGGTACCCTAAAAATCACAAACCTATCGTTTTTTTTTTTTATTTTCATTTAATCTTATTTTTTGCATTATTATCTTTCGATTGACATATCACTTGTGCATGTCGGAAAGTTAGAAGTTGAATAAAACTTCATTTGAAAACAAATTAGGCAATTCAGCCACACACCCTTTTTAGAAAAAAAAGCTAAAAAATGCGTTATGATAAAAAAATCTATTTTATAAATAGAAATAATAACTATAAAAAAGAATGTGTAGTATTAAAAGCAGAATATTTCCGAGGCAATACAATAATGTAATTTTTTTTTCTTGTGAAATGTGTGCATGTAAAATTTTTAAATTAAGGCATTTTATATTAATAATTTTATAATTTCAGTTCTTATTCCTGATATATTTTTCATACAAATGTAATACTTTAATATTATAAGAAGAAAAACAGCTAAAATTTCTGTCGTGACAGAAAAAAACATTTTTTTAACATTTTTCTTGAATTTTCATGGGCAATTAGTACTCTCTAAAAGTTGATCATTTATAAAAATGTGTGGGTTGAAAAAATATGAAAATGCAATTATTTTAAAGAAAAACGTATAATTAATATCATAAAGTGGTATTTTAAGTTTAATTAAGCTTATAATAATTATTTTTTCAGAATTATAAACTTTAAAGTGGTTTTTCTCAGTTTGTGTTTTTCGAAACCTTAGTGCATTCAAAATGCTACTCCTTCGACAATTATTTACCAATCATTTCCATTTTTTTCTTGCGTATTGAAAATAAAGCATGTAATAAAATTAGGGATCCGTTTTGCTATAAATTGAATACTTTTTTTTAAAAAAAATAAAATGTAAGACATGTTGGCTTTTTCGTTGATTTTTAGCCTGTATATCAACATTTTATTTTTTTTCTCGAAAACGAATGAAGTTATTCTATATAAAATCGATCCCTAAAGTTGTTTAGATCATCCATAAGAGTATTATAAAAAAATTTCAGGTCAAAAAATTAATTTTTACACAAGGAGTAAGATTTTAAAATTTTCCCAATTTTCTTCAAAAAATTTAAATTTTTAAAATTGTGTGAATAATATATGAAAATTTTCATCTGGTAACATTTTCTTGAATAGAAACATTGTATAAAATGCTAAAATATAGTTTTAAATACGTAAATAAAGAAGTTTGCTCAAAGGGTGCCAAGTCCCCTTAAGGCGCTAACGGAAAGAATGATAATGTGCCAAAAAATTATACTAATCATGTTTCAGATGCTACGCGCCACAAAGTTATTTATGAAATTGTATCGCACTGTGCTTCTTTTAACATACCACAGCAAAAACATCGAAAAACCAGATCAAAAATTGGTATACTTGTATGTTAGTTAAAGATTTACGCTAGTTAGTATTTATTCAAAACATAGAGTCAAATAATTCATTCATTTCTTCGTTGTAACAATCAATTAACAGATTACACGAAACAAAAAAAAATTAAAAAATTAATCCATGTGTGCTGTTTGTATTTAAAGTAATTTTGATGAATTAATTTTAAAAAATCCATTTTTTAAAACCTTAATTTGTGAATCTTTGTGTTTAGGGTAAATGTGTACCTTTGAAAATATGTTAAAAATTTATCAAAAAGAGTTACTCCCTGAGTACTGTATGATAGTAATGTAATCTAACATACTATAAGCCATACATGAGAAAATATGGCGAATTACAAGTATGAGTTAACCCCTTAAGCGGTTTAGCCGTACAGCGTATGGGCACTGATATTTTCTTTCTATGATTTTCGAGTATTTTTAATTATTATGGTGTATTATTTAGAGCTAAAATGCTTTAAAAAGGTGATGTAGCTTGTATATGGTACTGAAATGTTTTTCATCCTGCATTTTTGTAGTTGAAGGTGGTAATTAGTATAGTGTTTGATTATATATAATAAAAAATGTGCCTTTTTTTTTAAGCATTTTGGGTAAGCAAAATGACCACTTAAGGGATTAAATGGCTCAAACTTAGTAATTACATTCAAAATCACGACAATTCAGTCTTCTTTGTGTAGTTGACATCATATAAATTTCCATAAGTATAAATTTAAATGCTGTTTTGCAGTTCCGCAATGTTTGTTGTTTTTCTATTTTGCTAAACCCCGTAGTCTTTCAGGTATTAAACCGTAATTCTTGTAAATATTCTGCACTGTTCACTTCCGTAGAAAAAAAAACAGATCCCAAATTTTAATCAACTTTCTCAACAAAATAAGAAAAGAATAATATTATCGAATGTAAACGATGTTATTACGATGATATTATTACCGAGCTTTCGTAAACAGAATTATTGTGTTTGAACATACGTGTTTTCCATTATTGGTTAAATATCGCTGCAATTTGGAGACGTTCTTTGATTTGATGAAAAAGTTCGACGGTATGATATATAAGTTTAATGTATCATAACGGTACAAAATATATATATATATATCATAAGAGTGATACGAGAACGGATGAAGTTGTATTAAAAATATGCATTTATATATATATATATATATGAACCGTAGTTTCTCTTTAATAAACTTTCCAACTTATCTAATTTAATCTCACGATTATATATCCCCTATAAAATTTCGAGGTGAATTCAGAATATTGGGTTTCAAGAATGATCGATATATTGATAAAATGGCTAGATAGTTTGTTTTTTCATTTTTCTCCTGTAGCTATCAGAGCTTGTAACGGTTATCCCCCTCCAAGTTCCTAACTCTCGAAATAGTAAAGTTTTCTTTCGAATGTAACATACCAGGAAATATGCAGAGGCTACAAAGAACAGACACCAGAAAGTAACCACGAGCACAAATAGACTACTAGTATTGTTTGATTTACCCACCAGCTTAAAATATATGGGAAAGATCATTACGAATACTTAATTATAAATAATTAAATTATTACTTATCTGAATTCTCCCCGCAAGAGATACTGTTCGATGTTTTCCAATAATGAATCTCAGGATGCAACTAGAAATTTTATTCGACTTTTGCATCCTGAAATTTTGTCTAGTTACCTCACTATCCAGTTTACTTTAATAATAAGAAAGCACCTATCAATATCATCTAGGCCAAAGGTTCCCAAACTTTTTTGTCTTTTAGACCCCTTGTCATGCTTTTCGCCTTTGGGTAGACCCCTGCTTACCTCATACTAAATTTTTGTACTTTTATCAACTTAAATATCTCTTTGACAGCTGGTATAGAGCTATTTACTTTGAAAGACTTCAATTTTTAACTGTAGTGAAATAAAGTGTTTAAAATTTAAGAAACACATGCTAATTAGTTTTAAAAATTAAAATTTAATAACTCGTAAAATAACTGTTACATAAAACAACGGAGCAACAAACAAAATTGCTTTAAATGGTAGGGCTGAATCTGGCCCTTCCATAACAAATTTTCGCATTTGGCATCAATCTTGTCGAGTTTAACCCTAACTCTCGATTCCACATAATTAGGAATAAATAACAGGCATGTCTTTTTAACGCCAAAATTACTGACATTCGTTTTTAAACTTCACTTTCGAATCTTCGTTAGTGCCTATTCCAATCAGTTCCTCCTGAAATATGGCATTTATTTTCATCAATGTAAACACATTACTCATTGCCACCTTTAGTATTATCATATAATCAGGGCATTCTCAAACCTAATTTCAAAATCTGAATAGAGGACATATAAATGTTGAACGTAGGTTAAAATGTCATCTTCCGGATGGATCATCTGTGACAAAAAGAAAAACTGGGAAAATTCGCGGCATCCAAGATTATACTGCTTTAGCTTAATTCTGGCAAGAAACACTGAAAGTTTGGCCCTTGTTTCAATAAACTTTATGCTGTTGCCTTGTAACTGCAAATTAACTTCATTTAGTAAATAAATTTATTAAATAGGCGTAAAATCTGTGTGGTTTCACTTGATTACATTTTCTTTCTAAAATTAAAGTCACGATCAGGTTTAATGAGAGACACTATAACACACATAGACCCCCATTTACATTTCATGGACCCCTAAATTATTTTTTCACTGACATTGCCCCCTTGCAGGTCGTCATAGACCCATGGGGGTCGATATAGACCACTTTGGGAATCATTGGTCTAGGCCAGGGATGGCGAACCAATGGCACGCGTGCCAATGATGGCACGCGACAGAATATTTTGGGCACGCCATCGATCAAAAACGATTTGCATTTTAGCTTAAAATAATTAAGTTTACTATGAAGTATTATGAACAAACGCGAGTGATCCGTCGCGACGCCGACAAGTCGGGGAGCAGACTCGTTTGTTATATCTTGCCTAAATACTTCGTATATTATAAATTGCTAATGATGCAAAATTTATCAACGCATAGTGTGTGTATGTAACTATTTCTAAATATATTCAAGTTGTTTAAAAAACATATTCTAACGTTTACATTAATAGTTCAGCTTGAATACATCTAATTCTTGTCTTGTAAGTCTAATTGGTAAAATAACTCTCACTGCTTTATTTTTAAAAATTTTAAAGACCTGAGACAAAGAGAAGAAGCAAACATTACAGAAATCTCGTACAAGCACTCAATTTCCCAAAAACAAATAAATCTGCCCGTGAGCCCCGCAGTCGTGTGCAGTCAGTAAAAAAAGGTTTTTGGCGGGGGGGAGGAATCAAGCGAGCACATAGAATAGTCAATTTCATCGACACAACTGTACATTTAAAGTTTTGTGTTAAATTTACGATTTTTAACTGCTATTTAACGTGGCTAGTTCAACAAAAAAAAAGTGCAAGATAGTAAGTGTAACAGAGAATTTCAAACTTGGTGGGCTGAGAAATATGGCATGATCAATAAAGGCGACAAAGCAGTGTGTGTTTTATGTTCTGGAACAGTGGTATGCAGAACATCGTCTGTAAAACGGCATTTTGAAACTAATCACAAATCATTTTGTGAAAAAAGTGAACTAGAGCAAAAGAATTAATTGCAAGTGCAATAAAAGACAGATTTAAACAGTCGACGTCTATGTTTAAATATGTAAGCAAAAATTGTCACACAAGTGCGTCACGTTACTCGGCTGCAAATGCAATTGCTCGGCATGGTAAACCTTTTCAAGAGGGAGAGTTTTTGAAGGAAGCTTGGTTGGCATGCATGCCCTCACTTTTTGATGATTTTGATAATAAAGATAAGATAATTCAGCGCATCAAAGATGTTCTCTATCTAGAAACACAATGAAAGATAGAATCTTGAAATTGGTAGAAAATGTTACAGATCAACAAAAATGACATTAACTCCGCTTCTTTTTATATCTATGTGTATTGACGAAAGTATTGACATCACTAAACCTGCACGTTTAGCTGTCTTTGCTCGATATTGGGTAGGAAACGTCATTAAGGAAGAACTAATTGCGATAACATCGTTGTTAATAACTACTAAGTGCACAGATATTTGTACGGCAGTAAGAAATTCATTTGCTGAGAAAGACATTAATTTGAAAAAAATTGTTTCAGTAACCACTGATGGTGCTCCAAATATGGTAGGCAAAAAAAAAAGGTTTCATTTCTTTATTTAAAACAGACGTACGACATTCGATTCTTGAATGCCACTGCATTATTCACCAACAAGCCTTGTGTGCAAAGAGTAGTTTAACATCTCTTGATAATGTAATAACTTTAGTCACAAAAATAGTCAACCTCATATCGTCGCACGCTTTAAATAAACGAAAGTTTGATGCTTTGTTGGATGAAGTCAATTCGGTGTATAATGGCTTAATAATGTATAACAATGTTCGCTGGTTGAACCGCGGGAACGTACTTCAAATATTTGTTGATTGCTTGGAAGAAATCAGACTGTTTCTACAAAATGAGAGCAAAACTGAACAATACCCACAGTTGATGGATATTATGTGGCTTTTAAAATTGATGTTTTTTACAGACATGCCAACATTTCAATGAATTGAACATAAAGCTTCGTGGCCCGAATAAAACAGTTATCGTCATGATGGATCTCATTCGCGCTTTTGAAGCTAAACTATATGTTTTTAGAAACGATATTATTACAAAAAACTACAAGTACTTCCCAAACTTGAAAAAAAATATCAAAGATTTAGATGCCCAAGAGAAACGAAATGAAGAAAAATTATTGATGACTTTATTTCCATAATGGATTCTTAAATCAAAGAATTTTCAGCGAGATTTTCTCAGCTCAAGGAATTATCGGAAACGTTCAAATGTATTATGTACCCTGATGTGATTTCTCTTGATAAACTGAACTTGTCTCAATTCAATTGGTTGGAACTTGAATAACTTGAACTGCAACTGATTGATTTCCAGTCTAGTTCAATATGGATTCAAAAGTTTATTGAAACAAGGAAAAAGTTGGAATTGAGATTGAAGCAGAAAGATTGACAAGCAATATTAAGTAAAAATACCAGTAGTGAAATTTTGGAAATATTAAACTTGATTCCAGATACATTTAACTGTTTGAAGAAGCAGGCTCATGCTGTTTTAACCAGAATTTCATCTACCTATGCCTGCGAGTCATTATTTTCTGAGATAAATAACATCAAAGACTCGATTAGAAACCGTTTAACAGACGACTCTAATTCAGCATGCATTCTACTAAACGTAACATCTTATAATCCTGATATAAGTTATTTGTCATCTAATCTACAACAGCAGAAATCACTAATGTTATTTTAATTTAAATTACAAGTATAACTAAAACATTTACAGTGCAAAATGTATTTTTTCGTATTAAATAAAGAATTTTGATTTGTTCGTATTTAGTTTTATTAGTTCTTCAATAATCACAAGTCAAAATTATTTGATGGCACGCCTATAACTCATTAAACGTTTTTTTAGGAAAAATGGCACCTTAACCCAAAAAGGTTCGCCACCCCTGGTCTAGGCAAAGAACTGCTATCTCACTCTCGCAGTATAATTGCAATCTATATCTAACTGCCTTTCCCATCGCTTTATATACAACTACTCATCTGCGTATCAGGTTAACTTTAATAAAATCTTGAAAAAAGCCCCTCGTCAGTTTAAGAGAAAAAACCTCGCAAAAGATAGCCCGTTAATTTTATATTTTAATTTCAGAAACACTTGGTAATAGTTTTGTCACAAAACCAAGAAATCGATTACATGTTTTGAAAAGTAACAAAAATTGTTAAGCATGGGTCTTTTTTAAGAATATCCCAAGGGCTTCTTGTTTTGAATAACATGGCTAACGTTTGAAATAAATTTTGAAAATAGTCATATAAATATTCTGTTCAAAATATATACATAAAAAAATTTGAATAACATTAATGGAATTTTCGTCATGTATGTGGGTATTTCGAGAAATAAGCAAATCATTAGAAATTACTGTCTGAAAACTTTTTTTAAGGAACAACAAGAATAAATGATTCAATCATATTTAGGAGCGAAATGAAGTCAATTTGGGAATCTCTCTCTGTGGTAGATTCTGCTATAAATTTCATACATAGTTAATTAGATCAGCAATATTCTGTGTAAATTGTTGATGAATTTCTAAAATGCCTTAGAGGATGCCTTTTAAGAGGTCTAGAAGCCTATTAGTTCATTAAAAGGACACTAAATCCTTGAATATACATATTATTGCTAGTTAGTACATTATGCTATTTAATACTTTTTTTGTAAACAATAACCGGATTATCTCACAGAATTAAAAAAAACTTTTCAATTCTAAATGCGACACGCGTATATTAAAATACCCTGTGATACGACTAGAATTGACTAGCTGCCCCAACAAATTATTCCCTAGTCTATCAGACACGTAATGTAATAATTGTGAACCACTGAATAATAAATGGTAATTGGACCTTTAAGCTCCACACACACATGTCTGAAATAACCATCAACACTGAAGAAAAATTCAACTGCTGAAGATAACTTACTCCACATTATCCGATTCAATTGCGATCGATACAAACCAAAATGACAATATCTCCATTTACGAGTAGATGGTAAAAACTTAAATGAACATTGAAACTCTATTTCAGAATTTACTTCTTGTCTACGAAGGGTATACCTCATACACCATAATACTTCAACGATAGCTGTTAGCGTCTACTAAAACCGATAGCGACATCATTGGTGTGGCAGTGGCTCTCTCCTGGTTGCATAGTCTTATCACGTTTTTGAGAACTTGGAACATCCTTAGTCACTGTGCGAATTACAAGTACCTTCTCTGATCCATTTTGTTGCATTAGTATTGAATAATTAGCATAACCATCCGGCTAAGAAGGCGTCTGATATATCTGTTCAAAGATGCAGGCCCTCTGAGATCAATTTATGTTGTTTTAAAAATGCGACAACTCTTCCTGGCACCATCGAATATATGTCAAAGAAATCTTTCCTCACACTTTTGAGTATTCAACCCAACATCCACTTTAGAATTGCTCTTGAAAGCGTTTTAAAATACTTCCACTTATCCCATTCTCATACATGTTGCATGGGCTTCTTTTTATTACATTAGTTATTCACACAATTTTAAATATTATGTGTGTGTACTTGTTTTAATAAATATTAATTATTTAACCTACTGTATTCGTTTGCTGAATTTTGTATCTAATTCTCATATTTAAGAGGATGGGGTGCATTTGTGCGTGTATATGCAATTTAAATAAGAATGAAAATCAAAAATTCTAGTTTAAAAGACATTAATAATTTTAAATTTATTCCATGAAAGAACTATTTTGTTTTTGCTCGGACATATTTCTGTACTTTTTAACAAAATATGTCTTTAATATAGAATGGACTGATAATTAAGTTTTATTCTTTCACGTTATGGTTGAGTAAAAATTATGTAATGATGTTTTTATTCCGATTATTGATTTCAGTTGTTGTTTCCTTCCCTTAGGCAAGTTGTTAGAGCCTAAGACAGGTCGGACTTCTAGATGCACGCATGATGCTGGCCGTAACACAATACAGGTGACAGTATGCTTTAGTTCGGTTACACCTCAATTTCGAGGGAAAACTCCCGGGGGAAGTCAGAGGCCACCCACCTCTCTTCCCCTACCACCAACCTCACTAGAGGAGTTGCGGCTCGACGGCTATTTAGAGTACCCCCATGCAGCAAGGACTCTACGCATTTACACACATCCATGTCTTCTCCGGGATTCGAACCCAAGCTCTACGGCACAGCAGTCAGCCTCGCTAACCACTATACCGGATAGGCGACATTGACTTCAGTTACTTACTTAAATTGTTTTCAGAAAGTTATCAATTTTTTTTAATTTGATAATTAGCATATTGCAAACACGATAATAGGTAACGATGTCAAGCGATATTGTCTCATTTTCTTTGTGAGTCAACATTGAACCAAAATAACGAAATTTCGAGTTGTCAATATTATCAACAAAGAAACTTATAATCGAAATTCAGAAGTATTTTTTTTATTTTAAAACAAGACCATACACAATTCTATTATTTTATGGTAGCCATAGTAATTTCTCTCTAAATAATCGTGTTATGTTTTAAAGAATCTATAGTTTCCTTGGAAACAATAAATATAAACACGGTGAAAAAAATTCTCTCAGCTAGAGTTTTCATTTATTCCATACTTTCACTATCGATAATTCATTAAAACCGTGGGCAATACGTGCAGCTACTTTAGAGTTGAAAAATCACTAGTTTCTGGCATCAATAAACTTGATTTCGTGATATTCATATGACTGAGCTCACTTTGATTAATATCGGATAAATACAGATGAAATTCAGAATAATTTTTTTAACGGTGTTATGTGTCTCTAAACTAGCGATACTCAAACTGCGGCCCACTGGGCCTTTTTAAGTGGCCCGGTCATGGCCCATTGCTCTGAAAAATTCTTGTTAACTTTGTTTAAAATCAAATATATCAATTATGTATTTTACTCTCGATGTCGTTTGGGAGCTAATTGATATTTTTTTCTGATTAGTGATAATAGACAACAGTGAAGTAGAGACCATTTTATGAGTGGGACTAAGTGTTGACTATCTTTCATATCTTGCAAGTGAAAAATATTCGAAAAAAATAGATTTTTTCAAGATGATCGGGAAGTTAACTATTTTGTAGTTATAAACAGGCATGGTTTAGTAATTGTTTGATTTGTCACGAAAGTGTTGTATTTAAAAAATACTAATAAACAGGAATCATTCAATGACACTTTTCCCTCGAAGATCTCTTTCAAGAAGTGATGAATAGGCTTTCTTGAATAATCTTTACAACAGCAAAAAAGTGTTTTGTCAGTGGTAATGTCTCAGCGGTAACAAAGGCACTCTATGAAATTTGTTATATTATTGGTAATCATATGAAACCGTTAACTGATGCAGAAATTGTGTAAGAGTGATTCTTAAATGCTTCCAATTTAGAAAAATTTAGGGGCAGAGAAATAAAAAATATAAAAAATAATAATTAAAAAAGCAAAAAATAGGAGTTTTAATATTTTGATCAATTTCCACATTTTAAAATTTCTATGTTATCTTGGTCTTAAAGCATTTCTCCCCCTCCTCCATCAATTCTCATGTTGCAACCCACGTGAAATAGTCATCATATGTATGCGGCCCGTATGAAATTACTGACATCTGTATGCGGGCCTGCAGAAGATAAGTCATTTTTATTTTACTAAATGAGAGTACCTCTGTGGTCTAAACAATACCAATAACTCTTGCGTATTCTGAGCTAAAAAAATTATCAATAAGGAAATTTTGCGAAGTGTATAGATCTCAAAATTATTTTAATGGGATCCAATATATATATATACAGTCGACTCTCGCTAAACCTTCGATAATGCGAACCTCTCGCTAATTCGAAGTATATGCTCAGTCCCTGGAAAAACTCTTGATATTTCGAACTAAAACAATACGTTTTGGTACACTCAATGTTTCGAAGTAAAATCTGTGACTGGCCAGGCTACAACACGCGATACTTTGAAGTAATCGTATAAGACTCTCGACAATTCAAACACTCACTATCATGTAGAGTTCTGCAGCACGCAGGTTAGAGCTTACATGTTTTGCGTTGTATTGTCTCTGCCTGTCTCTCCTGTAACGTAGCCCCTGTGATAACCATCTGTCTGTCATCCCTTCTTTATGTTTCCCGGTTCCTCAAGCAAAAAGACATACAAAGTTTAACATGTGGCTTTACTACACCTGTGTTCAGAAAGGATAGTCCACCATTGGAAAGAAGAAATGCGTAGGATTGTATTGTGTATTTTTTTGTACGATTTATGACTCATCTATGTGACTTATGGCATGTAGCACCAAATAGGGCAGGGGTCGAACTGGACCCTGCCTTGAAGAACCAAGGGGGTTGCGGACAGTGTCTGAGGGAACCGATAACAGATTAAACAGATTTTTAAATATAACAGATTGTTTCGTCAAAAAGTATTAATTATGTACAGTATGTATTATTTTAATAATCGTTTTTAATACATAAATGTATTCTTTAAAAAAATACAGGACTTTTAACTTCTGTATAATATTTATACTGTATAATATGCTTTTTTTTAAACACTTTAAAATAATTTTATACATAGGTACAATTGTTGTTTTATTACATAGTTTTAAATTTAAATGCGTTAGAAAAAAATTCTCTTCATGTATTTAGGAGTTTTTCCCTACCCTCTGGAAAATTCGAACTCTTGATAATACGAAGTTTCTATTGGTCCCTCCAACTTCGAATTATCAAGAGTCGACTGTATATATGTATATGTGTGTGTGTGTGTGTGTGTAACAAAAAAGAAAAAAATCCAATAGAAATCCGTTATGAAGCCCAGTATTTAAATTAATAAATTCAAGCTTAGGACTGGAATACAGGGTTATATATTAAGTTTCAGAGTTCTTTTGTAAATTATTATCCTTTCCTTGTATTTTGAGAGAGATTTCTCTCTATTTTCACTTTCATACTTTTTTTTTACGTGCATTTAAATTTTCGCTTTTTTTTTAATTGTATTTTTCAAATTCTACTAAAACTCCTATTTACTCTTTTTCCTTTTTGCATGTGTGCCTTCATTAATTTTAATATTTTTCCTTTATTGTACTTTTTTATTTCTCCACAAAATTTTGTTCATTTTTATCCCCTGATAATATTTTTCGACCTTTAATTCTGCTTTATTAGACTAATTTCTTCTTATATTTCTACTGCAACAATCAATGACTTTGTACTTGGAAGGTTGCGGTAAGTATAGAGAAAAGAAGAAAAAAGGGATCATTTCAATTTCTTGTCTTTTGTTTCAAGCATGCTTTTTCTTCCTCTTTTTATTTTTTCCCTACTTTTTCTTTATTTTTATTTCTCTTTCTCTCTCTCGAGCGCGCTTTTTTCTTAATTTCCCATTATTTCTTCCTTTTTTTGTGCGCTTCTGCATAATTTTTTCAGATTTTATCTTTTCTATACCATCCTAGACAAAAGCGATTTATTTCTTTTCTTTATATAAGCTTGATTATCATTCTCATAAATTATCATAATTATCTCTCTACATTTTCTTTCATTTTTTCCAAAATTTTGTTGCTATCCATACTATTGGTCTTTCTAGAGCTACTTAATTATTCGTCTTACCTTTATTTAATTTTTTTAAATACTTATTCTCTTTTAAAATTTTATCATTATGGTTTCCTATTTTTATCATGCTATTAATTACTGCACATCTATTCCTCTTTATTTGCCGCTTATATAGCCTCTTTCCCTCATTCCATCATTTCTTTAGGGGAGGAAGAAAAGCGAACTTGCTTTAGTTTATATCCTTTATTATGAAATAATAGGCCATATCAATGATTCACTATCGCACGCTTCTGAACGATAAATTTTTGGAAACCTATTATCTCTCTTTATCGATTAACGTGCGCCGTAGTTCTCTGCGCTTGTTACGAGCCGCTACATTCGCTTTCATTACAAGTTTTGAGTTCGGACCCCACGCTACTTTTTCACTTACAACCGGACGTAGACACTATTGGAAAATTATTGCAGGAAAAAATGAATTACTCATGAAATACATGGTATGTTAATATTTCACTGATTTTTTCGCTTACTACCTTATGCACGCAAATGTAATAACGTATCATAAGAATTATTAAAAATTTTAAGTTAAACTAACAATTTTGGCAAAATATTCTTGGGAAAAATCGTGCATTAATTTGGGAAACCTTCTTTATTCTCCATTTTTTATAAGCCAAAAATGTTTTGATCCAGTTTGCTAAAGTTTTAGCTATGCTCTAACGGACAGCGACTAGAAATAAGAAGAAATGCGTGCTTTTGTTACACTTGCGGTCCATTAAATGTTACAGCTTAAATACTCATAAATTTAAAAAGATTATATTTTAAACCACATTATTTGAACATGGGATAGTTTTAAAAGTATTCTGTAAAAAAAAGGAAATAAAAATCACCTGTTAAATGTAGATTACAATGCGAAAATGTTTATATTCAAGCGAATGATAAATGCTGAAAGTATTTTCTACGCAAAAACTTTTTAGAACTTAAGTGTGTAGTGATTATAAAACCATTTAACTTATTTTTTAAAAACGTTTTTAGGGTTCTTTTTAAGCATTTAAGAAATCTTGAAGCTATTTTTTTTACGAAACCATCAAGTTATAAATAAAAAAACGCTTAACTTAGTAAGAAAAAGTAATTTAAAAATTAAGGATTACACACACACACACACACACACACACATATATATATATATATATATATATATATATATATATATATATATAAAGGAACTAACGCCCATAGTTAAATCAGGTGGAAGATGGAGTCGAATGGAAAGTCTGTTATAAAAATACTTAGTTAATATTACTTCTGTCGAATATAATGGCCTTAGGATAGTTGGATAGTTGTAGTAGAAAATGGATGTAGTAAATATTTTTTAAAAAATACACAGTGTGAAGAAGGATATAAAGTTGGTCCTGCATTTTATGAACCACTATTTTGCGAATACCTCTATTTTACGAACATTTTCCTGGAATCAAGAACGTAATGTATATTGAAAATAAATTTCTATTTTTCGAATTTATAATTATTTTTTTTACTTAAGGGTTACTTTAATCTACGGTATCCTGAAACAAAACAAATCACCATTAATTGCTGTAATTTATATTATGTACATAATGGTAAATTACAATAGTCTGTACAATATTACTTATAATATTAGGTATATATTGGTGAATCTCTTAATCTGGCAATAACTAGCTTATTGCTCTTTTATTCGATCATGATCTAAGTATTTCTGAATGCTTCTTTAAGTATGAAACCTTTTATAATAATGTGTGGGGATTTAAAACTTCAATCCATTATATTCCAAAGGATTTTGTTCAATATTATAAACAAAAAAGGGAAATGTTGGCTTTTCATAAAATTTGTTAAACTCCACTTTTTTATAAAACAGTACTCAGTCTTGCAATGTACAGTACTGCAGCATCCATTTCTTCATTGTTTCAAAAATTTCTGTTATCTGTTTTAATCCATAGTATTTAAATTCATTTTTTTTTGTGTCACAAGTAGAATATATTGCAAATTATACATCTACAGGATGTTGCCAAATTCGACTGACAAATTCAGAGGGGTGATAGTTGTCAGCACGGGACAAATCAACGTAATATTTAAGGTCGCAAACCCCGTTTACTCGGAGTATCATTCGCAAAAATAGTTATGAAGAGTGCGATATATAGTGGAATGAAAAGGTAAGAAATACATTTATTAGACATAAAGCATGTTTATAATACAAACAATGCATCACAGCTCGACATCAGAAATGTAATGAGAAGTGATTGTCACAGGAATTGTTCAAAGTTGCAGCCACAAAGGCCATAACACAGCCGACACTGTGATGCATTGTTTGTATTATAAACATGTGTTACGTCTAATAAATGTATTTCTTACCTCATATTGCTCCTTTGCATTCCACTATACATCGCACTGAACTGTTTTTGCGAATTACTCTAACTAAAAATGGTTTGCGACCCTAAGTTCTATGTTGATTTGTCGTCCCCAAGCTGCCTTTCATCATCCTTCTGAATTTGTCGGTCGAATTCGGCAACATCCTGTATAAGAACATATTGTTACCCAACAAGAATATAGAGGCTGCATAATTTATTTAATGAAGCAAGTACGCTGACTATAGAGAAATGATGTCGTTTTCTATTATTTACATAATTATATATCACAAATACTGAGCTCTTATTTAACCCATTCACTGCCAACTAGAAGATATCTCGTAGCTTGGGCTGAAATTTCAGATTGATTACATAACTCCATTTGAGTTAGGAAATATCAAAAAGGGTGAATAAAAATTTTATAAAAAACATATTAATAATCAATTTTTAATACTAAAATTATGACTTAGACAATTACATTATTACATAATAATTATATATATATATATATGAATGTATTCCAAAAATTCAAAAAAAATATTTTTATTGTTGTTGCTGTATGTGATGAGGTTTAAAGAAAGAATCACCGCAAAGTGCTGGGTTGTTGGGACAATCTGGACAAAAACACCTAGTCCCCTTACGTTGTTCTTCTTCTTTGCTTTATACACTTTCTACAGGGCTTTGTAGGCATCCTTTTATTTTCTGTGGGAGGAAGATGTTCTAAGAATTGAAAATCAGTTGTATTTCTTTTATAGTTGCTGCTTTCTCCTGCATTGCTGCCGTCACCATAAAGCCTTATAGGCTTTTCCCAGACAGGATCATTACACTTCTGTACGAAAATCTGACATAACATTACACATCTCACCAGATGAAATTAGGTGACGAGCTAGTAAAATCAAGCAAAACGAAATTAAAATCTTTGTTTATGAAGATTTTTATTGAAAAAAAAACACTACGAGATAACTCGTAAACGGCACTCAGCATAGGAATCTTATTCGTAGACGCCAGGCTACGAATTACTACGTAGTGATTTTTTTTCAAGAAAATACCGCAAATGCTATTAACTTAATTTTATTATAACTTACTTTAATACAATAACTTTATATTATTACGTTTTGTAAAATTTCATGTTTTCTTTAAAATAAAACCTTGGCACACAGGGCAACACTCTCTAAATTTACCTGGAAGTCAATGGATTAACTAGACAAACTCTAAATGCAGCAGAACAACACTAAAATTATTAATATTTAATACTAAATAAATTAGGTTAATAAAAAAATAGCAGCCATTAAAAAATATATATATATATATATATATATATATATATATATATAAATATAAAATTATACTTTATATATATATATATATATAATTCCAATAATTTCAGGAGTATATTAAAATTATTAAAACATTATTTTCAGCAGAGAATTTCAAGCAATAAATTTGAAATTTATTTCACTTACTTTAATTTTGCTTTATTCTACATTTAATGTGATTTTATCAATGTACTTAAAGAATAAATGTCTATATAATTTAGTTTGAAAGAAATCTTAATTCAGATAGCTGTTTTAATCTTTTTTTAGAGAGCTGATTTCAAGAAAATATTTTTTGTAATTATAGAAATTTTAGGGGTTGTAGAATTATAGATATTGTTTTTATAAGACTGATATAATGCAATTATATTTAATCTATATAGCTTTATGTAAATCACAAGACAATGTGTTAGATTTTGTAAATAGAATAATAAGTCGAAATGTTGTTTGTTTTTCGTTTTGTTTTAAATACTAGTTAATGTTTCAGTTATACTAACGCGCTGCCTGCTAAAAATCAATAATATCGGCTTATGTAGAACCCCAATTTTTCTTTTCTAGTTTACACATTAACCATTCATGACTATGTTGAAGAGGACTCAGTTTCCATTATATTAAGAAATTGATCGATTCAATGGCTGACAGATGCCGTGTCAGTAAGTAAGTAAATGCGTGGAACACGAAATGTTAGAATTATATCTTGTAACTAATTCAGTGTAATCATTCAAGCAGTTTGTCATCTACATAGCTTTCCATCTCTACTACGTAGCAACGCTAAATTTGGTAAAAATGTATTGCGTTTATCAGTTGAAAGCACGCACATTTTTATATTTATGTCTTCCTATAAACCTTTTTTAACCTTAGAATTTGGTTTCAAACCATTACAATAAATCATTTCTCATTTGTTTTATTGCTTTGTATCCTTTTGAATGTTGTTCTTAAATTAATGTGCAAAGCAGTAAATGTTTCCATAATTTTGCATTCAGAACATTTCAAATCAAAAATAAAATAATAACAATAATAGCTAGCTTGACGTGACTCACTCGTAAAAAGGACATTTCTCTCAACAGCTTAATAACATTTGTTTCTAATTTTAGGTAAAAATTCGGTTCAAATTCCGGGTAAAATTACTTTTTAAAACAATCGTTATTTTAGGTATCGAAAATTAATTGATGACATCGTTTAAGGTATCCGACATTTTCAAAAGCGCATAAATGGATAATTTTCATGATATTTAGTGTCACTTAAATTAGAATATATGCATAAAATTGTTTTAAGGACATTTTGACAAAAAAAAATTTATTTAAATACAATATTTTGGCAAAAAATTAACTTAGAATAATCTTTTTTCCAAATGTTCTCCTTTTGTGGAAAATGGTTCTATTATAATAATATTTTGCCTGTATATAGCTCAGACCACTCTACAGAGGCTCAACTAGAATTCTTGAAATATATAATTTAGAAGTGGGTTTATTCATATTTTACGACAACAAAGGGGAGCAACTTTAAGAAAAAAGCGCGAATAATTATTTCAATTGGTGGTAACTGAAAATAATGTGAATTTTTCAAAAATTCTAGTTGAGCCTCTGTAGAGAGGTCTGAGCTATATACAGGCAAAATATTATTATGATAGAACCATTTTTCACAAAAGGAGAACATTTGGGAAAAAGATTATTCTAAGTTAATTTTTTGCCAAAATATTACATTTAAATAAATTTTTTTTGTCAAAATGTCCTTAAAACAATTTTATACATGTATTCTAATCTGAGTGACACTAAATATCATGAAAATTATCCATTTATGCGCTTTTTTAAAATCACGGTTCCGAACGTAGTCGGATACCATAATGTAGATAAGGAGTGTTTTTCATTTACGGTACTATTGAATATATCATAAATGACATTCTCAATAAATTTCTTTGTAATTTTTTATCGGGAATATTCATGAATATGTAATAAAGGATGTAAAATAATTGTACGCAATGAAAGATTTAAAATGAAAATCAGTGATATTATATATATCGTCGGTCTAATTATCAGACTGCGTAACTCCATCTGGGATGCTAATTTGATACAGTAGGGCTTGGCGCGAAGTTGTTGTTTATGTTCGCCAAGATAGGCGATAATATTACAATATGGTTTACTTTGATATTTTTATCGTGTGATAATGTGGTTGTCATGGGGATAACGTATATTAGTGTTAGTTTTTTGTTTTGGTTTTTTTCCCGCGGAATCTCTGCTCAGCAAAAGTAGCACATTGTTACAAATTTTATGTAATGAACGCTTAAAATAGTGTTAATAATTTATATCTGGAAGTGTAATACATTACTATTACTTTTTTTGTATTTATTTTATGTTAAAATCTTGCCACCACCTCTCTCTTCGAAATCTAGATTTATTATTGAATAAAAAATTAGTGATTACACTGATCGAGGAATAAATTAAATGCGGAGCGCGCACTGAGACATGGCGTAGACAAAACAAAAGAATTAAGGAATCGCGCCAAAAAGCGTTTGGTGCGTTGCACTCCTATATCAAATCAGTTACACCGGTGGAGTTACGCAGTCTGATAGTTAGGCCGACGATATGTTTTTTTGTTGTTGTTTTGTTTATTTTTACACTGTCCCAATCCACGAAGTTGGCTGTGTACATAATGACCAAACTTAATATAGTTTTTATAGTTTGAAACTAAGAGCAATTTTTAATATTTTGTCTTATTTTAAAATGTCTCATCCCAGTGTTTAAGGATATTCTATTCATTTGCCATTTGGTAACATTCACACTCAATTACGTTCTAGTAAAAAAATACTTTTTAAACAAATTGACTTTTATATTATTTTAAAAAAGCTAAAATTATTGAATGTATGAGGGTAAGTCGGAAAGTAAGTTTCCCCTGTCGACTGTGGTCAGAGTTGTGTACTAAACTCAAAACAGAATAAGACATTAAAGATAAGATTTAACTTTATTTTACCACATGAAAACCAAGTACATTTGAGACATTTGTCACACCACCTTATGAGCTTCAAAAACACCTCCAGGAAAAACTAAGGGCTTTGCATATGGAAGAAGTGTTTACTTTCGCATGGACTTTTTGGAGATTGGAACTATCAATGCTACGCGTTACTGTGACACCCTGTCAAAATTGAAAGAGGTGATTCGGAACAAGCGGCCTGTCTTTCTCAAATCTGGAGTTCTGTTGTTGGATGACAATGCAAGACCTTACTCGCCTACGGCAACGCAAAACCATATTGCAACTCATGGTTGGCCTACACCATCCGCGATACAGTCCTCATCTCGCACCAAGTGATTTTCATCTGTTTCCGGCTTTGAAGAAAAATCTCGCCTGAAGGCGTTTTTGAAGCAATGCTAAAGTCAAATAAGCCGTTAATGCTTCCGTATGCAAAGCCCAAAATTTTTCTTGAAGGGCTTTTTGAAGCTCATCAAGTAGTATGACAAATGTCTCAATGTACTTGGTACTTATGCGGAAAAATGTGTTGTACGAAGTAATTGCATGTATTTTCAGTTGAATTCATATGTAAAATAATAATTAAAAAATATATAGAAAACTCTCTAGGCAGTTTTGAAGTATCAATGAAATATGTCGAAAAAATTATTTATATAAAAGTAAACTTTAATTGGCTTGCACTGCATACAATTTTTCTTAAAATTTATACCCATACAGCTTTAAAAACCAATAAATAATAATTGTGAAAGATCAACTACTATGCTTCAAAGAAAAAACATCTGAAAATCATCCATTTTAGTTACAAATTCTTCTTCAAAATCAAAATATTTTTGTCTTTTGGTCAATTATCTCCAGAAGTACTGATCTTAATGAAATTAGGTACATACACAAAAGTATAATATAACTCAAAAAACAACAATTATGCAACAGTTATGGTACAGACACTGATGACATACATATTACCAGTTGTAAAAAGAAATAATAACTTGGGTTTAGCAGGGAGTATGGCCCTCTCCAAAATTGAAACAGATTTCACAACGTGAATTTATGCTGGACATGAGGCAGTCATGATTTCTGTGGCAGACATTTCCATTCCTCCAACAAAGCTGTTTTTAGGCATAGGATGGTACTGGGCGGTAAAAAGCGAGTTGCAATTGCCTTCCTGAAACAGTTCCAAATCGACTTAGTAAGCTTAAGATCTGGGGATATGACTGGCTAATCCCATCCGGGACATGTTCATACTTACTACCTTGAAAAGCAAACATATAACTCCAAGATTTCATTTTTATACCTCACAGCAGTCAGAAAGACTCTATCAAACAAATGGAAATATGTGTGCTCGTCCAACATGATGCCTGCTCAAACCTTCGCTTCCATAAGGATTTCTTTTTCAAATGTTAGAGTCCCTGGTTTCCTTCAGATGAAGGTGTGTTGCGTGTCAATGGTTTAGCTGCATCTTCAAACGTTAGTGAATAGAATGGTCTACTGATTCTAACTCCAGGTCGATATTCTCTTCATCATCGTAAACGTGCTCTTCTTGGCGCATAAGGGAGCGGGACCCAAAATCAAGCCTTCTTTCAAACAGACCTCTCTCATGTAGCGTTCTGAAACATTAAACGTTGAAACATGATTTTCGTTTTCCTCAAGAAGGTCGAGAGATAGCTGAGAAGCTTTAGTACTTCCATTATGCCTCGCTATAATAGACAAACAGTGGCGCACACAAGGGGGGTGTCCTAGGGGTCCGGACACCCCCCATAGCCCTTGATTTTTTTTATTGGTTATAATCCTAGGTATATATTACGTAAAATTTAATTATGTTTTTGTTATTAATAATTAATTTTATTAATTAATGCTAATTATTTATTCAATAATTAAATTTGTATTGTTTTTGGTCCCGAAAATCGACAAAATCAAAAATATGTTGGGCGGCGTATAGTAGCATATACCAAAATGGAGGACTTTGGACTCTGGACCCCCCCTTGGAAAATTTTTGTGTGCGCTACTGTAGACAAATATCGATATTCATTGATCGGTGTTTTCATTTCTTCTAAATACGCTGCCCACACACATGTACCCTTGCACAATTAATACTAAAAATTTGCATCTTTATTTAGAAGTCTAAATTTTATCTTTCATTCAGTCACTGAGTTCAACTCCATATGCACACTTTCTCTTAGTTTTAAATACCAGTGTATAACAATACAATATCAAAATTTTGCTAACGTGGAATCCTGGTGCCACTGAAGTGAATCTGATACACATAAAATCTATAGAGGTCGATAGTATTCACTTTGGTATGGAAGTGTGGATAGCGATGTGCCAGCTCAGGTGTCTTCCTCGTAACTTAACCGGGGTTCAAAACTACATGATTCACCGCCAATATTCCTACGTGTCGCTTCATAGTGCGACGTTAATAAACGCATAAACAATCACTCACTCACCTACAGTCCTAGTTCAGATTCAGAAAATAAACAATTTGATAAACAATCAATCCCTATATGTAGAATTTATCATTTAATAATAACTTTTGTCTAACCGCTAAAATTTCTCGCAGCTCAAAAATTTCTTTAAAATTACATTTTATTGTTTTTAAAAGACGTAGGATGCATAGGCAGTGGCATACACAAGGGGGGTATCGGGGGTTCAACCTCTCATAGACCAACAAATTTTTAGTTTTTTTTCACAAAGAATACCCTTTGGTGCTTTCATATAAGTGTTTTTAGAATGTAATCCCCCATAAGGGAGTTCTCTGTACGCCAATGTGTACAGGACATGTTTCCGAATCATCGTATATGTTCCGTAGATATTGATTACACAAACGAAAATTACTACAGTCTTCTAATGAAATTATTGTATAATAATACCATAATTTATCCCACTCGTCGATTTAAAATGGGATGAAAAATTTTGTGCTTTGCATTTTAAAAAAAGGCGATCTATAGGATTTATACAATTAGACAATGTACAGGCTTTTTAATATCTATTGACAAAAAGCGTGTTATTCTAAAATGGTTGCATTATTTTATAATCAGTTCCCCGTATTATGGTCTTTCATGTCGTTTTAAAAGAAATAAAAGTTATATACATTACATAGAAATTTTATATTGATGTATGCTTTTCTGTGTGGAAATTTCATAATTTCATTTCATTTTCTTTCTAGATTCTTCCAACATTTAGAAGATCTACCTTCTACGTCATCGTCATCGTTTTGTTTACTTCTTTATCAGTACTTTTTCACTTCATGCAACTGTTCTCCAATAACAGAAAGTACATGGCGAAATGGTACAACTCTACAAAAACTACCTGGCATTATGCTAAGAAAGCAATTCAACGTCAACATTTTCTACCTCCAGTACCCACATGTCCGTCTCAATCAGATTTGAAACTCGTGATAATTGTCTGCTCAGCTGCTCAAAATTTTGCAGCAAGGCAAGCCATTCGTTCTACTTGGGGCAAGGAATCAAGATGGACCAAAGACACGAAGACTTTTTTCATCATTGGAAGATCTTCCGAAAATGTCACAGATATGTTTGTGCACATGGAAAAGGCAGAATATGGTGATATTATACACTATAATTTAACAGATTCATATTTTAATCTTACTTTGAAATCTGTATCCTTGTTGAAATGGGTTACTAACAATTGCACCAATGCTAAATATGTGATGAAAACAGATGATGATATGTTTGTTAATGTACCAGTTATTCTCAAAACTGTATATCAACTAGATATACCTCATCTTTTAATAGGAAAGCTAATAGTGAATGCTAGACCAATTCGAGACAGATCGTCCAAATGGTATGTACCTAATGATATGTATTCCGATCAGTTTTATCCCAATTATCTTTCTGGAACAGGTTATGTAATGTCACAGAATGCTGCAGTTTTATTGCATAATTCTTCTTATTTTGCTCCTTATATATCTTTAGAAGATGTTTTTATCACTGGTATATGCGCAAAATTAGAAAATATAAAACCTAAAGAAAATGGTTTGTTTACTTATGCTAAACAAAGAAAAACTCCTTGCAAGTACTTATATATAGCAACCGCTCATAAAATGACTCCTAATGATTTGTATGAGACATGGGATATGATACACAATACTCATTTTAGATGTGTTGTGTCATTTTGGAATAATATTGATTTGCGATGATGATTATTATGGAGTCCAGGGGATCTGTGAAACTTTATTTAAATCATTGTGCCTTGGACATTATACTGTCGATCAATTTTTCTACTCATAAAAATGAACATTTAACTAAATATTGTGCCTCAAATATAGTAACAAGTTTTTTCAGGTATATTTTAACTATTTCTAGCGTGACTAAAATCTCCGTAAAACCTTTTATGCAAATATTTTAACAAATATATAAAAAGTAATGGATATTTTTATAAAATTTAAGTATAAAAATAGTATGTCTTGGAATCTAAGAAATTCCTCTAGATATATTTAAGTAATTAATTGACCAATTTAAATTTCTGTGTCTGGAAAATTCTAAATACATTAATACATTTCTAGATCGTTGTGTAATTTCTGAGCAGAAAGTATCATAGTGTTCCATTTTAGAATGGATGTAATTTTGCACTTCGAAACTGCTCAAGCTTTTAACTTTTGCAACGCTAACTATTAAGTTTTGTAGAGTTATTTTTTCATTCGGAGAATTGTAAGAAAAAGGGAGAGATCTTTAATCAATTTTTAAACATTATAAAGCGTTAAAAATCAAATTTTACGTTTTTCATCTAAATAATTTAACATTTATTTAAAATACTCGTTTGTAAAAATTAATTGATAAAATAAGTTGGAATACATTTTATCGACTACCTTTTATCGTTTATTCCCTGAAATATAAAATGTAGCAGTGCGCTTTCGGAAGAAAGAAAAAAAAAGCTTCTGCCCAAGAAAGTGTTTGTATTAAAATTAAATATAACGTAAAATATATAAACATATAATAAAATAATTATAATTTTAAACCTGTAGACACATGAATGAATATCAATGACTAGCAATTAAATATTGAATATTACAAGCATAAATTCATGAAACCCCTTCCTCCTGGCTGCAATACATCTAGGCAAAGAAGGGGGGGTATATACCTATACCCTATATACCTATGTACCTAATATCTTACAATAAATTTTTGTCAGATATTTCTTCATTGCTGTTTCATATACTCGATGTTTTATTATACCCATTTGTGGTGACATGCTATATGTCCCATATATGCTCAACTGGAAAAAAGTTTAAATACTTAGTTCAATAAAAAGCAGTTTGACTAGAGTGGAAATAATCCATAGACATATCCACTAATCCAATTCAAAGCCATTATGGTATTGTCTAAGTAAGAAATTGGCCTCAAAATGACGGGTCATGAAGGATGGCACAAAAGATCGCACAAAACATCCGCATTTATTTTAAATGCTAAACTGAACTCAACAGTAAATAGCACTCTCTCATATTAGCAGTAATAGGAATATGCCTCAATAAAACATTCAATAAAAACGCTGGTCTGACTTTCTCTAAACGTGGATACGATGATCATCTTCAAAACTGAAGCAGGTCTCTTCCCCGTAGAGTATGTCATGCTTGTCCGCTGACCATAACGATGATCGAGTGCGACACCCATTTAGAAAGCTATGTCGAAGCTGAGAGATTAAGCGTAACGTTTATTAGGTGACATAACCGTAACTCTCTACAGGGACGTACACAAGGAGGTACAACCCCTGAGCAATACACCAACAATATTTTTACCTTTTACCGTTGAGGATACCTCTCGGTGCTTTCGTCTACGTGTTTTTTTTAAAAAATATATCCCTCCCAATAAGAGAGGTCTGTATGTCCCACTGACTCTCTACCTCGGCAGAAAAACATGAAAAGGTGGAAGATATCATAGTTGGTTTGAAGAAGCTACAAGATGTTTTGCGCTGGATAATATCATTGAAACAATTCAAGCCTGTAGTACAATCAACCGATCCTGTTTCGTAGTATTTAAACACATTGGCTTTCTATAGCTTTCAATTCGCCGTTGCGAATTTTGCAAAAAAATTATCGTTCCCTCAGTAAGTACCTACATACAGCAACATCTATCTAGGTTAATGACGTCCAATTTGGCTACCTCGCTTCAGAAATCCCTGCTATTCGAACCTACTTGAAATTGGTCAGTTGTATATAAAGTGTTTGAATGCATTGCAATGGCCTTGTTAGTAGCATTTGGGAGGTATTACAACGGCATTATTGACAAAACTTTTGTTCTCTGCAACTGTTTGCTGCTACCAGTTACACAGTAGAAATGGGAGCTATGAATGAAATAGTGTGTTACTCTTCAACCACATGAAATCTTAATCATTTGAATAAAAACGAAAGTTAAGATAAAGAAATCTGCATAAGATATTTCGAAATAATTGAGATTTTTCCCTCAAAAATGTTTGAGCTGTTTTTCCCACCGCACAAAAATGTGTATGAATGGTGTGCAGAGGTATTATTGATTCGATCAAGAGAATAAAAAATTTTTTAAGATTTCGTAGTAAAAATAGAAAAGACCATATTTCAAATAATGTAAACAATCCAAAAAATTAACCCAAAGTTACTTAGTTTAAGTTTTCATTCACTAACAGTGCCTTCTTAATCGTTATAACTCATAATGTAAGATCTTTATACTAATAATATAAAAGAAATCTTTGTACTGTATTTACTTTAATTTTGTATAAATTGTACAATTGCATGAATTTAGAAATTTCGAACAGAAGTTCTTAGCATTTAATTATTTATAATGCGTATTATATTAAGTAAAATGAAATTTTAAATAGTTAACTATGGTGTAAAAGGAGCAGAATTATTTTTTTTTAATTTTATGAAAATGTTTCATAGAAGGAAGAATTGTTAAATTTAGGGAACAATTGTTAATTTAATATTTCCTATTGATGTTAATAAAATCTTATCTAGTTTTTAATGAAGAATCGTTTTGAACATCGAAAAAGTTCTGGTATCTTAATTCTCCATATAACTTCAGGTTATACACATACTAAAATAATCTTTTTGTTAAAAGTTTTTTCTTATTATTACAGGTAAAATATAAACAAGCTTTTTTATTTTATTTGAAATATTTTATACCAATGTTTAATACATAAATTTATAAAGCAAGAAGTAAAAGAAAAATTTATTTGTATTATATATTGCAAGTATATTTTTATTAATATCAAATTGAATACACTCAGGTATTTTATGCCATTATAAATTGCATATCTGTGTAAAAGTTTTGAATTTTACTGAAAATGTTCACAAACTTAGTCTTTTTTGTCACTCAAAAGATTAAACGAAAAAGCAAAAGAAGACAATTCATCTCTTATTTCTATATGTATCTGTAAAATTATTTTGCTTATTTGTATGAAAATACATTGGGTCACTTTAGTTGCTCACTGTTAACTTGTAACAGTAAAATCAATCATTGCATTTATATAATAAAAAATGTTTTCGGAATTTTGGTCGTATTTTTTTCGTATTCAAAGTGTCATAGTTCAAGAAATAATGAATTAATATTATAATTTAAAATGGTATTCCTATTTTATAATTTAAATAAAGTCATATATGAGTATGTTCAAATTATTTTAAGTAATGTTCAAAAAAAATTCTTGGTGTGCCCTCATTCATTTAAAAAAAAAACATGTTTTTATACAAGTTATGAAAACTTGTATTTTTACACTTAAATAAATTTTCAGATTAATGAAGATGACTCAACATTAGCTTAAAGCAAAAAATTCAACGAAAATCTCAAACTTTCGATACAACGATTTAATAAGATAACACATTAAATTTCTCTATCAATTAAATGTTTTGAGAATAAACTTGCCTTAGCTTTTCTTATTAAGCAGGTACTTTGAAGCTCAATATTTCATATTTTTATTAAATGCTGTAGAGAAAACACAGAATCCCCCCTTTTAACCTTTTTTTTCAGTTTCTAATAATAATATCAAGAATCAAAATTAAGAGAAAATTTCGAAACCTGTCAAATTTGTCTCATTTCCCATATATGTTGCATCTTAATATAATGCTACGAACAAAGTCACTAAGCTCCTTTGACTTATTGTTTTAAAAAAGCATAAATATGAACTAAAAAACCACTAGCAACCCTTTTATAGCTTTCTGTTACGCATCAAATTACGTCACTATCCAGATCTATTTCTTCAGGGAGTGTCCGGATACTTTTGGTCAGATGATGTATTACATAAATAAAAGATAAAAGTTTTTAAAACACTGCATTATAACTTTCTTTTCTAAAGCACTTTAGTAAAAACTGAATTTTAGGAATTAAAGTCAGCAATTTTTTTAACACAATAAATAATTCTTATTATAATCAGGCTGAAGCTAATGTTTCCAATGCTTTAAAATTTAGTAAATTACACAGGTCTGCAAAAAAAAAAAACTTTTAAAAAATTGTTTTGATTTTATTAACTGATCTTTATTTAGTTATTTGCGCTGATTTCAAAAATGACATGGGTTTTTATCTATCACGTAAGGCTTGCCTACAAAATAAAGGTAAAATATTTGAAAAAAGTACAAAAAACGAAAATTTTGGATTTGTTTTTATTATTTTAACATAAACTAAAAGGAAGAAAAACAAAGATAAATAGCTTAAATAAGAATAATAGTGATACACATGTGTTGAAAAAATGCTACTATAAGTCTTTGTAAAAACGTTTTCTTTTCCCATCGAAGCTTCTTTTAGTACTTTTTCGGCTGTGTTCTTGTGAATTTTCCCGTTTTAACATCCAACAGTTGTCTGCCATCATGTTGACATTCCAACGATCTTGGTATCTGCACTCCATTTCTTTTATATCCTGATGGAAACGTTCTCCTTGTTCCTCACTTACAGCCCCAAGATTTTCTGGAAAGTAGTCCAGATATGAGTGGAGGAAATGGACTTTGACACTCATGTTGCAGCCCAATATTTTGTAGTTTTGTAACAATTCAGCAACCAAAGCTTTGTAGTTTGGATCTTTTTTGTTTCCAAGAAAGCCTGTTACAACAAGTTTAAATGAATTCCAGGCATTTTTTCTTTCATTTCCATTTTAGTGACAAAAGTTTCATCTTTTAAAAGTTTTCTTATGTCAGGCCCAACAAAGATGTCCTATTTCAGCTTAGCATCGGATAGACCAGTAAACTGTTCTCAAAGGTACTTGAAACTCTCTCCTTCTTTGTCTAATGCTTTCACAAACTGTTTCATTGGCCGCAATTTTATATGAAGTAGTGGAAACAAGATCTTCTTAGGATCTACTAAACTTTGTCTTTCAACATTTTTAACTCCAGGAATAAGAGCCTTTCTGATTGGCCATGTCTGCTTTACGTTGTGTGTTTCCTGTCACGGCTATCCCATTCACAGAGGAAACATGAAAACTTCGTGTAACCACTTTGTTGACCTAGTAACATAGAAATAACTTTCAAATCACCACAAATGGTCCATTTATGGTCAGAGTAGCTGAGCTTATTAAGAATAAACTCAAGATTTTCGTAGCATTCTTTCAAATGGACTGAGTGTCCAACAGGCACAGAAGCATATCGGTTACCATTGTGAAGAAGTACGGCTTTCAAACTCCTTTTTGACGAATCAATAAAAGGTCTCCATTCCTCTGGTTCATACATAATTTTGAATATTTCCAAAATTGCAGGTACATTGCTGCAGAAAACTAGGTCCCCCTCTTGCGTAAAAAAAGGGACAAATTCCTTTTCTCTAAATCGGTACCACGAAAATGAAACACCGGAGTTTAACAAATGTCTTTCTTTAAGTCTAGACCCTAAAACTTCAGCTGTGTCCTTTGGAAGGCCCAGATCTCGTACTAAGGCGTTCAAATCTGATTGAGATAAAAGTTCAGGGTCATTTGTACCTGGATCGTAGCCATAATCACTGTCGCTGCTAATATGTGATATTTGATCTAAATCGTCTAAAATATTGTCCAGGGTATCCGGAGGTGAAGGAAGAGGCAAGTCAGATCCATGAGGTACAGGGCGAATAGCCTAACGTATGATGGTTGGGTATGAAATGTCCTTCCTGTTTTTTAAATTGAAACCTTGCACTGAACAAGAAAAAAAATAACAGTCATCACTGTGATTTTTAGGCTCTCTCCAAATCATGGGTACTGCAAAACGAAATGACTTCTTCTTACCTTTAAACGATTGTCTCAATTCTTCAACACACACAGAACAAACACACTACATGGGGCGCCCAAGATTTATCTTGATCCCCTAATTTAATACCAAAGTATGCAAAATACACTTTCTGAACAAATTTAGAAATGTTCCTTTGTTGCTTCTTGACGGTATAAGACCCACAAATATAACAGAAACAGTTAGGAGAGTTAACACATCCTCTAGTAGCCATTTCTTTTAAATACCGTAACACAAATCTGTTTGATGTTTACACCACAGTAGCTAGCTCCACACTGAGTCACTGACTGCAACCAAGATCACGGCGCACGACGCCTAGCAGCCAGAAGGATTGGGGAGGGGGCAGACAGAATGAGACATATCTCGTTCCAGTAGGAACTGGTATTCCGAGTTTAGATTAATTCTCATAGCAAATAAATAGAATAAAACTGTGTTTGTAAATAACATACATTGTTTAGTAACCTATTCACCATAAAAGATCCATAATTCAGACTAAATTCACCAATATATAGGCAATAATATTGAAAAATCGTACGCATACTGGACCTGAAACCCCCTGAAAATAAGAAAATTTCAGATGAAATTTGTGACTTATCTAAGGGTGATGGAATTTTTTCACTATTTTTCCCGTAATCAGCACAAAAAATATAGTTGAACCCACTAGTTAAATATACAACAATTTTTTCATCGCAGACCTGTGTTATTTGTGCCGCGAATTTCACTGTATCAAAATAAATGTTTCATGTAGACATGGAAAGTGGAGGAAATGTATAATGAAAAAGCATACACACATAATACGAATAGCGAAATAAAATTATTTTCCCTCTTACGGTATCCGACTACGTTCGGAACCGTGATTTTAAAAAAAGCGCATAAATGGATAATTTTCAGAATATTTAGTGTCACTTAGATTAGAACACATGTATAAAATTGTCTTAAGGACATTTTGACAAAAAAAATTATTTAAATACAATATTTTGGCCAAAAATTAACTTAGAATAACCTTTTTTTCAAAATGTTCTCCTTTTATGAAAAATGCTTCTAAAATAATAATATTTTGCTTACATAAAGCAAAAACTTCTCCAGAGAGTCTGAACTATGATTATTGAAAAATTCACATTGTTTTCAGAGTTACCACCAATTGAAATAATTCTCGGCGTTTTTTTTTTTCTTAAAATTTCTCCCCTCTATTGTCGTAAAACATGGATAAACCCACTTCTAAGTTATATATTTCAAAAATTCTAGTTGGGCCTCTCTGTACAGAGTTCTAAGCTATATATAGGCAAAATATTATTATAATTGAAGCATTTTTCACAAAAGGAGAATATTTTGAAAATGGGTCCTTCTATGTTCATTTTTTGTCAAAATATTGTACTTTAATAATTTTTTATTGTGATAACATTCTTAAAACAATTTTATATACATTTTCTAATCTAAGTGATACTTAATATCATAAATATTATCCATTTATATGCTTTTGCAAAATCACGGTTCCGAACGTAGTCGGATACCTTAACATCAGTGGACTACAGTTTTGCATTTATATTCCAAATCATTTTTTACTTAAAGCAGCTTTAATAGTAGTAAGAAATATCAATATCCCAAAGCAAAGTGTAAAACAAAATTTTTTTTCTAATACCTAAATTCATAGTTGTAAGAAGCTGAAATTATATTGAATTACTTTAAAAAAAGAGGTGTTACAATCGAAATTCATAAGTAACCCTGGATCATTATAAATTTGTCCATTCCCTAACCAGAGCTTGTAGCTGAAAGAGATCTCTCATTAAGTCATTAGCATTGTTTCATCCTTTAGTAATGAATAATTCAAGATTTTCCGAGAAGTTTTGCTTCGACGACAAACAATATGTGTCGCAGTGTGTGGGTGAGTTTTTCAAAAAAACATCAATTAGAAACCACGCATTATAATTTGTTTCATTTCGAAAGATATGATAAAATCAAGAATCTCCCCCATAATATCATCAATAATACAATATGCATCACCAATAACGCAAAAAATATTCGTTAATAATTCACAACCATCGATGGATCCATTCGCTCAGTAATCGCTGTAAAGCACTTCATATCATTGAATGCTATCTAACTCACTCCACTCAAATACGTGCCTGAGTCATTTATCTTATTTTACGAGTTAATCTAAGAGTGTTACAAAAATGCGGTTGCAAAATTGGATTTTGCGATATACTACGCTTTTCTTACAATTCATTTGAAATGTCACTAATTTTTTTTTTTTCTTTAATTTTCTCTACTAAAAGATTCTAAATTATTTGAGCTAAAGGGTGTTTTTTGAGAGGTATAGAACTTTAAATAGCAATAAAACAACGATGTATTATTCGATTGACATGAATTTTTTTATTCGAAAGATAATCTTGTGGCATTACATTTTAAATCTGATTTCTGGCATATGACTGCCACGGCTGGCTCGGATGTAGTCCAATCTGGACGTCCAATTTTCGATGACTTTTTCCAACATTTGTGGCCGTATATTGGCAATAACACGGCGAATGTTGTCTTCCAAATGGTCAAGCGTTTGTGGCTTATCCGCATAGACCAATGACTTTACATAGCCCCACAGAAAATAGTCTAGCGGTGTTAAATCACAAGATCTTGGAGGCCAATTCACAGGTCCAAAACGTGAAATTAGGCGGTCACCAAACGTGTCTTTCAATAAATCGATTGTGGTACGAGCTGTGTGACATGTTGCGCCGTCTTGTTGGAACCACAGCTCTTGGACATCATGATTGTTCAATTCAGGAATGAAAAAGTTAGTAATCATGGCTCTATAACGATCACCATTGACTGTAACGTTGTGGCCTTCATCGTTTTTGAAGAAGGATTCCACCAGCCCATAAAGCGCCCCAAGCAGTCAATTTTTCTGGATGTAACGGTGTTTCGACATACACTTGCGGATTAGCTTCACTCCAAATGCGGCAGTTTTGTTTGTTGACGTAGCCATTCAACCAGAAGTGCGCTTCATCGCTAAACAAAATTCGCTTATGAAAATCGACCATTATTTTCGAAATAAAATTGCACAATTTGAAAGCGTTTTTCAGGCGTGAGTCTATTTATGATGAATTGCCAAACCGAACTGAGAATAAATCACTTGACAGCTGTTAAATCGGTCGCCATCTTGGAAAGTAATGCCAACTTAAACTTCTATACCTGGAAAAAAAACACTCTGTATAATTAGCCTAGGACAGAGGTCGGCAAATTTCCGAGATAAAAAAGACAAGTAGTAAGTGAAGGTAAGTATTTAAGGTATCAAAGAGCCATGTAGTTTGGCCAGACGCGTACTCGGGAGGGAGCAGGAGGTAGCAGTCATAAGCAAAACTGCCTTGCTTGAATATTAATTTATATGTTACCCTTAAAGCGTGAAGTCCATTATTTCATAAAATAACTAGGTCAGGGATGGCGAACCACTGGCACGCGTGCCATTGATGGCACGTGACACAATATTTTGGTCACTCCACCTATCAAAACGGTTTGCATTTTAATTCAAAATAACAAAGTTTAGTATGAAGTATTACAAGCAAACGCGAGTGATCGGTCACAGTTTTCAGAGAGATTTTCTCCGTTCAAAGAATTATCGGTAATGCTCAAGTTTTTTTTTTTTTTTTTTTATGTACCCTGATGTGATTTCATTTAATAAACTGAACTTGTCCCAATTCGATTAGTTGGAAATTGAAAATTTTGAAATGCAACTGATTGATTTCCAGTCTAGTTTAATATGGATTCAAACATTTAAAGAACATTGAAAAAAAGGAGAAAGTTGGAATTGATTGAAACAGAAAGATTAACAATCAATATAAGTAAAAATGCTAGTAATGAAATTCTGATAACATGGCATTCGATTCCAGACGCATTGAACTGTTTGAAGAAGCTAGGTCTTGCTATTTTAACCATATTTTCGTCTACCCGCGCCTGCGAGTCCTCATTTTCAGAGATGAATAGCATTAAAGACTCGCTTAGAAACTGTTTGGCTGATGACTCCAATTCAGCATGCGTTTTGCTAAAAGTAACATCTTACAATCCTAACATAAGTCATTTTTCATCGAATCATCATCAGCAAAAATCACACTAATGTTACTTTAATTTTAATTACACGTATAACTAAAACATTTACTACTATAAAGTGCAAAATGTATTTTTTTCAAAATAAATAAAGAGTTTTTAGTTGTGTTAGTATTTAGTTTTATTATTTTCTCAATAATCACAAGTCAAAATTATATGACGGCACGTCTAGATTTCTGTAGAAAAAATGGCACGTTGATCCATAAAAGTTCGCTACCCCTGAACTAGGTATTTCAGGAAATAACTAGATCATTCCGCGCGTTCAAGTATATAAAATTATTGAATTTTACAATTTATTTAGGTACTCTATAGAATAGTGATTACTTGATCGTGTTCAAGTATGAAATACGGTACTCGAAAGTTCTTTGACCCGGTTCTAGCTGCTTTGGGAAAAAACTTTCCAATTAGGCGAAATAAAACAATTGTACTCTATATATCAGTTGAGTATATGTCAGCGATAATAAATTTCCATCGAAGAAGTTCCAAATATTGACACAACTTTTCGATCTGTTGCAACAGCTCAAAGTTGCGGTACTGGACCAGGATTTAAAAAGTGCTCGTGTAAAAAAAATGTGAAATACTAAACAGTGTGCTTTTTCAAAAATAATAAGCAGTTCAAATCAAAGTGTCATCACAGCAATCCTTGCTCTAATAAACAATGAAAAGTAAAATAAAGGTATCTCATGAAATATTAATTAATATTATCTTACATTTTTGTTTCAAAAAGTTTACACAATGTTTTTATGAAGCAACAGTTTCTCTTCCCAGCATGTATATTTGTTGATAATATTTAAATATAATCTATTTTTGCAACACACATATTCCTTTTTCCCCTTTCTCTGTTTAACTAATAGCAAAATGAGCAATACAATAAATTATATCATCTCTACTTTCCCTTATTATTTATCAATTATTCATCCCCTAAAGGGATAAAATGTATTTTTCGAGAGATTTCAGCTATTTATGATCAATTAATTTATAAAACATCTCTGAAATTGTTTATTTTTCACTTTAACGGTCTATTCTCAGTTATTTCATGGAATACCTAGTTATTTCATAGAATAACGAGATAAAGTAGGACATTGTTCAGCTATTATATTGGGTTGTTCGGAAAGTAATTTCGTTTTTTCCCGTCAGAGGATTTAATTGTATTTTTTTACACCCAACTTCACATTTAAGCCGTATAATTTTTACATGCTTTGAGAGTTCATACAGCAAGGCTTGTGTGTGAAAAATTCCAATTAATTCTACGCAGTAGTTTTTGGTTGGTGCCCTTTTAAATATGGAGAGCGATAAGCAGCATTTTCGACATATCTTACTGTTTTGCAAGAGAAAGAGTAAAAATGCTGTTCAAGCCAGAAAAAAATTAACCGATGTGTATGGAGAAGGTGTGTTGACAGTACGCCAGTGCCAGAACTGGTTCGCTAAATTTCGATCCGGCAATTTTGATGTCGAAGATGCACCACGTTCGGGAAGGCCGGTTGAAGCTGATAAAGACGCGATAAAGGCATTAGTTGATGTGAACCGGAGAATAACAACACGTGAGATCGGATTGAGGTTAAATTTATCAAATTCATCTGTTTATATGACCACTTGAAAGGCCTGGGATTATCCTCGAAGCTCGATGTATGGGTTGCTTATGTTCTCACAGAGAGAAATCTGTGCCGCCGCATTGACGTCTGCGATTCGCTTCGTTTTTGAAGCGCACTGGGGACGAAAAAGGTCATGGAGCAAAAAAAGATGAACCGGCTCAAACCATTTCCAAAGCCGATATTCACCAAAAAAAGGTGATGCTGTCTGTTTGGTGGGATTTTAAAGGAATCGGGTTTTTTTTAGCTATTACCGGATAACACAACGATTAATTCGGAAGTCTACTGTCATCAGCTGGGCAAACTGAATGATGCACTTCAACAGAAAAGGTCAGAACTAATAAACAGGAAAGGTGTAGTGTTTCACCAAGACAACGCGAGACCTCACACAAGTTTGGTCACTCGCCAAAAGCTTTTACAGCTTGAATGGGATACAATGCCTCACCCACCATATACTCCAGACCTGGCACCATCGGATTATTATTTGTTCCGGTCACTCCAAAATTTTTTAGACGGTAAAACCTTCACCTCAATTGAGGAGGTCAAAAACCACCTCGATCAGTTTTTTGCCAGTAAAAACCAAAAATTTTATGAGCGTGGAATTATGCTACTACCAGAAAGATGGCAAAAGGTGTTGGTCCAGAACGGCCAATATATAATTTAATAAAGTATTTGTTTATTATACGAAAACTGTCTTTCATTTCCACAAAAAAAAACGAAATTACTTTCCGAACAACCCAATATACTCTAATTGACTTGTCTAGTTATTCTATGAAATAACTGGATTATATACTTTAACGGTAACATATATATTTCTTATAATATTTAAATAAAGTTTGACATAAAACAGCATTTTCAATTCCTTTTAAACTGAGAGCTGTCGAAGAATATTTTTATTTTTGCAGATTAGTTGAAGACAACCATTTTGTCTAAGTATCGCAGTGTTGAAAATTAAACTTTCTAGCTTCGCGAAAAACATTCAGTACATACTACCTTAAGCACTTTATTTTGGAATTGCATGTTAACACAAATGATTAAAATGGACTTTCATTGTTTTTGCGAATACAAATTATTTAAAAGCTCATAAATACGGACTGTGTTTTTGTCACTTCCGTTGGGAGTTTAAGTGTATTTTTTGGGCATTTATGAGTGCTACCGAACTCATGCATGCAAATAGAAATAAACGTTGATGAAAATCACTTAGAAGAGTGTCTACAACGGCGTCTTTTTTACCGATAAATTGAACTTTTCATGATTTAGAACTAACTTTAATACTTTCCCTGATTATCGATTAACTTTGTAAAAAGAAAACAATAAGATACAGAAGAAGTTGTCTTAAACCCGATAAAATTTTAAATGCCCATACAAATATAGGTACTTTTTTCAAAAAATAATTATAAGGGGGGGTAAAAGAAAAGGAAACTTTTTAATAGTTCATAGAAGCAGAAGTCTGAAAATCCCCAACTATCTATTAGAAGAGCCAAATGCTGCTTGCGAGCCATGGTTTGCCGATCCCTGACCTAGGATGTTATAGTTATTTTAGTCAGCTTTTTAGATTGAGATTCGATAATGAAAATGTTAAAGAATATTATTCTTACGTTATCTTGATAATTCAATCAATGCATAAAGAGATTGAACTATTTATTCCATTCCAAACTCATTACATATAATCCATTCTTTGCGATAATAATATGAAACATTGTCTGTTATTGAATTGTATTTATGTTTAAACTTCAAAATTAAGCAATTCAATCAAATTAAAAAATTAAATTTGATTAGACACGTTCTAAAAAGTTCTATATATCAATAAATATATTTTAATTTAAATCAGTAATTCACTAAAATGAAATAAAATAGTAAGCTGCATACAAAAGCTTTCAAGCAGTTTGAAATTTCTTTTTAAAATAATTTTCATTAAAAACAGTAATTTTCCACTGTTTCAGTTGCATTGCAAATTTAATAAATATGCTCCTTCTTAAAAGTACTAATTAATTACGCATAACTTTAGATATAATTTAAAAGGCCAAAACAATTTCATAATCTTAAAAATAATTAGATATCACCATATCACTCATACTTGATATATATCAAAGTGTTTAGCTCACAAAACCTTTTCAAGACTTCTGAAGTTGTGCTTTTCATTTATTCTCCTGTGTTATTTCTCAACAATATTTCAGAAATTTTAAATGTGTTTTATTCAATCAAAAGCTTTCTTCAGCCATTGTATACATAGCATGTAATTAAGTGATTTATTTTCTTAAATTTACTACCCCTACTATTTTCTTTGAAAATTGTTTCAAGTCGGATTCAAATTTAGAAATTCAAATTCAAATTTAATTCAATTATTTTAATTCAAATTTAAGTTAATTATTAGCAGAATGAGAGAGAGATAAAGAAAATTAAAACTTTGTGAAATCTTTAATTATCTGTATTTCGTTAATTTGTAACATTGTACAATTTAACTTATATATATAAATGACCCATTTTAATTATATTAAAGTTATTTCATTAGCTTAGATTTATGTATTATCGAAGGGACTCTTCGCATTTGAATTTTATATTTAGAACTACCAGAAGTAACTAAAACCCTACAAATTTGTAAAAAAAAATTAATTTTACAACAAAATATTTATTGAAAAATGGACCACTAATGTTTTCTCTAAAGAAATTGTCACATTTTTCACAGAAAGAAAAATATTAAGAATTATACAGAACAACAAGTTCCGAGACAATAAATTCAATTTCTTAATATACTGATAAAGAACTATAAATGTCTCGTTCCCTTTGGATCCTTCTCTTTGGTCCAATATCCAGATGCATAGAACATCCATTTTTTTTAATAAATCATGAGTTATAAAAAAAAATTGCCAATTAAACAGAAATATAAATTTTTCATCACCAAAACTAAATTTTTGCCTCATAGAATCTTAAATCTTTGAAACTCAAGTTTAAAAACCAGGCAGACTGCTTTCTCTCTCCTCCCCTTGAGTTTTCTTGTCGAAGAAAATTAAGTACAATTTTCAGAAATAAACTTTAAAAATTCTAAACACCAATAAAAAGAAAGGTGGATTGGGGCAAAATGAATTTATCATTAATGATTTTAGTTGAAGAGATGAAACAGTGCAGGTTTATCCATTGGGCACTTGTGGTGGACATCCAGAGACCCAGGGCCTGGAAGGGCCCAGATAAGCTGGATTTAACCAGATTTTCCTTGGATCCACCAGTGCTAAGGAGCCTGCAAATCTTCTGCGCCCAGGCACTGATATGAAGCTAATATAATTACAAGATCTTCGTGCGTGCTCGCGTCTGAAGAAAACCCAAATAATAGAAATCAAACGGGTAATTAAAGAAGCAGCGGCGTACGCAAGCGTGGGATTAGGGGGGCATCCCCCTCCTCCATCCTCCCCTTCCCATCCTAAATACAAGAGAGTTTGAACTTTTAGCATAAGGATTACTCCTCGGCGCATTCATGCATTCGTCCTTACTATGTGTAATCGCCATCCATAAAAGTATTCTGTGTACACCACTGTAAAAAAAGTTTTGTGGTTTTCACTTTAATAACAGATTATCTTTGTTCATTAGTTTGCGAATGTTGCCCATTTGGAGACAATGCAAATTTGTAAAACATTTTTTTAAAAAATTATTACGTATACAGATTCTAATAATGAATATTTCTTATTTTAAAACTGAAGTCAATAGCTTCTTTAAATTTGTTAAGAAATGAGTTTTTATATCGTGTTTCCCTAACAACAATGCAAAATGGTAACAAAAGATGTTCTGTATATTTACTTTATTCAAAGGTCAATCTCACTGCGCATTGTTGATTTTATTCCAAGTTGAAAACTATGTATATTTAGAAAGAGAAAACTATATTGTTCATTCATTCAAATAAGGGGAGGATTGAGAACAAAAACTTCTTTGAAATTACTCTGTATGGAATGTTAGTAAATCGGACAGAGTTTCTTTGATAAGAAAACAGAACATTGTCAAGGACCATTTTAAAAAGTACTATTTGTTTGAACAAGAAAATCGTATCGATACAACTATCGACCATCGCATGCAGTATATCGCAACATTTAATCACAGCTCATTTTTTTTACATATCTTAAAAAGCAACATTTAATCAATATCAAAAATTAAAAACTATTTTGGTTTTTAAGTTTTTATACTTAGTACATTACTTTGGTTTTTATTGTATAATGTAGATTGATTCAAAAAATTTTATATTGAATCAATTTCGATTAAGAAACATAAAATTTTAGGAGAATAAATCCACCAAATATAGCTTTTAAATTAATATTAATAAATAATTAAAGACTTAATAAGATTTTTTTCTGATAAATGATTCGTAAAATGTTATGTAAAAGGCCAAGAATTGCAAAGAAAAGAAGTTTTTTAACACATCAATTTTCATATACTTTGTATTCATTATTTCCCCAGTATGTGTGTGTTCCAAATTACTCATATTTATACTTGTATATTTTTACAGAGCATCAGGGGCGTAGCTACCCCCGTATTAGCCGTATCAATGATACGGGGCCCCAAGCTTCAAGGACCCCAAAATGTGCAAGAATAAATCGTAAAATGTTGAGAGCCCACCAAAAAGGGCCTCCGAGGAATTTTGATACAGGCCTCACTCAGGTCTACTCCATTTCAGAGCAGGCTTATTTTTTAGAATATAGGTTAATTTGTTTTAAATTTCGAATCAGAAACGTAAAATGCGAGTGTAATAATGGGCTTTTAGTGAAGGATTTCGAAAAAAAATACAATTAAATGACCTACTTAATTAATGAAAATGATATCTGAACTGTGTATCTATTTACAGTTCGACATTTCCATACAATTACCTTTTGTAGAATTGGGTATACAGCCAGACAACCTAATCACTATGCCCTTATTTTTTAAATACTAAATACTCATTTAGAAAATCAACTTTTATAAAAAAAAATATTACACAACAAAAAAAAAATGATTGAAGGATATTCAAAAGATAAAGTTGAGAAAGTCCTTTTAAAAATTCTAGTTAAAGCTAGTCTGAGAAAATTGTATTAGAAATGTATGTGATTATATGGAATAATTAAATAATTATAATATTCAAGATATATTAATATCTTATATTATATTCATTATATTAATTTTCAAAGCAACTTGAGAAATTTAAAACATGATTTTTGCTATTATTCAATTAATTTTCTGTTGAATAATTTTGATTTAGTTTTTATTTTAACACAAAAGTAGAGAGGTAGGAAGTAGTCATCAAACACTACATTAATTTTAAATTACTAACACATATACTAGATGGCGCTACGGGTGATCACATATTCACAAATCGCTTCGTTTTGAGTACACCTAAAGATGTATTCAGGCACAGAAACGGAAAACCTGATGAGAGAGACATATATTTTACAACAAAGAGATGCATTTAAAAAGGAACAAACAAAATCTGGGCTACACTATTAGAATTTTCTATAATATTTTATAGTTCTTAGCAGCTCTAAAATTTGTCCTATTTTAGAAATTCAAAAAGGAAAATGTAAAGTTGCCAAGATGTAAACTTCATGGGGAGAATCTAATCAAATATCATTACAATTAATAATAAATAATTCATCACAATTATTTGGTGGATGCAACAGAATTTGATTTAGCCATTACTTAAACCGAAATAAAAAAAAATATAGGAACCCAATACTACTATCTCTCTCTCTCTCTCTCCCTCTTTTCTCTATCTCTGTTCCAAATATACGCTTGTTACATGGGAGATGGATATCCTTTCCATGGTTTGTGAAAAATTACAAGATAACCACATTTTTATGAGATAGTGGAAAAAGTTTTCTTTTTAGTGTTAGTTTTTGGATGCTATGAGCTAACGATTTTTTTTTCGACTTAGCGTTATATTAGTACAATGACGAAAGAGAGAATCATGCTTTAAACACATTTTGAAATAAATATCATAACATAAATACATGCAACATAAACATCCATCCATCATCTTTTGATGGATTTTATCTCTTTTCAAAAACTCAAAGTTCAGATTCAGGAAAATTCTATAAAATGAAAAGAAAGTTAAATAGTCGCGTTTTTCGGATTACTATTGGGCATCTAAATTATTTAGGAAAATAGATTTGCATATTTCGTCTAGTATTTATCTGTATTTCTCGAGGAGTACTGAACGAAAAGGTAAAACTAATGTTTCTAAACGAAGATATAAATTTTTAGTGTCGACTACATAAATGTGCACTCAGTGGAGTAACGGAGAATATTAGAGCCCCTTTGCAAAGTCACAAGTTTTGCTTTAATATTTCATAAATAGGCTAAATACGTACTAGGCGTCAATCAGGTTTTGGGCCTTTTACAATCCTACCCACCCACTCCCCTTGATGCGGAGGTGTACGTTACACCATTGCATTTAGAAGTACAATGTATTAATTTTCGCTCTGCGTTCTTCCGTACACTTCGACGACTTTTATAAAATTCGGTTGACATTCAAAAGCAAACAGTTAAAATGAGTAACAACTAACATTTAGATAATGAAATGAGGAGGCAAAACGTCGGGAAACGTGAGACAGGGCACATCAAGCGCAAATTACTAGAGACAAAAAAAAATTATGTTCCATTTTCATTTAATTTTTGTAAGTGTTACACAAAATAAAAGCTGTTTATATCTTCATATACATGCATTCCTTAATTCAAAAAATTCCTTGTTATTTTCATATACAAGATAATATTATTTCAACTCATATTTAAGCTTATTCTTTTTAAGATACAGTTAATTAAATATTGCAGTCCAGCATAGTATTATTTTAGATAATTTCTTTTCCGCCTCGATATATATAGATATATATATATAAATATTCAGCATTTTCTGAATTTATATCCGTACATGTTGAACTTAACCAACTTTTAAAAAATTCAATAACACCAAATCTTTGGGGAAAAAATTAATCCAAATCTAAATAAAAAGGCAAAGAAAGCATATTAAAAAAAAAATTAAAAACGTGTTCGAACAATATAGATTCATTTAGAAAGATTACAGTCAAAAGATCTAAAGATACGCACCCAAACATTACTCTAAATAAATAATACCTAACATTTCACATACTTCATCTCAATTACTAGCTTATTCTCTTTCACCAGAAAAAGTTTTTTAGAAACATAATTTTCCTGAGTGTTTATGGATCTATATATCATGCAATCTCTATGCAAAATTACGCATCTGATTTGTACGAATCAGAGCATAAAGAAATATTCAAAATAAAAATTTTAAAACTAGGTACTACACAAATTTAGGTTACATCCTCAAATTATTTCAATATCATTCATAAATGAAATGTTTTGAATATATTCACAGCAAAAGTTTTAAATTTCGTTAAAATTACTAGGCAAACGAAATGAGATTATAATTAAAACAGGAAGGTGTTTTACCCCAAATTATCCCTCCAACCACAGATAATTTGCATGTGTGTAAAAAATCGCAGGCTATTTTAATTATCTATTTATAATAGATATAACGATTCTATTAAGTACTGTAAAATCTGGCATATAACGAGTACCAACACTTTCAAGCTAAAATTTTTAGTTTTTAGATATATTCGTCGTATAACGCGCATCCCCTTGTTTACGAAGAAACTGTTGGGCCGTGGGTAGCCTAGTGGTTAGAGCATCGGACTCCAGACCGGAAGGCCTGGGTTCGATGCTCGATGTCACCAAATACCCTCCGAGTGCACACGGAGTACGTGCTCGTTAAATCAGTGGGTCCGTAGTCTTGTGGGCTTATTCACTAGCGCAGGAACTGGAGAATATTTCCCTCCCCTTCAGTTCACTTGCAGAAATTGTGGAGGTGGAGATAGAGGTCGTGTCGCCATCTATCGTCCTTTCGGGGAAGTTTCTCTGAGCTTAAATCGCACTGTCACCTGTATGGTGCTCATGGCCAACGACAGGCGTACCTCTTGCCCGTGCCACGATGAATTTCGTGGGCCTCGTTCTGACTACGTCAGAGAGGTGGCATTAACAACAACAACGAAGAAACTACGCACGTAATACTCTTACGTTTTGAAGTAATTTATTCGAGTATTATTTCCAGCTTTAAAAAAATACTTCTTAACAGTATACTTCTAGAACTACAACGTTTAAAGTTCATAAGGAATGTCATTTCTTTTAAATAAACAGTACTTCGATACATGTAGAAGTCTAATTTTTTATGCTTATTTCTTTTGTTATTTTTTAAGTTACAATTTTTATACCTGGCGTCTAACGCACATTCGAAAATTTCGATCTAATTTTTGGCGTTAAAAGTGCGCGTTATAAGCCGGATTTTTACGGTATTTTTTAAAAATTTCATGTAACGCGATAGTAGAGTAAGCGAAGAAATTGCACAGAAAAAGTTAAACACACGATATGTGTTTCTCGTGGATGGTTTAAAAAATAGAACCCCAACTAGGAACATGGGTGAGTGAATATTAACATCATACTGTTCAGTTACACGAGAGCTTTTGGTGACGGACCACGAAATTTTGAACCATGGTCAAATGACATCGACGACACCTGAGCTGGCATCCCCTCTCCTAACTACCACACCAACGGGAGGACATTTGAACTGTCAACAGATTTAATGTGCATCTGATCCCTACACGGCGGGTCTTTAGTGGTACTGGGCTTGAACGCGTGACAAGGCCAGCCACGATCCGATACCTTGACCACTCGGCTGCCGCGGCCACCTGACCAGGAACATGCATACAAGTAGAAAAAAATGTCTACAGTTCGTATTGATTGTATTTTTCACACATGTGACAACCTGTCATAATACTTGTTGCAACTGAAATACAAGCGCCAACTCTTTCGGCGCCTGTTTACGTCATAAGTGTCTCGCCCACGCATGCGCTTCGTGCGCGTGGAAAAGGAGAAAAAAAATTTACGAGTACGGTAAGATGACGGAGTAAGTTACGGCAGAAATGTTATGTGCTGCATTTTTCTTTTTGAATGTATATATGTATAAAGTTGTGATGTGTGTCATTAAAACTAATTTAAAAGCATATTCTTCTAAGTCCTGGACTTACGGTGGTTAAGTTACACCACAATACTACTTAAAATATAGAAACATCTAATTCATAATTTTATTTTACAACGCGGAAGATCATATAAATTATTTCAAGCCAGTGGCATACACAAGGGGGGGTCGACCCTGCCTTCCATAGACCAACAAAATATTAATATTCACCATAGTTTAACCCTCGGCACTCGCGTGTATTTTAGATTGTAACCCCCTTAATAGAGACCTGTATACGCTACTGTTTTAAGCAGTGAAGTATGCAGATTAATTTTATGGGAAGGGTTTACATTTTAAAAAACATATAGATGAAAGAGCCGGGGTATAATCTTTATGCTAAGAAAATAAATCTCTTGATGTAAAGGAATTTGAACCCCCCAAACACCACTGACTTTAAGACGATTCAACAATTCAGTTAGAGATGACACCAGGTGATCAATGGACAGGGCCGGCTCTAGCAGTTTTGCCGCCCCGGACAAAAATGGAAAAGGCCACCCCTCTCTCCAAAGCAAAAAAATATAATTGAAAGAGATAAATTGTTCACATATATAGATACACACTTACAAACTTAAATAATTCTTGCAAACAAAAAGGTAGCATAACCTTATATATATATATATATATATATATATATATATATATATATATATATACGTATATTACTCTAAGTCAAACAAAATAATTCAAAATTTAAGGACATAATCACCTGTTATTATTTTAAACGAATAAAATGTAAGAGAAGAAATCACTCATTTCAGCACGTCAATTTCTTTTAAAAAGAGTCTACTGATGGTGGGGATCAGTAACGTTTATTAACTAATAATAACTACACTCAAGAATAAAGTAAGACATCTCCTGTGACTCTATCTACAAAAAAACTCTTATTGCCCCTGTCCCCTTTTGGAGAGCTGACATCGGACATCGTATGGGTGAAAGGAATGTCTTTTGGGACCATACTCAGGGATGGGGAGAAAGTTACTAGTGAAAGATGTGTAAACTTATCAAATTTCATGATGGAACATATACTTCAGCCTCGAACTCTTTAGTTTCAACATAAAAGAAAACTGACATTAAACATACAGAATATGAAGTAAGGAAGTAAGGTATGTTAAATGAAATACTAAATTTTTTCATACCCAATAATATTGCAGAAAATATATCAAATTTTTTGTAACAAAAAAAATTATATTTTTTAAATTCGATCCAAATGCCGCTTCGAAAAGGGGTCCGGTTTGTCCAGCCTTAGAGCCGCCCCTGCAGTGGGTTGTAGGCCTACCACTGACGATGATACGAGCAACAACACGTCATGGGACAGAATCAATGAGCGTGCAAATTGTGGCCCGAGTGACGGATTACACACAGTTCGTCTGCAAATTATATTATATAGTGTATATATCAGTGACGCTCACAAATGGGGGTCCCCTGGGTCTGGACTCCCCCCATAGCCCTTGATTTTTTTTGAATGATTATAATCGTATGTATATAGACGTAAAATTTAATTATTTGTTATTAATAATTAATGCTAATTATTTATTCAATAATTAATTTTTTGTTCCCGAAAATCGACAAAATCAAAAGAATGTTGAGCGGCGTATTGGGGCATGATACGAGAATGGTGGACTTTCAACCCCCTGAAAAATTCCTGCGTACGCCACTGGTATATCTTATATAATTTTAGAGTATAAAAAATCGATTAAAAAAGGCAAAAGATAATCAAACGAATGAGTAAACAGTGAATAAAAAAAAATATATCTTCAGGAATTTAATTCAAATGCTTTTGTTTTGAAGTTTGGTGTATCGGACACTTCCAGATATATATTTTTATCTAATACAAAGGTCTGCAAATCATAGCTAATGAGCCTAGAAATTGGTCACGGTCAGACAGCAAGGTCGACGTCGGAGCAGGCACTCCTCTCTGCATATTTACGTCCCGCCAGCGTGAGGACTTTAACGCCCTCTATACTATATGATGGAACTTTTAAGGAAGCAGGACTTGAATGTGCTGCTCTATTGATACTTCATTAGTCATGAGTCAATATCGTGATCATTTGGTTATCGCGGCCACAAAAATTCCCCCCTCCCTATTAACTTATTTGTTTCATAAAAAAATAATATAAAAAGCTTAGAATTTCCAATATGCAAATTATTATTTTTTTCATTCACTTTGAAAAAATTAGAGGATATTATTACAATTGTATATATAGGGTTTTATCTCAAGTTTTTGCAAAATATTTCGCCAGAGATGTTTCATTAATACTCAAACGAACAAAAGACAATTTTAAACAAGCTTCTACCTTTAAACAGACTTACTGATTATTAACGACACATCGAGAAACAAATGTGTGTGTGGATTACTGGTGGCACATCCCACATACCTTTAAAAAGAATAGTTGCTCTCTTCTCTCTTTGTTGCCCCGATATTGTAAATTACTTAATCCATCAAACAATCCACGAACACACATATTTTGTTCTTGCTATACCAAATAGCTTGAATACTTTACATTCAAGCTATTTGATTAGATATTCTTCATGTCAACTTAACAAATTTCAATAAATTGTCCTGTACATTTATGTACTTTCTCAATTTGTGCATTGAGTTTCAATCTTTTGAAAAATAAATCATAATAAAAGGATATTAAGAGAAAATGATTAAAGAAAAATCAAAATACATATATATACCCAGGCATGGGTTGATATCTTTTATCAGCTTTAAAAAATTCATTTTTAATGTACTTTTTTATAATTTTATTTGTTCCAAGAATGGACTTAAGAAGATGGTAAAGAATTTCACTCATTTTTAATAAACACAAGAGGACAAATTTTCATAAAAATTTAATATATAAAATATTTATTTTCAGAACTAAATACAAATTTGTACAAATGGAAGATAATAAATACTATGCTACACGCGATTTGTATTTACATGCATAAGCGCATTTTTACATATAACATTGTGGTTTCATATTTGATGATAAAACAGACTTTTCTAGTACACTATAAGGCATTTGACTATTATGTTTTTCAACATCAGGTTGCCCTTTACTAAGATAACTGCATGAACAACTAGTGACTATCAAACAAAGTATAACTGCTACAATAGCAACAATAGCAATAGACATGTGAAAAGCAAGAGTATTATGAGATCTTTGTGATAATCGTTCAACCCACGATGACAAGGATGCATTTAAAACCTCTTTTGTAAGCAACAGCATAGCTATCTGTTCCTTTACTCCATCTAAGTAATTATTAGCCAACTCTTTTTGTCCTCGTAAGGAGCTACCAGATAGAATATCCTCAACAACAGCCTCCATGACTTTTTGAACACCTGGTTCTTGTTCTTGAAGTTCCATCCATTTAGTACGAGCTCTGGGAGTAAAGTGGAAAGAAGCTTCCATCAATTCTTCACTTCCTGTTCTTAACTTGAAAAACTCAGATTTATTAATTGGCATATCAGACTTTACATATATGGTACCTAAAGCCAATTCACCAAAACGTTGCGCCATACCTCTGACAAATAATGTATATGGCAAACTAGGAACAGGTAAATGTTGCCCAGCATAATCTAACAAAAAGCACCTTTGTAAAACCCAGTCGCTTAAATCAAGATAAAATTTGACTGTTGATAAAGGATTAGATTTCACATCTGAAACTGTTTCCCTGAATACAGTAAGCCTCTCTTGTAATGTATCCAGCATTGAAATAACACTTGCTACCCAACGATCACCTGTTTCCTCTTTAATTTTACTCATCATGTTATTTGTAATCTTCCATGTGACAACAATGTTGTCAACTTTTGTCTTGTCAGAAGTTGATAACATCCAATCTACAGTGGAAACTGAAAAGAAAAACAAAATTGTTACTTAAGAAATGAAACAAAAATCTTTAGATACTATAAACAAATAACATATAATGATTTTATATTCAAAATTTTTTCACAAAACTGCATAAATTTTACTATATAATCTAGCATTTACTAAGAATGAATAAAATATTGTCAAATAAAAGTACTAAAAAAGCACTAAGAAAAAAAAATGTCAAACAGAAAAGAAAAAAAATTACAAGTGATTGCACTTATTACTTAAATAACTTTGTTGATGAACAATAACTGTCAAGTATATAATGTTGTTCAAAATTTGCTTTTTTTACTGAAGTATTAAGATTACATAATCTCAGAATAAATTAAGAAGTATTTTCTAAAAAAATTAAAAACAATAAAAAAGTTTAAACATCTAAAAAATTAAACTTGTCATTGTCAAAATCACCCAACTAATTTTCATTGATGATTCCTCAAAAACAAATAAATAATGGTAGGATTCAGTTTTAATTGGTTCTGCAAAATTTATACCTAATTTTTTAGCTTAATTTGCTATCTGGTAATTAAAATGGTATTTCTAAACAGGATTCTTTCTAAGGTGGATACTAGGGTAACTGCTTTTGATGTGGATATCAAATTTATATTAGAGCGGAAAGCCGATTGCTAAATTATAAAAATCTTGACTCTGATAATAGACTAGTTTTCAAATTTACATTGGGCAGCAAAACACAGATAAGTTTAATGTATATATACATGACACATAATTAACTTTTTAATTAGAAAACATTGATATTATTTTAATGTTTCAACAACAATTAAAACACTGCAACTCAAAACATTTTCAAAAGAAACAAGCTCTAATTTAATTGTCATGAACATTTAAAAGCAATATCAATATAACCCAGTTAATCAGTTATCAGGAGTTTTCCTGTAATATGTGTACTGGTATGTTTACATTTGTGTTCAATTATTTAAAGTTTGTTTTATTATTTCATTTTCTTAGTAAAAATTTTCACAAACAAATAATTCTTAAGGAGTATATTGGAAACTTCCAAAATAACAAATAAAAAAATCAAATTTTCAATAAATCCATACAATAAACAATCAAAAAAGTTTTCATTTTTAGAAAAAGGGATTTAATGTTAAATACATCTAATTACAAATGGAGTACACATTAGTTTGATCTAGCTGCAAACATTATCATATAAAATATTAACATATATTTACAAATATATAAAAAAATTAATTAATTTCTGACATAAAATATGAAGTATAGTTTCTGAAATTTAATCTGATTGTTAAGCTACCTACATATATATGGAACATTTAAAATATAACTACTGAAAAAAATAAGCACCAACTTTTATTAAAGTAATTAGAAGGAAACAAAATAGTTTTTTAATGATTATAGTTTCTATATCATTTAAGATAAAAACACATGTTTTCATCTTAAATGATATAGAAAAATCAAAATAATCTTACTCTCCCAGTAAAAAAATTAATATTTATCCTCATAATATATTTCATAATTAATTTTTCTCAAAAAATACTATTAAAAAGGACTTAAAAGAATTCTTGATATCCAGCTAAATTTTTCGCAAACTAGAGTACCAATTAACTCTGTTAGTTATTATTTTGATAAAAGAAAACATAGTAAGAGATATATACTAGAAAAGCATAATAACAAGCAAAATATATCTACCTAATTCATGTCCCAAAGCAAATAATACTTTTCCAACATCTTCATGAGTGTAAAAGACTTTCGTAGTTTCTTTTGCACTAGCCTCATCCTGAAAAGTTTTCAAATTCAGTAAATTGTTTAAACTAAAAATATAATAACAATAAAAGTTATAAGAATAATTATAAAAATTCTTAAATATTAGAAGCTATGCATTGTTATTATGTGCATGCTAAATTCCTTAGAAAATGTATTGAAAAAATATTACAGATTCATTTAAGAGAAGGAAAAATTGTTTCTTAGTTTGTAAGAGAAACATCAAAGGCACAGAAATATTAAAAAGATCTGAAAGAAAAACAGTACTTTTATTTTCAAATTATATTTAAAAAATGATAAATCTATATAAATATACAAGACTTAAAAGTAATAATATATTGCTAATTAAAACAGCATATACATCAGAAATAAAAGGCTTAAACATATGATCCAGAATTACTAAAATTAAGTAGATAAATCAAACTATAATTATAAAACAAAGTATTCATGTTATATCTAAATTAAAAAGCTATTCAGTATAATGATTACAGGGAAAAGAAAAGGAATTGAATCATTACATAATATATTCTAAATGAGACATGAAAAAACATGAAATTAATTAATTTGTACTGATAAAGAAATACACTAAAATTTAACAAAATTAAAGTACTACTCTCCTGAATAAAACTACTCTCCTTCTCAACTGTCCTAAATGGTTCATTAATGAAAGCTCTAAATTATTTTTATTAGTATACACAAAAATAAGTTCAAAGAATATAAAAAGCTATAGAAACTTATTAGATATATATTTTATTACATAAAAAAAATAGAATTTCATGTAAAAGCAAATACCTTGAAGAATGATATACATCAATAAATAGTTTAATATACATGTAAATTTTTCTGCAAAATAATATTTTTTATTAATATGCAATGAGAGAAACAACAGAAAGGTCAGCTTTGGAGGATATATAACTATCTTATTAAAGAAAATATATCTAGAAATATGAAGGTAATTAATTACCTAAGTAGAATATTTTCAAAAACTGGAATAAAATTTAAACACTACTCAGTCAAAAATTTGCAAGGGTGCTATAAATTAAGTTAAAATTAAGATATATTTAAAAACTTGCTTGAAATCTAAAAAACATAATTCTAATAATCATACCTAAGTGAATATTTTAGGAGTAAAAATATGATATATATAAATTATATCTACTACTTAAAAATTTTTTAATGTTTTGCACTATCTTTAGATTAAGCTATATAGCTCTGGTTATCACTTAAGAAATATAAATATAAAATTTTATGATGTTAAATATAAATACAAATTCAATAGCTTTACACTGTATAGAGAGACAGTTTTTTTTTTCATTTCTTTAAATATTTACTTATTTCATCAACTTACCTTTAAAGTGCGAGAAACTAGAACTCCTGCAAGAACTGCAGTCCAAATTACCAAAAATCCAAGAGCCAGAGAAATAAAAGCAAGATGACGAGGAGTGCTTTGAAGTTGAGCTGTCATGTCAAATCTGAAATGTGAAAAGAAAAATTGTTATTTTTGCACACACAAGGTACAAAAATTAACTTATAACCATAAATTTTTAGAAGAGAAAAACAACTTTGATCCATAAACACTTCACTTAGTATTTAAAAAAATCATAATACACTTTCTTTCAAATTGCTTTCGATGTATGTAGAATACGTAGATAAATGAAATAAATGATTCAAAATTCAAAAAGATGTAATATACCAAGGAAAATGCACACAACAACATCTAATTTTCAAAATATTTCAACACCACAAGCTTTAAGTATTTATATCAGTTATGTAGGTCAGTAAAAATGTACAATTTTTTTTCCTGTTTACTTTTTTAAGGTATTTATATTTATTAAAGCAGATCATATTCCAAGAAAAAAATTGTCTAAATAGATCAGCAAACAAATAATTACCTTTCTAATAATTCAACAGTGTCCATTGAAAAACAAAGGAAACCTCTGACTAATTTTAACTTCCCTTTCTTAATCTTTACTACTTTCCACTAGCGTCTAAAGTAACCAACTGTGAACAAAGTAGCAGCGGTAGACAAGTCCGTGCATGCAAAAAATCCACACCTGCTCCTGCTTTGAAGGAGACCCACCTCCTATATTGACTGAGCCTGGGGGTAAGGGTCAGTAGAGAGGCCTCCTAATCATAGTGGTTGTGAAAAGGGCGATCGATTTTCTTTATTCTGTTTTTCTTTTTTCATGAAACTTCCAGTTCCTTCTAACGATTTTGAAACGGGAAATTACGACTGACGTTTTTCTAATAACTTATTTTTACATTAAAATATGATATTTATTTTTTAAAAAAATAATATTCACTCAAATAATAAAATATTAATGCTGACAAGAATTAATGAAAACAAGATAAGGTGTATTTAACCACTAAAGAAAAAAGAAAAAATATACGTAAAGAATTTAAAAATATAAGACGATTTCTTTTTTATAATTAAGAACAGGTAATTTACTCTTATGTAGAGAATTACTTAATCTTTCCGAGCATAAAAGAATCACAGAACTTGTGCTCTTTAACAAAAATGAGCAAAAACACTCATTAAATGTCAACGGCTGATAACACGGCTGAAGAAAAAGAAATTTCATATATGCAAAACCTGCTCCGAAGTATTGCGCAACTAATTGACTTATATGGTTTATCCGACTAAGGAGAGAGGGCTCTTTTTTTCTCTCCTTTCATCTATCGACAATGCGGCATTATATGCCGGCGAAAATGTTACCGAAACTCGGTTTCATCTATGCCTGTGTTTTAGTACATGAATTATTCCTTTTATCCATCCTTTCACCATATTATTCGTATTTTCGATTTAAAACATTAAAAAAATCCAAGTATTCTCATAAAATTTTATGGGGGGCTTTTTTTAAAAAAAAAATAATAAATTGATCAGAAAAGAGACAAGTTTGCATATATTACACGCATATACACACTGCGGAACATGAAATTAAAGTAATATTGCATATATATGTCTGTCATATAAATTGTAGTTTCTTCTTTTTTTTTTTTCTTTTTTAAGTATTTACGAGGTAAAGACTTAGGGGAAAAATTTTAAGAAAACTTCGACCTAAATAGGAATGATTGCTCGCGAAATTTTTAAGTTTCATATTTAGTTAATTAACTAATTTAATTGTTTTTAGTTACAAAAAATTGATCGAAAATGATTAGCCACATATACTTACCGTTTCAGAATATGTAGATAAATTAAAAGAATAAATCCTCATTCACGGTTGTAATCCTATTCCGATTATCGGGAGAGCATTTAATTTCGATGTAGTGCCGCGGGCGAATCTGGATGGCATATGAGCACAACAAAGAGTGAGAGAGAGTAGATATGAAATACCGTGTCCAACAGCTGTACGACGAAGTTGAACGGAAGCAGGGCAAACAGCGTGAAGCATGAAAGACAGAGCGCAATGCTTCAGTTCGTTCTTTTTATGTAATGCCTGAGCGAACGTCCTGTTGTCGGCCGGGAAATAATCAGGAGGGGTTGCTTTTTTTTGGTGGGGAACTGAACACCGCCAACTGCTTGGCGATCTTTGCAGTTGACAGGTAAATTGCCCACGATTCTTCATTTTTTTTTTCTCCCATTCCCTAAAGAGAAGAGCGGGCATTCATTAATGAAATAATTCATTGAAGAATGAATGGTATTGTATCTTAATAAAGTCTTTCAAAGCATCATTTAAAAATAAAATACGAATCTTTGTCTTCGATTGGGATTTTATGATAAGGCCATAATATGTATGCTGAAAAAATACGTTCGAAGTCATTTATTTATATAAATAAAAAATGTTTTTTTGGTATTGATGACATCTCTGCGAATGCTGTAACAAATATAAATTGGTTGTTCTTTCAATCTTGAAACAAAGCCTCAGACATTTGAAATAATGAGCTATATTTTCTCACGGTTATAAGTGATATTGGAAAAAAATATATCTGTATTAAATCAATGAAAATCCAAAAACTTGTCTGACAACAGAATTGAAGAAATGAATTTTACAAACTTAAAATTTAAATTTGGGAGTGTGAATTGTGTTGAATATTACAAAAGAGGTAAAAGGACCTAAAAATTAACTACATTATTAAAGTGTATTTAAATACAGTTATCATTCTATATATAAGTGCATATCACATACATTAAAAAATAAAGGGGATGAAAAATAATTAATGACGTTAGATATGGTATTCATTTCGCAAAATTAACAAAATTCGTATTAATAACTTAAAGTTTATTAATCGGTATTCTCTTAAAAATTAATTTAAGGAAAAACTTTGATTCAAACTGCTTGTTCTGCCACGAGACACACATAAATTAGGAACATCTATACAGAATATTAATAAAATATTACAATAATTAAGACAATATTACGTACATCATTTTAACAAGAGCCTTTCTTTTGTAATTTTTAGTACGTGTCACAGCTAAAATTCTATTACGTTTTTTTTAACTCAAAAATGGTTGTTTTTTTTTTAAAAAAAAACTAACAAATATTTTTCTTAAAAAACCCTTATTAGAAATTTTTATACGCAAGATTTCAGTTATTTAAATGCTTGATAATGCTAAAAGTAAATAAAAAAATAAGTGCCTCAGCTTATTATTTAAACTTTCCAAACTTGCAACAGTAAAAAATATATATAATAGAAAAAGGCATTCTATATAATACAAAACGTGTACAATAAGACTAGGCTGAACAATCTAGAAAATAATGAGAGATCGAATGAAAAGTTTCTGTATTACTTTGGCTTTAAACATTACTAAGATCATTTAATAAATTTTCTGTTTAGAAAATAATAAGGGGGGGGGGAAACATGATTCAACAGTTTTTGAAAATGAAATGAGACTTTAAGAATGAGATGTAAGAAACTGGATGTTTTAAAAATTGGTTGTCGCAATAAAATATGTAATCGAAGTATATTACATGGGTTATTAAAAAGCAGCCAGTAGAGGCTAGATTCCAATATAAAATATTATGCAAAACATCTTCCGACTTTTCAGTCTCCCAGAATATCAACCTCAAATATACATAAATATAAACACACATATAAAATGGAATAGAAAATTATATTAGATAGCAGACATTATGCAATTCAAAACAGAAATTAACCTTATTCCACATTTTAGGAGAAACCTTCCAAGTCTAAACTTAGATGAAGAAATTGTATTACTTTGTTTCCACAAAAACAAACATTAAATAAGTAAGAATTTACATTTTAAAAAGAGAACTAAATTTATATGAACTGTAAAAACTTATATTAACCCTGCTTTACTCGAGCATTCTTCCAGAGACACCAGCAGATTTTTATTTTTTTTATTGCGCAAGTACTAGACTTATTTCAAATTACTTAGAAGTTATACAATTGATTCAATTTTACTTATAAATTTGGTATACTTATTTTTACAAAATTACTGCGAGTTTGTTCATGTATAAACTTATAAATTTGATTTGAATAGCCTAATATATTTCTAGCCCCAAAACATATCTTGCATTTTTGTGAGACAGGGCGTGAACTTTAATGGATCAGTATGCTGGTTTGTAAACTTTTTCTCTTTGTTATTTAAAATAATAGACCCCATTTCTAAAACCTTACAGCATGAAAAAAAATGACTTACAAAAAGCTAGTATTCTGCTGAATAATCTTCTGAACGAACTGGAAGCAATTAGAAAACAAAATTCATTCAGTTCTTTGTTAAACGAGTCTGAAGATCTTAGCTAAGGGATGGGGTGTAACATCTTTTTTTAGAAAGCGAACAAAATGCTTTTCTGATGAGTTAGCAGAAGATCAAAGAGTTTCAGACCCGGACTCGTCTTTCAAAGTTAATGTATATTATTGCTGTCTAGATGCGTTGATATCCCAAACCCGACAAAGATTTCGGAGTCTATATGATCTCAGTAATATTTTCAAAATTTTACAACCAGATAAACTCTTATCCTTCTCAAATAAAGAAACAAAAGAGCAGGCCACAAAACTAGCTAATGAATACAATAAGGACTTAACACCCGGTATCTATGAACAATTAATTTCTTTAAAAGCTTGTTTAAAATCCGAAATTCACAAAATCCATTCAATCAAAGAGCTCGCAGAATTACTATTAATTAATTTCAATAACCTTGCTTCCAGTTTTCCGGATATTATAACGACATACCTGCTATTTTTAACTCTTTCAGTCACAAGTGCTACAGCTTCTCAAAACTAAAAATTATTAAAAACTATCTTAGGACTTCTATAGGGTAAGACTGGTTATCATACTTAGCAATATTGTCGATAGAAACTGAACTGGAAAAACTAAAATTCTCTTCTACTATGGATATTATCATTAATGCATTTGCAGAAAAAAAAATCGATAAAAGTACCTATTAAACACAAAAGTGCCTAATTCTCTTAATTAATAGTTTTTTTTTACATATATCTATGTGTAATTATTTCAACACTTTCAAATAAATTTTTTTTATGTGATAATTTTTATTTATTTTTAAAAAAGGGGTCCCCGCGAAGGTATTTTGATACGGGGATCCACTCAGGCCTAGCTACGCCAGTGATGCTGTACTAACACAACAGGGTTAACAAAAAGTGTCAAATGAAAGTGTGTTACTTCAGTGCATACGCAAAACATCTAAAAAAAAGAAATTCTCCTTTTTTTAAAAAAATTTGAATAAGAGATGAAAAACAGAAGTGTAAAAAAAATAAAAAAAAAACCATGCCATATTTACGGATACTAATACTGAGATATTCTTACTTTTAAATGTATGCTTTTCTAAGTTCATTGTAAATATTTATTCATAGAAATCCTGAATATTTTGTTGTGTTATCTTATTATAGAGAATATTTCATCTCATTAGTGATGCTTCATAATATTATCAAACTTTTTCTATATTTTTACTGACTATGTCACACTGGACATATAGAGTATTGCCATGACAGCTTTGCACTAAGTTATTACAAATTCTAAGCTGACCTGCCCGGCATGATAAAATTTGATGTAGAAAGAGTCGATATTTTTATTACTTGTAATATTTATACATCATTCATAATACGTCTTTTAATACAAATCAATTATCGCACCTTAACTAATAAAAAAAATTCAATAAGAATTTATGAGTTGAATTTTGATTGGTAATAAAAATTAAATCAATAATTGTAATAAAACATACGTTTAATAATTCTGCTTATTCCTGTATTTCTCAATGCATAGTTTAGTTTTAAGTATAATATTATTGTTATATGATGTACTAAAGTAAACTCAGTAGTGCAACAGCGCCAAGGCCTACTGTGCCCATCACAGTTTTCATGACCTTGGGGTGGTCAGTGTAACGCGAAAACCACCAGTGTTTAGTTTTCAAGCAAACTTGGTACTTATTTATAGACCCACTGAAAGGATGGAAAGCTGAGTCGACCTTTGAACCCCAGACCCATAGTGTCGAAGCGCGATACGCTACCCCTCAGCCATTAAGCTTCATTTATGACGAAAGTGAACTATATTTTAAAAGTAAGATTGTTGTACTCCTATCGTGTGGTATTACCAAGGATTATAACATTTAACAAAAAAAAACTGCATTAAATATATCTGCTTTTATAGAAAATCATAAGAATAGAAAATAGAGCAAATGATTTTTAAAATTTAAAAAAAAAAATTGATGAGTAAATTGTACAGAAGGATAAATACGTGTAGTAACACACGAAATATAAATAGGTGGTACTTTCAAGGTAATTCGTTTTAGTTTTATCACACACAGGAATTGCTTGCAAATTTTGGAATGGAATTTATACCCCCTGAAAATAACTTTTAAATTTACAAACATTTCCTATTTACTGAATAAGTCACTGATAACGACCTTCTGAAACAGAAATTCGATAAGAAATATATATACGAGGGCAATTCGGAAATTAACCGCCGTTTGGGCGTGGCGTTGAAAGTACGGTTCGGAGCGCCCTCAATTGAATGTACGAGCAATCTCTGATTCAGTAAGCTTCTAGTCGGTGAATGACAGTGTTGTAGGACCAAGAATTTGCAAGTCATAACGTGACTAAATGTGTGCCGCCATAGAAAATCCCGCGAAATGTGAGGTGCAAGAAGTGGGTTTCTTTGGGCCAAAAAATGGTCAGCAGTGGATATCCATTGTGAATTGTGTGCCCTATATGGGACAAACATTATGAGTGATGGTAGAGTGCAGTGATTCCCGAAGTGGTCTATGACAACTTGCAAGGGGTCCACGTCAGCGAAAAAATAATTTGGGGATCCATGAGGTGTGTAAATGGGGGGTTACGATAGTGACTCGCGTTAAACCAGATCATGACTTGAATTTTAAAAGAAAATTTAATCAAGTGGAAATCAGATTTACCTTTTTTAACAGATTTATTTACAAAATTTAATGAAGTTAATATGTAGTTACAAGGACCATCTTTTCAGCGTTTCTTGCCAGAATTAAGCTAAGAATAATAATATTGGACCCCGAATTTTTCTAGTTTCTCAATTTATCGCACACAATCTGCCTGGAAAAGAACGATTTAACCTACTTTCAACATTTAAATGCCCTTTATTCAGATTTCGAAACTAGGTTTGAGAATGCTTTGACAATAGTAGTAACACAGGAGGGAATGAATTAATATGGTCATATTGAAAAAGAAAAAAATAAATGTCATTTTTTTTTTTTTTTTTTTTTTTTTTTTTTTTTTGCAAGAGGAACTGATCGAAATAGTCACTAAGAAGATCTTAAAGTAAAATTTAGAGACGGATATCACAGCAATTTTTTGAAGCCCCAGAATGGATGAAGCACCAGGCTCATCCTTTCCAATAAAAGTACTTGTTTGTTGCTCAGTTACTTGATGTAACAGCTATTTTATGCATTAATTACATTTTAATTTAATTAATTAACATGTGTGACTTTGGTTTTAAATGCTGTACTTGACTATACAGTTAGAAATTTAAATCTTTTAAAGTAAGTATATCTCTTTATACCAGCTGTCAAAAAGACATTTAACTTGATAAATTTGCAAAAAATCCTTATTAGGTTAGTAGGGTCTACCCCAAGCCGACAAACATGGCAAGGGGTCTATGGGACAAAAAATTTTGGGAACCTCTGGTGTAGTGCGTCAATGGATACACTTTTTCAAGGTCGGAAGAACAAACATCCATGAGGAATCACGGAGTGGGGGCTGATCCCATCAAAGAAATCCACACACTCTTGACAAAATTCGTTTGCTCCGTAATTTCACAATCTCCCAACTTTCAGAACACTTCCCTAACATTTCTCGGACAGTTTTGGATGAGGCAGTCACGGGAACACGCCGTGTCTTAAAAACGCTGTGATATATTGGTTTAAATCACCGGTGGCCACTTTTTATACAGAAGGAATTGGTAAATTGGTAAAACGATATGACAAGTGCTTCAATATTGGGGGACACTATGTTGAAAAATAAAGGAGAGTTGTACCTTTGATATGTAAATAAATTTTTCCCCTCTGTCTTGGTTTGTTTCTTTACGGCGATTTGGAGGTTACTTTTCGAATTGCCCTCGTATATATTGGCTCTCATACTTTCACGATGTGCCGTCTTTATATACCTTTTGCTACAGACATATTTCTTTGATAAAAACGTAGCTTTCTTGCACAACACAGCATTCTGATCACCTGCACCCTTATTTACGAACTAACGAAATGAGTCAAATCTTTCTCAAAGAGTTGTAGATGTCAGAGATGACAAAACAACGTTCTTGTAAGAATTCACAAAAATGTTTTTCATTTTACCAAAAGAGCAGGGCCCACAAAGATAGCTTTAGCGGTTACGTCATAAAAACCAATTGCAGCCCCCTAAGCATATATTTTTAAAAATACATTATGCTTCTTGATTAAAAAAAATAAAAGTTAAATAATTTTAAATTATGATAAAGGCGTATATATTTGGAAAGAAACATGTAATTGATAAACGCACACACACACAAGGAGTGCAAAACAATAGATATTAATAAAGTATTTATATATAAAAACTCTATTAACTACATAAATTTTTACATCTTTATTGCTATTAAAAAGGAATGTATTATTGCATAATCAAACAAAAGTAACATCAACTACGCTAAACTTGCAAGAAACTTATTTCTTTTCTTACTTTTGGTTCTGTCAACTTTTTTATTACATCTTTAAAATTTATTTGATCAGCAATTTCATGCTCAGTTGCCTAAATGGAGAAACCATTAAGCAGATTTAAAGTAGTTGTCGATCGTAAAAAGTTGTTAACTGAGTTTAAGAGGAACTCTTTTCGCCACTTGCTACAGTTAGTGGTATAGTTAATAATACTCTTAAGACGATGTTAAGTTTTGAGAAAAAATTTAATTTAGTTATTATATAAGACGATGTTAAGGTTTGAGAAAAATTTAATTTAGTTATTAAGATTAGCATATTGCTTAGGTTATCTTTTTAGTCCAAAAGCACAGATACTGCTGAAATTTCTTCAGCTAATTCTCCCCATTTTTGTCAACATCAATATATTCCAAATTCATACAGTTCCTTAGTAGAGTTGTTTGGCATTGTATTTAAAATATTTATACCGTGTAAGAGAACTGAAAATACAGTCGAACCTTCATATAACGAACCTCGATATTGTGAATTTTTCTATAGAGCGAACTTTTTCCTGGAACCAAGAACATTTCACGATTTTCTTCTTAAAATAACCTCCCAATAGCGAAGTGAATTTTCTATATAACGAATTTTTTTCTTGGGTTCAATTTTTTCTCTCCATATGCTTTAAGTATTTCTGGACATTTCAAGTTATTATCTCTTTTAACACATTTTATGGTGGTCATAAAGGGAGTTTTGGTGCATTGCAAAGATGTGAGGCATATATATATATATATACATATATATATATACATATATATATATATATACATATATATATATATATATATATATATATATATATATATATATACATATATAACTCTTTCCTTTCCTCTTGGTATATAGTATGACAAATTACAGGTGAAGGTTGGCGCCGAAAAACTTGTTTAAACCTGCAATCTTGGTTCCTAAGGCAAGGGAATTTTTCTTTATACTATGTACCTCCTTCCTACTTTTAGTTATCTTAGGTATATAACTATATGATTATTTTTATATTTTTGTTTATGTATATGTATATGTGTGTATAAATTTATATATATGTGTATGTATATGTATATGATTATATATTGAAAAAATTCTTTTATATTTGATTATACACTCTGTCGCAAAAAAATATATGCACCCAGAAGAAATTGAGCTACATTCACGAAATTTGGTATGCATGTAGTGTATATGAAAATAAACAAATGATTAAAAATTCAGAACAAAATATCATTTTATTAAGCGGTTACAGCTTGCAAAAGGTTAAAAATCAGTAAGTAGTAAAGCCACCTCTGGCAGCTATACAAGCCGAAATTCGGCGTGGCATCGATTCAATTAGATCACTTATGACCCCCTGTGGAAGATCCTGTGCCATAGTCTTTGCATCTGCGCAGTTAATTCTCCTGTATCTCGGGACGGCTGCAGTTGCCTTCCCAGCGCGTCCCAGACATTCTCTATTGGCGAAAGATCTGGTGACCTGGTAGGCCATGGTAGGACGTCATATCCTTGAAGACATTGTTGGGAGAGTCGCGCAGTATGTGGACGAGCATTATCCTGTTGATAAATGGCACCTGGGTGACTTGATAGCATGGGTAGCACAATCGGCGTTAAAATATCGTCCACGTATCTGCGAGCTGTCAAAGTGCCTTGAAGGACCACTAAAGATGATCGTGTGTCCCAAGAAATTGCTCCCCACACTGTCACACCTTGTGAAATTGCTGTATGCCGCTCGACAATAAATGCCGGATCGGACCGCTGGCCGGTGCGCCTCCAGACACGTGTGCGGTGGTAATCAGCGCTGAGACTGAATCGGGATTCATCACTGAAGATGACACGTATCCAGTCTGTCACACTCCAAGTTGCCCGAGGTCGGCAAAAATCCAGTCGACACTGCCTATGATGTGGGGTCAGTGGTAAGCGTCTTAGCGGACGTCGGCTCCTCAAGCCAACTTCGGTCAGTCGTCTCCTTATGGTTTCTCTTGATGGCACTGGATGTCTGGAAGGAGGTAAGTGGCGTTGAATCGATGCTAGCGACGTTGTTGGTGCCGAAGTGGCCACTCTTCTGATTGCACGATCCTCGCGATCATTTGTGTTTCCTGGGACGTCCTGACCCTCCACGACGGTACACTCTACCTTCTGCGATCCACTGTTGCCAACACCGAGCAACTACCATATCGCTCCGACCGAGGTGGCGGCCGATACGTCTATTCGACTAACCTGCTTCTCTGAGGCCTATTATACGGCCCCCTATCAAAGTCCGTCAGCTGCTCGTACTGCCGCCGGTTACGTCTTAGAGGCATCCTAAGTCTCAATATCGTCTATCAAAGTCATCAGATTCGTTTGGATAGCCGTACGGCGCTCGTACTCATGCTTTTAAACTCTCCGAGTTGCGCAACTAATATGCGCATAGCACACTTAGCCTTGTCTCATTGGCTTCGAAATTTTAATCATTTGCATATCTCTTACCAGACTACATTCTTGCCGAGTTTCGTGAATGTAGCTTGATTTCTTCTGGGTGCATATATTTTTTTGCGACAGAGTGTATATATATATATATATATATATATGTATATATATATGTATATATATATGTATATATATGTATATATATGTATATATATATGTATATATATATGTATGTATATATATATGTATATATATATATATATATGTTGTATTGTAGTAGCGTTGGCCGGTGTTGGATTGTTGTCATATCTGGTTTAGTGAAAACATCTTCAGAATAACTTTTCCTCTTTTTAATTTGAAGCACACATAGCGTAACTGGTCAATCACTTTTATATTTCACATCTATTTGTTAAAAACACGAAAACAGGCACATATATAACAGAAGTGACATCTTGACGGACACAACACAAAGACAAAGAGAGCTGCAGTTATTTACATTCTTACGTGGACGTTTACATGCTGACGGCAAGCAAACAAAGAGGGCGATTACACAAGATTTTTGCTTTTATACCAGCAGTGCAAGCGCGTGATTATTACGTAATAGTAGTTCTGATTGGATAAAAAGGGCGGGACAGGGATTTCGGACTAACCGATTACGATTAAGATTACAGTGTTATTTTTTAAACCAAAGAATTAAAGTTTGTTTAAATATTAGTACAAAGAGTTAACAAAAAGGATACTAGAGGGAATTATTACACACACACACACACACACACACACATATATATATATATATATTACGAAACAAAGCTTTTTTTCAATAAAAAAATTAATTAATTAAAAAAACCTCAAACAAAATTAACAAATTTTATCAGTAGTTGAATTTAACGACGCATGTGGTAATGTATGTTTAGAATCTCTAGCTCTCTCTATATATAAAATAATGTATGTTTAAAATTACTTGTATGCTTTAAATTAGAAAATGTCCTTAAAATTCATTAATTTTAATTTAATGTTGAAAATGTGTAGTATATTCCTCGAAATTCTTTTATTTATTTTCCTTGTAGTTTCTCTTTCTTTTTTTTTTGATGGGAAGATGTATAAAAAACATCAATATTAATTTACAAAAAGATGTAAATGATTACTTTTTTAATGTATAGTGTTTATGAATTTAAAATTTGTTTTATGTGGTCTATAACGTATATTAAAAAATGTACCTCTTTATAACGAATTTTCCATATAACGAACTTTTTTCGGGATTTAGCGACTTCGTTAAATAGAGGTCCGACTGTAGTTGCTATTGTGAATAAGTTGTTCAGTTCTAGCATCTAGTACATTTATTATTTGATAAATTTGGAAATATATAAAAAAATATATCTTATATATAATTATGTATTGAATCTTGAGTCAATCAAAATATTTTTATTTGTATCAATTTGCTTATTGGATTAATGCAATTTAGTGTTTCATATCAAATAACTAAGGAACACAAAACTTAATTTTTTTCCCTTCAATTTAATAATACCGAGGCTTTATATCTTATTAAATTATATATTTCTTGGTTTTAATAAATGCTTAGAAAGGCGTTGTACACATCTCCCAAATATATAATCTGAAAGGTTTTAATGCCTTAAGGATATAAATAATATAGATGGAGATAAATGTAAGCATCATCTCTAAAACTTTCAGATCTATCTGATTTTAAAATTTTTATTTTTTCACAAAGAACCATTAAGCAACACACAAATTGTTAGATCCTATGTCATCGTGAATGTTATCTAATCACAATTCATAATTTCGAAACAGGGCTAGATTGATTTTGTGAAATATGTACATGATAAATGAAAAGTATTTGAGATGATATATGGAAAGAGAGAATTTAGAATTTCCATCTGATGTGAAACGGAAGCACATGAACGTTTGAGGAAACCAGAAAAAAATTAAGAAAAATTTTTGCATGTGAATGTAAACCCAAATTAGTTCTGAAAAGATAGTCTTAATTATATTAAAATTTGATCCTTCAAATTTTAATAATTTGTAATACTTTGCATGTACTTAAATCAGATTTCACATTTTATTTCCATCATAGTCAGTATAGATTAACACAATGCACATTCAATAAAAGGCTTTTACACTAATGAGCTTTTTTTCTTTTTTCAACACAGTTACTGTAGTCAAAGTATATCAATATTATTTTTTAAGTTCCAATAGAATTTAAGATTGATCGTTCGGAAGAACATTTTTAAGACCAAACCTTAAAAGAGAGCCCAGGAAAGAAATAACTTTAGTGCGTAAATTGGTCGGTATTTACTGCACATCTGTGCAAAACGGTCAGAAGAAACCATTAATCTTTTGTGCAAAGTTCCTCTGATTAGAGGCTCTCAGATACTATGTATGTTATTATAACTTTGAAGGGGCAGAGACCCTGTGCTCCTCCCTTAAAAATGGAAGGAAGTTGTGGATCATTCTTTTTCAGGGGTGCGTATGACCAGCAGCATAAATACAATTTTAAATCTGTTTTTCACATTGTCGCCCGAGGCATTTTTTGGTTTGGGGAAACGTTTTTTCATGTTTTGAAATAAGATTCTGACAATAATACGCTAGCTTGAGTAAGTCAAAATCTTTATTTCTTATTTGTTTTCATTGCATTATTTGTACACAAAGAGAAAAATACTCATTCAGTTACTGGAATTAATTAGTTTTTACTAACTGTTATAAGCAACACGTTTCTTAGCGTTTTTTTTAATTATTAGTGCTGCAAAAATTGTTTACTTTTTTAAAAGTTTTGAAGCTACTTTAACGGTTTTTAAGTTAAAAAAGTATCGATAGAGATTTTGCATCTAATATAATTATACTTTTGTATTTTCAAAAGGTTCGTCCAAGTTAAAGTCTACGATTAATTTTTTCTGTCAAAAATTGATTGTTTTCCTCTCATGCAATGTAACCTCATACTTTCTGTGGATATTCATTTCAAGAACTATTATATTTTGCCCTTTTTAATGACAACGCCGTTCTATAAGAGGAAATTATATATAAAATTCATAAAATAATTATTTAAAAAGAGAGAAAAGGCAATAGTAATATAAATAATTACGTCTCCCTCGGAAAGTGTGAGTCTCAAAAATGTATTTTAAAGTTAAAATAAAACGGATGGTTTAAATTTCATTGAGCGTGCTTTCAGAAATGAACATAAGCTTTTACTAATCATTTTGCTATAAGAATAAAAAAAATAGACTAAAACAAATCTATTATATATATATATATATATATATATATATATATATATATATATATATATATATATATATATATATATATATAAACAAAAGTGCCGGTTTATCCATTAGGCGCTTGGGGCAGGCGCCCATGGCCCGAAGGGGCTCAGAAGGGCCTGGATAAGCTGGACTTAACTAGATTCTCTGTTTATAAATTTCAATCCTCCATTGCCAAAGGGGCCTGTAGATCTTCTGCGCCCAGAGCCCGAAATGAGCTTAAATCGTCGCTGATAAACACTACCTCTTCCCTTAGATTCAGTTGTAGCCTTGTAAAGCAAACCTCCCTTTTTTATACAAATTTCCTGACTACAATAGTTTTTGACAGTCGTGTGACCCACGGATCACTGTGAATTTATTGATGTGGACCGCGGATCATTGTAAATTTATTAATTTGACCCTCGAGCGTGAACGGTTGAAGATCCCTAATGTGAATAATGCCCAGAATATAACAGCACAGTAAGATCAGAACATACATTGTTTTGTGTTTGAATTAACGTCACACTAAAGTTATAAGAGGCTATTAAGGACTGAATTAGCGTAATTTTGAAATAATTTCAACCTATAAAATGGCACAAGAATTTTGTTATACCTCATTCTCCTAACTACCACACTATGTAACAATTTGGAGGTCAAATTCCATTTAACGCGCAACATTCCTCATTCTTTCGCATTTGTGCAATTGGAACTCAAGCTTTTGCATCTCAATCATTGGCCTACTACGGTGTGAGATTCATTGGACTTTGAATCAATAATATATTTTGAACTGAAATTATAATGTTTTTTCCTCTAATCCTTACTCAAGTTTCACAATTTGTATAAATACATAAATATGTATTATTCCATCTATTATTCTACTTCTGATCTAGAAAATTATCCTTAAGTATTCAGAGGCGTCTTAAGGCATAGGCCAATTGGGCCCGGGCCCAGGGTCTATGCCACCATGGGGCCCTCGTCTCGTTCTCACACCCTTAATATGATCAAAATTTGAATAATTTCAACGGTCAAATGTTATTTCCAGTTGTCTTCTCTGAAAAACTGAGAATTTCAGGCAGTATGTCAACTGGTTGCATGTGTGACCTTTGTCCATGTATAGGCCTAGGCCTACCACTATACACCGTCATTACTCATTCAGTCAAAAGGCGGCAATCGGTCGAGTCGGTTTTTGTGATTGTAAGTCATGCATATATATTTATTTCGGGTTACTGTTTGTACGAGTATTTAACACTGTACGCTATGTACTGTTTACTTTTAAGGATCATAGGGGGGGAGCACTGCACAGTGGCGTAACGTACACCCTCGCAACCCCCGGCAGGATTCTAGGGGGCCCAAAGCCTGACTGATGCCAAGTGTAACTTTAACCAATTCATAAAATATTAATAGTAAAACCTGACTTTGCAAGGGGCCCTACTGTTTTCCGTTACGCCACTGTATAGTGTACATCAGTTTCAATGACGTAGAGTTGCTACCTCAATGTAATGCTTGCACTAGCAATCCTGCAGATGTCATCTGAATGACTAAATGTGACTAGAGCAGTGATCGCCAAACCATTGATCGTGAGCTACTAGTAGCTCGTGAGGATATTTTCGGTCAATCACGTTAACGCTTAAGTTATTAAAAATAAGTACAGAAACAGACTCACTTGTGAACACTTGTACAACTGTATTTGAATGGTATAGCCACTACCTCCTCTCCCAACACTAAAAAAAAAAACATATTGATAAAAAAAGAGTTTCATCCTTCTCATTACAGTTAATAAATCTGATAAAAAAATCTCTTATGTTGCATTTGTTATTTTTTACTAACTACTCTTCTATTTCTTTTCCTTTATACAGTTCAGTTTCAATTTCTTTGGTCATACACAGTTTACTGAAAATTATTTTCCTATTTACTAGAAGTGTAAGTTTATAGACAATAAACAGGTGTAAGATTTTAAAAAAGTGGTGTATTGCTCTTTTGGTTCGTAGCTGACTGTAGGTTTTAAAAACTGTATGGTTGCTCAGAAGCTTCATAAGTTTTACGACCACTCAGCAAGAGTGTGGCTGTGGAGTTTGAAATCACTCGTATCATCGGCTTTTAGAACATTTCAAACTATAGAAACAGCTTTGAGAAGATTCAGCAGTGTTGTCCACGAACAAAGACGGTAGCAGATGACCGCAGTATTGTCTTATAGGTGAGAAGGAACAGACGTTGAGAGAGGAAGAAATCGAAAGATGCATACAGTAAATTACTGGAGGAGCGATATAACGTTTTACTGAGGCTAGAAGGCTGCACTATAGTGGTCTATTTGTCTGACAACTAATATCATTACCGTCTTCTCATCAGCTGGGGCGTTTTATACGGTGTCGGAAACGCAAGAACTGGACAAATCAGTAATGAGGTAGAGTTATTTTCAGTGAGGAGAATAGATTTAGTTTGACTAGTGATTCTGGACACATACACATCTGCAAAATGAGGGAACCATGCAATAATTCCTTCAACATCATTCAAAAGAGACCGGTTTGGAGGAAACTTTCTTGTTTGGAGAGATATCATGATTGATAAGCGTACTGATTTTACATTTTCATAGAGGTTCTGTCACTGTATGTCGTTACTGTTCTTCTACCTTACGAGAGCTGCTTTTTAGATCAGATGTGTCGTTAGGCATTGTATGTTTACACGTAGCATTGCCTAACGAAAAGTTGTTGGAGAATGAAGATATTAAACGCCTGAATGGACCGGTGTTCAATCTAAATCTAATTTAACACCTTTCGGAAATTCGAGGGAGATGTTTGGCAGCACGTCACCAGCCACCAGCAACAATTGACTCTTAAGAGAAAAAGACAGCAACGCCTCAACAACTCGTTGACAGTTTTGTACTCGGCATTTACAGAAGATGTAAATCCTGCTCATTAGTCAGGGCTAATCATATCCCCAACTAATGGCTTGAATTTTCTTGCCGGCCATCTGTTACGTAAAAACGTTTTGGGCTTCTGTCCCATTGTACTCGTAGCTAATTTTTCGATCCCGTTCCTTTTTCTCTTTTGAATTTTTTTCAGTTCTGTTAACCTTTCCCATGTTCTTATACCTTACAAAATATTTTGGTATTACATATACTGATTTGGAACTTTTGGGGATGACGCTACATTTAAAAAACAGTCTTATCTTTAATTTTTGCATACCAGTATATAAATATATTTTAAAGAGATTTTACATCTTTTAACGAGTTCAGTTACTTCTTTAATGCAAAACTGAAATATACAGAATGTTCCCATCACGAGAATTTAATAACGACTACATGTGTGTGTGTGTGATAAATTAGCGTATTTCCCCCCATTGAAAATCGTGTAAGTGAAATTTAAAAAGCAACAATTTTAATTTGTTTTGGATGTGTTTTCATATAAACATACTCTTTTATGAAATATGTTTATAATAGACAAAACTTCATACGAAATAGACTTTAAATTTGTTGACTGTAATTTAAGGGAAAAGAATTAAAAAACGACTAAAAAATTTTTATCTACTCGAACTTATCGAAATATGTGTTATAAAAAACCTAAGAACACACACACACTTTTCTTAGGCCTATATAACAAATTGCATGTACAAAAGTTTTTTTTCCCTAACAGTTATGGCATTTTTATTTACATTCACTGGCGTAGTTAGTTCTGAGTGAGTCCTGTATCAAGAATTCCTTCAGGGTCCTTCTTTGAACATGAGATACTTGTTAGTGGGACTGCAGTTACACATGTTGGGACCCCCGTAGCTTGGGGGCTCCTGTATCGTTGATACGGCGGTAGCTACGTCCCTGTTTACATTTCTTAGAACAAACCACTTTTCCGTTGCTAGAAATTTGAAAATGTATTCTTTGCCAATGTGAAATGATATTAATTAACCAATTTGCTAACTCTTAACCAGGGGTGGCCAACCCAAATGACCTCGCGGGCCACTTTGGAAGAACTTTGCAATCCCGTGGGCTGCATTAAAATATATATATATCTTTATGTTAGATTTGGATTCTTTACAAACATTTGTTGTTGTTGTCGTGTGTTTATTACTGGGATACATACGAAATACGTGAGATAGATGAACACAAACATATACACAACCACAGAAGAATGCAGATTTTATTACAAACGATGATCCCAGCATATAACAAGAAGAGGTGCGCTGCTTTTCCTTTCGAGACGGGAATCCAATTCAGGCGAAAGACAGACTTCTTTCCCGAAGAAGATACAACCAAGTCTTACTCGGGATTCGAACCCGAACCCACTCGGTTACAAACCGAGGGACATAGTCACCATACAGGCTGGGCGACACAAACCTTTGTTGGAGTGAAAATTTAAAACAGACTGATATATTATTATTGTTTTCATTGTTTTTCATGTATACAAGCATATAGATAATGTAATAATAATACTACAATGATCAAATAATGTTTAATTTATTTAATTAGTGAGATATCTGTTTCTCAACTCTTTCCCTTAGTTTTCCAAGTACATCTCGATGCATGTGTATTTGCGTATCGTAACTAATGTTGCAGATTTTTGTGCGTTAAGTTTGAGCACACACACACGGTTTATGTTTGATAAATTTCCATTTAGAAAAGAAAGAGTTTCGCAGTAACAGAAACTACGTGATAAAATAATAACACAGTTATGGGATTTATTTTTTACAAAAAAAATCTTTAAACAAGATAATATTGTCGCACTGTTCAAAATAGACTAATTTTGACGTGGACGACACCTGAGCTGGCACCCCCTCTCCTAACTACCAACCACACCAACGGGAGGGACGTTTCAAAAGATTATTCAAGCTGCCCCACACGGCGGGTCTTTAGTGGTACTGGGATCGAACTCGGCCCCAAGCCACGATCCGATACCTATACCACTCGGCTACCGCGGCCCTAAGCCACGGATTGGACACATCTGCTCTAAATACTTGAACAAGCATAAGATAGCAATTAATTAACTGTTTATTTAGTTCAGTGATTCTCAACCACTGATCAGTGGCACTTTTGTGTGCCGTCATTTTTTTTTAAATCATAATAATACTCTGAGAAAAAAAAATTAAAAAATCTGGAACTGAATCATTCTGGCGTTTTATAGAAATAAACTATTCATAAAATTGTTAATTGATCATTTGACTACTCTAGAGAAGAAAGTTATTCATTACTTTCTAAATTTAGATGCAAAAAAAAAAAAAAAATGACTGAGTTCGTAATCCTTTTGTAATAACAGATACATTTGTACAGGGATTAACTTTTAATGAAGAGGAAGAGTTAAATTCACTCTGTAGTAATCGAGATTTAACTTCAAAACATTCTGAAGAATCAATTAATACATAAAATTAGAGGCGATTATTCCATAGTAGCCAGAAAAGTTTTAAAAATATTGTTACAATTTTCTACATCTTACTGGTGTGAATCCGGATTTCCAGCTTTAACAAATATAAAAATGAAAAAAAAAGATCCAGACTTTTAAATGTAGATGAGGAAATGAGAATGGTATTATCATTTTTACGATTAAACGAAATTATCAAAAAATCATCAAGCTCAAATTTCGCATTAAATGTATTCTTCTTATTAATTTATAATTAAATACTCAATAAACATTTCGTTCTCTTTGTCTTTCATATTACTTTATATATTTAACAATGGAAATTATTATCATAAATTATTTTTTATAGATAATTCAAATTCTTTTAAACTTATTTTATTGCTAGCGTACCAACAAATTTTGAAATTGTTGAAAGTGTACCGCATCAAAAAGAAGGTTGAGAATGACTCACTGACTTAGTTGAAGGAGCTCTTCCTTTTCTAACGCATATTTTAAGCACAATTTTAACCAGCGAAAAAGAAAGAAGAGTTGCTTCATTGATCAGACCTCCCACAGCATCTGATTCGAATCATTAGCACTGGGGTTGATTAGACTGGCCATAAATCATTTCACTGTTCGGGTAATCAACCTTTACCGGAGGAGAAGAGATGAACGAAAAAAATTCATTTTCTCAATCCTTCAACGGAATAAAAATCAGTAGCGTAACGTACACCCTCTCAACTCCCACATTGCGGAGAAGGGCGGCAGGATTCTAGGGGGCCTAAAGCCTGACTGACGCCAAGTATGGTTTAGGGCCCTAAGCTGACTTTGCAGGGAGGCCCTAATCTTCGTTACGCCACTGGAGTTACATTTGTGTAGGGGTCCAAGACCTGCTTTTGCGTTGGGGCCCAGTACCTCAAGTGGTCTTAAGACGGCCCTGTAAGTGTTTACTATGAACTTTTAACTCGTAGAGGATGGTGGAGTGCAAATAAATAGTCGAATATAAATATAAAAAAAGTAAACTTTAATAATCAAAATTATAAAGAAAAGAATGGAAAAAGAATTTTTTAAAAAAATCTAGCTTTTTTTGAAAAAATATTTGCTAACATCACATAGCACTAAGTAACTCTTGACGTATTTATGGTTAGCTGTAGTGTATTATTGATTTCAATGTCAGATTTATTTATTGCTAGATAATTCAAGAGTTTGAAATACGGAAAAAGGTGACGAAAAAGAGTGTTACCTAAAAAAGGAGATACGGAAAACCGCGTATGTGCTTTTATCACAATGTAGTTCATCATATGCATTCCTTGAATTTTGCCACTCAGAACAACAAAAAGAACTTAAAGCTAACAGTAACGTATTAGACCTTTTAATAATTATGGATTTTTTTTTTCATAGAAAAGATATATATCAAAAAAGATTAAAAATCTCCTTTTTGTAAATGAAATTTATTTAAAATATTTATTTCAACTTCAAGTCCGTCTGCACTTAGATACCGAATGTTTTAATATCCTTACAATATTTTTCAATAGTATTTCCGCGTTTTTATACTTTTAATTTTAAGATAATTTGATTATGACTAATTTTTAAAAATTAACAATCGAATTTTTATTTATAACACAATTTTTGTGTTGCGGACATTTTTTTCTATTTGTAAATTAACAGTTGTAAAGCAATTAGAGTTTTTATACTAGTATCAAATGTTTCAACTGTTTTTTTTTTTTTCTCTTTCTGTTTTTAATATGTAAAAATATATAAATAGTTTAACTTATATATATATATATATATATATATATTTTTAATGGAGTCAAAAAGAAAAAAAGTTCAAGAAAGGATAATAGTACTGTGATTAAGTTTCAAAAATGCAATGTAGGGGTTTCCAAAGTGCTTATGCATTGCGCATATTTTCAAAGAACGTTTCTCAGCTGTAGTAATTATACGTGATATGAAAATAATAAAACTTTGTGAGTGTTGTAAAAAAAAATCGAATATTTCTGCAAAAATATAAGTACAAAACAGAGAAATGGTTTATGTACTAAAACTATTAAGAATTTAGTATTTCCCTCTTTTTTTAGGAGCTCTCTATATTTCTTTTTTGAAAAATATCTGTTTCTAAAAAATGAAATAGACAATGCCAATCTATTACAAAAATTTTACATCAATGTATTTTAAAAACTCTATAAAATAATACTTTTTATGTAATGAAAGTGGATGTGATTGAATGGTATATACTAAGAAATCCTCCAGTTGTTCACATTTAAAATACTTATCCATGATCTATTCAAATAACGGAACCCCATCCGCTGATTCCAGGTGTGTCCATGATGAGCACGCTAGAGAATTTTAAAAGCGATATTTCGCCAACTCTGGAAGCTTGACTCGGTACTCTTTGATTGGATAGAGATTGTTAGTGCCGGTTAGCGGTGAAGAATATCCGTCAGTGTTTCATTTAGAATGGGGGGAGGGGGTCTGAAGATTTTTTTTCCTTCGATATTTTTTATGTTCTTCTAACAGAAGTTTTTAAAGGCAAAATTTATTTAATGTCTCACCTGTGAGAAATAGCAAACAAACAAAAAAAAGTTGTTCGAATACATTTACTAATATTCGAATGGCATTAATTAAAAACTATTTATAGCTCTCTCGATAGATTTTTGAAATGAATAAACTGAGGTATATTTCAAAAAAATATAGAAAAAAAAACATTTCTGATTTATCTTTAGAAAATTTAAACTTCTTATTAATCATTTTTATACTTTTAAAGATTTTAAGCCTGAGATGGAGACTGGAGTGCAATGTAAAATCTTGAATTAAGTAAAATCATTAGTGAGAGAGAAATGTATAAATAAACAAATCTCAAAATTAAATATTGCGAAAAGCTTTGATATTGAGAGTATTTATCGTATATTTCACTAAAAAGGAAAGTTGATTTCCTCACATTTTGAACTTTTTCGTCACCCGTCGTTAATATTAACATTAATAGTCATTTTTATTATTAATCGTCAGACAAAAGAAATAAAATTAACAAGCCTAAAAATAAATTTAGTTCCGAATTTTGTTGCAATTAAATATTTATACTTTTTACGCTGTTCGGCAAATATAATGAATATGTCTAGATTTTAAGTCTTCTGGTGTCATAGGGTGGAAGATCGGAGAGTAGGGTATCAACCACTGGCGTAGCTAGTTCTGCGGGGGTCCTGTATCACAATTCTTTCGCGGCAACAATTCTTTAGATATGAGAATGTTTTCAGTTGGACTGTAGTTACACATGTTGGGGCCCCTGAAGCTTGGGGGCCGCGTATCATTGATACGTCGGTAGCTACGCCACTGGTGTCAACTCAGATGTCATCCTCGTCTTCTGCAAATCAAATCAATCTGCAATAAGAAATTGTAAATGAATGAAAAATTTTATTCCCTTCAAGTTGTCCATATTTTATCTCTATTGATTATATATATTTTAATTCTAAGTAATATTGTTGAATTACATTTAGAGACATTTTAATTAATAATTAGCTTTTTTTAAAAAGTTAAATATAAAAATATGTATTTCCATAATAAAATTTTCTTTTCTGATAGTTATCTATTTTTATTTTATTTTTAAATAAGTAGCAATGTGTAGATACACAATAGGATATTAGCTGCGAATCACTGAATCGAGGTCAAAGGAGAAGGACAACAATTAAGTTGGGATTTTAATCTTCTAATTTTCATATCACACCTCACGAGAAGTTTGAGGTAATTAGATTCATAGCGTAGCAACCTATTTTATCTCAAATAACAGTCTTTGAATAACGAAATTACAATTAAGGAATGTATGACAGACTCCTACAGTTTTTAATCAATGAAATTAATTAACAATGAATTTGTTTAAATAAAAGACCTATGAGATAGGTTCATTAAATCTGCTTACGAATATTTGATTATTAGAAAATTTATGAATATATTTTTGCTTATACACATAAAATTAATTTTATTTTTTTATGACATTTATTATTGTTAAGTTTCCAGATTTTTTAAATTTAAATATATTGGTTATCCAAATGTAGCTAATAATCTAATTTTTTTAGGCAATTTATATTCATTGTAAAGTACTAGATTTACACCAGAAAAATTACCCACAACTCAGATCATCAAAAGAGTTCAAATAAATTTGAAAATAATTTTAGATTTTGTATTTAAAGTCCAAAAGACTCAATTATGAATGCAGTATTTGTTCTGAAATTTGACAGAAAATCCTTATGATTAACTTAAAGGGGAAAAAATCAAGGAGAGATTCACAACGTAAACTAAATTATTTCTGTATTGCGTTGAATTATTCTGTCGAAGTATTAAATTGTAATGGAAACAATAAAACACACATATAGCACACTATTATTAAATCCAAATGGAATATAAGTCCTGTATTCTACTCGCGAATTCAGTTGTATGAAAAAAAAGCAAACGATGTTTTGTAAAACTAATCGAATATTAAATTACATACATATGAACAGACGATATAAATTTGAGAATAGAATAAAAACACCATTACAATCAAAATTTAATAAAATAATCAGAGGGGATTGTTTTTTCAAAACAAATTATTAAATAATGTACAATTTTCGTTTTGATGAAATATTATTTTTCCTTCTTTTATGGAATAATTTATGAAAAAATCCATAAAAGATTTAAGAAAAAAAGGCTTCGAAGTCAGTTATGGTTGTATTGCTTATATCCGTTAAATCTTAATAAACACAATCGGTTTTTTTTTCTTTAAAAAAGGAGTAGTTAATTTTTAAAAATATACCAATTAAGGAGATTTTTGCAAATTTTTTTTTCAATATGGACACAGACATATATACACTCATATACTATATATATATATTAAATATTGAATTTTGATTTGTCATGCAAATCATGGATATAATATCATTTTTGTACGAAATTTTGTGTGTTTAACGAATAGGGTCAATTTTGTATGCAACCAGTGCTGAATGAGAGCTCTTTAAAATAACTTCAGAAAAATAATTCGTAAAAATTACATATAATATTATGAAACATTTAAAATGTATTAATGGTTTAAACCAATGGTCTCCAACCCCCTGTCCGCGGATCGAATACTACTGGTCCGCACATGAAACATTAAATTATTTCCATTTTATTTACTGGGGCATATTTTTCTTGGGTTTGGGCTTCTTTTTATGAAAATCGCTTTATATTCCTTGTTAAATCAATTTGTATTCATTTTTGGTGTAGCTATATTTTATTCTGAAGGCCCGTTTAAATACAATTAAAATAAAATTATTAAAACAAAACAATCTAAAATATAAGCAATCAACGTCCTCCCCCTCAGCGGGCCTTGGTAAAATTATCCAACGTTGACCGGTCCGCGGCGATAAGAAGGTTGGAGAACACTGGTTTAAACCACATACATCGGATAAAAAGGATGTGGTTACAACAAAGCTATCCAAAAGTTGTGTGTGTTCCCACTTCCTTTCCTTGTACTTAATAAATCTTATAGAAAAATTGTAGCATTAATTGCATGTTCAGCTGCGAAGTTGTTAGATTTCAAATAAATCTGAGAAGTGATCTAGCTTTTTAGAATAGAACAAGGATAAATGAAACCATATGTTTTATCATTGAGAAGAAAAATTAAATCAAGGATATGAAAAGCTATATATATTTCAGGGAAGGTTAATTTCACACAATAACTAAAGATTGCTTGAGTATTCAATTTGTTCTGATAATTCAGAAGGAATGATTTTTAGAAGGCATATAAACATACAATTTTTCGTTTCTGTGTATTTAATGAAAATAGGCTCTACATTTCTTTTCCCAAACTGATATTTGTTCTAAACTTTAATAGGAGTAATGTTCGGATTATTTTGATGTTTTTAACATTGCTTTAAATTGCTTAGATTTCTTATAAATTAAAAAAAAATTCCCTGGTCTGTATACTTTATTCATTACGTGTTTTATAAGTTACTTTGGGGTATCAGGGGTGTTTTTTTATTATATAAAACAATATTAACACTTTAAACTATGAATAAATTGTTTTAAATTATAAAAAGTAGTATGAAAATATATTTAAGTCCAATTGCTATAATCTTACTTTGAAAATTTTTAAGCTTCATGTATTTCTTTTAATACGAAAGATTTAACCTATAATCAATCACAATTACGTTTTAAAATACTAAAAATACGAAATTCTAATAAACAATTTAATAATTTATTTCAACATATATATATATATATATAGACATATAGATATATACTTAAGTAACTAGCACATGTTTACTGATTTTTCAAAAACTATTGATCTAATGCAAATGAAATTTGCTACTAAAATACATGAAAGTATTTTTAAAAAGATGACAATAAAAAATTAATGGTGCTTGCTCTTGATTATATGTTATGCTCATGAAAGCCTGATAGCCCAAAATGATACAGCAAAATGACAACTCTCACTACGAATTCGCATGTTGTTAAAAAGGCTGCTTATAAGGCTTTGTCACAATAAATCCTATTTCTCCACCAAGCTACTTCTCAGCTACGGAAGTATTCTGAGAAGGAGCCGGTGAAAGAAGTGCATTTACACTTTTAAGAACATACGAGACTTTCTGTATGGGATACAGGTCAAGATATCTGGCTGGTTCCTCCACCTTCTGAATGTCCTCACTTTCGAGGCATACGTCAACCAGCGGAGCCTTGTGTGGACTAGTGTTTCCTCCATAGAAATAAAATAAGGGCCAATTGCCCACCCGAAAAGTCTCACACAATCCTCTAAGATCTTATCCCTTTATCTCATGTTATTCAAGATCACGTAGCTCTGTGCACCCATCACGCTGCTCCAGATCCTGGGTAGCTACCGCCGTATCAATGCTACAGGGTTCCCAGGATACAAGAACCCCAACATGTGTAACTACAGTACCACTAACAAGGTTTTCATTTCTAAAAAAGTGCCCCGAAGGAGTTTTGATACGGGGCCCATTCAGAATTAGTTACGCCAGGGTCCAGACCACCTCTTTATTGGTCCATTTATGTGATGTTAGAGGATGGACACGAGCCCCTGGTTGTCTCCTCATGTAAACCCGTCGAGAAGCACTGTTTAGACTGAATCTAGACTCATCGGTGAGAAGAGAACACAAGCTGTCAGTTCCGAGTCAAAGGATGATATATGCGCCATGTCAAGAAGCTCTTCCATGGCCTAAAACCTGGAATAAGTGGGATGCACAGATCGTTGGTCTTCTGGTATAAAACCATGCCTCATTAAGCATTCTGTGTAAAATTTACCTTGGAAATAAAGTACCAAAAGTAGCGGATGACTCATTGATTAATTAAGTAGTCGTATCTCCCTTCCCATCACGCCTTGCAGTTAAATCCAAGTAGTGGTCATTTTGGCTTGTGGTAAATAACCACTTGTGGTTATTAATCGCTTGTGGTTATTTTCGAGCGTCCTTTGTAACTGAACTTCTGAATATTGTTCCGGTCTCCTTGAACTGGTTATATAAACTGAAAACTATATTTTGGGCACATTGAGCCACCACTCCACTTTGAATTGGCCTGTCTCCAACCTCCCAACTGTTCTTCATGGTAATCCATCATACTGAGGTAGTCTTTGTGCCATTGTTCCCAAAAGATTCGAAAATAATCTAGAACCTTCAGAAATACGAACCTTCTATACTAAAACTATAGAGAATAGTATTTGAAGTGACTTTCACAAAAATTTTCTTAATTTGCATAAACTAAAAGAAAAGAAATCGAATTTGATTGGTTAATTAAGAAAAGCCTTTTGTTTTACTTATTATTTTTTTGCTATGTTTATTTATTTTTATTAAAAACGGTTCAATAGTTTTTAAAGAATCTGTGTGTGTGTTTGTGAAAATGTGTTTCTTCCTTAACATTTGTACACCACTATATAAGTGATTTTTTGTCTACTCATATTTTGGTGGGTTTTTATAGGTTTTCACATCCATTTTTTTATTTTATTTTATAATACTATACATTTATATATATATATATATATATATATATATATATATGGAGAGGGAGGTGGGACCTAAATGGAAACCGAACGGAAAATACAACGTTTTTATAAATATGATTGTATATGAATATTTATATAATTACGACCAAATAATTATTTTGTTATTCAAAAGTTATTTTGCTTTATTTGACTTGAATTTTCTTCAGTCCTTTTATAGGATTTTATAGGATTTTTTTTTTTTTTTTTGGCATTTACTTCTAAATTACAGAAGAAGAAAAAAATTGCTCCTTATAACATACGTAAAACTCTTTTTGCTTATTAGTTTTAACTTTTCTTTAAAATGAACAGCCTTTCTTCTTTCAAAATTTTAAATCGTATTAATTATACAAGTCTAGGAGTTTTTCTTTGAAAAGTATTTAAACTTAAAACACATTAAGGTATCCCACTACGTTCAGAACTGTGATTTTAAAAGAGCGCATAAATGGATAATTTTCATGATATTTAGTGTCACTTAGATTAGAATACATGTATAAAATTGTTTTAAAGACATTTTGACAAAAATTTTTTATTTTAATACAATATTTTGGCAAAAAGTTAACTTAGAATATCCTTTTTTCAAAAATTTCACTTTTTATAAAAAAATGCTTCTAAAATAATATTTTGCTTATATAAAGTAAATACTTCTCCAGAGAGTGTGAACTACTTTTTTTGAGAAATTCACATTATTTTCAGGGTTATAACCAATTGAAATAATTATCGGCGTTTTTTTTCTTAAAATTTTTCCTCTCTGTTGTCGTAAAACATGGATAAACCCACTTCTAAGTTATATATTTCAAAAATTCTAGTTGAGTCTCTGTACAGAAGCCTGAGCTATGTACCGGCACACACACAAAATATTATTATAATAAAAGTATTTTTCATAAAAGGAGAATGTTTTGAAAATGGGTCATTCTTTGCTCATTTTTTGTCAAAATATTGTACTTAAATAATTTTTTATTGTAATAATATTCTTAAAACAATTTTATATACATTTTCTAATCTAAGTGACACTAAATATCATAAATATTATCCAGCTATACGCTTTAGCAAAATCACGATTCCGAACGTAGTCGGATACCTTAAAGAATCCAAAAACAAGTTAATCTTAAAGATTATCTTTTAACTGAACTATTTAAATAAAACAAGTGCTATATTAATTATTATCACTATTAATATTTCTATCCCAAGGACAAGAAAAGAAAAACACTTAGAGTTAAACAAATTGCTTGTAATTATCACACATGTTGCTTGTAATAAATTTTCTTCCTTTTTTACGTCATAATTCCTTTAAATCAAGGTTTTGTTCTCCCGCAGAGTCTGGCATAAATTCCATTTTAAAGACTGAAAAGTCCCACCTCTCTTTCAAGTAAAGCTCCATCTTCACTCTTTTTTTTTCTCTCAAGTTAATAGAAATTTCTTTCTAATGTAATATAATTTCACTTCTGTTATTCCCAATTCATCTATGAATATAGATGAGATTCTGTTGCTTTGTTGTTCTTGGGTATTTTAATTAAATAAAAAGCAGCCTAGCTCCGCATTCCATAAAACTGTAACGTCATGGGTGACATGAATAAAGAAATTAAATAGTCAAGAAAAAATTAATGTAAGTGGAAAAATACCGCTCCTTCAAACCGCTCCCATACGATACCATATCTAGACAAAAGCGTTTGGTTAATGCTTCACCGAGTTTTCGTAGGAATAGCCTTTTTTTTTATAATAGCCTTTTTATATATTACATCATATATATATATATATATATATATATATATATATATATATATATATATATATATATATTAGAAAAATTCATGGTTAATATATTTTTTTTTGTAAATATCTATATAAAAATATGTTTAATCATTTTTTTTTACATATAACTTTGCACAGTATATAATTATAATAAAATATATATTTTATTACAAATACAATTACTTTGTGTGTGTGTCTAATTTTGTTCATCTTGTACATTAAATTCTGGATTTCTGGAGAAAATTCTTTAAATGAAACATAGTTTCTATAGTTATCAAAACTAAATGTATAAAGCACACACACACACAGAAGAGGAGAGAGAGAGAGAAAAGAATTTCATCTTATATTAAAAAAATTACTTTTATAACTGTAATCCAGTAATTCTTCTTTTTTCAAATTTCAGTATCTTTTCGTAGTAATCGTTTTATTATATGATTATAACAAAGCAATTTTTTTAAAGTATGTTTATTAGATTCTTCTAAAAACTTAATACGCCAAATTTCATTGTTCGAACATTTTTTTCATGGATTATGAAAATATTCCTATTTTGCAGTCACAAACTTTGTACCATTTTTTATGAAAATTATTCACTTTACAAAGTATAAAAACAATTATTACTTGACTTATGAAAACTCTCATCACGATAATCAATCCTTAAATTTACGAAATAATTATTACGAACTCCAAAAATTGATCTATCAAAATATTTCTAAAAATTTACTTATAAATTTAAAATCAGATTTTTGTCAGGCATAGTATTTCCAGTATTATTTTCTTTTATTAGAAAACTGAACTAAATAAAACTGATGTATCTAATCCCCCTTACAAAAATTAATTTTAATCTCCCTTTTTATTATTTACATCATTTAGCTCTTTTATGAAACCCGCTTACTAGATACTCATATACTTTAGGCTGTTTTCGGTAAAAGTACGAGAGCTCTCTCTCTGACTAAACGCGAAACACATTTTCATACAGAAAAATGACCCAGTTTCCATGGAAATTTGCAATATTATAACTCGTACCTCTGTTAACAATACAGTGTTATTAAAAATTTCAAAATATTCCGCGAATACTTTCTTTTTTGTTTTAATACGTGAAGACAAAAAGCCCATTTAACATTACGGTATAGGATAAAAAAAAGCGAAACACATTTTATATAAAGAGTGTTTTTTCCATGTATAGAAGTTTAAGTTGGCATTACTTTCCAAGATGGCGACCGATTTAACAGCTGTCAAGTGATTTATTCTCAGTTTGGTTTGGCAATTCATCAAAACGATCATCAAGCAAGGCGTAGATTCGTCGAATGGGCACAAAACGAGATTGCCGTTGTTCCCGATTTTCATAAGCGAATTTTGTTTAGCGATGAAGCGCACTTCTGGTTGAATGGCTACGTCAACAACAAAATTGCCACATTTGGAGTGAAGCTAATCCACAAGTGTATGTCGAAACACCGTTAAATCCAGAAAAACTGACTGTTTGGTGCGCTTTATGGGCTGGTGGAATCATTGGTCCGTACTTCTTCAAAAACGATGAAGGCCACAACGTTACAGTCAATGGTGATCGGTATAGAGCCATGATTACTAACTTTTTCATTCCTGAATTGAACAATCATGATGTCCAGGAGCTGTGGTTCCAACAAGACGGCGCAACATGTCACACAGCTCGTGCCACAATCTATTGATTGAAAGACACGTTTGGTGACCGCCTAATTTCACGTTTTGGACCTGTGAATTGGCCTCCAAGATCTTGTGATTTAACACCGCTAGACTATTTTCTGTGGGGCTATGTAAAGTCATTGGTCTATGCGGATAAGCCACAAACGCTTGACCATTTGGAAGACAATATTCGCCGTGTTATTGCCGATATACGGCCACAAATGTTGGAAAAAGTCATTGAAAATTGGACGTCCAGATTGGACTACGCCCGAGCCAGCCGTGGCAGTCCTATGCCAGAAATCCTATTTAAAATGTAATGCCAAAAGATTATCTTTCGAATAAAAAAAATTCATGTCAATCGAATAATACATCGTTGTTTTATTGCAATTTAAAGTTCTGTACCTCTAAAAAAAACACCCTTTATCAGAAAAAATGAATCAACTCGATTAAAAATGGGATGTATGATAAAAATTGCTGCTTTCTAAAGGATAGTGAAGCCAGAATATCATATTAATTTTTCATTTCTTTTATATCTGAAAAAATGTTCTAAATTTGGGTCATATTCTTTAACATTAACCGAAAACAGCCTTAAGTATTGAAGACATTTTTCTTTTCAAAATGTTTCTGAAATAGGCCAAAAATTTAATTCAGATACAAAAGTATTAGATATAAAATTATTAATGTATACTCCGACGTATATAACGCGCACTTAGGCGGTTAAACTGAACTTTTTAAAGTTTTATATATAAGTGTATTCGCTGTATAATCCGCACCTTTTTTTTACGAAGAAACTTGAAATGTACGTGTACAATACTGTTATCTTTTGAAGTCTAAAAATAGCGTTTTTGTAGATAATTAGAAAATCATTTAGAAAGTGTGGTACATCTAACAATCTAGATCAGGGGTACTTAACCTTTTTTTCTGCTGGACCGCATACTACATATGTTATTTATTTCACGCGGCCCGCAACATGAGGATAAATGGGGGGGCCTTAAGACCAAGATATCATTGGAAATTTAAAATGTGGAAAATTGATCAAAATATTGTAACTCCTGTTTTGCTTTTTTAATTATTATTTTTGTCACAAACACTAAATTAGAAGCATTAAAGAAACACTTCTTCACAATTTCTGTATCAGTAAACAGTTTTATATGATTACCAATAGTATAACAAACTTCATAGCATGTCTTTGTTACCACTGTGATATTACCACTGACAAAACGCTTTGTTGGTGTTGCAAAGATTATTCAAGAAAGCATATTTATCACCTCTTGAAAGAGATCTTCGAGGAAAAGTGTCACTGAAGGATTCCTGTTTATTGGTATTCTTTAAATACAGCACTTTCGGGACAAATTAAACCATTACTGATCCATGTTTGTTTTTCACTGCAAAATAGTCAACCTCCCAATCGTCTTGAAACGATATATTTTCTAAGAATATTTATTTGCTTGCAAGATATGAAATATAGATAAAAATTAATTCCACCCATAAAATTGTTGCTTCTGTACTTTTGTCTGTTATCACTAACTATAACCGTTCCAAATATAAAAAATGTATCAATTCGTACCCGTACGACACCGACAGCAAAAAGCAAAATTGATACATTTGATTTCTTGACAAAAAATTTTGTAAGGGCGCCCCCTCTTGGGTGCCCTTCTCCTTGATTATCAGCGTGAGCTAGAGGTGTAGGAATAACGGAAGAACTAGAAGCTGCCGTGATCTTAATTGGACTTTATTAAGATCTTAAATCTTAAACTTCTAACATATTAGATAATAATAATATATGTGAGAGAATCTACGGTGACTAAACACACAATATATATATAATACTGAAATGACGTAACCCGGACCACTATCAATACTAACTCGCCTAAACTCAATTGCAATACTATCACGGATCCTAATATTAAATAGTCACTCCTACCTTAATGTCAACCGATCAATCTAATTTTTCTTGAAGTTGCGGATTTACTGGAGGGCAATGGTATGCACCTTGACCTAATGGCTCTCTGTCACGAATAACTTCTGTTTGCTGTCACTTAATCTTTCCAAAACTTCCTCACGCTTGAATCACGGATTATCCTAACATTCCTCAAATTGCCACCCCACTTACTCTAACTTCTGATATTTAAAAGCTTCCTAATTTGCATCTTTCCTTCACGCTTCATTTCTTGGGTTTGGTTGGAAAAAAGTTGCCATTAATTCTGGCCCCAAAGAACATGTTAATGAAAAGACGCGTGAGCCTGTCACAATTTCCCACCAAATTTTTAATACAATGTTCTTATATCGGTAAATTTCTCAGAGCAATGGGCCACTTAAAAAAGCTCGGTGGGCCGCTGGTTGAGTATCGCTGATCTAAATGGAACGGAAAATGATCGTTTATTTATGAATCAGAGCAACAGTGATGGTGAAGATGAAACAGAGTTCGATAATGTGCCTAAAAATATAATGCAAGACAAATATTACGAACTTTTCATGTTATTTAATAAGGAAAGTTCGTAAGGCGTGTCATTCCTTTTAAATAAATTTTATATAGAGAGAGTCTTTTTAAAGCCATTATTTTGATTTCCGCTGTATAACGTACACCCATAAATTTTGATTTTGTTTTTTGTGTTAAAAGTGTGCGTTATACGTCAAAATATACTGTAGATATAAAGTACTTAATTTGTTAAATACTTAAAAGATTTCATATTTTCTGGGCTTCCCGTGCATAGGTTTCTTAATTTGATTTTTATTGTAATTTTAATAAGTGGATTTGTGTATTTTGTGCCTTTCGATCCTATTGTATATATATATATAAACAAGGTTTTTTTCTCTTATAAATATGCTAAAACAATTGTATAAAAATAAATTTTCTGAATTCACAATGCTTGACTCGCTTCCTTAATAATTTTATTTTTGTAAGGCATAAATCAGTTTTTGATTAAATATACTTTAACATGTAGTGATTTTTTCTCCAGACAGTCTCAAATTCACTGAAGCAAATGAATCGGCAAATGTATGGTAATAGTCCATTTACTTTATACAAACTGAAAAAGTAGTTTACCACAATTACATTCAAACTCGTTTACACAAAGCAAGAAGAAACATTGGCAAAATGAATGTAAGGTTTGATTATACGTAGTATTCTACCATTTTAAATTTTATCTTTCAGTGCAGGCACTCTTGCTTGATGACTCGTAACATCTACATCACATCATAGCAGAGTTTTTTACAAGGACAATTAATTATTGAGTCTGCAGTCTAACTTCCAAAAATATATTAAAAATACTTGGAATAGTGTACTAAATAGAGTTGATATTTTATCGAAACTCCATGTTATTTCTTTGCTGTGTAATCTAAACATCAATATTAGATGTTTTTAATTCAAAACAAAAAAAAGCACATTCGTTGTGAAGCAATATTTAACTACGCATAACAATTCCAAAGAATTTATTTTTCTTGGATAATATAACTTTCCATTTACAGTATTTTACAATGAAGCATATATTTTTGCTTTTCTTTCCAAAAGAAAACAAATTTTTAGTTTCACAGTTTCTTACTTCACGCTCTTTTTTTATTATTATTATTATCACATTCATGTTTTAAATTCAGAAATAGCAGTTATTTCCAGTTTAGGAAAACTTCAATAAATAAAACTACTTTAGAAATGCTATAACACAATTTCTTTAAATTGTATTTTCTGTGTGAACATAAAAAATGCAGCAGCCCAATGGACTGGCCTGAAAGAGAAGAAACTCGGAAAATAGAGAGGCAGAAATGAACGATAAGTGATGTTTACTTTGAAATGATACTCGTACCACAGAGAGAAAACGTCAGCTCAGTGGATTGTAGGATCATCACCTACGACGAAAGTATGTAGGGAAGGCTCTCCGTTTCCTATGCACCATTTACTTCAGATCATCTTCTAAGCAAGCACCGTCCATTCACTTCCTAGACGTGTTCGACTTGTGAGAGATCTGGGATTAATGGTTATCAAGGAGACAGATGTACATATTGCAAAGCAAGATGACTGAAACTTTTAATGTGCGGTAGAGGGTTCTACCACTGGTAATGAATTAACAGCAGACGCTTCACAGCATAACCTTCCCAACAGACCCTTCACCCAAACATGCATGAAGGATATGTAAACAGCATATTCTTCATGCAAGTTTGGGCTGTCATATTTCACCGAATACGAAACAGAGGAAATTTGCTCGAAGTCGTCTCAAACCATGATGCCTCTTTGTGATACGATCAAGCTTTCTACAGATGCAATCGAAATTAACCAGCCTCCATGTCGACTTCACATTCGTGTATGGCAACGATCATTAAAAATAAAGCCTGATTCCCTTGAGAATGCTGCCTTGTGCCATTCCGTAGTACGTCGCTTTAGCCAGGCAATATTGAAAAAGCAATCGTCTATGCTGTGGAGTTACTGACAGTCTTCTTAACTGACGCCATGAGTGCAGCCCACTAACAATCAATGATAATGGTTCTACTAAGAGTAATGGTTCCAATAGATATGGGAACATCAAAGATGTCGAGTACTGCAAAATGGTGGCACAAGGGGCTTGCGGTGCTATATCTGTATGCGTCGATCCGCACATACTAACGTCACTCTGGCAGTAACTATAACCCTCAAACTTGCTGTATTTTCTTATTCTAACCATATGTACCACAGTTGATGTACCGTGGACACATCGAAGTAAATCACTACGACTATCGTAAAAGCTTCTGTCCCCTGGAAGTGCTTTTGTTGGAGGCGGCTTGGAATTCTGTGCAACAACACGCGTTCCGTAAGACAAGAAAAAAGTTCCACAGTTCCTTGGCAGAAATAATGGCATGGATGTTGAGTATTCGGTAGATTCATTTTCTTATATCCTCTGAATGAGAGCTGGAGAACTGCGTATTTCACATCATTTGCATTGCTCAGTGAGGTGCACCTACCCTGAAATTTGCGTAATTTTCTGATCACTCTTTGGTGTTGCGTTTTCGGTGTCAGTAACTACTACAAAAAACGTAGATTTGAAGCATCCAAATAATAAATATTGTATAAAATGAAAAAATTGTACATTTTGTCTTTTTTGTATGATTTGAAATTTTAAACGTGGGAAACTATATTTATTGCGTGATATGACAGGTGATAAGAACCATAAAACTTCAATCACATATGCTGAATATTTGTATAATTTGTAATAATATTCATACACTTTATAAGCGTCTGAATATTGAAACTATAATGAACGCGTTGTTAATTGTAGACTACAGCTTCTGAACTCTTTTCGAATGAAATATTTGAAATCAACAACGGAAATACAGGAAGTCTGCATTCCAAATAAAATGTTAAATATTTTATTTCCCAATAGAATATAATACGAATTCCATCTGTTATTTATTTTTGAAGATTTTCGATGAAATGAAGAAATTATATATTCCTAAAAGTTATACTTTTTTATTCTTTCACTAATTTCCTTATTTGAACTTTTACCGTATTCTTTTTATATGTAGGACTGCTTTGTAAGTAAAATTCTTTCTATACTAAACTATAGATCCAAATTAAGGTTTGAATACTATCTTGAAACCGTGCATCATTACAAATGAATGAAATTTAATGAATATAAATACTGTATAGGGCTCATTTGAAATCCTTACAATTCTAGTAATACTTGATTCAAAAATGCAAAAAATTTCAACAGCGTATTCTAGAAAAACATTAAAGTAATTTTTAAAACATAAATGTAATTTTTATTTTTTATTAATCTAAAATAATTATATTTTATCAACTTAATATTAATTTTCTAAAAAGGAAAATTTATAAGCGTTTTAATACCATCTAAAATCTCATGATAGAAGATAAAGGTTCGAAAGAACTAAGTGCCTCCACCAAACCCAGTATACCAGTACCAATATTCTAGATAAAAACTGTGAATATATCAAAATCTTTCTCTCCCTCTCTGTACACACACATATATTCACACATAGATTTATGTCTGTGTACAGTTAACCAGTTAACTCACACATTAAGAATTTCTTTGCTTACAGATTTCCTAATTATATTTCTTATTCCATTTTATATCTAAGAATCCAACTATCTTCAAGATAGCTTTCACAGCATTTTGACTTCGCAAATTGACTGTATCTTACGCTTGGATGCATTAAAGCAGTGGTCTTCAAACTTTTTCGACTCATGGAAACTTAAGGTGATTTTATGAATCCCCATTCCTCACACACTTAGAAGAATATGTCTTAAAATAATATTTAAAGTAGATCAACATAGTATAAATGCTTTATGTAAAAGCATTTAAAAAACAATATTGTAATTGATATTTAAAAACTTTAATTCAATTATAATATAATTTACTCCTCAATAGAGAGTATTAACTATTGATCCAAGTGTTGCCAACCCATACATTATATTTAGTAAATGAGATATGTGCTTGCATTTTTCACACAAATTGTCAAAGCCTAGGTCTATTGAAATTATTTGCAGTCGTTCTTCATATTCAGCGTTTGATTTGTTTTTATGCTTTGTTTTTGTTGCGAGCCACGTTGGGAAATATTTTTAGCTTAAATACGTTGTTCTGAATAGGAATTAAAATGTTGAAATCGAATAGAAAAGTATGAGAAGTCGTGTGCATTTCACATGGAGTTACAACCTAAAATTTAGGAACTGTTTTTCAAATTTAGATCTTAACGCCAAATCTATTGATATATCGATAGTTGTTCCATCTCCTTTATTATAGGTGGGTTTTTTTCACAAATGAAAAAAAAATGGATTTTCCATTAGAAAATTTAGTTTTGCATAACGTTATACCAACGAGTATAAAATTATTTCCTGAAACCCGGGGTATCTTAAATAATAGAATATTCGCAATCTAATAGGAAGTACATATAAAGAAAAAACTTTCAATATTTTTTATTATATAATAATAAAAATTTAAAAAATATTGTAAAATATAGTTTTAACATAAAAGTGTGTGTTAAATGTTCATTTTTAATTACTGGGGTGAACGCGTTAGATACTTGTAATTATACAAATTTCATAGAGAACGTGAATCCATTTTCCATACACAATTATAATTTTCTTTTCAATTTTTTTACTGTGGCTCGTGGAACCCTTGTGGAACACAGATTGAAGACCACTGCATTAAAGGATGACAATATTAGCGAAAAGTTGAAACACAGAATTTAATGAAAACCTCTGCAAAAAGTAAACATCATATCATTCCGGTTTTATGAAATTACTAACAGAAAAACAACTTATAACCAATCAATCATAAATGGCTGGAAATACGTTTGTATATATTCTAAACGCAATAAACTGTGCTCAGGTAATTCTTGAATACAGACGCGTTTTTTCCAAAAGTTAACCGATATCCACCTAAAAGTTAAACTCAATACTTCTCCATCCTGAACACGTCGTCAAATTTCTTCGTATTTTTAGGGATAAAACCATTTTTTAATTTTTTTTTTTTTTTAGTCTATCTCGGTTATTTCACTACAGTAATGAAAATTACCGTCAACTGTTGGAAATCTCTCAATCTTAATGCGAACGTTTTAGCTCAATCAATAAATTCTGAAGCACAGAATCACGAAAAATGGATTTTTATTGGCAACGGATGTGAATGGATTTATACAAAAAACGCGGAATATGAACCAAAAGCCGAGAACATTGAAACGGAAGCTCTCAAGGTAAGCGGAAACTCCGAAACGCTGCTTGGCTTCCCCCTGCCTCCCCTCCCCCTTACCATCTCCCTTTCCCGTCGCTCACTCTCTCTCTTTTTTACTACTTTCCCTCTTCTAAACATTCTCTTCTTAACATAGATTTTAGTTTCGCTCAGGTAGATCAGATAATACGACTAAGAGGACGCTGAAATGAGGAGGCTCTACAGATAGCGCACATCCATACGAGTAACAGTGGTAGTGGTTCACTCTAATGTCACTGTTTCGAGAGAAAAAATAAAAGAGAAAAAGGTAGTTTTTTTTTCTTCAAATGAGTGCTCAGAATTACTTTTAGTGTAAAAACAGAAATAGGAGGGAGTTCGTGGAAGTACATTTGTAACTTTAAAATAACATAAATGAAAAGAATGGGCAAAAGAAAAAGGCACTTGAGGAATTCTTTAAAATGACAATACTTAGTTCTACTAAATTTTTGTTGCTCTAAGAATTGCTTGTTTTTTAATGGTTATTGTCATCTGCAAAGAAGTTACTCACTAGATAGATACATATCATGTGATTTTTTTAGCTACATTTTTTTTGTACATCATAACTTTGTTTTTAGCCGTAGATTTTTTTTTATTCTTGTAGGTAACAAGAGATGCATCTACTATAAATTGGAATTCAGAATTTATGGTGCATTTTCCGCTATAAAAGAGAGATAATTTGCTGAAATACAACATCACACAGCAATTTCAGTTGAAGACAACTTGCAGTAGTACTAAGAAACCAGTGACGATTTAATCTCATTTCGGGCCCTGGGTGCAAAAGAGCTACAGCCCCCTTGACACTGGCGAATCGAAATTCATAACCAGAAAATCTGGTTAAGATATCCGACTACGTTCAGAACCATGATTTTGCAAAAGTACATAAATGGATAATATTTATGATATTTAATGTCACTTAGATTAGAAAACGGATATAAAATTGTTTTAAAAATATTATTACAAAAAAAACTTATAGAACGTTTTGAAAAAAGATTATTCTAAGTTAATTTTTTACCAAAATATTGAATTTAAATAATTTTTTTTTTGTCATAATGCCCTTAAAATAATTTTATACATGTATTCTAATCTATGTGACACTAAATATCATGAAAATTATCCATTTGTGCGCTTTTTTAAAATCACGGTTCCGAACGTAGTCGGATACCTTAAGTCCAGCTTATCCGGGCCCCTGCCCCAAGCGCCCAATAGATAAACCGGCACTGTAAACCACAGTCAAGTGACGAAAGCTTTTCTTGAGATGTTGACTCTCTCAATGCCCATGCCATGCTATGTAGGAAATTTGAGGCATGGTTGGATTCAATCAGGAACTAACCTAAGAATTATTGAAATTCAGTAAATCTGTACAACCCCAAAAATTTTAAGAAATATTATTTTATTCTAAAGTGAATACTGGAAAAATTAGAAACTAAGCTCAGTTTTAACATTCACTTTAAGATTAAACTCAAACTCAATGGCGCAACCTCCCATGAGGACCAGGGCCTACTGTGGCATATACATAACCATTGGGCGCTGAGGTGCATGAGCAGATGTCTCGATCAGGTGATCATTCTGAAGCTAGACTCCCAGTTTGCAAGTCCCCAAGCAAGCTTGGTGCTCATTTATCGATCCACTGCAGTAGGGGTGAAAGGCTGAGTCAACCTTGCCCAGCCCAGAAATAGAATCCGTACCTGTGGTGTGGAAGCGCGATACGCTACCACTCGACCACTGGGCCTACTTTAAGATTATTTTTAAATAATTCTTTGCATTTGAAATAAGCATAGAGTATAATATCAAATTTAATGAAAAGGAAAGAGTTAAAATTATATAGAAGATAAATGTAGCTATAAGAGGTGTTTATATATATATATAAAATGCGTGGAAACCCTCTTAAAATTTTTTCAACAATGCTTCACATGAAGAAATCTGAATTGATTGCCTAGGAAATATTCTGCTTATACTTTTAGAATGGCATTATTTCTAGGAAATAAATCGCACTATTTTAAATCGAGAATTATAGGCTTTTTTAAAAAATTCTTTTAGTGTTCTTCATTCCTAAAAGAAGAAGAAAATTCCTTCGAAAATTATCATATTTTATTTAAACAAGAACGTTTTTTATGTTACAAACAATTAACCATTTATTTTTATTTACTAGTAATGATACATGTAGATACATATTTTTATTGTTTTTTTTAAGATTCGTATAGTGTTATTTAATAAAATATTAAAATGATGTAATCAATTCGTTACAGTAATAGTTTAATTAATTATTATTTTAAATTTAATTACGAGTCGGGATTCCACTTAAGTCCTATCACGAGGAATGCTGTCTACTTTTTCATTCTCACTACATCTGGGTCTCAAAATCCTCAAGTGGAAGCTATAAGAAATGAGGCACTAGCTCAAGTACCGTCCTTGTCACTTAATCATGACTCACAGTTATACAAAAACCACCACCAGTAGTTTTTATGTAACTCTAGAATGACGAAAAATCAGATTAAATTGATCCAATTTCCTTTAATTTCCTAGCTGAGCGTTTCTCAAACTGGGGCGTGCCCCCTAGGGGGCGTGACAACTCTACAAGAGGGGCGCGAGCATATTAAGAAGTCGAAAACAAAATATTTAAAAAAATTATAAGTTTATTGAAAGTAAACAAACAAAATACATTCTGATATAATAAAAAATAAAATACACATTTACACTGATATAATATATACATAAATATGTATCAGTACTATAAATGTACTTTATAATTAATTTAATAATATCAAGTTAAGAATAATTTTAATAACTACCAGTGAGCCCATGGGATGGTCATGTATAAAATTATATACAAAAAGTAATACTTATCTTTAATTTGTACGGTTTAAAATTAATCTCTTAAGGGGACTTGGCACCCTTTGAGCAAACTTCTTTATTTACGTATTTAAAAATTATATTTTAACATTTTATACAATGTTTCTATTCAAGAAAATGTTACCCGATGAAATTTTCATATATTATTCACACAATTTTAAAAATTTAAATTTTTTGAAGAAAATTGGGAAAATTTTAAAATCCTACTTCTTTTGTAAAAATTAATTTTTTGACCTGAAATTTTTTTGTAATATTCTTATGGATGTTCTTAACAACTTTAGGGATCGATTTTAGAATAACTTCATTCGTTTTCGAGAAAAAAAAATAAAATGTTGATATGCAGGCTAAAAATCAACGAAAAAGCCAACATGTCTTACATTTTATTTTTTTTTTAAAAAGTATTCAGTTTATAGCAAAACGGATCCCTAATTTTATTACATGCTTTATTTTTAACACGCAGGAAAAAAATTGAAGTGATTGGTAAATAATTGTCGAAGGAGTAGCATTTTGAATGCACTAAGGTTTCGAAAAACACAAACTGAGAAAAACCACTTTAAAGTTTATAATTCTGAAAAAATAATTATTATAAGCTTAATTAAACTTAAAATACCACTTTATGATATTAATTATACGTTTTTCTTTAAAATAATTGCATTTTCATATGATTTCAACCCACAAATTTTTATAAATGAGCAACTTTTAGAGAGTACTAATTGCACAAGAAAACTCAAGAAAAACTTTAAAAAAATGTTTTTTCTGTCACGACAGAAATTTTAGCTGTTTTTCTTCTTATAATATTAAAGTATTACATTTGTATGAAAAATATATCAAGAATAAGAACTGAAATTATAAAATTATTAATATAAAATGCCTTAATTTAAAAGTTTTACATGCACACATTTCACAAGGAAGAAAAATTACATTATTGTATTACCTCGGAAATATTCTGCTTTTAATACTACACATTATTTTTTATAGTTATTATTTCTATTTCTAAAATAGATTTTTTTTTTATCATAACGCCTTTTTTTTTTTTTCTAAAAAGGAGGTGTGGCTGAATTGCCTAATTTGTTTTCAAATGAAGTTTTATTCAACTTCTAACTTTCCGACATGCACTGGTGATATATCAATCGAAAGATAATAATGCAAAGAATAAGATTAAATGAAAATAAAAAAAAACGATAGGTTTGTGATTTTTAGGGTACCAAGTCGTCTTAACTACCGATTTAATGTTACGCGATTCGCTCCTCAAAGCCAACCGTTTTCGACGCAGGCGAGCGTATGTGATGTATTGAGAGGGGGGAGGAGGGGAGGAAAGGAATGAATAAGCAAATAATCTGAAGTAAGTAAATCCTTCGCAAACATTGTCAAGATCCGTTTATTACATTCCAAAGCCTTCGGAATAATTCTATGGATAGCAGTGCACAGAAAAGATCGTACTTCGGAAAGACGTATATATACGTCTGGGGCAATTAATGTTTCGGCTGGGTGGGACGTTTATATACGCCGATGGTACTCAAGAGGTTAAAGTCGTATTGTAGTTTTAGCGTCAAAGTATAGTATTAGTGAATTCAATATATTGTTATTGTATGCGGGGGGAGCGATGAAAATTATGATTGAATATTGGGTCGCAAATATTGAAACCTTGAGAAGCACTGTCTTAGTTACATCTCTGCTTTCGTCCATAGACCATGAAATCTACAATGAGATTGTCGTAGCTCCTTTTTTTTTCAAACGATTATTCATGAGCTAAATGATTAACTAAAGCTTATTACTATTGAATGGAAAATTATCTTCAAAATTATTGAGTTAACTATTTTGCTTTTATTTAAAATTTGAACTTGATAATTCCCATACTTTGATTTTCTTTTCCATTAGCAAACGCCTCTCTATCTTTGCCTCATTTCATTGTGTTTATTCATTCCGATTTAATTGACTATAACATCCTACCAGTGTTAAAATATTATTTATTATATTATATTTAAATTTAAAAATACATGTAAAAAAAGAAATTTTAGTCATGACTATATAAAATATCTGAATATAAAATAAATCATACTTTAAAACTATTTCTTATAAACACTGAAATAAATTTCCTAGCCCAACACAGAATTGAGAATGAATAAGCAAAAGAAATTTTTAACTATCAGAGTGTGGTAATTCTAATTTAAGTGAATGAAATATATATATATATATATATATATATATATATATATATATATATATATATATATATATATTTCTTATTTAAGTTTTTTTTTTTCTTTAATTTCATGCTGTGTACATTCCTTTTGCTGATATTTCTTTTTACAAAAATAATAAACATTCCTAAATAAGAACAAATTTTTTACTAAATATATATCGAAAATTTCGAAATTCATTCAAATAATTACCTGTAGCACAACTCTTCAATAAGCGCATGTATGGTTTGTTTTCTACAATTTTAGCTCCTTTATCAACATGAGAACCCTCTTTTCAACATTCGAAAAGCCGCAAAAAAAGTTTCAAGCATTTCTGAGTAAAAACCACAAATTTCAAAAATGATTCCCTTCTTTTAGGAGTGACAGGAAGAGTAGAAACATACGGATGATAACATGGATTGGTCATTTAAATTTATGTCATTCTATAGATATACTAGAGAGAGGGTCATTGACAACGTATCTCATTATTTTTAACCACAGTCAGATGACGCAGACAGTATTGTTCATTTCCACACTCATAACTTTTACACCACACCGTGTGCGGTCTTTAAATTTTTCTTGATTTTAATGTATTTCAGCCCCTGGAACGTAGACGGTTATGAGAGTTGCGGCTGTAATAACTAAATCATCAAGATCCCTCAGTCAAAATAGAAATTCCATTAATTTTGATCTTTAAATAGACTAAATATAGTATTGAACTTGAACACACAAGGGAACTACGACTTTAAACTAGAACATAGAGGAACTAGTTTTGAATTTGAGCATATAGGAACTAGCTTTGAACTTTAAACATAGAACAACTAGCTTTGAATTTAATCATAGAGAACTTAAATTTGAATTTGAGCATAGAGGAGCTATCTTTGAAGGTTCATTAATTATAAAGAAATTATAATTGAATTTTATCATAGAAAGGTTAGCACTGCAGTGAATCTTGGAAAAAGTATAGTCTGGGCAAGAAAAAAAAAAGGAATGAAGAAATGTTTATTAAATGAAAGAATTATGTTAAAAGTTTTTAACAAATGAACGAGTACATATATATATATAAATTTAAATGGGCCACTATGTTTATGAAATATAATGACTGCTGTAACCCCGTGTAAATGAGCTGAATTTTTTTAAACACCTTTTTATGGTATTCAATTTTTTTATTTAATAAGTATCTTCTCTTAGCATATATAACGAACTTTTTGTATGAATCTATGAACAAGATAAGAAATACTTTACAAAAACTAGTACATGTGAACTAGGAGATTGGTACGATATACTTAACCATAATTGCTCCTCTAAATCAAAACGAATTTTATTGTTGCATTCCAGAATTATAATGTATGTAAAGAATTAGAACATTTAGTATCATACAGTATTAAATCAGGTAAGCAGAAACTTTGATAGAGTGATCTAATGGTCAAATTGATATAGATTCCTTTTTCCAAAAAGATTCTTAAGCTCGTGTTGAAAAATTTGAATAACAAAATAATGTTCTAAGATCATAACCGAGATAAACATTATTTTATTCATATATAACTTTCTAAAAGTTATAAATCAAGGAAGAATGATCTTTCATAACAGGAGGCTACATTAGATTTTTTATAACTGAATAAGACTTCTCAAACACACATTTATTCAGAAAAAGACCAAATTTCCAAGAGATAGACAGCATAAATTTAAATATGTTTTTTAGAATATTTACAATTTTACCTACATTAATTTAAAACGTCATTCATTAAATGTTATCTTAAACTACAACTATATCGGGGCCAAAACTTGAAAATTACTGTAAATTACAATTGTATTAAATATGTTCCACATGAGGCAAAAAAAAAAAATGTTTATATAAACAAAGCTTAAATGCAGATAATTTCGAAATAGATACTTCAGGATTTGTGAAGTTAGTTAAATGTAAGTTATCGAGTCATGATATCATAATATTAGTACATATGTAATACAGTTATAGTCTACATTAATTTTCGAGATCAAGTGGATATCGCTATAATTCAAATTACCATTTAGTTAATGGTTTTTTTTAAAAATTAATGCGAGTAAAATTATAAGTGCCCTACAAAAAATTTAAGTTTTCATTTTAATCAATGCTGAATAAAGTAAATAAAAAAAATATTTTTCCTGCAAAAAATAAAAATATATGTAAAACGCTACACGTAATGACATGAGAAGGCACATTAATTTTATTTCATTTTTTAATTTTTAATATAATTTTCCTGTAGTTAGTCTAATGTTGTACGATTACATGGGGATATTACATTTTTAAATAATGGTTAAACTCAATCATAAAATAATAAATTAGCCAGTTATATTTTCACTGCATGTATTTAAACACACACATGCTATTAAAAAGATAAATTTGCAAAATATTAGTTTAATTTAATACATAAAATATGAAGAAAGCATTAAAAATTTTCGAAATACACCTACAAAAAAAGTTTAGGAGTTAATTAAAAATACATCAAAAAATTTTATTTTCAGCATATGTTTAGAATTTTGTTTTAAAATTCGAATACTTTTCAACTAGTTATAAAAGATTTAAATTTTTGAAAAACTTTGACAGGTTTACTTAGCTTAGTGACAAATGACAATTACACTTGGTTCTTTTTTTATGCGGTAGATGCGTTCCAGGGAAATCCGCATAAAAAAAAAATCGCACAAAAAAAGACATACATTTATATGCAAAATGATGGATACGTTCCATTTATTCAAAAAATCGCATAAAACCCAAATAATGTTTTAAAATGCACCATAAATCGCATAAAAAAGATTTATAAATAATAAGATTTATTTTTTTCCATCATATTTTAATAAATGGCACATATGTATGTTAAAAACAAAAACAAAACTTAATATGTAACAAAAAACAAAACTTCATTTAAAATCATATTAAGAATGTTTTCATCATTATTCGCTGTCTGATAATGTGCGAACCCGTTTGTGGATTGGTGCAAGATCACTTTCATCACTTGAAGATAAAATTACGTCATCAGATCTACATGGTAATGCTTCTTCAGGAACTTCAGTGATTTTTTTTTCTTTGACAAGGTAGTCAGTAATCAAACTCTGTGATGGCACTAGTTCTTTGTAGAGTTCTCTGTAGCCAGACATACAAAATTTCAGATCACGTTGGAATTTTAAGGCGCGTTCTACATCATTATCATTTTGAATAAAAAAATTTGCCAATTTACCGGAAAGTTGAAGGCCTTCCCGAAGTAATTTTTTCGTCCAGTGGAGTAACATCTTCTTCCGGTTCGCTATCTACTGTTTCCAAATCTTTAGTAATATCTACCATACTTTCCAAAATATCATCATCATTTAGGGCTTCGTCCACAAGCAATTCTTCTATATCATGCTCGCCAAAATCATCAAAACCTTCCCCACCTATTTCCTTAGCAATTGAAATAATTTCTGTTGTTACTATTGCTCTATTTGATTCGTTTCCTTTTGATACGCATTCAGGCCAAGCAGCTTTCAACATGCATTTAAAGTTTGTGATTTTATTTCGGCAATTGCTAATGCAACATGATTTACACAGTTCAAGATATTAAATTGTTTCCAAGCTTCAGTAACTGTTATTGTTTCGGATTCCAGTTTATCGAAAATGAATTGGAAAGTGAATTTTACATAATATTTTTTAAATGTTGAAATAATTCCCTGATCTAATGGTTGAATTAGGCTCGTTGTGTTTGGAGGGAAAAAAGCTACCTTTATATTTGGATGTTCTAAGATTGGATGACCTGGCGCATTGTCAAGAATTAATAAGATCTTAAATTCGAGACCCATCTCATTCATATAATTTTCAACTTCGGGTACGAAGCATTTATTGAACCATTCAGTGAAAATAGCCGTTGTTACCCAGGCCTTCTTGTTAGCCATCCAATGTACGGGCAGTGTATTTAAGTCTTTTCCTTTTAATGCACGTGGTTTTAAAGATCGATTTACAAGCAGCGGTTTTAACATTCGATCGCCAGATGCATTGCTGCACAGCAATAAAGTAACTCGATCTTTAGCAGCTTTAAAACCACTGGCAGTTTTTTCGGACTTTGCAATGTAAGTACGGGTTGGCATTTTTTTCCAAAACAATCCTGTTTCATCAGCATTGAAGACTTGATGAGCGCAATATTCTCCATCTTTAATAATTTTAGCTAACTTTTCAGGATATTTTCTAGCAGCTTCTTCATCTGCAGAAGCCACCTCACCTTTTATTTTTAGATTATGAAAAGAATGTCTTTTTATAAAACCAGTTAACCACCCTGTGCTGGCAGAGAATTGTGGATTACTTTCACGTGAAGATGTAGATGGCTCTGATTCTTTTAACTCCTTGTAAAATTTAAGGGCTTTCATCTTGATTAAATGTCCATCTAACGGAATTCTTTTTTGAGTTAAATCTTCAATCCAAATTACGAGAGCCTTTTCAGTTTTTTCTATTAAAGTGTCTCTTGAATATGATGAAATTTTAGAACTCAAATTTGTACCAGATCTGACTGATTTTCTTATTGCCGCTTCATTTTTTTTATTGCTCTTATAGTAGATTCGCCTAAATGAAAACGTTTACCTACTGCTGTTGATCTTTCTCCTTTCGCCAAGCAATCGAGAATTTTAATTTTGGTTTCTAGCGAAATTGCACTTCTTTTTGTTTTTTAATATTGTCACACATTTTCTTTAAGAGGACTAAAAAATTATAGAGAAAACTTAATGTACAATTACGCACTAAAAAAATCAAAAAACTTACAATTCACTTGAGTAAATTTATCTTCCGGTTTTCGGTAGTAACCTTTTTTCACAAAGTTTTGTTTTCTAATAAAGGAGAAATTCTTTCGTTGTATTGATTGCGTAATAGTAGAGTTGTAGTTGTTATTCTTATTCGTTTTCAGAAAAAGTGAATCACCAAAAAGAATTAAATATGAATAAAAATTTTTGTATGAATAAAAATTTTTTTATTCTTATTCCATAAAAAAAAAAATTAAATATGAATAAAAATTTTTTTTTCTTTGCATAAAAAAACTAACTAAAAATCGCATTAAAAAAACCGCATAAAAAGAGAACCAAGTGTATAGTCCAAAATTATTTCATGAATTGTTGAATAGATAAATATGTTCTTAGTTTTTCATTGATTAATAAATTTTCTGGAAATTTTTAACATTTAAAATCTTTTGGATACCATATATTCCATTCATTTGATTACATCACTTAACAAAAAAATATGTACCTATTTTGTAATTTAAAAAAGCCATCTTTAGAAAAGCAAAATGGGCGATTCACAGAAATAATTTATTCTTTTTTATCTTATTTCCTTCCTCTCTTCTTACTTTATTTCTCTTTCTTTTTCTTTTTTAACTGAAAAGTTTGGGTGTGGGAGCATATATTTATGGAAACGAGCTACGAAAATCGAGTACAGAAAGGTCTCTAGCTCACACCCTATATTCAAGGGCGGGCGTTAGACACTGAAAAAACCGGACGGATACGCGGCCAGTTGCCCTAAAAGAGTTTATACAAGTTATGTCCTTTAAGGTTATGTCATACACAGTTAAGAACAAGGACGATGAAGAGCCTCTTCAGGAGAAGTAGCTGTATACTTTTCAAACTGTTTGGGTGTCTGCTTTTGGGTAAGGCTGGGTACTTCATCGTCTGAAAAAGAATTTAAAACCAACTTTAAAAAAAACAATAATAATTTAGAAGTCTTTTTAAGGTCATTCACAGCCACTTTCTTGTGGAATCTTTAATTCGTCTTGGCAATTAAGTAGTTTAAATTTAAAAATTTTGAAATATATAATTGAAATTATCTTTAAGTACGAAATTAATCCTTTAACTGGTTTGCCCGTATACGGTACGGGCTATCGAAAGCTGGCCACAACTGGTTTGCCTGAACGCTCTACGGACATTGATATTCTCTTCTCTTATATCTTTGATGTATACATATTTTTAATTCTTATAGAGAGATTATTAGTGCTAGTGTTCCTAAGAAATGCAATTTATCTATAATACTGAGATGCGTCTCATCAGGAAATTTTTTTGTGTGTTGAAGAAAGGAATTTTTCTTTGAAGGCAAGAATTTGGATTCTTTCAAATATTCAATAAAGAAAAAGGAATGGCAAGACAATGGGCAATTTGTTGCATGAGAAGAAATGAAAATGGAAAGATAATCCAAAAAAGCCGCAGTTCCCACTGCAATGTAAGACTCAGTATTACACCATGCTTCAAATTGTGTGTGCATATATATGCCCACACAGACAAAATCCTCAATCGCTTGAAAAAGAGGTACAAGCATGACTTTTTTTTTAAGCATGAGAGAAGTTCTTTTAGGATATATGAACATTCTTCATAGCATGCAGAGTGTACTTATTAAAAGCAAACATATAGGAGGTTTTGGGTTCCACAGTTATAAAATAAAAAATAGTGTAAAAACTTTATAACTGAAAATTAAAATAAAATTCTTCCATTTTCGAATTATATTAAGTATTATACTTAGTTATATGCAATAAAAAAATTAACCCTTTTTTTGGAATATTTTGGGCAAAAAAAAATTGACCACTTGTTGCACACTTAAGAGATTTGTAACACAAAGGAAATGTAAGAAATTTCAGTCAAGAAAAAGACTGAATTAAGCTTGTCATTTAAAATATCCACTGATATCATTCACAGTGCAGTACCAGAACATTCAGCAAAAAGTGCGAACACTGACCTTTCTTTAAGATATGTTGATTAAAAACTTTTATCTTACTCTTACAAATCATGCCCTTTTGAAATTATAAATTATCATTAAAACAGCATTTGTATCAAATTGATTTAAATAGTACTTAATTTTACATTAAATTCTGAAAATTCCTTTTTACATGCTCAGGTATATGTTACAGGAGATGGATTTTATGTGAATTGTCGTAATTCAACATCAATGCAATGACTTAATAAAGTACATCCTTTTAAACAAGTTGCACAAAAAAAAAATATTGTAAAGAAATGTTTGAAAACAACTAAGGTAACTATTTTTCCTATTTTTCTTCTGAAATGGATATAAAAAAACTCGAAATGGGATTTGAATCTATTTCCTATTTAAGTATTTGCAATTTAGTTTAATAGGATATAAAATTATGGTCAAATGGTTTCAACATTGGTAAAAGCTTTAAGTCTTTGAAGCAAAGTTCTTTTCAATTGTACTAATATAATAAAAAAGATATATATCTGAAATTTTTCCCAATTCCTTTGAACAAAGTTTTAAGGAGAAAGAAACCACGAATCTACAATTCACCGTTGATAATCATGCTACCAAAATACCAGTGGTTCATTCATCACCATTAGACATGCTGTGAGAAAGCTAAGAAATATTTATCTATTTTATCATTATTATTTCATTTCTGCCTTCTATTAATAATATGAGGCCTTTTTAAGCATTAAGAAAGGAAATATTTAGTTCTGTGTAGTTTACTTCACACATAAACTTATTATATTACCCCTCCTCCCTTTAACCCTTTATCTACCGCATTATGATTTATTGCAGGTTTTTTCAAGCAATATTTTTTTGAATCGCTACATTGAAAATTAAGGGATGTACATAAAAATATACTCAACTTTAAGAAATTTTATTCGTTAGAGCTAATTAATTAATTAAAGGTACTCAACTGTAAAAAATTAATTATACACACTATTCCCTTAAAATAAATATTTAAATCATTTTCTATAGTTTTCATTAACATACAAAAAAAATAAGACTCTTATCTTTTGACATTAACTACTTTTTCGGAACAAAAATGACAATCTTCGCAATCCACTGAAAACGCTGTCAGCTGCAAACGCAATTTCTGCTGTAAAACTATTCGTCCTCCCCGCTAAAATGCTCATTGTAGAAACCATGCTGCCATATATCTTGGAGAAGAATGGATTTAAAATAATATTTCTGCTCAGTATCGTCAGAGTATTTGTAAAAATGACGATTCTATGTAATTTTAAAGTGAGTGGTACTTATAAGTGCCGTCGGTCGATAAAGGTTTAAACAAATAAAACCTTGCGTAGAAAAGGAAAAGCAAAAATTCAGCTCTGAGAGGGGTAATAAAACAAGTATTGAAATATCTGGATTTTTTCAGTATCTCTATAAAACACACAGTTCTCATCTAAATATTGTTTTTAAGGAAAATAGTGCAGCAAAATGTTTCATTTATGTTTTTACTTCAATAGCATTTAAAATAATCATGGCCTGTCATCACACTTTCATATTCTAGTTCCTCTGCCTAAAAACAACAATTCAGAAACCAAGAGTAAGCTGCAAAAACAACTCTTTTCTCTGTGTATAAACTGATATTTATAACAATCACAGCTTAGGGATGTCATCCACTATTTGCAAATTATCTTTTAATTCATACCAAAACGTGACACTCGAGAACGATTTGGTAGAGCGACCAACAGTAACAAGCTTCGTCAAGGTTACACAGTTTTTTCTCCATAGGATTTTGAGGGACCTAAGGAACTCTTTGATTACTGATATTTTGTAACAGTAGATCTTTCAAGCCATAATAACATATCCAAAGAAGAAAAAAGAAGAAAGTTACTTTTAGAGACACTGGATCATAATTAAAACTCGATCTCGAGTCTACAGAATTCGTCACCACCTTTTAGGGTGTTTCTTTTCGGTTTTCTTTACTTTTTTTTTTTTTTTTTTGTCTTTCCATTACCTCCTCCGCATTTCCGTTTAACAAAGGTTAAAAAGAAGGGGAAAGTAATCACTTTTTCCCCTCTGTATATTTTAATGGGCTGGTGAAAATCCAATAAGTTCGAAAAACACAGGATTTTAGCGTTGTCGTGCATTACACTTTGGATTTCCTCCTCTTACCTGAACTACCTAGACCGGTGAAAAAAGAGGGAGGGAAATTTCGTGGGGAGAAGAAGCCAAATGCCGTAATTGCAGTCTTGAAACGCAGGATACATGCGCTGCTGCTTACCCATTTCCTGCGCTCCCTTCAACCATCCAAGCGTACCCAAGACATCCTGTATTTTTGATCTCTCTCTCGCTAGGTGCTTTTGCGGCTTTTCAAAATGCTGGGCTTCACCCATGACGTCTAGTCTGTAGTTAAGCATTCGTTGATTGTTACTTCAAAGAAAAAGTTGCAGCAAATGCGCTTTGAAAAAAATAATAATAAAAAAACGAAACATCAATGTGTTGAGCTAATTGCTATCTCTTCGGTTGATGAAAGATATAAAAAAATAGTTTTAAGACCTTAAAACCCCCTGCTGTTGAAGATTTACAGTACGCGCTAGTTTTAACGAACCCCCGAGGATCGGGAAAAAGGTTCGTTAAAGCGAAAGTGTATGTATGCACTATATTATTTATTTATTGTTATTTTTTTATCGTTTGGTATGAAAAATTCATTTTGCTTCTCATGGCTTATAATCACCTAGTACCTTAAATATTTTCGTAGGGGAAAGGAATCAATTGACTCATAAATAATCAATTTGCCAATTACTACATTTTTAATAATTGTGTGTGCACCAAATTACTTAGAATGATAATTTTAGCCAGACTTATTTCTTGTAGATATTATTCTTCATTTTTTTTTAATTTTAGTAAAACTGATGAATGGCTGAGTTAATAGTTGTAAATTTGAAAAAGTTCCCCGGACTTTAAACTTTGAAATAGGGAAAAGTAACACAATTACAAAAATGTGTAAAATCGCATCTATTTTGTGGACGATGTTTTACCTTCTTAACTGAAATTTCTCTCTCTCTCTCACACACACACACACATATTTTTTTGTCTTCCTTCTGAATAAAATTAAGGTTCTTCAGTTTGTTCACTTCCTTAATTAAGGACCATTAAGACAAAATTTATTCTTCAAAAGTGAAGACCGAGACTTTCACTAACATGTTCATCTTCAATGTATTCAAGGGAAAATTCTGAAATTATTGCGATATTTTGTGAGTTTCAGGAGACAAAAATTTAAAAAGGTACTTAAAGCTAAAATTTTAATTAATTTTTGGATGTAAGGCCTCTTTAAATGTGCGGATAAACACACGTCAAATTAAACCAACAAGATGTTTTCAAGATGCAACCATTTTAAAAAAATTTAGTCTTGTTAAAAATTTCACCTTAAAAAAATAATATATATAAATACTTAAAACCAATTATGGTGTTCAAGTTATGACATACATTAAGGCAATGATCCGCACCCCCCGGTCCGTGGATCAAATGGTGCCGGGCCACCTAAAGTACATTAAAGTATTGCCATTTTATTTTAAGTGGGGCATTTCTCTCGGATTTGCGCAACTTTCCACGGAAATCACTTGAAATTCCACGTCAAATCACTTTTATTCATTTTTGCTGCAATTATATTTTATTCTGAAGGCATATTTAAATGTAACTATATTAAAATTGTTAAATCAAAACAATCTAAAATATAAACAATCAACGTGTCCCACCCTCAGCGGGCCGCGGTAAAATTATCAAACGTTGACCGGTCCGTAGCGATAAGAAGGTTGCGGAGCACTGCCTTATTAAGGTATCCGACTACGTTCAGAATCGTGATTTTAAAAAAGTGCATAAATGGATAACTTTCATGATATTTAGTGTCACTTAGATTAGAATACATGTATGAAATTGTTTTAAAGACATTTTGACAAAAAAAATTATTTAAATACGATATTTCAGCAAAAAATTAACTTAGAATAACCTTTTTTCAAAATGTTCTCCTTTTGTGAAAAATGCTTCTATTATAATATTTTGCCTGTATATAGCTCAGACCTTTGTACAGAGGCTAAACAATGATTTTTGAAAAATTCACATTATTTTCAGAGTTACAACCAATTGAAATAATTGTCGGCGTTATTTTCTTAAAATTTCTCCCCTCTGTTGTTGTAAAACATGGATAAACCCACATCTAAGTTTTATATTTCAAAAATTCTAGTTGAGCTCCTGTCGAGATATGAGCTATATACAGGCAAAATATTATTATAATAGAAGCATTTTTCACAAAAGGAGAATGTTTTGAAAATGGATCATTCTATGTTCATTTTTTTGTCAAAATATTGTACTTAAATAATTTTTTATTGTAATACTATTCTTAAAACAATTTTATAAGCATTTTCTAATCTAAGTGACACTAAATATCATAAATATTATCCATTTATACGCTTTTGAAAAATCATGGTTCCGAACGTAGTGGAATACCTTAAAAAAATAATAATTTCAAGTAAATTTTCTCCGCATTTTTATATACGTACACACACATACAATTCTAATCCTCGTCAATCAGGAATTTCTAATCTGTTGTTAGGAAATGTATTTATTTTGTGATTCCTTAATCTAATGTGTACTGTATTTTTTACGTATTTAACTAGAAATTATGAGCCGACATTGCCCATTCAAGAAACAGCAATGCAGACATACAACGATAGTGCTTGAAATTTAGCATTGTTAAGTTGGAAATTTGATTCAGGATAATCTTGCCACGATGCGGAATATAAACAAATCTCTATTAAGGCTATTGTAAGAGATAACAACCTACACCATTACACTAAAAATAATAGTTGTATGCCGATGTCTATTTCTAAGCATTAATCCGATTTCTTCCACATTCAAATGCGATAGTCATCTGCTTCAGGATTGAAGGAGCAATTATCACTGAATATTGTGTGGTGCCAACCTACTGGCAAGTATGATGATTGGATGCATCAACATTTCAGACGGCATTTATGTTCAAGATTTAAAGGCGAATATTTTTAAAATTTTATATGTGTTGAGGAAGACGCAAATGTAACCCTATCTCAGCCATGTTCCATAAAATGATGTCAGGTATCATAGATGGTTCGGATGAAACTGCAATATGTTGCATGAATGTTACTTAACCCTTCTTACAAGTAGCCACTCTTGTCATATATTCATATATTGTGGTTTTCCTGGGCGTTTCAATATAATTACTACGTACGTTGCAGTAATTTTATGCTATATCCAAACTAAATTATGGTCTATTTCTCCATATATCCATCCTCTCCTCATAACTATTAAGCCCTTTTGAAGTCGTCCAATAATCAAATACTACATAATTGCATTAGAAATGATATTTCAAGGCAATTTTCCTGACAGTGATGGAAAAATCAAAACAATTAGCACTTGTTACCTGTTTCAATGGGCATTTTAAAAACTAAATTCAAATATATAAGTAGTTGAATATATAAAAGCATTTCATTCAATTTTATTTCCTCTTAATTGATCCTATGTTTACAATTTCTCCTTAATTATTGTCTAACAGAGAACACAATACCCATTAGTTTTCCATATATGCACAAATCAGTAAAGATTAATGAAGAACAAAATGCAAAAATGAATATTTTGGATTTGTAAAGGGGGTGGGGTCAGCTCAATTTATAACTCTACATTAAAAAAACACAATGAAATCCAGATTCCAGTAAGAAGACAAGAATAGTAGATATCCATGAGATAGTAGATATTATTTTTATTCGAAAGTATCTCAGGTTTCTAATCCCCTTCAAAAGATCCCACGAATTCTTGCATTCAAAAAGGAAAGTACACTTTGCAAATTAAACTAAGCCTCGCAATCTTAGAAATAGTAGATTTATTTTAATTTTTTTTTAAGAAAAGGATTTTGAACAACAAATAATAATAATCTGTATTTTATCAAAATCGTACACTAGAATGAAGATAAAAGAGCAAGAATCTTTTCTCGAAAAAGAAAATGCTCTATTTTATTTAACTTTCTAAGTATAATTACATCAGAAAATGCGTTTTAATTAAAGGAAGAATACACTGTTTTAACAATGCGGTTTTTATTCCAGTTGCCATTGTCATTGACGTCACAAATATACTCAAAAACTATTTCTGAGGAATACGGCGTAGGTTAGGAGAACACAGAGAAACCCCTTGTTTAGGAATGTCTTCTTCCTTATTGGATTCAATTTCCATTGTCATTGAAACTGATAGAAGGACTTAGTTATAGCTGCATTTTCCTTGTCTTTTGTTTCAAATGAGGACGTCTTATATCGAATAGCATCGATGATTTTCTTGTTCATTGCTTCGAAAAAATACGAGTCCCAATACTAGAATAAAAACATGGATGCCTTCAAATAGAATAAGTTGAATTAAGAAAAAAATATTTTAAAAATGAATAAAAGAACACGTTCGAGAAGTCGGGATTAAAATTAGATCAGGACTTAATCTTATTCATATTTCAGAGATAAGTTACAAAGTTATAAATTTATGTTACTTTATTGTATTAACAAGATAGTATTTTATCGAGAAGCTATAAATACATTTAATATCTTTTCAAGTTTAAAAATATACAGTTGGACCTCTAACGAAGTCACTAAATTCCGGAAAAAAGTTCGTTACATGGAAAATTCGTTATATAGAGGTTCATCTTTTAATATACCTTATAAACCACATAAAACAAATTTCATATTCATGAACACTATATATTAAAAAAAGTAATTATTTGCACCTTTTTTTTAAATTAATATATGTTTATTTTATATATATCTTACATATCAAAAAAGAAAGAAAGAAAAACTGCAAGGAAAACAAGAAAAAAGAATGTCGAAGAATTCACTGTATTTTCAATATTAAGAAAATAATTTTATACTAAAGTTAATGAATTTTAAGGACATTTTATAATTTAAAGCATACAAGTAATGGTGCCGTTGGTTGAGTTCGAATAATAGCCAGAGATGGAGATAGTACTTAAATTTATATTACAAGAAAATAAATATTTACAGTTAAAGTTTACACTAAAAGGTAATAATGCGGTTAAATGAAAATTACACCCTTGAAGGTGCTGCGGATTGATGCGAACAAGACCTTGCGTCCGTCCGTTGCGTTTCAGTTTACAGAAAAGTCCCCGTACCGGTTCCAAAAAGTTTCCGTTGGGGTAGGAAAGCGGGAAAAATCTCCCGCACTCAGTTACAGTTAAGTGAGGAGTGGAAAGTCTGGCGCACTCAGTTACAGTTAAGTGAGAAGTGTAGGAAACAAGTAATATTAAGCATACATTATTTTATAATTAGAACACAGGAACATGGGACAACTACACTGAGGGTGAAAGAGGATATCGAAGATGTTTCTAATGAACTGGGCAATGGGGGTTAAAGATTGCACTTCTTGTGTGTGTGTGTGGATGAAACGTCCTGAACTCTATTGCTCTAGGCAAGTTAGGATCTAATAAAACCAGTTCAAGATTTGTGACCACCATAAAATGTATTAAAGAGAGAATAACTTGAAATTTTTTCCGAAATACTTTTAAAAAATGGAGAACAAAAATTGAATCACAAAAGAAAAAGTTCATTATATAGAAAATGCACTTCGCTATTGGGAGGTTATTTTACGAAGAAAACCGTGAAATGTTCAAAGTTCCAGGAAAATGTTCGCCATATAGAAAAATTCGCGATATAGAGGTTCGTTATTTTTAAAAAAGGGCTGGTTGCTCTCTAAGGGAATATTCAAAAAATATTAATTTAAAAATATTTTTATTCTTTTCGGGTATTATAACAGTATGCAGGAGGAAAAGAATATCTTAAAAATTCAGGTATCCCCTATACTGCAAAAGAAAAAACACCATTTATAAAAGTGCAAAACACACACATACATATATATATATATATATCAGTGGCGCACACAAGGGGGGGTCCGGACCCCCAAAGCCCTTGATTTTTTCCCGATTGATTATAATTCTAAGTACATAGTACGTACAATTTAATTAATTACTTGTTATTAATGATTAATTTTATTAATTAATGCTAATTATTTATTCAAAATTAGTTTTTTACTGTGTTTTGTTCCCAAAATCGACAAAATCAAAAGGAGCATGATACAAGAATGGCGAATTTTCGACCCTGGACCCCCTTGAAAATTCCTGTGTGCGCTACTGATATATATATATATATATATATATATATATATATATATAATTGTTTTTATTAAATTAATTTTTAGAAAGATATTTAACTAGGGATATTTAACTCTCTTTTACCTTTGTTTGCCGTAAAAATTATTGACCCATGTGTACCAAATTTTTGGAAATTTTAAGCTATAAAATTCGAGGTTATACAAAAACCGACTTTTTAAAATACCTGTTTTTTAATGAAATCGGTTTTAATAGGTTTTGAATTTTTACAGATAAAAATAAGATTTAGAGTTTTAAGCAGAAAATTGAATTTTTTTTATTTTGTAATAATTCAAAAATACAAAAAAAAAAAAAAAAAAAATATAAGCTACATATATAATCATATACGTAAAATTATGAAAATAAAAAAAATTAACAAAATAATACCTTTAAAAATCACAGAAATTAACATTTGTTTTATATATTTATGCAAATTAATGTTTAATTTTTTTTTCGTTGTTGTTGTTCAATAGAATAGGACCTCCAAAAGCAGTAAACATCAATGGATTTATTTCTTAGTCGCATTTTTATTTTGGACACAAAATTACTAACAACAGAAAAATCCACTGACTTACTACTGAGCTAGGCGTAATTGCCTGTAAAACAATAAATAATAAATCTTTTTTTCTATTTGCAGCTCTTTTTGTTTAATGTTTAGAGCAAAAGTCCCATCTTCAGGTTCTAGCAAATATTTATTTATTGCTATTTCCGTAGCATTTTTTTTTTATCATATATGTGAGCAGTGATTCTCGACCATTGTGCCACGGCCTTTTTGTGTGCCACCAAATTCTGGAAGTGTACCGCCATTTTTTTTAAATTATGAATTATACTCTGAGAAAAAAATAAAATTCGGAACCGAATCATTTGGCCATTTTATAGAAATAAGCTAAGAGTATTCAGGGTATATTTAACTTATGCTTTCCTGGATAGTTGGATATGAAAAAAATTTGATTGGGTTCGAAACCATTTGTGATAACGGATATATCTGTATATGAATTAACTTTCAATAAAGAAGAACAACTGATTCCGCTCTTTAATAATCGAGATTTAATTTCAAAACATTCGGAAGAGTTAATTAGTTCATTTTGGATTAAAATTAGAGGCAATTATCTCATAATATCCGAAAAAGCTTTAAAATATTGTTACAATTTCCTACACCTTATTTGCGTAAATTTGGATTTTCAGCATTAACAAATGTAAAAATGAAAATAGATTGAGACTTTAAAATGTAGATGAGATGAAATGAGACAGCCATTATCATTTTTACGACCAAATACAAAAGAAATTATCAAAAATCATCAAGCTCAAATTTCGCATTATAAATGTATTCTTACAATTAAATTTGCAATTAATTACTCAACAAATATTTTGTATTTGTCGTTTATATTACTTTATTTATATTGAAAATTATTATCATAAACTATTTTACATAGTGTATTATAAATAAGTGAAATTGTTTTAAATTTATTTTATTGTTAGTGCGCCGCCAGATTTTGAAATTGTTAAAAGTGTACAGCAACAGAAAAAAGGTTGACAATCACTGCTCTAGAGTTACAGAAAATTTTCCAGTCATTCTTCATGCATTTTAATTCATTTTTAATTTTCTTTTTTTTTTATAGTTTTATAAAATTTATAAATGAAATTAGTTACATAAAAGTTTTTTCGTGGTAAAGAATAGCCTCGTTGTTTACAACAACGAGGCTACTCCTCTTGTGACTCTCGTATGGACGACCTTGTTGAATGAGAAGTCCATCCAAGGTAGCAAGTTTCTGTAAGAGTTTTCTTCTTAACTACTCTTTTTCAATAAATTAAAAATGCTGGGTTGTGTATGTTTGTAAGTTTGAGCCAACGTCAGATGATTTTGTCTCCGTTACTTATTTCGTGGACTATTTTAAATGATTCTGAAGGCTGGTCGAAATTGGTTCTTTACAAGTCAACATTTTTTATTACAGTAATTACATCGCCTCTTATCATTTTCCTCTTTTCTGAAATAATTCCAAACATCTGATATTTTGGATTGAAAAAATAAGTAAATGGTGGACTTACTTAAAAATTTATATTTTTTATTGAATAAAAATTGTAATATTAAAACAATAAATACTATAGTATATGCCACGACTTAATAAACATGAAATTTTTTTTCTGAATTTCATTTAAATAATGTCAATACAAATTTAAGTTTATGTAAACACTTAAAAAACAAGCCGCTTACACATTTCTAAAGTCTGTTAAAGATTAGTCCACCGTATGCATCAATGGGACACAGTGCAGAGTGCACTTTTATGTCCATTCATTATATCCCGTATTCTCGTGCAGTCGCTCTCCACTCAGGCAGCCTAGGCAATTTGCCAGGTCATTCTCTGATGCATACAATTTGCGGTGTACTTTTTGATTTCATTAAATTAATAATAGTAAATTAACATAAAAGTTTATGTGCAAGTTTAAAACTGGTTTTCAAATATTGTTCCGTTTTCTTTTAAAAACCAATTAATCTCAATTAAGGACTCTAATAACTTCGTATATTATACGGTGTTTTTTTCTGAATATATATGTGTGTTTTCTATATAAATCTATTGATATGTTACACACACACACACACACACACATATATATATATATATATATATATATATATATATATATATATATATATATATATATATATATATATATATATATATATATATATATGTATATATATATGTGTGTGTGTGTGTGTGTGCGTGCGTGCTTCTGAATCTGCTTACATGAATTATGTGCTAAATTGTTAAATGTTCACTTTCTTTTTTCCTAATGGTGTATGTCTTTGATTTGTAATTTACGAAAAAATTATTTTTATTATTTTCAACAAAATTGTTTCTAAAAATTCTATTATTTCACTTACATAAAAGTAAGGGTTTTTTATTGATTTTGTTTTTTCATCAGAAATTCATTAAAATTGTTCCTGGGTTTGAACCTAATACTCCCCATACTCAACATTTCAAGCCACTCTTTACAGAAATACACGTCACAATAATCAATTTATAAAAAGGTTTTGCTGCCCTTTTTTTGTTTTAACAGTTCTTTGGAAAAAAATAAAATATAAACCTTAGTGTATGAAATTTGTAGGCTACTTTTCGATAGAACATAGCTTTAAAAAAGTCATCAACATAAATTTGGGATCAAATAAGTATAATCTGCCGTGTAGAAGGGTTGAGGCACGTTAAAACTGTAAATCTGGAGCAGGAGGTGCCAGCTCAGATTTTGTCCTTGTCACTGATCGTGGTTCAAAATTACGAGGTCCTTCGCCAATAGCCCTTGAGCTTCTTCAGAGTGCGAAGTTAATCAAAATCAAATCAAATCAGAGAAATGCGTTAGGTCTGAGAATACGTTAATAACGTAGAATAGCAAAACAGTTAATATACATTTTGATTTACCCCTTATATTAACTGAACATACAAATTCCTGCAATTGGTTGTTCTCTAAATAAAATGCACACAAAACTATAAGTTATAAGTAAAGTAAAACAATTACCTTAAATTCGGCGTATAACACGCACTTTTAACTCAAAAAATAAGATCAAAATTTATGGGAGTTCCTCATACACCGGATATCAAAATGAGTGCATTAAAAATAAGAAAAGATAAGCATAGAATAAAAGTAGACTTCTGCATCTATATTGACATACTGTTTCTTTGAAAGAAATGACATTCTTCTCATGAACTTAAAGAGTTGTAGTTCTAGAAGTACACTATTTTTTGATAAAGCTTGGAATAATACCTCGAATAGATGACTTCAAATTGTAAGAGCATTGCACACGTACGTTTCAGATATTTTAGTAAAAAAGGGGAGGGCGCGTTATATATGGTGAATATACATAAAAACTAAAAACTGCTGCTTGAAAATATAAGTGCGCATTATGCCGCGGTGCGTGTTATACGCCGTAGAGATTTTACGGTACTTCAATTTAAATTCTTTTTTTTTCATTATTCTTTTTTTTCATTCAATTCCTACTATTAGTTCACTCTCTCCCTATATATATATATATATCTTGTTCAAATTTTCAATCACGTTAGTAAAATATTCTTTATTTATCTATTCAAGATCAAATACATGTTTTATACCTGCAGGGGATGACACTTGATGTTATCACAGTTTTTTCAAATACTAATTCATTAATTAAATTAAAAAATGAATAAATAGTAACAAACAAAAATAATAATCCAACAGCACATATAGAAATTAAAAATGTTCGTTTTGTACCCGTGGCGCTATGGTAGAACGTTGGATTTCGAATCCGAAAGTCGTGGGTTCGAATCCCGCCTGGGATGGCCTAGTTTCTGAGAATGTGATTTTGTTTTTACAATACTATTTAATTAGAATGATTAAATTTAATTAATGAATAAATAGTAACAAAAATAGTCCAACACCATTTACAGAAAGAAAAATGTAAAATAGCAAGGAAAAAATCGCTTTCTCTCTAGTTTGTCACTTAATATTGGAATTCTGTCATACGTATATACATATATATATTAATTTTAACTATTTACTAAAAAGTTACTAAAATAAAATTTTTCCTTGTTGACCTAAGTAGGAATTGACTTAAAAAAATTGTTTTTATAATACACTTGTTTTTAATAATTTAGTTAATTTTACTCCATTCTTAGAACTAGTAATTAAGATGTTGAAAACCTATGAACATTTACATTGAAGTGATGTCCATTTTTTTTGAGGGATGTATTATTATTCAATAAATACTAAATTCGTACCGGCCTTTACATAAATTTTTATAGAGGTATATAAATTTATGTTTGCGAGTGAAATCACTGAAGGTTATCCGTACGCGTATTTCCTTCAACTAGTTCATCTTGCACGAGAGAGTAGTTCTTTTTATCTTTTTGTGGAGTTTTTTTTTTCTTTTTCCAAGGCCTACTAATGCATAGGCGGAGAGGGAGAGCACACGCAATGTGTCATGAAATGTTTGATTTTCATTTTTTAGCTGTCCATGGGTTTCTATGGTAACTGGTCACGACCCCAGTAAAGTTTAGCGCAGACGCATATTAGGCTTCTGGTGGAAATAATGAATATGTGTTTGCAATGATGAATGCACGCGCGCGCAAGTTGCCACAGCGTAGTATCACCCGTAATGCTTTTGCATTCGTACATGGAAAGAAAATTTCTTCTCCGTGTTTATATTTAGTTAGATTTACTTTTTTTCTTCCTAAGTGGAATAAAATTTCGTCACTGTAAGACTTAAGTTCTTTTTGCAATATGTTTTTAACAATAATAATACTCATCTTTTTTGTTGGTGGTGGTTCATGCAATAAAATAAAATTTATTATCCAAGAGAGGATATAAAATAAACTTCAAATGATAAAATTATCCAAATTGGGAATATTATATTCATCTTTATATAAGCGTCATTATTAATTTATTTCAAAAAGTATCTTTCTTTTTATGTAAAATCTACGTTTTCTATGTATTAAAATTATTATATGTAAAATTTCAGAAGAAAGGATATTTTTCTCCATATAATATAATCTTATTCTTATTTATCAAAGGCAGTGTTTGAGCCTATGTGAAGTATATATTTAGTGTAGTTTACAACCCGTTCCCTCATAAACAGTTGTAGAGCTTTATTACTATTATATTTGCTCAAATCGATTCTGAGTCTTCTCCCGTTTACAACAACAATTCTTTAAAACGTATTAAAGCCTTTGAAACTAAAATCTCAATATTTTTACATAATTTTTTCTGAAAAAGAAACTACTTGAAGCCATTTTAACCGCTTCCATGCATACAACTTATTTTTAAAAATCAAGCATTTCATAGTTTTATTATTATTATTTGTATTATTATTATTGTTGTTGTTTAAAGTCTAGGCCGATAGCACAGAAATAAAGCAAAAAATCCCTTTATCCTTCTCCCTCCCCTCCGACCTCACATTTTAGGTCATCCTCATTGTAACATGCAGTGACGTAACGTACACCCCCGCATCGCGGGGGCGGGGTTCTAGGGGGCCCAAACCCGACTGACGTCAAGTAAGATCCGACGAGTAAGATTTGTAAGATCCGACTTTGGGACCAAAACCTGATTTTGCGGGGAGGGGTTTAATTTTCTTCGTTACGCCACTGGTAACATGCCAAATTTTAAGGTATTTATATTAATAAGTTCTTTTGTGGGGTGATATTTAATCTTACAATCCATTTTATTTGCAGTTTCCTGAATAATTTTCATTTCAATGCCCTGAATTTCAAACAACAATTTTTCAACAACTACAGAGATTTAACTACGCAAATGTTTTTAATTGATTTTTATGTAAACTTCTCACCACACACACACAATTTAAATTGGTGTTTTCTAGAAAGATTATATTTGATATTTCATAAAACTACTGGTTTAATCCTTGATATATTTCAACTTTTCCACCAAAAATATTGACCTTGGTTAAAAAAATTTCCCTCAAATCAAACTCTTCTTTTGCTGCCCTCTAATTGAGACGATAACTTTTTTTCTTCAGAACACTCCAGCAATCAAGGAAATCCAAACATTTCTCACGATGCCCCACAATTTGTCAACACGGACAACATTTCCAAGAGAAAATCAAACCCCACATGGATGCCTGTCTTGGGAATTGCCTTTCCTGTGTTGTGGGGCGTTGCAAAATTCGAACTCATGCAGGCGTTGCTTGCGTTTCCTATTGAACGACGCCCATTTTGGTGAGATTTGAAGAAAAAAACTGGACGCCAAGTTCGCTGAACCGAAGAGCTATTATCTAAATCGTATTGTTTATAGAAGCGCAACCAACTACAAAATTGAAGTCATCTCTTCGTTGTACTTTACTTTTGACAAACCTTCTCTTCTTGAGTTTGTGGTCTTCTATTACAATCAAAGATGCTGACTCTTCGGAATAGAAATAAAAAAATTAAACTTTTTTATTTATATAAAACGTTTGATGTGTTTTCAGTGCTTAACAATTGTTTATTGAGTTCGAAAGAAATCAATCTAAAAGTGGGAACAATAGCAGGAAGCGACCGAGATGTATTTTGAATGGTTTTGGAAAGCATTTATAGCGGACAGAAAAATTTTGATGAATTCTATTTTGTATCGTTTTAATATTTAGAAAAAAAAGTAAAGGAAATGAAATTGAAATAAAGAATAGATTTTCATTAATTAGATTTTTCTACTTTTGACTCCAATAACTCTTTGTATTTTTGATTAAAATAAAAGTTTAGCATCCAGCTCTACAGTGGGATCTTTTGTCTTGAGTTTTTAAACAAAGAGAGTGATGAGTTGAATTGTAATTACATTTATTCTCAGTATAGTCAACTCATATAAAAGACGTATTTTTTATTTTACGTAACTGTAATTAATTTTACCTTCAGTTAAGCAATATACTATTTCAAGACGACTAATACTTATTAACACACAATTTTTAAATTACTTTTAACAAATACTTAAATCATTAGGGCAAAGAAGAAAAAGATATACATTATATGCAGGGGTCAATCCCAGAAGAAATCATTTCTTTATATTTAATATTCAGTGGCTTTGATTGATTGATTGATTGATTGAATATTAACGTCGCACTGTTCAGCTACACGAGAGCTTTTGGCGACGGACCACGTAATTTTGAACCATGGTCAAGTGACGTGGACGACACCTGAGCTGGCACCCCCTCTCCTAACTACCACACCACACCAACGGGAGGACGTTTCAGCTCTCGACAGATTTAACGTAATATTCAGTGGCAGAAATGTGCAAATTCCCTGAGTCTTTTCTCTGGGAAACTAACAACGAACTTAAGGGGAAAACTGGAAAAGAAAATTCAATATACTAGAAAATGTTTCATTAGACTATAACAATTAACACAGTATTATGCCTAATTTACTTTTTACAATTTCGTTTCTAACAATGTGTTTGAAAGAACAACTAGATTACCGATACATTTTATGCTACTTTGTGGGATCTTAAATCACAGAAATTCCAAGCTGTCAAAAGTGGATCATAGGACATTTAAACGATTCTTGGCATTAGGGTGGATTGTGGTTAGAGAAAGTAAAATTACTGTATTTTAAGGTATCCGACTACTTGCAACAACTTTTTTTAAGAAAATGAAGATATGGAGATTTTTTTGTGGTTTTTAGATTTATTTAGTACATTTTAAGAAAGAAAAAAGGTCAAAATTAAGAAGAGAAAAATAAATTATTACTACTAAAATGGAAAAAATGGGTAAAAAATGACAAAAAATTACATAAACGGGACCCGCTCTGTACAAATAGTGAATGAACAAATTACCAATTTTTCAATTTTGATGTATTACTTTGCTATTTCTTTTTGAAATGACCTTCAAGATAAGAGATATTTTTATTTTTACAAAAACTAGAGCACTTTATCTTAGTTATTATATGAAATTGCTTAAAAAAAACAGTGATTATATTCCCATAAACAACTGTAAATTTTGTAATAAAACAGTGGTCGATATTTCTGAAGGTTAAAACACTTCTACTGTTATACAGAACATACACACAAAAAATTTCAGCAAATTATTTTAAAAACATTTTGAGCATTCGCTGTCCCCATTTGAACTTTTCGAGAGAAAAAAAACCACACACACATTTCGAGTAAAACGCATTTTAAAGTTTGACATCTTATGTAAAGTTATGGCATCTGCTTTTACTAAAACACCTGTAGTTTTTGTTCTAGTGAATGGAAAATAAAAAAAACTTGGTATTTTTACAAAGCTAATAAGATGACTTATAAAATAAAATCCTAAAAACAAATTTGTCAATTTTTTTATAAATCCTGATTTTAGGGTAGTTGGATACTTTAATCGTTGTCTATCTGTGAGGAAAATAGGTTCTATGTGGTATGGATATATATCTATATATATAAAGGAGAAAAGCGACTCACTCACTCACTGACTAATCACGATATCTCCGGAACTATTAAACCTACAGACTTGAAATTTGGTAGGTAGGTTCCCTTCATGGAGTAGACGTCAGCCAAGAACGGATTTTGCAAAGTTCGAACCCCAAGGGGCGTTACGGGGGTTTAAGGGGCGTTATAGATAATTATTTCCATTACTAAACTATTAGATGTACAGTCGTGAAACTTGGTACACATATTTCTTTCATAAAGTAGAGATTCCCTGCATAAAGATTTTTAAGAAAATCGACCTTCAAGGGGCGTTGAGGGCGCTTAAGGGACGTTATACATAATTATTTCCATTTTTAACCTATTAGACGTACAGTCTTGAAATTTGGTAAGCGGATTCCTTTCATAGAGTACAGATCCCCTACAGAATGGGTTTTGTGAAAATCGACTCCCAAGTGGCGTTGTAGAGAATTAAGTGGCGTTATAGGCAATTAACTCCTTTTTTAAACTATTAGACGTAAAATCTCGAAATTTAGTATAAGCTGATTCCATTCATTAAGTAGAGATCCTCTATAAGATGGGTTTTGTGAAAATCGTTTCCTAAGTGGCGTTGCGGGGGCTTACGGGGCGTTATAGATAATTATTTCCATTTCTAAACTATTAGACGTACAGTCTTAAAATTTGGTAAGCGAATTCCTTTCATGGTGTAGAGATCCGCTACAAAATAGTTTTGGGGAAAATTGATCCCCAAGGGTCACTGAGGGGGATTGAGGGGCGTAATAGATAAATATTTCCGCTTTTCAACTAATAGAACCACCTGCTTTAAAATTAGAAGGTATGTTCCGTTCATGGAATAAAGTTCCTTTTACAAAGATTTTTAAAACAGACCCCCAAAGGAGTGGGATTGAGAGGGATTAAGGGCGTGTTATAGAAAAATTCCTGTTTTTGAATTTAACTCATTTACTTGAAATTTGTTGAGCACGTTTCTTTAGTTGAATAGAGTTCCACTAAAAATGGATTTTACGGAAATCAACTCCAGGGGGAAGCGGGGAGAGTTACGGGGGCGTATTGATAGACAAAATTCCCGTTTTCGAACTGCTAAGACTACAATAATAAAATTTGGTTTGCATGCTTCTTTTGTTGAATTGGAATCCGCTAAGAGTGCTCTCAACGAGGTATTGATGATAAAAATTTCGTTTTTGCTCTGTTAGATTTAGACTTGAAATTTAGCACGCATGCTTATTTTATGGAGTAGAGATCCACTGAAAGTTGCTTTGGTGGAGATCTACTTGATTATTAGGTTAAGTGTGAGCGAAAAAAATCTTTCTCCTTCTATTTTAGATATAAATAGAAATTAGATATTATAATTTATGTTCTTTTTATATCAAGGGGCGAGAGTGTAACAACTATAAATATATTTTTCAATACAATCGAATTCTTAATGCTAGATATCAATAATTAATATATATGTAAACAGTATACATATATACAACATCGTGAAATACCCAGTGAAGCGGGTGGGTAACGGCTAGTATATAATATAAATAGAAAAAAATAGTTTCATAAAAAAATAATTTCAAAAATTTTATATTGTCGCAAAGGGATGGATTTTTTTTTCTTAAGTGGTGGAGACGTAATTTTTTGGTTAGATGATTTTAGACTCAAAACAACAACATTTTTTACAATATAAATACCGTAAAATCCGGCTTATAACGCGCATTTATACTTTCAAGCTGATTTTTTTAATTTTTAGGTATATTCGCCGTATAATGCGCACCCCCTTTTTAACGAAGAAATCTGAAATATTAGCAAACATTGCTTTTATGCTTTGAAATCATTTATTCGAGGTATTATCCCTAACTTTTGAAAAAATGGTAAGCTTCTAGAACTACAACTCTTTTAGTTCGTAAGCAAAACGTTTCTTTTAAATAAACAGTGTTTCGATATATGTAGAAGAATTTTTTTTTATGTTCATATCTTTTGCTATTTTTAAAGCTATCATTTTTATACCCGGCGTATAACATGCCCCCATAAGTTTCGGTCTTATTTTTTGTGTTCAAAGTGCGCGTTATACGCCGGATTTTACGGTAACTAAAAACGATGATCATTGATAAATGAGCACTGTGAACACAGTGTACAATGTACATTGCAACATTTCATAACCCCAGTTCTGTCTCCCTTCACCGTCCAATCAGTCTGATCTAAGATTTTCTCCGTTTTCCTTTTTATCGTACACAGTAAAAAATTTCGACATTAGGTTTTTTTATAACTTAATACTAAAGAAGCTATTAAATGTACCAGATGTTTTTTTCTTGTTACTATTTAGTAGCTGTCCTCTCATCGTAAAACACGTTAAAAAGTACTAAAAGGTTGTTGTTCTTTAATAAAAATCACTTTGGCTTTTTACCATAAAAAAGCCAAAATACCTTGACTTCCTTCTATTGTGGCAGTACTTAACATTAAAATAATTTTTTAAATTTTTTTCCCCTTCATGTGTAAGCATTTGTATAACATCTTTTCCGCATAGGTAGGTTTTGTAATTATGGAAAAAAAAATTCGATCCCCTCCTACTGTACATCCCTTACCTAGATCGATGTCGTGTTGTGTTAAACTTCAATTTTTTCCCCAGATATATGTATTATTAACTACCAAGTGATGTCTGTACATTTATATCCCTTTGAAGATATGTAACAATTGATTTAACATTCTTCATATAATAAGAATTAGAATATATTTAAGGTAGTTTAAACAGTATAAAACTTCAACATTCCTTCCATAAAATCTTTTAACATAGAGATCTTATTATGTCTATAAGTAATGTCCCTTTTATGTTTAGGAATTTTGCAATATCTTGCAGGAAAAAACTTAACCGACAGATTCAAAAATAAATATAAAGAAGCTTCTAAGTTCATATCTCGATCAAGTGAAATACGTTGTTTTGTATACTGAATCTTGCATCTGATGTTTTAGTGAAAGCTTTTTTGTTGGAGCGGTGAGGAAGTTTTAAAACATCGTCACATTAGGTTAACTTAAAAAAGCGATGTCATCATCTTATCGTAGTTCAAAACTGAGAAATACGCTGTCGACTTTAAATGGATTTTTGAATGGAATCAAAATAAGTAACATAAAAGTAGCTATTTTAATAACAATCGTAAACCATTATTGTTAATATTTAATATAATGTAAAATGAATAGTAATATATTTTTATAACAGCCATCAGCAATATTGTTATTAATTTTTTAAGGTATCCAATTACGTTCGGAATCGTGATTTTAAAAAAGCGCATAAATGGATAATTTTCATGATATTTATTGTCACTTAGATTAGAATACATGTATAAAAAAATTTTAAGGACACATTTTGACAAAAAAAAAATTATTTAAATACAATATTTCGGCAAAAAATTAACTTAGAATAACCTTTTTTCAAAATGTTCTCCTTTTGTAAAAAATGCTTCTATTATAATAATATTTTGCCTGTATATAGCTCAGACCTCTGGACAGAGGCTCAACTATGACTTTTGAAAAATTCACATTATTTTCAGAGTTGCAACCATTTGAAATAATTATCGGCTTTTTTTTCTTAAAATTTCTCCCCTCTGTTGTCGTAAAACATGGATAAACCCACTTCTAAGATATATATTTCAAAAATTCTAACTGAGCCTCTGTACAGAGATCTGAGCTATAGACAGGCTAAATATTATTATAATAGAGGCAATTTTCACAAAAGAAGAATATTTTGAAAGTGGGTCATTCTATGTTCATTTTTTGTCAAAATATTGTACTTAAATAATTTTTTATTGCAATAATATTTTTAAAACAATTTTATATACATTATCTAATCTAAATGACACTAAATATCATAAATATTATCCATTTATATGCTTTTGCAAAAACCACGGTTCCAGTACAGATTAAATTTCTACAAATACAAAAAAATACCTTTTTTTTTGTATTTGAAATGAGAAAATTGAAAACTGCTAAACATATGAATGTATTATAATAAAAATATATACACACCGATCAAAAGATAATTTTTAATTAAATAGAAAATTATTAACTATATATATGTTTCTGAACTATATGTAACTAGTAATTGTATTTATATAAAAGTTTTTGCTATAATTTTTTCAATTGTTAAAGATTTTGGTAACTCGAATAAGAGTTGCTTTTAAAACCAACAGAAATATCTTATACAGCAAATATTAAAGTTAACAATTTTCTGTTCCTCGCTTTCGATCCCATTGAATGAAATATGCTTATTTGTAGAGTATGAGACCTGTACCTAAATCAGGCTTCCTTGCTTTGGAGATATTATTTTAATGAATTTCTCTTGTGTGCCTCTAATATATAATATCAGTGCACATATTACCCTGCACAAACAGGAAAATAATGTCTATTAACGCAATTAAAAAAATGACATCCTACATCAAACTCCAAATAAACAGTTTTAGAGACATTTCCTTCTGGTATGCGTAAGTGACCTATTTCAGTTCCAAACTGTGTTTTTGAACTGGGTGAATGTCAGAAGTAAGTTAGCAAATTTTAAATACACACCAAATTTTATAGAAATTAATTAATAATTGTAATTTCCAATACTAATTAACAATGTATCTTAAGCTGATGTTTTTGTAACACATTTTATTTTATTTCTAATGATTACTTTACTTTTTTTATAAGATATGAGATTGGTCCCCGATAAATGTGCTCATAAACTGTGTTATACATTTTAATTCCATATAAATGGTATTAGGTACTGCATATAGGTTATAGCCGAGTGAATGAGATGAATTGAACTAGAACAGAGGTGTCCAACACGCGGCCCGCCAGTACATAAGTTGCGGCCCACCGACTCTTTTTTAAAAAATTTTAAATATCAGATTTTTAAAGTCTTTTTCATTTTGAAATTTATTTGAGGGAAAATTTATATATATATATATATATATATAAATCTGCAATGTATTTGCCTATTACCTGTTCTTGTTTCAAAATAAATCTTTTTTGACAATAGAAATGTCCTTTATATAAAAGACAGCATTTATATTTTATCAAACAGTTACATTTGATTTTACTATAATAAATTACTTTTTCAATAAATTCCGAATTGCATTATGCATATCCTTTACTATGGATGGCACATGATTCTCTGTGTGTGCGACTTTCATTTCTCCTCCTCCTTTTCTGTTTGGAATGCCCAAAAAGTAAGAAGCTGTCAGATTTGTTTTTTAAAGTTTAAAAAAAGTATTCAGGATGGTTAAGATAAAGAGGAATGTGTATGCCTAATCGTTTACGAATGACAGCACAATCAAATTTAAACAATGAGTAACGAAAGATCAATTCAAAAGGAACACCGTAATTTTCAAGAAAATGGCAATTGTAATATTTTAAACATTATTTGATCATTCCATTATTATATTATATAAAAATTATTATATCTATGTCTGAATACATGAAAAATAATGAAAACAATAATAATAATTCATTTTGTTTTAAATTTTCACTCCAATAAATGCTTTTTGTTCCCAAATCCGATATAAAGGTGCATATTTTTATGTATACCCGCAAGATTATAATGTTTTTCCGAAGTGGTCTGCAAGGTCATTTGGGTTGAATACCCCTGAACTAGAATAAGAGACTTTCACACAAAAATGTAAATTCAAAATTATTCAATACAACATCATACTATCAATGGATTTCCAAAAGCACTTTAAAAGATATAAACTAAATTAGCTAAGTTTTAAACTCAGCCCCTCACAAAAATTTGAAATGCACTCGAAACTCCATATTGCGAATTTTTCTATATAGCGAACTTTTTCCTGGAACCAAGAACCTTTCACAATTTTCGTAAAATAACCTCCCAATAGTGAAGTGCATTTTCTATATAACCAAATTTTTTTTCTTGTGATTCAATTTTTTTACCCTATTTTTTAAGTATTTCTGGACACTTCAATTTGGTCTCTCTTTTAGCACACTTTATGGTGGTCATAAATCTTGAACTGGTTTTATCAGGTGCCTGACTCGCCGAGGGAAATAGAATTCTAGGCGTTTCATCCAAGAAGTATAACTTTTAATCCCCATTGTCCAGTTCACTGGAAACATCTTCGATATCTCCTTTCACCCTCAGAGGAGTTGTCTCGTGTCCTTGAACTAGTCTCCGTTCATTTGTAGTGTTGATCCGTCGTACTGGTAACTTTGTTTCTTGTAGCTCGAAAATGTCAAAACATAAGTGCTTGAGCATCAAAGAAAAAAATTTAATTTTTCAGGAAGTGGATAAAGGCGTCAAGAAACTTACCTTGCAAGGTTTTTTTTTCTTTCTTTTTTTTATGGGTAAGATAGATAAAATAAATATGTATTAATTTACAAAAATGTATGAATAACTATTTTTTTAATATAATGAATAATATTTAAATAATTTATGAATTTAAAAGTTGTTTTATGTGGTTTATAAAGAAAATTGAAAGATGAACCTCTATGTAACGAATTTTCGGGATTTAGCAACTTCTTTATGTAGATGTCCGACTGTAGTTGTACTTAGAATTAATACCTTACAGCAGAGTTTCCCAAACTTTTTTGTCTCATAGACCCCTTGCCATGCTTTTCGGTTTGGGGTAGACTCCTGTTTATACCTAAAATTGGACTTTTTGTAATTTTACGAATTTAAATGTCTTTTTTGACATCTGGTATAGATCTACTTACTTTAAGCGATTTAAAATTCTAACTGAAGTGAAGTATGATGTTTAAAACTCAATAAAAACATGTTAACTAAATTAAAATTTAATTAATACATAAAATAACTAAGCAACAAACAAATGCTTTTAAGGGGTGGAATAAGTCTGGTGCTTCAATAACAATTTTTCAACATATGGAATCAATCGTGTCAGGTTTAACGCTAAATCTCGATTAGTAGTGTCCAGATCTTATTCCTCCCCCTCCTTTTTTGAGTTTTTAGCTGAAGCTCCTTCTCACTAGGAAAAGTAATTAAAAAATTTTCTCCTGATATTCCATAATTCGTGATAAATAACAGGTACGTCTTTTTAAAGCCGAAATTGCGGACATGGCCCTTGTTTCAATAAAATTTATGCTGTCACCTTGTAACTGCAAACCTTATTAAAATTTGTAAATAAATCTATTAAATAGATAAAATTTGGTTTCCACTTGACTTAATATTCTTTTAAAATTATAATCACGATTTGGTTTAATGAGAATCACCATCATAGACCCCCATTTATACCTCATGGACCCCCCAAATTATTTTTTCTCCGACGTGGACCCCTTGCATGTCGTCATAGACCCCTGGGGGCCCATATAGACCACTTTGGGAATCACTACCTTACAGCAATGGCGCACACAAAGAGGGGGGATGTCCACGGGTCAGGTTCCCCCGATAGCCCTTAATTTTTTTTCATTGATGGTAATCCTATGTATATAGCACGTAAAACTTAATTAAATGCTAGTTGTTAACAAAATTTATTTTATTAATCAATAATTATCTCAATAATTTATTTTTTACTGTTTTTGTTCCCAAAATCGACAAAATCAAAAGAATATGTTTGCTGGTATGTTGAGATATGATACGAGAATGGGGGCCCCCTCACCACCCCCTTGAAAAATATTTGTGTACGCCACTGCCTTATAAATAACTTATGTAAATAACTTAATTTACTAAACACATGTGGGATATCCAAATAGCAAATAATTTTGTATCACACATTAGAATTATTAATTATTTTTAAATTTATTATGTGGTTATAATTAATACATATAACAATAATAAAAATGTGTTGCTAAACCATTACTTATTATAGGAATAATAAAAATTTAACTACTATATATAATTTATAAATTAAAACAAAAGAAGTTTCAAATTAGTATGCTAAATTGAGTTAATTTGTTTTTGCTTAGGAGTATAGTTATTTTAAAAGTATAAATATTTAAGAGTATAAATACTTAATTATTTTCCATGATTGTCTTAAAACAAAATAATCAAGCAAAAATTCAATTAACTGAAAGCCTATATACGCAAAAATATCTAATTTCAGTCAAACAATCGCATTATTTTGAAATTACCAATAAAAACTGGGGGAAAAGATTTCAATTCGTTGAAATATATTTTACACTACTATTTGATCATTCCGGAAAAAAAACTGCTTAAGAAATTTTACCGGCTCTTTCTATTAAAATTCTCAACACGCGAAAGAAGTGCCTCAATAATGCTTTTCTTGGCTAGGCATCCATTACACCATCAAATCATTTTCACAAGTTTTCCCACATAACCCTGGGAATTTTTCATCTTATTATTTGTTAAAACTTTCCGCAGTATTTTCTCTCAGATTTCTGCTTCTGTTTATTTTTTGATTACATCGAAGATTGATTTGTCTGCCGAAAATTAAAGTGACTGAGTTTATAATATTTCAATTTTTAATTCTTAGAAATTGAATTTAAAGCTTTTGGAAAAGAAAAGAAATTAACATTATTCACACACACATTACGAGTGGCAATTTCCGTAATTTTATGAAATAATCTTGCATTCCTTTTTTTCCTGTTTGCTTTAAAATTTGAATTTAGATTTAAATGTATACTATTTTATTCATTGTCGAAGTTAATTAAATTGCATTTATTTCCTCAAACATGATGGTTAAAGCAAAAAAGCAAAGCTCTTATTCCACAACAAATAAAACAGTAAGAGGTGAGAAAAAAGTAGGAGAAGATTTGTTCCACATTTAAATAACACCAATTATATGAAGAAAAAAAAACCTGTGAAATAAATTAGACGTGATAATCAGAAACGGAAACTGAAAATGAGATACCCATACCACATGCAGACAAATCACGCTGAGCAAGAAAAGCGGTACCTCCATGTGTAAAGGAATAGTTAGAAGGAATTCAAATGCATTATGATCTTCATAAGTTAAAATAGCTAAATGTCATTTTAAAAATTTTGAATAAATGTATAGAATGAATCATTTAATGGAATGATACCGGTATATTTATTACTGAGAAACACATTATCAAATTCGAGATTTTTTTTCTTTTATAACTAAAGAATCATATTAACCCTTTATCTACCGACGGTACTTATAAGTACCACTCACTTTAAAATTACATAGAATAATCACTTTTACGAATACTCTGACGATACTTAGCAGGAACATTCATTTATACCCACTCTTCTAAGATATATGGCAGCAAGGTTCTATGAAGTATTTTAGCGGGGAAGGCGAATAATTTTATAGCAGAAATTGCGTTTTCAGCTGACGGCGTTTTCAGCGGATTGAGAAGATTGTCATTTTTGTTCCGAAACAAAACTGTTAATGTCAAAAGGTGTCTTATCTTTTTTTGTATGTTAATGAAGATCTTAGAAAACGATTTGACTATTTACTTTTAAGTGAACAGTGTGTATAATTAATTTTACATTTGAATATCTTTAATTAATTTGCTCTAAATAATTAAATTTCCCAAAGTTGAGTATTTTGTTTATGAATATCCCTTAATTGTCAATGTAGTGATTCAAAAAAAGTATTGCAGTGTAAATCATAATGCGATAGATAAAGGCTTAATTTCAAATAAAGATAAATGAAAACAGATTCTCGTATTTAACCTCTTAACTCATTTGCCCATATCCAACACGGGCGATCTTGCATCTCGCGTTATTTTATTTCTAAAACAGTCTGAGGCCCATTCTAGTAAAAGTAGATAGGTTAGATTATAATTAAACTCTATGTACTGTATAAATTATATTAAACTACAGTCGGACCCTGATTTAACGAATTCATCGGGGCCGTACATTTTCTTCGTTAGTCGGAGTTATTCGTTATATTGGAGTCGAAAACAAATACATTATCTTTTCACTTTGCTTTTGAAAATTCTATTGGCAGCTGCCCAAAAAATATCCATAGTTAGAAGTTACGCACTTTTTGCTATACTATTAGTGGATTATTACGCACTAGTTAATTGGAAATTTTAATCTTTTTGATTCCCGTGACTCGAAAAAGTTCTTTCTCTACATTATGCAGAAAATAAAAGAAAGCGTCATTTACATCCTGTTACACAAGGTATGCTTTTACAGTTTCAAAACAATGTAAAGCATTAAAAAAACGTAATAGTTTTGATAAGAATTTCACTGTCAATTTCTGTATCAGAATCGCAATTCACAAATCAGCAATTTCCTCAACTTCAGTTGCACAAATAGGCAGTCCGTCATCAAATGTAACATAATCGTTAAAATTTTAAAGTATCCCCTGCATTGTGGAGTGTTATGAGATAAGAAAGGAATTTACTGTCCTATTCAAAACTCACACGATAGGTTACACTCATAACTCATCTGCCCTTATAAAGTCTAAAAATAGTCTGAACCCTGTCTCGAGGAAATTTTCGGCTTTCAAGATAAGTATTTTTCTGTTCTGGACAAAAAGGATACGTCATATGAAAAAATAAATCTAACCTTCTCTAATATAAACCAATTAAAAAGAAATTTCTAGCTGTTGAAATAATTCGTTAATTCGGGGTTTATTACTCGTTAAATAGGGGGTTTTGCCTTCGTTTTAATCGGGGAAAGAGAAAATTAGTTAAATCGCGAAATCCGTTAAATTGGTGTTCGTTAAATCGGTGTCCGACTGTATATAAGTTATCCACAATTAAATTCCATTAATCCATATTATTAAACTATACCTATATACAGTCGAACGTCGTTTATCCGAATCAATTGGGACCGGACACCGTTCGGATATGCGATTGTTCGGATAACCGAAAACCGAATCGATCCATGCAGCATATGAAACCGGACACTACGAATATTAAAAATCATCACATGCGGGAAACGTGCTTGAAGAAGAAGCAAAATAGATGCAAAATGTTGCAATTTTACCTTTATTGTGGAAAATAATCGCTTGTTTCTCACTGTAACATTGTACACCTTCGCTTTTTCGCTGCAAAGTCTCTGAAAAAACTCTGGTCCGGATATTTGACGCTCCGGATAATAAACGTTAGGATAAACGACATTCTACAGTATTCTTTAGTACATAGGTATTTATATCTATATATTCATAGGTGTATAGGCATATGTACTAAATATTCATAGGTATATATACCTATATATATATATATATATATATTCGCAAATAAAACTCGATGGTTTTTTTACTAGATTTTCCGAAAAAAAATCGGGCTTTAACGGGTTAAAATAGATTTCCTTTTAAACCAGATTTATTTACAAAACATATACTGGTTCATCAAAAAATTCTGTACTTAAATTTCTTAGACTCTCCAAAATGTTTTATTATTCGTAATCAATCAAAATTGGTAAAAATTTCTTCATTATCCCTTAAAAAGCAGTTGATCTTCGTATTTATTCACATTTCAAGGGGGATTAGATTAACCAAAATTCCAGCAATCCAATTAAAGTTTTTTCTACTTTGCCTTGTTTGATATACTTTAACATTAATCATATAAAGTAAAAAAAAAAGGAAGCCTGTAATATATGTTATGTATTATAAAATAATTTTAAAGTGTAATTTAATTTTCACTATCAGTTGCGTTGAAAAAAATATAATTCAGCCAATATAGAGATTTTAACGAAAGACCTAGTAGCGAGATACACATACTTATAAAGGAATGACTATATATAACAGATATTTGCTCATGACGTGTTGTAGTAGAACATCCCCTGAGTCGTCATGAGTCACGAAGTTACTCATCTTATCTTAAATGTGTGATCTCATCGTTTTCTTCGCCATCTCAAGATTTTCTCCACCCAATAAGTACGTTATTCATGGATTTTTTTTTTAAAGTTAAAATGTGTGTATGTGTTCTCTCTTTTTTAAAGATTTTTTTTTTTTAATATTTTCCCCATATATCAAGATTTTAGAAATAGTACTTAATTTTTTTTAAAGAAAAAAGAAAGAGGAGGATCTAATTATTCATTTCAAACTTCCTTTGAGCTATATATATAGAGAGAGACAGAGAGAAAGAGAGAGAGAGAGAGATTAGTCTAAATTCTCTTCAAATGAGAGATGAACATTTATGAATCAAAACCTAAAAATACTAAGATTGTAAGAAAACCATACTTTGTAGATATATGAGAAATTAAAATTTAAAAAGTGGATGCTGAGTATTATAAACATTGCTGACTTAGGACAGCTTATATATAAAATAATTTATATAAAAGTGGGGTTAAACATGTTTTGTGGCCAGCCAACCTTTCCCCTTCATATTAATAATACTGAGCGAAAACCTATTAAAAGTAATGGATAGAATGTCTAAATCCATTAGAAGATAAAGGTAACTTATATATATACCTAAAAATTGCCATACATATATATATATATATATATATATATATATATATATATATATATATATATATGCAGTCGAAACTCTATTTAACGAACCTCTATATTGCGAACTTTTTCCTGGAACCTTGAACATTTCACGATTTTCTTCGTAAAATAACCTCTCAATAGGGAAGTGCATTTTCTATAGAACAAACTTTTTCGTTTGTGATTAAATTTTTGTTCTCCCTTTTTTAAAAGTATTTCTGAAAAAAAATCGCACATTTTATGGCGGTCATAAATCTTGGACTGGCTCTATTAGATTCTAACTCGCCGAGAGCAATAGAGTTTTGGACGTTTCATCCAAGAAGTGCTACCCTTAACCCTCATTGCCCAGTTCACTAGAAACATCTTCAATATCCTCTTTCACCCTCAGTGGAGTTGTCCCGTGTCCCAGTGGTCTAATTGAAGATACAGTGAATTCTTCGACATTCTTTTTTCTTGTTTTCCTTGCAGTTTTTCTTTCTTTCTTTCTTTTTTGAGGGGTATGATACATATATTAATTTTTTTACACATATATTAATTTTAATACACATATATTAATTTTTTTAAAAAAAAGGTGGGAATAATTACTTATTTAATATATAACGTTTAGGAATTTAAAATTTGTTTTATGTGGTTTATAGAGTATGTTAAAAGATGAGCCTTTGTATAATGAATTTTCCGTACAACGAATTTTTTTCCAGGATTTAGCGACTTCGTTATATAGAGGTCTCACTGTATATATATATATATATGTATTTCAAGTTCCTTATTTAGTTGAGTCACAAATTCAATAAATTCAACATCGATGATTTGTAATGAAACAAATTTAAAACGATGGAGGGGGAAAAGATAGTGAAGACATTGTGAATTTAATAATTAAAAAAATAAATTTTTAATCTTTTTCCTTATACATGGGATCTACTTGATTCTTGGACAAGTGCATTTTATTTGCTTTCTTTCACTCCGTGTGTGTGATTAAAGGCTAAAACAACTTGTATTGGAAGGGTTCCAACAGAGATAACTAACGATTTTGTTTTAAAGCTCAGTTGGGTTCGAAGGAGTGTTTAAAGTATTTTTAAAGGGTTTAACTATTGAAGGCGCAAGCATGTGTGAAAATCAATTAAAGAAAAAGTTTGATCAATTAAAGAAAAGTCATTAAACTTAAAATCTGAATAATAGTTCAAATATTCATCTTAACTCACACTTTTGAAATCTGCAAAAACAGAAAACTATTGCCAAATATGGACAATTAAGCAAAATGGATGATAAATATATATTATTATAGAATTATATTTAATATTTTTTATCAATGGTGTGAATTACAATTTATTTTTAATTTATTGAATATAATCTTAAAAGTTGTCCAGGAAAAAATAATATTGAGAAAATGGGCAGATGTGTGTATTTGAATTTTTAGTTGGTATTTTATCTCAAATAAAAAAAACAGTTTTTATATTAATTTAAAATAAAGTATTTTAAATGTATTGAATGTTAAAATTTTGAATCGGTAATTTTTAGCTAGTAACAGAGAAGAAATATGAATTACTGAACTTAAAAATGCATTATATATGAAAAAAAAACATCCAAAATAGTAATGCAATATCCTTCAATACACGTGAGTGTGTGTGTACATATTATATGTATCTCGTGCGTGAGCACAGACGTATGTTTCACATAAATAAATAAATAAAATAAATTTTCCCGTCAATTAGACTTGCAATATAACTACAGTTATTATCTATCTAATTATACGCTTTTTACGCGCATTTGAATTTTCCATGTGCTTTCTGTTTTCATTAACAATAGAACCAAGGTAATATTTTAAATCCAGTGGCACACACAAGGGGGGTGCCCTAGGGGCCGGACACCTCCCCAAAGCCCTTCATTTTTTTTCGATTGTTATAATCCTATGTAAAGAGTGTTTTTTTTCCAGGTATAGAAGTTTAAGTTGGCATTACTTTCCAAGATGGCGACCGATTTAACAGCTGTCAAGTGATTTATTCTCAGTTCGGTTTGGCAATTCATCAAAACGATCATCAAGCAAGGCGTAGATTCGTCGAATGGGCCCAAAACGAGATTGCCGTTGTTCCCGATTTTCATAAGCGAATTTTGTTTAGCGATGAAGCGCACTTCTGGTTGAATGGCTACGTCAACAAACAAAACTGCCGCATTTGGAATGAAGCTAATCCACAAGTGTATGTCGAAACACCGTTACATCCAGAAAAACTGACTGTTTGGTGCGCTTTATGGGCTGGTGGAATCATTGGTCCGTACTTCTTCAAAAACGATGAAGGCCACAACGTTACAGTCAATGGTGATCGGTATAGAGCCGATACTAACTTTTTCATTCCTGAATTGAACAATCATGATGTCCAGGAGCTGTGGTTCCAACAAGACGGCGCAACATGTCACACAGCTCGTGCCACAATCTATTGATTGAAAGACACGTTGGGTGACCGCCTAATTTCACGTTTTGGACCTGTGAATTGGCCTCCAAGATCTTGTGATTTAACACCGCTAGACTATTTTCTGTGGGGCTATGTAAAGTCATTGGTCTATGCGGATAAGCCACAAACGCTTGAATCATTTGGAAGACAACATTCGCCGTGTTATTGCCAATATACGGCCACAAATGTTGGAAAAAGTCATCGAAAATTGGACGTCCAGATTGGACTACATCCGAGCCAGCCGTGGCAGTCCTATGCCAGAAATCATATTTAAAATGTAATACCACAAGATTATCTTTCGAATAAAAAAAATTCATGTCAATCGAATAATACATCGTTGTTTTATTGCAATTTAAAGTTCTATACCTCTAAAAAAAAACACCCTTTATATATTACGTAAAATGTAATTATGTATTTGTTATTAATAGTTAATTTTATCAATTAATGCTAATTATTTATTCAATAATTAATTTTGTATTGTTTTCGTTGCCTAAAATCGACAAAATCAAAAGAATATGTATTGGAGCATGATACCAAAATGGTGAGACTTTCGACCCTGGACACCCACCTTGAAAAATTTTTGTGTACGCTACTGTTTAAATCCATATAAATTTAATTAGGTGAAAGAAATTTAATATATGATACTTTGTTAAAAACTATTTTTCTAGAACAAGACACATCAATATTTCAAAGTAATAGTATGATTACATACGGCAGAATCAGTGGCGCACACAGAAATTTTTCAAGAGAGTGTCTAGGGTTGAAAGTCCACCATTCTCGTATCATACCTCAATACACCGCCAAACATTGTTTTGCTTTTGTCAATTGTCGGGAACAAAAAAGAGTAAAAAAAATTATTGAATAAATAATAAGCATTTATTTATAAAATAAATTATTAATAACCAATACTTAATTGAATGTTCCGAACTATATACATAGGATTATAATCAAACAAGAAAAAATCAAGCGCGATGGGGGGATGGGTTCTGGACCTAGAAACCTTTAATCAAGTAGAAACCAAACTTTACTTATTTAACAGATTTATTTACTAAATTTAATGAGGTTAATTTGTCCTTACAAGGTAACAGCATAATTTTTTTTTGAACAGGAACCATATAAACGTTTCTTTCCAGAGTTAAACTAAAGTAGTATAATACTGGAGAGGTCAGGAATTTTCTCAAATTAACCCAGACAGTCTGTCAGCACGTTTTAACCTGCGTTCAACATTTAACTGCCTTTTATTCAGATTTTGAAACCAGGTTTGAAAATGTTTTGACTATGGTAATACCACAGTAGGCAATGAATTTATATGGTCATATTGAAAAAAAAATGTCACATGAGAGAGACAACAGGAACTCTGATCGTAATATAACCAATGAAGATTTAAAGTTTAGAAATGGATGCCAGCAATTTTGGCTTTAAAAAGGCAAACCTGTTATTTGTCCCGAATTATGGAATATCGTAAGGAAATTTTTAATTATTTTTCCTATTAAGAAGGAGTTTCTGCGCAGTTGCTAATCTCCAGAACAAAAAAAAGAAACTGGACACTACTAACAGAGGAGATTTAAGGTTAAACCTGATGAGATTGAGATATATATATATATACTAAATGTTGAAAATTTGTTATTGTAGCGCCAGATTAATCCCTCCCATTAAAATCAATTGTGTGTATGTTGTTTGGTTATAAAGTTATTTTATATATTAATTAACTTTTAATTTAATTAATTAACATATGATTTTTAAACTTTTAACTCTATACTTCATTAGTTATAGATTTAGTTCTTTTAAAGTAGTATTAGCAATAGTACTAGCTGTCAAAAAGACATTTAAGTTGATAAATTTGCAAAAATTCAGTACTAATTAAGCAGGGGTCTACCCCATCCCGAAAAACATGACAAGGGGTATATGAGACAAAAAAGTTTGGGAGCCTCTGGGTTAGAGCATCAGACCCTAAACCGGGGGGCCTGGGTTCGACGCTCGATGCCACCAAATATCCTCCGAGTACACACGGAGTACGTGCTCGCTAAATCAGTAGGTCCGAAAGTCTTCCGGATGGTCACAGCAGAAACCACTGGTGTAGGGTGCTGGAGATTATTTCCCTCCCCTCCAGTCCATGCCTAAATTGTGGAGGGAGAGATAGGTGGTGTCACTATCTATAGTGTAAAGGTCCAACCTGTCTCAGGCTGACAACTTTCCTTTCTTCCCGAAGGGAAGGACGTGCCAACAGCCACCACACATTCGACAAAAGTAAAACAAAAATAAACCTCATATTTGGAAAAAGTAAGATACGTAAGTGAATAATTTGCGAAACTATATAGATCGTCATCGTAGAGTAGTCGCCATACTCCAAAGTGAATCCGTATAAAACTACAACAGTGACTAATGGATTTTCTCTTTAGTTATTCACAACATCAATATCTTCCAGCTCGTTTTATAGGGCATAGCTTCAAACAACTTTTACCTCTTATCTGTGCATTGTGACTTTTCTGTTGAAAGTAATTTCTTCTTTCTTTTGTATTATTATGTATCAAAAAAATTAGGAAACACAATTCACTTAAAATCTACGCAGAAAAAGTTTTGGGAAAGGAACGTTGGCTTGTGAGAACAGTAGAACAGAAAAAAAGAGTAAAATCACTCACAAAATGAAGGAACTAAAATTACAATAGATGTCAGTTTGAATTATTAATATTAATAAAAACATGTTGAAGTTATTCATTGTATATACTTTTTAAAAATACATTATAGTACGTTTTCTGTAGAGTCTGTTTTAATGCAGACACACACAGATCCATGAAATTTTTTAAGGAATCAATATAGGTAAGCAATGGATATTGATATAATTGAAGTTGCGGTTGAAATAAAACATGGAAAAGGAATTTTTGTTGTAGGGAATATCAATTTAAAAATGTGTTTAGTAAGAACCATGTAATTATGGAACAAAATACATATTCACAAGAAATAATGAAATAAAATAATGAAATAAATTGGCTAAATAATTACAAAGATTAAATAGATGGTAAATTAATGTATTATGTGTGTCATTATCCAAGGGGTCTACATACAATTGACAGAGGAAGTTAATATAGAGAGGTCATTCCTCTATCAAATATAAGTTTATAAGTATCAGGATTATGAAAAGTATCGACTTACCAAGTCGGTCAACCTGCTGTTTCTCCATTATATTTGCAAGGTTTTTTTCGAATGAATTCCATTTTTTTTACTTGGAGAATCCCCTGAGAAATTAAATTATCAATAATGAGAGGACAGGCCGTTAAAACTTTATCAGATTACGACCCACACAGCCCTATTTAATGCAATATCATCGCTGGAATTTAATTCAAATATTAAAGCATCATAACAATGCCAAGATAAATATGGTAAATTACAAGAATAACTATAACAGAAAGGTAGAGCACTATCATTGTTATTCTACCATTAACATGTTTCTTTAAGTCGTGTAAAATATTAGATTCATACAATTATGCAATTGCATCGATAACAGTATTTGCGCGGAATATATTACTGATACTAGATCATGAAACTAATAGTATTTTAAAAACCAAAGATAGTTCATTTTTGAAGCATTGTGTTTTTTCCACTACAATATTCACTACAATATTGGTAAGAGTTCGTTTACATTAGCATTTCGATGCTATAAATAAAGGCAACTCTAATATTGTTTTTATCCCACTGGATGGTTTATTAAATTCTACCTATAGCTTCCATGAAAAACAATAAATAGTAATTTTTCTCGTACTTTTGTTAGAATAAGAAAAAGGATATTGTAACAATATATAAATCTATCCTCCGTATATAAACGAATAAGAACCTAAAAAATTTATAATCGAAAATACCCCACAATTACAACATATTTAGGATCAAGGAACGACAAGAAATACTACCAAATTTTCAATTAATTGCTCAAAAGTACATTCATGTAACCCCAAAGTACCCCTCCCCCCTGTAAAGTATAACTATTATGTATAAATTTTGTAACAAGAAAGAATAAATTGACATTTTTTTCGTTATTTATACATCATACTTCTATTCGGTTTATTTATTTTTAAATAAAATAATATAGGCTCTGTGTTCTCTTTTTATTCCGATTAGATCATATCGAAAAAATCTCAGATTTACTATATTTTTGCGCGTTATAAAATCTTCAAGAGAATGAGTAATCTATTTAGTTTGGAGGAAACATGCAGCTGCTTGTTCATAGCCAACACACTTCCAAAAACGCCGCGAATCGGAAGTGAGACCCAGATGGGCGACTTCCGTTGACAGAAAAGGACCTAAAAGAATATACAAGTCCGCTAATTCCACGATTCGGGGTTTCTTTTTCCAGGTGGTCCTCCCCCTTTCCGAAAAAGGGGAACGGAACATTCCTCATCCCCCTGACGTTCCTTTTGAAAGAAATACCCCAAAAGTGCAGTTATGAAGCGAGTAGTAAATGGGAGGGGGTAAAAATTGGGGTCTTATACCATATGGCAGGCAGCGTGCTAAGTTCGTGTGCCGTCCGGTGTATCTATTCAACTCCGGGCATGTCATCAAGAGGCGAAAGGACGGGGGCTGCCAAAAGGAAAAGGGGAGGGGGGGAGAGAAGGAGTCTTGTTTCTTTCTGTGCGCTAAATCTTGAATGAACCATGCCTGGCATCCTCCCTGCAAGTGTGTGTGGGTCCCCGTTTCTTCCCCCACCTTCATTTTTCTTTCTTCCGAAGGTAAAGAAAAGGGGAGGGAAATAGAGAACGGAAATAAGGTACGCATATGAGCCGAGCTGATAACAGCCCTGAAGCCGAGACGCTGCCTACAATAATATTGAATGAGGCGTTTCCTCGAAGCTAAATTTTAGACCATAGGAAGTTCTAGAGAAGCTTACTCGGGAGAGTAAGGGCATATAAAGACAGACAGGGTCGTGTAGTCAAACCTACTTAATATTTGTTGAGAAAATTTTTCTGTAGATAGATCCTAGAGATTCGATAACGTAGTTAACATTTCCATAATTAATGTAAAATTTGTTTTTCAAATGAAGTAAAATAGTAAAAATATTCTTAAATTCTCTGAATTACTTATTGATATAACTCAGTGACAACGGTTATTCTTCCACAGGTAAATGTGGCCGCGGTAGCCGAGTGGTATAGGTATCGGACCGTGGCTTGCTTTGCCATGGGTTCGAGCCCAGTACCACTAAAGACCCGCCGTGTAGGGCAGCGATGCACGTTAAATCTGTCGAGAGCTGAAACGTCCTCCCGTTGGTGTGGTGTGGTAGTTAGGAGAGGGAGGTGCCAGCTCAGGTGTCGTCCACGTCACTTGACCATGGTTCAAAATTACTTGGTCCGTCGCCAAAAGCCCTCGTGTAGCTGAACAGTGAGACGTTAATATTCAATCAATCAATCAATCAATCCACAGGTAAATAAATAACTTAGAGAATGCTGTGATATTTGCAAAAGAGAAGGCTAAGTATAATATAACCCGACTTATATGTACACATAAACGGCTTATATATACGTTGGATACAATTCCGTTATAATTTTAATTAAAATTTTAAAAATGTATGTATTTATTGATAATAATTATTTTAAAAAATATTGTTACAATATATCTGAGGAAAAAACTATAATAAGTTTTCGATACAGTAATTCTCCTTGGAAACTGTACGATATTTATAATTAAAAATATTCAAGGGAAAGAGGGCCAATTTACTGAAAAAAGTTTTATCGGTTTCATAATAACTTTGAACAATTTTATAGAATTTTTCATGTTATTATAAATATGGGTCTTCAACGAGGAGCAATGTTTGATACTGAAAAGTATCAGAAACAATACAAAATGCGAATTTAATTAGTGTTAGTGTTCTTATTTAGTTAGAGAAATTTATGGAATCAATTATCATCTCTCAAACCAAGAATGAAAATGCTTTTACAAGGAAATTTTACGATGGTCATAAACAATTTCACTAATTTTCTTAGAAATAATGTTGGGTTAAAACTTGAATGTGATTCAACGAGTTGGTGATGGGAGAATTTTACATAACTATAACACACAAGAAAAACCCAACTTTCTTAGCTTGTTTGACATTCAATAGCCATTTCCTAGACATCAAGAGATTTTCGTTTTAAATGATTATAATTCCTCAATGAGAATAATGAAATATTTTTAAAACAAAGAGAAAAATCCAGAAAAAAATAGGAAAAGAAGTAAATACACAGTCGTACCTATATTTAACGAAGTCGCTAAATCCCGCCAAAAGTTCATTACGTGGAAAATTCGTTAATTAGAGATTCATTTTCAATATACTTTATGTGATTGGTTCCAGGAAGAAGTTCTCAAAATAGAGGTTTGTAAAATGGAGGTCCGACTATATATTTTATCTTAGATATATAATCCCTTATTATTATTACATTTTTGTTCAGTTATGTGCAGGATTTGTTCAAATCTGTGATGAATTAAAGATATAAGTAAATTAAAACAGTCAGTGGCGCACACAGGAATTTTTCAAAGGGGGGTCCGGGGTCGAAAGTTCACCATTCTTGTATCATGCTCCTTTTGATTTTGTCGATTTTCGGGAACAAAACATAGTAAGAAACTAATTATTGAATAAATAATTAGCATTAATTAATAAAATTAATCATTAATAACAAATACTTAATTAAATTTTACGTACTATGTACTTAGAATTATAATCAATCGGAAAAAAATCAAAGGCTTGGGGGGTCCGAACCCTCAGGACCCCCTTCCCTTTGTGTGCGCCACTGAAAATAGTTTATAAAAAGTTTCCTTGATACAAAAAACATTCTTAGATAAAAAAAAAAATTCTCACTTTTTCAAAACAAAAAACAGGTTCAAAAACTATGATATTATTCTAACATTATCAGAAAATGAGAAATGAAATTAATAAAACTTATAATGAAACATCTTTTATGAACAAACGTGTTTTTTTTTTTGTAATGAATATTATAATTCCATTAAGTCTAGTCACACTAAATTTCTTTGTTAGAGGAAGATATATAATCCTCTTATGTAATGAACGGAAAAATGGCTCATTGAAAGTGGGTAGTGTTATATAAGAGAGTTAACTGTGTAGTAGAAAATATTTTTATACAAATTAGAAATATAATGCCCACGCATACATTCAATGTGATCACAAATCCTATATCAATATTAATTCTTAAAAAAATAAGTGTCTCAAAAAATTTTGTTTTATGTGTAGTTTTATATTACTTGAACACTTTTTGTGAAATATTTTTATTGCATACTTATGCTTTATTAGCGTGACGTTGGATAAACTATACAAAAACTAGAGAAAATCCGATCCTAAAATTATCCTGAATTATTTTTTCATTACATCATTGTGGCCGTTTTCCCACGGTTTGGGAACAAAGTATGTGAGACAATTCTTGCCTTATTTAGACTTTTCTTTATATCCAAAGTTGAAATAAACCAGAAAGCCGAAAAAGAAATGATTTTTACTCCTATTCTCAGAAAATCTCCATAAGAAAAACCCTAATCTTCATATTTTTCATTTGTATTTTTGATGAAAGATTGTGGTCTCCCGAACACTGCGGTTAAACAGTATGCGGAAGCGCAAATTTAACTCTCAAACAAAACACAATAAAAGAAGACCTCCGTCTATTGTCAAAGAACGAAATTCCGGCTTTGCACTGACTATTATTCGTCCGTAAAGTACTCGAAACACAACTCTCTAGATGAAACAATTGTCCACTTAAAGCTCAATCTACGTTTTTGGGTAGGCAGGCTGTTTCACGTCTGATCTGGTGGCAACTATTTCTTTGTTTTGCGTCTATCATGGTTGGCACATCTCTTGATGACTTTGTCTGATATCTTAGGAGTCGGGGTACATACGGAAATCATTGACAGGTCGGATTCATATCGAATTCATTGATTGTTGCTGGAGATGTGCAAAACTTGTTGAAGGCTTTTGGAAATGTACGTCAATGTGTGAACGCTTTGAAGCATAAACGAATTTTTCTACTGTTCGTTATGAATACATGATGAGCACATTCATCAAGTTTTTTTTTTTTTTGATGGCACGAACACTTCTACTGTAGATGAGAGACTTTGAACTGTATTCTATTATGTGTATTTGTTTATATTAATATTATTCGATACAAATGTTGTCAAATTCAGTTTACTAATAGAGATGACTATAATTGAACTTATTAGATTACTTTGAAACTCAATCAACTATTTATCTGGATCTAAGTTGTATTTGAGAGTGATTTTATTAAAACGTTTAAATTAACTTCATTTAATGAGTTATTTGAACATTTGAGTTATTCAACAAGTAATAACAAATTACCATCAAAATAGAAAATGAAATTTAAAAACCTAATAAGTAATATGTCCTGACAAAGATAAATATTAAAACAATTCGCTTAACAAAATCTCTTCACTATTATAATTATATCAGATGAAATTTTCTCACACTAATGTGAAAAATCTATTCGTTTATTCAAGGTATTAAAGGCATAAGTTTCTTTTTTACAAAATATTGAATTCGAAAATATTCTTATATATTTTCCTGTTTGTAACAAATAATGTTTACTTATTTTATATACTTTCTAATATTTCTATATTTTATTCAGATTCTCTTTCGTTTTTAATAATTTTTTCCCAGCTATTTGCATTTATTTTCTGTGACGGAAAATAACGCAAAAAAAATTGGATAACCGAAATTCTGAAAATATGAAGAAAAAAAAATCCCTGTAACTCTGAAAACAATCTTTATGTGAGTTTAATCTGGTTCTTTTCAACTGATAACTTCATCACAATGCCTGTTAAAACATTTTGAGTTGTTGTTTTTTTTCAGAAGCATTTAACCACTATTAAAATAGTTTATATTACAATTTATAAAAGAAAGCTTTAATGTCATTTAAATATACACGTACACACACATACACAGAAATACACTTATGAAGACAAATTTTATCCATAAGGCAAATTTTTGTGAGATGCCATTTTATTACTTTATTTAAGAAGTTTTGTAGCCATTACAAAGTTTGTAACATTCTTGAATTTCCACTAAATGGGTCATTTTTTGAAATAACTTGCTTAGAGTAGTATGAAATATTTTTCTTTTTATGAAGCGACATCATTTTCTCAAACCGACTCAAACTACGTTAATTTTAACTAAACAAGTAAAGTTTTTTGCTCGATTTATGATTGTGATTAATAGTACGGCTATTTAATATCCCGTTAGTGAAAAAAATCCTTGTAAAATTGTGAAATTTGTGGTCTCAGTAGCTAATGACGTGATGGAAGATATCAATTCCTCTCATTTTCAAAAATATGCTCGTCACCACTTGACCAAGGGAGAGAGAATTTTTTAAAAATTTTCCCGGAACCGATATGATCCTCCTTTCACCCTGTTCATGTTTAACAATGAGTTTCGGGACACCCTGTACATATACTTTTTTTAGGCATTTTTAATTACCAATTCTAAAACTTGGATTTTTCTTAAATAACATTTCTTTGAGTATTTTGCTCCACATCAACGGATATATTCCTTTTCGTTCTAAAATTTTAACTGGTCGAGGTGTTGCGAATGAGTCTTCAATGGAAGATTCAAATTGTGGCACCGTACTTCTCTTTCCGAAGCAATGTTCTCACAGACAGAAAAGTCGTCTGCAAATGCTGTCACATTTTGCTGTCTCCGAGAGAATTAGATCACCAAAGACGATGCACTCTGTGTTTTGCGGTTGTGCCAGGGATGGTGCAACCACTCGTTCAACCTTGACTTACGCATGCATACATACCTACAGAGAATTTTAGAGCATAAGGAAAGTAAGTCTAAATTTGAGAATTTTCACAGTTTTTTTTTTAGAAGTAACACTATAAAAAAAGCAAAAATTTAAATAAATTCTAAACCAAGGAAGCAAGGAAAATATGAAAAGCGGAGTTAAGTCTTAAAATATTTTTTTTCCACTAAGGAGTTGGTACTTATATATTTCATCACTGACTTCTTCCGCAAATGAAGAAATATAACCTATCTCCAATCTTATTTTAATTAATTAAATGCCAAAAAAACCACCATTAATTCATGATTATGTAATATTATTACATATTACATTTCCATTTGTTGCTATGTTAGAGAAACGTTAAAATTTTTAAAAAAGAATGAACTTAAATTTTGTTCATAAGTTGATTTATTTAATTTAGAACAAATTAAGGAGTTAATCAGAAAAAGCTTTGAATAACAGAAACTATTAAATATTTTGACAAAAAAATAGATAAATAAATGAATGAAAAATAAAATTAAAATATTTAACTGAATAAAAAATACACAGCTTCCCTCCCATATAACTGTAATAAAATGATTCTTGCTTCTTTTTCAAAGAAGGTTTTGATTTCACCTCTGCATTTTTTATATTTTTTTTTGTAGGCTGCGGTAACCCAGTGATCATGGTCTCCATACGAGGACGACATTGTTTCTGTTGATTCACGGGTTCGAATCTCGGAGCCACTAAAGACTCATCGTGTAACGGAGCCAATTCATGTTAAATCGCTCGAGTCTTAAACTCTTCACGTAAATCATTCATTATTTTTTGTTGAATTGTGAAATTTCATTACATTTTTAATAAAAACACCTTTACAATAACTCATGTATATTGAAAGAAAAAGAAAAGCTTGTGTGTATGTGTGTATATAACTAATGCATATTATCGGGTGGCGCACACAAGGGGGGGGTGCTAGGGGTCCGGACACCCCCATAGCCTTTGATTTTTTTTTCAATTGGTTATAACCTTATGTATATATTACGCGTAAAATTTAATTATGTATTTGTTATTAACAATTATTTTTATTAATTAATGCTAATTATTTATTCAATAATTAATTTTGTATTGTTTTTGTTCCCAAAAATCGACAAAATCAAAAGAATATGTTGAGCGGCGTATTGGAGCATGATACCAAAATGGTGGACTTTCGACCCTGGACACCCCACCCCCCTCCATTGATATTATCTCTTCCTTTTAGTTGCAAAACTACTTATTGAAATTGAATTTACGTACATTGTAACGATTTCCAGGAATATTTTAATTGGATTCAAATTAAATATAGTAAAAAAAAAAGATGGCGAAGAAATTTTCTGAGACATAAATACCAAGTTTCTCCGTTGTTTTATAATTAGTGTATTCTTTATCTTTTGTAAGTTAAATAGAGAGAGAGATAAAGAAAGAGAGAGAAGGGGAGGGGGGAATCCGGCGTCTCTCTCTCAATGGTTGTCAACTTACAGTAAAGCGTTTCTGTTCCATTGTGTTCATTTGCACAACTTACAATATCAAATTGAAGGTCTCTTTTTTTCTTAATGGCGGAATTTAAACAAAGAAGCACGTGTTAAAAGTGTTGCTATAACTAAACCCTTTCTTCCACTCAAACGATCCACTGTGTACTGTTATAGAGTCAAGTTTTGTTTTTGATTTCATCAAAAGACTTTCTTTGACTACTCATTATAAGCATAAGAAGTTTAACAATAGCTTTTTTTTTTTTTAAAAGTCATTAAGTTTTCCGTAGATCAGTCATTTTTCGCGGATGATTGAGTATAAAGCGTCAAGGAATTAAATAATTCTAGGAAGTTATTTTCAAATGTACGGCATCTTGCATATTGATGATGCTTGATTTCAATAAAAAAAGACCAAGAAAAATAATAAGTTTTGCTTTGATAATTGAAAATTAAAAATGAGTATTAATTATATGTCTATGTTTTTATAATCTTGCATTTTGTAAGTATATTGCTTAAAAGCGCATTTTTATGCTTTAGGCTTTAGTTATAAGATCTCTATTTCATCAATATCCTTATTAAAAAATAATTAAAAGCCTTTTTAATTAACATAAAAATAAGATTTAAATTTAATTTGAAAAAATTAAAAAAATTATGCTAATTATAAGGAAAAATTCAGTCAAAATAAGGCTAATAATATAATCTGTATATTTAATCTTTTACGAAATAGTTGCTTATTTAGCATTCCTTCAGCATATCTTATTATTATAATTTTTTTTTTCGCTTCGGGTTGGAATATTATTTGTGCTTTATATATAATTCTAAAAAAATACTGACAAATACTTCTTAATAGTTACTCCTTATGACAGTACTGGTTTAAACTCATTTCGGGCCTTGGGCGCAGATCTACAGGCCCCCTTGCCGCTGGAGGATCGAAATTTATAACCAGAAAATCTGGTTAAGTCCCGTTTATCTGGGCCCCGGGTACCTAGACGCCCACCCCAAGCGCCTAGTGGATAAACCGGCATTGCTTTATGATAATCACTACAACACGAAAAATACACTTTTCATTTTAAATTTAAAAAATTTCGGAAGTAGCTGATAGTTGAAAGTATGAGTAAATTTATCCACGGAAACTGTTGTTATTTACCCTTTCCCTTGCCCCTTTCTAAAATGTATTTTAAAAGCACTTTACCCTTTACCATTTAAAAACTTTATTATATTAAATATGGTATATATATATAATTAAGTTTTAAAAAAAATTTTAATAGAGCTTTTTGATGAAAATCAATTTATTTTAGAAGAAAGGGTAATGAACAAAAATTAAGATAAAATAAAATAACGAATGATTAAGCAAAAATACGGTAAGAAAGATGTTTTTTTAGATTAAAATAGGAATTTTTTCAAAGAGAGATGTATAGGTAAATTTTTACCATATGTTCTTTCTGTAAATGTGCATTTCATTTGAACTTGAGAGGGAATAAAAGGCTTTTTGAATCAATGTAACTGATGATTTTCAATCATTCTAAAGAAAAGCATGGTTTTACTATCGTTTTTTAAATTTCTTAACATAACTTTGAACAAGAATCTAAAAAAAAAAAAAAAATCGTTACTCGAAGCAAAATATTTCATATATATATTAGGAAATATTCCGAAAAGAAAAATAAATTATAATCACGTTGCTCCTATGGTAACAGTCACTACAAACCAATTTCTGTAGGTGACTCAACAACGTCTCCCTTATTCAGTCAAATTGCTGAGAACGTAATTGATGAAATATAGTAATAGTAACAAAAAGGTGCAGAAATACAATCACATTATTGTAGAAAATATGGATTGCTATGAGTCCTTTGTTGTCATAGTAGCAAAATCACAAAGGACCTCCCCTTCATTCTTGCTTTATATGATTAATTCGCATTCAGTGAAAGGCAACTTTCAAATATGTGTGTTGTGTGTGTGTGTGTTCAGGTATTTTTTATCCTCACTTATAATAATAAAGCTAACAATTTCTATTACTTGTTTGAGAATGAATAACATAAATTACAATCACTCTTATTCGACCTTCAAAATCATTCAGATTTATAGGAAACTCAATCATTCAGACATTCCTCATTATAATAAATAATTTTGTACATAATTATCCAGAAAATTTACCATTTCTTTTTGAAAGATAAACACCTTAACAAAAATAATTCGGAATTTTATAGAACTCTTCCAATTTCAAAATAAACTGACAACATTTGTTTCTTGACAAAAAAAATTATATATATACTAGAAGGTCTTAGTTTCAGTTATACTCAGTAGCGCATACAGGAATTTTTCAGGGGTGGGGAGGTCCAGGGTCGATAGTCCACCCCATTCTTGTATCATGCTCCTTTTAATTTCGTCGAATTTCAGGAGCAAAAAACAGTAAAAAACTAATTATTGAATAAGTGATTAGCATTAAATTAATCTCATTAATAAAAAATGCTTAATTAAATTTTACGTACTATATACTTAGTTTTATAATCAATCGGGAAAAAATCAAGGGCTTTGGGGTGGGGGTCCGGACCCCTAGAGCCCCCTCCCCCTTGTGTGCACCACTGGTTATACTTAATGACAAAAAGGACAGAAACTTTACGAAAATGAGAATGTCTGACTTCGGAAGTTTCTTATGCATTAAAATTTATGTTAGCATTAAATAATTTAAGTTACATAAAATAAATAAAAATGATGCAAAAAAATGAGTTAATTAGTTATCTCTGCTAAGTTGACAATAATTAGGTTAGTTGATAGGTTATTATGTTAATTATTCGTTAGTTAAGGGAACATAATTTATTATTATTATTTACAAATATTATTTAAATATCTGTCTGGCACTATTTTTGTGTCAATAAACTTTGATTTTAATGCTTCTCTTTTTGAATAAGTGTATTTTACTCAAAGTTTACTTGTTTGTAATCCAAATGTTCTTTGTTATTCAAACTTTGCTTCAAAACCACTCGATTGCATTTTTTTGTATAATAAAACATATTAACGTGTGTGGGTTTTGATTAAGTTCTATAATTTATTAAAGGATTTTTTTAGCAAGAACATTTTATATATTTTTCAGAAAAAAAGAAATATGAACCTTTCCTCTTTTTTTTTTATTAATGATTCAATTAAAAAATCAACTATCAAGCTTTTTTTTTAATCTTCGTAAATAGAAGAAATTTTATAAAAATATTATTTTTAATTTTTAAAATCACAAGGATTGGTTTAAATCTATTTGAAAGAATGGTGAAAAGTTTTAATAACTCAAAAAGCAATAAATATTTTTTTAAAGAACAACTTTCGGGGTAAAAATTCACATCATAGATTATTCAAATAGAACTTCATAGCGATTGCACAGAATCTCAAAATTTCAATATTTGAGTCCAGTTTCCCTATTAAAAAAAGTCACATTAGGAGGTGTCTATCAGACTATTCCAGAACGCAATTTCACACCAACCACGGTCAGAATAAAATGGTGACGCACTCACACATTTGAGGTAATAACTCACTCTTAAATTACACACCATATCACGTGTTTACTTGCGGGTGTAACGATTTTCTGTGGGAGTCCTCAGTAAGCCACTCTACACTATTTGGCGCAAAATTGAAATTCCAAATTTAAAACAATCTTTTAGAAATGTATTTGATAACAGATAAAAGTTTTATCTTTCATTTCATTTGTTTACCCTTTCTAGTTGTATTATATTTTTATATTTATTTTACAAACGATTGTATGCTGTAATTTCTCAATATCAAAATAGAATTGCATGGCGACTGTTGGGAAAAGACTTCGTAATTTTGAACCTTGATCATGTTACGAGGCAATATCTGAAAGTTTATTCCTTCTAACTTCCTCACCACTCCATGCGAGGATCTTGAGAATCAATTTCTTTACAAATGTTTTATTAATTTAATTAACTTTTTTAATGACCGATTATATCTGAATGAAGTAAGATTGCTTAAATATATATATCTCCAAGTTTTATGTATTCTGTCAATTTTTATAAAATATGTAATATTTATCTACTACAAGAAATCCATACTAATAGTGCTAACTTAAAACTCGGTAATGTTTGTTTATATCCAGTTCACTTTGAAAGTACTAGTGCTCTTATAGCGATCGATATGATTTCAATTCCTATAAGTTCTTATAATTTTTAACTTCGTAGTAAAGAGTGATTTTTCCCCCCAAGATAGAGTTGCTAAATCAAATAGCAATTTAGGAGAATAATAATTGCGAGTTCATTGTGTTTATTTTTGATCAAAATATAGCAGTACTTTTATATTATTTACTTTTTGTACTAAGGAAGTGAAGTTTATTTTTGTTCTTCGTTTCATATAATTAGATAAAGGATTTCTAAAGGACAGTAGTTATCCGTCATATAATTGCAATGGATTACTCACGAATGTTTTGCAGCGGCATCTCTTGAGGAGAATGATAACTAAATGCTTTTTAAAAACTGGTACGGATTTATTATGCAGTACTAAATCATGCAATATCGCGGGTGAGAATCGGATAATCATAACCTTCAAAAAATCGTATGACTAGTAATAAGAGTATAATATATAAAAAATAATACCTTTATTAATTTTATAACTTCATTCATGAGTTAGTGAATCTTGTGAGATTTTTTCATTGTCTTACTTTTTGATCAAATGGCCTTTAATGCTTATTTTTCTTGATAAATTGATAAGTCATATCTTTGATAGGGGGCGTAGCTACCACCATATCATCCGTATCGATAACATGGGGGCCCCAACATATGTAAACAAAAGAATCGTAACATATAAAGGGGCCTCCAAAAAGGACATCCAAGAAATTTTGATACAGGGATAAGCTACGCTGGTATCTTAGATTAATCTCATTAACACTTAAAAGTCGAATTTACACAGACAAAAATGTAAACACATTTATATTTTAATTTTGGGAGATTTTCGAAGCAAAACTAATAGTCTTGGGGGAAAAAATATTTTCTCTTTGGAGCTGTAAAGGACAGTTTTTGTGGAGATTTTCCCTCACTAGATGGCTGCACCTGTCAGCTGTTTCCGAATCAGGAAAACGGATGATATGGCGCGAGATAGTCCAAATTAATTCTATTCTAATAAATGTTAAACTTATTTTATATAAATGAACTTAATTACTATTAATTCTTCAATATAATATTCAAATTTATTTATTTATATTCATAAAATATACATCTAGATGTATTACGAATAACAAACTGTATATTTCCGCATATAAAACGATCTTCATGTTAAAGGAGATATTAATGTACGCCAAAATTTCACAATTTTAGCATATTTCTGTCCAATAAGACAACCCCAAACTATCAACGACCTACGGAGCTGCTGCAGCCGAATGTCATGTTTGCGAGCTCGTGGCCGGCGTTGTCCAGTCTCGGGTTCGAAACCTAATGCCACTGAAAACCCTCTGTTTAAATTGGCTGATCAACGTTAAATCTGTCGAGGCTCAAAGTCTTCCCGTTTGCGTAATGTTGAAGTTCGGAGAGGGTGTACAAGCTCAGGTGCCGTCCTTGTCACTCGATTAAAGCTCAAAATTACGAGATCCGTAGTCAATGGTCTTTGTGTTGCTTCATCACACAACTTATATTAAAATACCATATCAAGAACAGAGGCAGAATTGTTATATTGTTACAAGAAATATAATTAGGGACTTCGCATTAAAGTGGGCACATGTTAATCTAGAATAAGGAAAATAATTCGGAACAATTGTAGGTTAGTACAGAGTCGTTTCATAAATGGAAATTTTATCTAATTTAAATCTAATTTCTTTTTATCTGTCCCAAAAGACAACCCTGGATTTTGCATATGAATGATAGATCCATCGAATCCCCTCTCCTTATTTTAAAATAGAACTATTTGTTGAGATGTTAGAAAAAGAATTTCCATTAATCACCAATAAAATCGTGGCGCCTTCTATCGATCAGAACTGAGAATATCCGTTCGAAAGGATGAAAAATAAAATTAAAAACATGGGGGGAAACAAAAAAAAATGTGAAATAACGTAATTTACATTTTTTCAGTGACTTTAAAATGTTTACATCTGTAGTTAAATTTTTTAAAAAAGATTTCACACTGAAGTACTATTTTTCAGGAGTTAGCAATCAATTTTGATCGATAACCTCGAATAAATATACACACACAGGACAATTTTTTTGGTTAGGTATCTATCTCCCTCAAAGAACAGAGTATAAAACCTATAGACAAAAATAGTCTTCCGCTGATAATTAACATTTTTCATAGGTTCGCAGATGTACAATATAATTATTAAAGTAACTTAGTAGTGTACACAGAACTCCCTTATAGGGGAGTTAAATTTTAAAAAACATGTAAACGATATCCCCAAGAGGTGAAAATTAAAAATTTGTTTGTCTATGTGGGGTTGAATTCCTCCCCCTTTTGCGTACGCCACTGATGTAACCAATTACGAATATAATGCTTAATTTTGTTAGATTAACATTAAAAGCAAACTCAATCAGTGGAGATTATTATTTGAAAGGCATTTATGTTTTATTTACATTTATACAAAACAAATTGCATGATACTACTATCTAATTTTCATTCAGCATTTACATGTTATCAATGTATACACGAGTAATAATGCATATTAATTTTTTAAGTGTTATATACATAATTTTAAAATACAGTTTCGACTAATTTCCGCTTCTCACAGAAGTAATATCTATCCCAATAATTTCTTTTTAATCAAACAACTGTTCGATTTCTCCTTTTCTAGAAATGAGGGCTAAGCTTTCACTTGCATTTAGATGACCAAGAAGATCAGGAGCAATATTTTTCTTTAAGTAACTAGAAAGTAAGAGATTATTATTTAATTAGAAATAAATACATCATGATTATTCTTTTATTTCATAAATATTCTTGAAAAGTATATTTAAGAAAACTGATTTAGCTTAAACTAGTAAAAAAAAAAAAGAATCTAAAAAAACGAATGTTATATTTATTATATGATTGCATTAAATAGTATTAGTATCATAAGAGTTTCAGATTCTATGGTAAATAATATTTAAAACACTAATACTTAGTATTTAAATTTTTAACATGCTATATACGGCCACACATTTCTTTTTTTTATACATTACAAAGATAGATACGAAAACTGAATATAATACGAGAAAACTGCAGTAAAAAGTGAAGGCCAATCAAAAAAGCATTAAAGTCATATTTATTTCCCTTAATTTTTTTTTAAAAAAATGTATGAAAATTTAGTAGACAGAAGTAAAAATATTAGAAATTTTACAAACTATTTTAATTTTTTTTAATTTCCAGATATTTTATTAAAATTATCGTTCTGTATTCTAATTATGAGACACATTATGATATTTGCATGTAATTTTTTACAAGATTAATTTTCCTGCAATAGTTCCGCTTTATACTGCAGTGCATGTGCTATTATACTCTACTCCAAGTTAGCTATGATAATCTTAATAGATATTTATTTTATCATTTTTTAAATAGGAATACGTCTATTCTAAAATTTTTTACTACAGAAACATTTTTAGATGGAATAATATTGATTTAGATAGAAATAAGAGAAACTTCATAAAATGTTGCTATATCGAATTAACATGGATGTAAAAAAATTTAATGGATATTTTGGAAACTTTTTATTTCCATTTAGATTTTATTTAAACGTAACAAAAGCATTTTTTAAATCAAACTTACATGAAAAAAAGCAGTCCGTATGTTGCAAATCCGAATGATAAAAGAAATACAACTTGTGGTATATCCGCTTCCACGCAAACTTTATACAAAGCTTCATACGAGGGAATTGATATAAGTTGAGTCACAAGCATCAGAAAACCAACTCCAGCATACATACTTCCTGTAAATTATACAAAAACGATAATTTTGGAAGAAAAGAAAATTTACAAAAAAGTAATCGTAACAGATATTATAGGAGGAATAAGATTTTTTTTAATTAATTATTTTCCTTCTTTCAAGATGCGTTCTATTTAGTTCAGGGCTTCCCAACGTGGTCTAGGTGGATAGGATATATTTTAAAACTTTCGTATTCTCCCACCGGGAAGGGAGGACATGAGAATTACAAAAGGGCCTATATTATTCCAGGGGTCTATTGGGGGTCAATAAGGAATTTTTTAGTTTAAAAATTTTATTTGATTTCTTATGATTGAAATTTTTAGATAATATATACATTTTACTATGCATATATATATAATACATATACGTATGTAGAAGTGTGATCCATAGTATAACAAATAACTTATAAATCCAATATAAATCACTCTTTTTTTCTAATTTTCTGTTCATATTCTTTATTATAATGTTATCTACAATTTTTTTTATTCAATTATTAGTATTATGATAATATTTTAGAATGCATATTATAGAGAAAATGTAAAGGAGTCTATGAAGAAAATCATTCTTTTAAAAGGGGTCGATTTTGGCAAAAACTGGAGAAACTCTGATTTAGCCGTACATTTTTAACACTTTGCAAAAAATATTTTGTTAAAAATTATCCACAAATTACAAAAAATTGAATTGCAAAATTTAATTATAAGAGGGTTGAATAAACAGAAAAAAACCCATCAACCTCAAAGAACGCGCGCGCGTTTTTGAAATCTCGCTGAAAATTATATTTATAGAAAGCTTTTAATTTTTACAAATTTTTAGTGCTATTTAAACCGTCTCCAAAAACTAGTTTACAGGTTCGTGGATTGGAGATACTTAAAAATGGATCTTAGTCACTGTAACTGAAATATATCAGATTAATGTAAAAATTCTTGAGTAAAAATTGAGACGAATTAATGCAACATTGAGCATCATTCACGCTTTCATCTCCTATGTAACGAATATCGTTATTGATACTTCAAAGACGCTTTTGAAAAAGAAGGCTTTGACAAATAATAAAGAATGGTATATAAACTCACCACATTTTTCCAGATAAAAAAAAGTACTCCAAAGTCAATTATATATATTGATTTAACTATCTTACATGATTTTATTTTAATTTACGGCACACTGTGAGGCATCTCGAGGGCTATTGGCGACGGACTTTGTAATTCTGAACCACGGTCAAGTGATGAAGATGACCCCTATCCAAACATCCACTCCACGTCTAGGGAGGGCTTTGAGCCTCGACATCAGCCTCTTTTCATTGAGATTTTTGAGTGGCTATGGGGGTCGAACACACGACTTGAAAACTCCCACCACGAGTTCATGACTATGACCATACGGCTACCGCGGCCATAGCCAGTCTACTTAGACAGTCTACTACTTAGCCAGTCTACTACTTAGCCAGTCTACTTAGCTAGTCCACTAAATTGTGACGGGTTCTATCCGCGAATGGGTTCTATCTTGGCGAAACTATTATTTAACTTTGATTTTAGTTTCAAAACCGCTTTCCGTAAAGATGATTCGATGTTATGCTAATGTAAATGCTATTTAAATCATGGTATTGTGTGTATGAGGTTAATCATGAATTCTCGGAATAGTAGAAAGTAAGTTGTGACTAGGGAGTCGTGCGATTTGAAGTTAATATCCACCTTAGCATCTACCCAGAGTAGTGCAATGAAACACAGAGGTGGAATCGTACCAAGCTGCCATCGTTCGAGAAGGAGTTGTTTAAGGAACACACTACTACGAGTTAAGATAAATCTTTTTGAATAATCTCATAAGTGTTGGATTAAGAATTTGGATTTATGATTGCGCTCAAAGTCGAGGAACAAGTTGTAAAACTGTTTATAAAGTGTAAGATCTAAAATAAAAGTAATTCTTTTTTAAAATCATGTCTGTCTCTTCTCCGAACACACTCTTACACCTGCATCCTCCAGGATGCAACAAAGTAAAAGACTAATACTGTTTATCTATGACATGTTTTTTCAATTCTAGGCACATGGAGTCGATGATCCTTTGGTTTCATTATATTTATTATTCAACCACACGCTCGTTATACTCTGATCAAAATCGTTAAATGGAGTCTTGATAATTCATTTTGATATTTTCTCGTCATGACTTCCTATCAGTAAGAACATTCTTTAAGATATACACGTTCTTAAGCATGATGATGAAATGCAGTTATATTTTGAAATCACTAAGGAAGGAGGCATTTTAATTCATGTGCGTCCTTAAGATTTCAAACTAAAAAGCATCATAGATCATTTGACTTTGAGAAGGTCTTGATATAGATCTCGTTTGAGGTTTCTTGTTACAAGAAAATGAAAAACCTTTATCCTGAAAAAATCCAATGTTTTTATATTCTCAAAAAAACTATTTAAAAGTTTTGATTAATGTAAGAATTAGTTTAATCATTTGATTTATGAATTATTAAGTAATCCTAATTGATGCTAAAAGATAAACTTAAAGCAGTTTATAACTAATGAAATAAAACGAGATTCTATTCCCTGCTCAATCCATAACAGTTGTTCACTTCTATCTCAAGAAATCACCGAAACAGATATTGTATAAATAATTGATAAAAAAACGGACAAATTTTATTGCTTCGATAAGATATGCTACTGAATCTTATCATTGATAACACAACGATATATATAACTGTCATATCACCTTACTAAAACTATAAAAAAAAATGAATTGGCACTTACTTACCAGTTTCAACACGCTCAATGAGTTTTGAAAGAACCGATATGATAGAAGTTGGAATGAGTAAAGATGCGGCACCTACAAGTGAGGCTGAAAGTAGATTTAAGAGGAAAAACCTTACTAAATTTTTGTATTGAAAGTAACATTTCACTGCTACTTTAAACACTCATAAAACTTACCCATAACAGCTATCCAGCTATTTCTTAAAAAGGTTAAGGCGAGGCACGATGCAGCTAGAGAACAAGTGCCATAGATACCAGTTTCGATATCCAAGATACGACATTTTAAAGCTGAATAAGTACAAGTCCATAAAGTTAAAGTTTGACTTATTGCGTAAACTGCGGCGAATAGTATGACATCCTTATAAGGCCAGTGAAACACATTCCAAAAATACTGTGGAAATACAGTGAGATTTCCTAGAAGAAAATATTTTAATATCACGGCCACTCTGATAAAAAAAGAATTCGAATCATTTCAGATTTTTTTTATCTAAGCAAGTTATGACTGATAGACTTAAAATACAATAAAGAAAAGAAAACAAAGTTAAATCAAACTCATAGTTTCTGATAAAACATTATGCTAAAATTGATATAATTATGCAAAGCCATATATCTTGAGATAAGCAATTTCCAATGAATATTCAAATTATTTTACTTCTCTTAATCGTTTTAATTTTTACACTTGGGAATGAGTGTACCTTAATTTGCTGTATAACTCTTGGAGAGTATTTGTCTTATGTTTATTAATCAAATGTATAATTAAGCATGTTAGCATGTGGATATCGACCCAAATATATGTACATTTAAAATTTGTACTTTATATTTTCTAACTTTTTGGTCCAATTGTGTTGATGTTTGCTTAAGCATATCACACACAGTTTTGCTATTTTTTAATTCTCTCCTTCATTGAAATAACTTTAATAATACCCTCTCTCTACATACAAATTTATAAAGAGTAGGGTGTAACTGTTGAAAATGTGCTAAATTCATAAAAATACACGAGCTTAGAAAAAAAAATAATAATTTTTAAAAAATTACTATTTTTTAAAATCTTTTCTATTTCAAAGAGTGTCAAAAAATGCGTATTAATTTAATATTTATACGTTTAGTTATATACTGGTGTTAGAAATCAAGAGAATTTGCAGACTTGATCGATTATCTCTAGAACTACTGAACCGATTTTAATGAAATTTGCTATGTACAGAGTGTTTTTTTTCCAGGTATAGAAGTTTAAGTTGGCATTACTTTCCAAGATGGCGACCGATTTAACAGCTGTCAAGTGATTTATTCTCAGTTTGGTTTGGCAATTCATCAAAACGATCATCAACAACGGCGTAGATTCGTCGAATGGGCCCAAAAGATTGCCGTTGTTCCCGATTTTAATAAGCGAATTTTGTTTAGCGATGAAGCGCACTTCTGGTTGAATGGCTACGTCAACAAACAAAACTGCCGCATTTGGAGTGAAGCTAATCCACAAGTGTATGTCGAAACACCGTTACATCCAGAAAAACTGACTGTTTGGTGCGCTTTATGGGCTGGTGGAATCCTTCTTCAAAAACGATGAAGGCCACAACGTTACAGTCAATGATGATCGGTATAGAGCCATGATTACTAACTTTTTCATTCCTGAATTGAACAATCATGATGTCCAGGAGCTGTGGTTCCAACAAGACGGCGCAACATGTCACACAGCTCGTGCCACAATCGATTTATTGAAAGACACGTTTGGTGACCGCCTAATTTCACGTTTTGGACCTGTGAATTGGCCTCCAAGATCTTGTGATTTAACACCGCTAGACTATTTTCTGTGGGGCTATGTAAAGTCATTGGTCTATGCGGATAAGCCACAAACGCTTGACTATTTGGAAGACAACATTCGCCGTGTTATTGCCGATATACGGCCACAAATGTTGGAAAAAGTCATCGAAAATCGGACGTCCAGATTGGACTACATCCGAGCCAGCCGTGGCAGTCATATGCCAAAAATCATATTTAAAATGTTATGCCACAAGATTATCTTTCGAATAAAAACATTCATGTCAATCGAATAATACATCGTTGTTTTATTGCAATTTAAAGTTCTATACCTCTCAAAAAAACACCCTTTACATGCATTGAAACAATACAAAACCAATAACTATTCAACAAATGCAATACACATGCATGATCGGGCGTAACACTCGTTGGAAGGTATGAAACAGTGATTGCAGAATAAACAAAAGAAATGGGTTAATAGGGTGTATGTCCCCTCTTACAGCTAAACAAGCTTCGCAGCGTGATGTCATACTTGAAATAAGGCAGTTTATTAGTTCTTGTGGTAATTGGCCTCGCTCATTACGCTGTTTTCATTCCCTAAATGGTTCTCCGAGGACGGTTGCGAGTTGCAATTGCCCTCCCCAGAGTGTCCCAGACATGCTCTATAGGGTTGAGATCTGAAGACCTGGCTGGCCAATCCATACGGTGAATATCCTCACTCTCTAGAAATTCGTCGACAAGAAGAGCTCTATGTGGCCTCGCGTTATCCATTAAAGTGAACTCGGGGCCACATGCAATTCTGAAAAGGCGAACATAGACCTCATCCCTATACCTCTCACCAGTAACAGAGCCTCTTTCACGGACATGGAGAGGTGTACGGCCCTCCAACATGATACCTGCCTAGACCATAAAATCTCATCCGCCATAATTGTCAATTTGGAGGGTATTTAGAGGGTCTCTGGTTCTCTCCATATGCATATGCGACGAGAATCTGTTTAGGCTGAAACGGGGCTCATCGGCGAACAGAACGCGGTCGCCCATTGATCCATACTCCAATCTCTATGCTGTCTGCATCATGCTAAACGGACTCTCCTGTTCGTAGACGTGAGCGGGACGCAAACAGCAGGTCTTTTGGCAAACAACTCTCTCTCTCTCCTGAAGCCCTTTTGAAACAGTCACTCTTGATACACGGGCTCATGTGGCTGCACACAAATTGTGATGTACCACCCCTTGGAAGTACATCCCTCGAAGTATCAGCGTGAGCTAGAGGTGTAGGATTAACGTAAGAACTAGAATCAAACATTATCTTAATATGACTTTATTAAGATATTCAACTTAAACTTTGAACAAATATATAAATGAGAGAATCTACGATAATACAATGCGCAACACACAATATAATACAGACCTATATCAATAATTGAACCGCCTAATCTTTAAATATAATTATAGTAAGTAATCAATCCTACCTTATATTATTCTGTAATAAACTTGTCTTTATCTACAGCGGTATGCAGCTGTACTTTTAACTTCTAATAGATCACCAATATGTTTATCCACGACACGTAGAACTTGAATCTTTGGACAGCGAACTTCAATTATCAACCAATACCACAACGCACTTTAATTGTCGAACATTCCTTTACACTACCATTACATTGCTATCATTGCCCTTATTGCCATCACGCTTACTCTAAGATCCTATATTTATTCTATATTATTTACATCTCTTCACTTCTCGTTTCTTGGATTTGGTTGGAAAAGAGTTGCCATTAATTCTGGCCCAAAGAACCCAAAGGACTTGTTAAAGAAAAGACGCGTAAGTCGTCACAAAATAACATGACAGCTGAAAAGCTGTAGCCCTCTGTTACGCCTCGCTATAATCGACAAATGCCGATTTTCTCTGGCCATCGCGGCTCTTGGACGACCTTGCCCAAGCTTTCTCTCGATGGATCCAGTATCCTGGAACTGTTTGCATGCTACACAAGACACTGGGCGTTTAGCTGAACTCTCTACAAATCTGGACTTGACATTGGCCTGCTTCTAGTCTCCCCACAATTCGCTACCTCATTCCATCATCTAAACGTTGGTGGTTACTCATTTTTACTGTTACAATTTGATTGGAGCCGATTGTTTCAAAATAACACTAAGAAATTCACCGAAATGTGCGGGCGAACGAAATACGTTTTAACTTACACTCGCTTATAAAGCCTGTTTTTCTGCTGGCTCCGCCTACACACACGTGTACGCTTACGTATTGCCGTACAAGATTTGCATTTTTATCTAGAAGCAGTAGTTTTTCATTCAGTTCAGTTCTTTTCTTGCAATTCGATAAAATATGCAAATTCTCTTAATTCATTTCGTCAGTGTATTAATAACCACCTTAAAGTAATTCATCTGACAAATATTATATGTATTTCTTTTATTCGTATTAAAAAAATTAGAACCTTAACATCTTACTTAGGATAATTATACTATATTTTTATCGATAACATGTTTCGAAATCAAGTAGATTTATAATACACTATTTTTGGCTCTTAAGGTACTATACCGTCGACCGATCCCCTAATGAAAAGACGTCGCCAAATACCACGATATGCAGTCAATGAGAGAAAACTGCTCTGTCGCATGTGTAAACACGATAATTTTGTTCACGCATACAGTAACATCATTTTGCGACGTCTTTTTATTTGGCGATTTTGGTCGACGGTATAAGACGTAGGTATCCAATTTTTTTTTCGAATGTTATGATTCTCTTCAAATGGAAACGATATCATTATAATTATCGTTATTAATTTATTAATAATGATATCATTATCATTATAATTAAAAGTAAATAATTATTTTTATAACGTGCAAAACATTCAATAAAGTATTTAATTTAAATACCCGATGAATATTTAACTATTACATTCTTGAATTCTTTATTATTTTCTAATGTTTTGCTAATACTAAATTACAGTAATGCATGATCCATCTCTCATTTTTAATTCCTTTCATAAATCCACCGTGCACTGAAGTACGAGACTGCGAAACGTGTGGTTTTGAATTAAAATAGTTGCTAATTCAAACAAATTTAAATCATTTTCTAATTATTTTAAATAGAATTAAACTTTAAAAGCAAACTCACCATGCAGCAGAAGGTTGTAAAAAACAAACACGGTGCATAAAGAAATTATAAAGAATCGCATATTGTCCATTCTTCTTTTAAACACACAACTGACTGTATCGGACACATTAATTGGAGTTAAAAGATTCATCCAAGGATTTCCCTGGTAGCTCCCGAGCACAAAAACTGATTCCGTAACAAATAAATTTATATATATTAAAAAATAAGCAGATAAAATCATTCTTATAGAAACACCAATTAAAATAAGTGTCCTAAAATCCAAAGACATAATCAGGGGAGTCCAATAATATTGAAGAGTCATTTCAATAAGAGGCAAGAAATTATAAAGTCCAAAGAATAATCCTATAAACCACGTACGAAGGCGATGATCTGTCGAGTCAGTGACATAACATAAGCATCCCAGTCCTATTAACACAGTACCACCACAAAATCCATGAATACCTTCCGATAATAACAGCAAATTTTTTGATGCAATTGGTACATATAAAAGGACGAGCATGAGGATATCACCAATGAAAGACCCCACGAAGGGAAACAAAAGAAGAAGTTTTCTGCCATGTTTGTCGCTCCAAGCAGCCAGAAAAATACATGGTAAAATAGCAACCACGTTGTTCACCAGTAAGCTTTTAAACAAGAAGTCTGACACTACTGCATTATTAAAATAAGCGTCTGTAGAGTTGAGTTCAGCTGTAGAGTTGTCACAAGAACTGTTGCGCCGACAGGTGTCATAAATGATGAAAATTCGGAAGATTTGAAATTTAAATTTCTGAAGAGCAGCAAATACTAAAGAAGAGCCTATAACACCCAACTTTTGATAAACTACCATTTCAGAACATTGTACGGGGTATCTATCTTGTAATTACCTGAAATAAAAAAAAATATTAGTTCAAAAATGTTTACTTGATACCAATATGAAATTAATTTGATACAAATATCAAAAATTGATATCATACTCAAATTTTATTATTAATGATTATTTAATACTTTTAGTGCTTTGTATACGTTCAATGTATACAAACACGTATTTGCAACTTTAATACTTAATAAAAATATGCTTTGTTACAGGAAAGAATTTCTTAAACGTCATGACCTTCTATCCAATAAGAGAGAGAGAGAAAATGACTAACAAAAAACTAGGTTGAAGTTTACAATTTTTTTTCATTTAAAGTGAAAAATAAGTTTTGCTACTATTTATTACAATCATTAGATTACTTTCACTAGGTGATTCTCAACTGCTAACTCGAAACATTTTATTTTTTGTAAGAAAAAACTCTATCGAATTATTTTTATTCTAAATTGCTTTTAATGTTTATGCATGATGCATAAATAATTAATCACAACAATATTATTAAACTAATCAAATGCTACACACAGCCATTAGGGTTTTCTGCTTCCTCTGCCTTTTTTTCTTCTAGGAACTTTTCAAGCAATATCTTTATCTCGAAACAGTTTTGTAAGAAATTATTTAAAATATCATATATAAAAGCTAAATCACACACATATAGTTTCGAAGCTTTTCTCATTGCCTTTGATAACTGTATGAATATTGACAATATAACTCAATTACCTGTGTTTCTTACGTATATACGAAGAAATTCAACATCGAAAAATTGTTAGAATTTGTATTGATGCGTAACACTTGCACAGAACAAGATTTGCTTAATTTTGTTTTTAACTTTCGGCATAATTACAATCTAACTCTTAAAATTAACTTCTGTAGCTACAGATAAACTTCTCCAATGACCGGTCCAAAACTGGCTTCATTATACACTACAAAAAAAGCGATGTACATAAAAAGTGCATATTTATGACGTATCCAAGATTCATCTTACACATTGCATTATGCATAATGAAGTATTGTGTAGAACAAGGGTGTCAAACTCAAAGGCTAACCAAGACGGCACAATTATCGCCAACCAAAATAATTCGCACCAAGGGTGTGGGCTCTCCTAGGACTGAACCCCGCAAGTTTGACACCCCTGGTGTAGAAGATAACGACTGTGGATCACGTGTTAATGTCTATATAAAATCGTTAATTTTATAAAATCACGAGACTTGAATCAGCAACATTTCTCTACATTCTTAAATGAATTTAACATTGATTATTCTGGTATTTACAACTATAAGGAAAATATTGGATCTTTATAAATATGTGCGATCAAGTAAAATCTTTCATTGTAAACTGGTTCTATGGAAAATTAGTAAAAAAAAAATAATTAAAATTTAATTCACTTTTCGGCATGCAAAATGAACAAATTAAATAAAAGTGAAACCACATCGCTTAAAGCACATGCAAAAATACTAAGCCTCATAAATATTTTTTAAACAAGATTTAAATTTTAAAATTATTAGAAAATAAGTTTTTGTTTTCTTCCCCATTCATTCAATAAATTTAGACTCAGTACCTATAATAAGAGGAAAACGGAAGTAATTGATATACAATGTGATTCAGAATTAGAGGCCAAATTCAATGAAGTTGGCGAGCCAGAATTCAACAAATATTTATTTGGCAGGTTAGAAAACACTCGAAAGTTTACATGTGAGATAATTTATGTATTTAGAAGTACTTATCAAGGAGTTATTTTCACTTAAGAATGAAATAAGTCTCTTATCAGATCTAGAATTACTGATAATCACCTTGGACCAATTTTGAAAGTTGACGTGTAAAAGAAAGTAGCAGAAAAGAAAAGTCAAGTGTCAGGGAAAAAAACATTGAAGTTATCATAGTTTTTGTTTTTTTTCCAATATGCTTTTCGAGAAATAAAGTTTGTTCTGTGATAATTGTCTTATAATTCATCTTGTGATTCACATAAAATTAAACCAGGTTAATCTGACCCTTTGACTTGACATTCTTGCTGTTCATTAAACTCTAAAACAGCCTTACCTCTCTACCATGATTCTCATAAAACAAAAAATTCTTAATCATTTAAGGTAAATAAAATATATTTTTGACAAATTTCAAAAATTCATGAAGTAAATTCACAATTAGTTCGTAACTCTTACACAAGAAAATAAGTAAACAAATTGGTTTATAAAGAAAGATACTTTGAAAATATAACAACATTCGGATTTTATAAAATTTATAGATAGTTAAAATCTTATCGAAAATTCCATGACTGATCATTTCTACTGTTATCATTGTCTACTAAAAGATTACCAAGGGTAATTTTTTTTCCCGAGAGAAGTGCTTAATATCTGTATCACAAGGTCATAACGGGGTCAATATGTTTCTCAGCTCTTTTTAAGATAAAATTTGCTACGTAAGTAAAAGATAAAAAATTAAAAGTAGGCTATTTATCTATGTTGATGAACACGTATAATTAATGATCATGATAATATGAGTATTTTAATACAGAAAAAGGATTTAATAATAGAACTTAACTGTTGTCACACAACAATATTTGCAATATAGGAAAGCTTTTGTAGCTTATTGGATGCTGATTAAAAAAACACTTTTATTATGTGTGAATCCACAGTCAATGAAGAACGATAAAGCTAATTTTACAACTAAAAAAAAATGAGGATGATCTATTCATTCAAGTTAAAGGAATTTTGAGTTTAAAAATTTATTTTTATTTATTTTTTCAAAAAATTTGAAAAAATTATGCCCTGCGTTTTGATTAATTCGTAAAATGACAATTTAACATAAATACTTGATTTACATAAATATTTCATAAAAACAAGATAAATACTTACAAAAAACGTGTTTTTACTTTACGAAAGAAAATTCACCATAAACTTAGAACAAATACTTGGAACGTATACAAGTAATACTATTATCGATGATTTTGTATACAGCTGAAAAATGCCGAAAAAATACGAACACTTAAGCATACTAGACCGAGTAGAGTGGTTGTTAAGATTGATGAACTTAGCGTTTCAGAAAGCCTTCCGGTCTAACCTATTGATAAAGGTTCAAGGAAATGCCGCATAAGATATGAGAAATATCTCGAGAACTTTTACACTGTTGATATACAGCTCAATTTTTGTTACAAAAACAAAAATATAATTATATCATGATCAAGTCTTACTAAAAGGCAAATATCGCTACGATGGATCATTTTTAATTCCCCTTCCCCTTTTGGATAATATTTATTTCAACGATATCATTAAGTAAAAATATGCTTGTTTTCTTCTCGTTTCTTTCAAACAGAGAGCAGAATATTACGATCATTATAGAGCAATAATTATATGAAGAGAGGTGATATTTTTAAATAAATTCTTCCGTCCTATAAGGGAAAAGAGTCTCTGCAATACATGCGAAATCTATTTTTTTTCTCTCAAAAAAATAGATTTAGATTCGGGGATGTTACAGTCCAAAATTTTATGACTAGTAAATCGTTCGATCGAGTCTTGATTCCGCAAGATATTCTATGGAATATTATGAAGTACATGAATGGGAAATAGAAATAGGTTTCAAAGGATTTATATAAGAGGGGTGCCAGCCAAATGTCATTCACGTCACTTGACCATGGTTCAAAATTACGTGGTCCGTCGCCAAAAGCCCTCGTGTAGCTGAACAGTGCGACGTTAATATATATATATATATATATATATATATATATATATATATATATATATATGTGGGAGACAACAAGGGGTCCAATACGTTGGTCTATCTTCTATTTTATTTTAACATTAAACAAAAATTAATTAAAAAGGTAGATAAGTTTTTACAGATAAGTTTGACGATGATATTCAGAAGGTAACGCCTGCTCGCGCACCTCTCGCGTTCTCCTTTTCTCTCTCTAATCTGCTCTAATGTCCAAAAATTTTTTGTTTTAGTTTCGATTCAATGCGCCTGCGCGCGAAGACTGCGTTGCTTTTGGCTGCATGTCACAACGGCCATTCTGACCGTACGCTGTCCGCAGCGGTACTTCCATGGAGACCAGAGGAGAATCTGAAACATACAAAAAAAAAAAAAAACGGAACAGACAAGGACTATACGACAAATATATAGAGATTAAACATATCATAATTTTTCTGAACTAGACAGTTTCTCCATCATGTGAAGGCACCTCTTCGACATCCGGAAGGTTCCACAGGAAAACATTGTGTTGCACCGGCATAAGAACATCTTTTTCAACAAGTTGATCTTTGGTTGAACGCATCGATATTTTCCTCTGTAGAGTTCTGGACGTCTGTTCAAAAACGATTTCTCTTTTTCCTTCGTTTCCACTGCCAAGGCTCAAAAATTTTTCGGAGCAACACAAACCGTCGATAATTACTATTCATAGGTGAAGGGGTAGGAGATTGGGAGATAAATTCCACGGAACTCGTTTTCATGGCACCATTGGCTTTCTTACACAATACTATATCAGAACATTTTTCTCTTACAATACTCAATTTTAACTTAGTAATCTTAATTTTATTACATTTATAATCCTTAATTAGAGAACTCGAATCATTTCTAGTATTAAAGTTCTTAACATATGGCAAATCATAACTACAGTTTTTATCACACTTGAAACAGAAACATTTGGAAAAGAAACACCATAATCTACACTCAAAGAGGATTCACTTTCACTTAATAAAACATCGCTCTTTGCATGGCCTAGTTTCTCTATTTCAGAATATACACTGGGATGTATAATAAATTCTTCGGTCAAGGTCGGTGATATCGCCGTTCGCACACTTAGGCTAGGAGACTGTTGATTAAGAGAAATATTTATGGGTTTAACTTCTACCATACGCTGTTCGCCAAAACATGAACTTAATGTTATGATCTCTTCAGAAGGTGTTTGCACTCTAATTAGTGAGGAATTTAAAACTGGGATCTGGCAACCTGAATCAATCAATGCTGTTACGGGCTAATTTTCCACAAAAATGTTTACGTATTGAAGATTTGCGCATTCTTCGCTATTTTGTTTTTCGCTCTCGATTTTCAAAGTATTCACGTTTATTTTATTATGGATGTGGTCGTTAGATTCTTTAAGTTTAAAACGCTTCTCACAGTCTCTTGCGTAATGAGATGAATCACCGCATATATAGCAATTTTTATTTTCTCTTTCATGATATTGGGGATAGTTCTCTTTAATCTTTGGTTTAAAGTTTTGTGATCTATTTTTAAAAGGGTCTTGGGTATATCCATAAGTAATAGGAGTTTCTTTATGTGATCCGCTTCTAGATGAAATATAAATATCACACTCTTTAGCTAAATCAATAGGCCTAAACCAATCTTCTGCTTCTCGAATGCCAATATGAGTTGCGGTTTCCTTATTTAAAGTTTTGAACTGTTTATCTTCGACTTTAGCTGCAGGATTTAAACTTAATGCTTTATTTTTAACCCTTTGAAGTTCGACTTCTTTTTTCTAACTGTGCTAACTGTAGTTTCGCGAGCTCAATTTTCTGTTTTCCTGAAGTTACCTCTCTCTTTCGTTTCGCGATACTCTCTCATCTATACAGTTTTGAATTAAAGTTTTAACGAAATCTGGATCACTTTCAAATGTACTACTGTTCTCAATTTTAGTCTTTAGTTTAACTATAGTGTCAGTACTTTCTACAGTACCGTCTAGCTTCTCAACAACTCTTATGAAATCCTCTTTAAGAGCGTTTTTATACATTTTAGAAATGGAAAGATCCTACCTTTTTTTTCTGGCTCCCTTGTTGCTCGCACGTACGATGTATCCAATGAAGAAAAATTTCGATTCCACTGATTTCACCTCTTCGCAGGTAATATCTTGAAATTGTAGTTCCGGCCTCTACACAGGCGGATTATTCACACTGAATTAGTTCCAACCTCTACACAGGCGGGATTTTCGTCGATGGGTTTTCCAACCTCTACACAAGTTATTTTGTTATTTGTTCCGACCTCTACACAGGTGGAATGAAGTTGAAAAATTCAACCTCTACACAGGTTGAACGAAGTTTCCGAAAAATGGCGGAGCGTCTCCTTCACGGACGCTGTTGTTCATTGTCCAGACTTTGGTTCAAAATCGAAATTTTCTCGATCCCGCGGCCGAGCCCCCATAATTTGTGGGAGACAACAAGGGGTCCAATACGTTGGTCTATCTTCTATTTTATTTTAACATTAAACAAAAATTAATTAAAAAGGTAGATAAGTTTTTACAGATAAGTTTGACGATGATATTCAGAAGGTAACGCCTGCTCGCGCACCTCTCGCGTTCTCCTTTTCTCTCTCTAATCTGCTCTAATGTCCAAAAATTTTTTGTTTTAGTTTCGATTCAATGCGCCTGCGCGCGAAGACTGCGTTGCTTTTGGCTGCATGTCACATATATATATATATATATATATATATATATATATATATATATATATTCACTCACTCACTTACTGAAGCAATACTAGAGTTATGGTCGACGAACTGAGCAATTCTGAATCTCAGTCAAGTGACGAGGACGACACCTTTTCCATAGTTCCCCACCACGCCAACAGGAAGACTTTGAACCGCGACAGACTTAATATGCATCAGTCTCTGTACGGCGGCTCTTCAGTGGCATTATAGTTTCGAATACACGACTCAAGAACACCGGCCATATGTTCATGACCATGACCACTCGGCTACCACGACCATGAAAATTTGGTGAGTTATCTGCTCATAAATCATTTTTAATAGCAGCTCAAAACTATGAGACTCGTTGCCAATAGCAAGAAAAGCGATATGGATTTAAAACATTTTTTTTTCAATAAAATTAAATCCCCTAGATAAAAATTATAGTCATGCCAAATTTTCAAGCCCTTTCTTGTTTTTGTGATTGGGTATGAATTAAACTGTGTTATAAATTTGCTTTACTAATAAAAAATCATCGACAGACGAATAAGCTGTCTTACTGCAAAACACATGCTGTACACATTGTTAAAACTAATAATATAATTCTAACTCATCAAATAACATATAAAGGTTGCCAGTAAATTTCTGCATTAAAATGTATTAAATGATAAAATAAAAAATACTGGTAGCCTAATATTCTAATATATAACATTCGAATAGGACAAAAAAATATTATTTTTGGAAATTACAGCTTATCAAAACTATTCGAATATAATTGGAAGGAAGAAAAATTTGAAAATAATTTCAAACACACACAGAAAAAAAAGAGTATGTTATTTGAAAAAACAATAACTGTTTTGTCTATTGAATATTTTGTATTAAAACTTTTTAAAAATCTGAAATAGATCATTAATTTTGAAACATATATCGTCGGCCTAGTTATCAGAATGCGTAACTCCTTCTGGGGTGCTAATTTGATAAAGGAGTACTACTCGCCAAGTTGTTTATGTTCGCCTAAAGGGTCAATAACATTACAATATGGTAACCTTAATATTATTATCGTGTGATAATGTGGTTACCATGGGGATAACGTATATTAGAGTTAATTTTAACCGCTACTTGGCGTAATTAAGGAATCGTGCCAAACAGCACTTGGCGCATAGCACTCCTTTATCAAATTTAGTTCTTTTGTGGAGTTACGCATTCTTATAATTAGGCCGACGATATGCCTGCTACTTTGTAAAGAAAAAAATTCTCACGATGGACTTAGTAATTTTGAACCAAGGTCAAGTGACGAGAACGACACTTGAGTTTACATTCCGTTTTCACGCCAACATGAGGAATTTGAGCACAACGAATTTAACTCGCAACAGTTTCTCTACACGGTAGGTCTTTAATAACATCAGGATGCAAACACATGGCTCGACAGAAACAATTTAGGTCACGTGTTCACGACCATGATTACTAGGTTACTGCGGTCTGTTGTATTACTAAGCCATGCATCGAAACACTCATTTGAATATGGGATGGAGGCTCGCTTCAGAGCCATATGCCCAGTAATAGCGCACCGTAGGTACTCATTTGAGAAAACTTCAAAAATAATGAACAATAATTGGGGAAATGACTTTTTTTCCTATTGAAGTTAGCACAATCACATTATTATCGTTTGTTTTAATTTAATAACTTATCTGATTACTAATTTTATTTAATTGCATAAACATTTGTTGTTATGACTTCTATTTTTTAAAGTGGCCGTTGTTCGAATTCATTTGATGAGATAATTTTTGTATTCGAGAAAATATTAGTTTTTATTTCTTTTGTTTCTCATTGTGTGTGTTTACATTCGAATTCCTAATACTCCAGATATTTTAACTACATACTGTACAACATACATTCTACATACCAAGACAGCCAAAAATTGCTTGGAAATTTCCCAATTAGAATCTTTTGTATCGAAATAAAAAACATGACAAAAAAAATTGTATGATATATTGTTTAATGAAATTTTAGATAAATCATTATTTAAACTATAATTTATATTTAATTATTCTAAATTGATTATTTTAATTCACTTAGTTATAACACTGAAATGAAAAAGAAAAGTGTGGTAGGTAATTGTAAAATGAACAAACCAACTTTAATACAATTTTTGTAAGTTTATTTATGTAACCATAAATGATTCACATAAAAATAAAGTATAAATAGTCCTGTAATGGTTTGCAAAATTAAAAAGAATTGAATATGTAATAACTTTACTTTAAATGATTTCAATTCATAGTATTTTAGTCTAAAAATAATATTTTTTTCGAAAATATTGAATCTTTTGAAATGATTGAATATTAACGTCGCACTGTTCAGCTACACGAGGGCTTTTGGCGACGGACCACGTAATTTTGAACCATGGTCAAGTGACGTGGACGACACCTGAGCTGGCACCCCCTCTCCTAACTACCACACCACACCAACGGGAGGACGTTTCAGCTCTCGACAGATTTAACGTGCATCGCTGCCCTACACGGCGGGTCTTTAGTGGTACTGGGCTCGAACCTGTGACAAAGCAAGCCACAGTCCGATACCTATACCACTCGGCTACCGCGGCCAATTGACTTTTGAAAACATTCACTGATTATATTATGATGTTCAACTTTAAATTGTTACACCACTTGCAAATATACAAGCATAAGTAATCTTCACGGACCTTATAATATATAAACGCGAAAGTATTTATTATAATACGTATTAAGAACTTCACTAATAATGGTAAGGGGGTGATCTAAAGGGAGTTTGTGTGTGTTTGACATTTTAACTGCTTCAGTTAACGCCCATATTTCCCAAAACTTTCACCTAAAAATTTCTATTTTGCTTTTTTATGCTAGCTATTTCATATAAATTCTAGTTTTCCTTATAAAAATCAATCACGATAGGAATGTTATTGTATAGGGGTCTTTGCAGCTACAGAAGTTTTAAAAGTAAGGGTGTCATCACCGATTCCCTTTTGACTGATTTTCTGTTTTGGAATATACACTATACGAAACTAAATTAATTAACAATTAAAAATGTTTTTTATGATGGATTTATTACCCCTAATCGCTGTACTGTACGAAATTTTCCAAAATATTTTCGTAAAATGTGTGTGTGTGTGTGTTGTGTGTGACATGTATTTTTTTAATCTTAAATTTAATTCCGCCATCAAAAAATATTTTGAGAAAAATTTAAGCATTTTTCATCGATAATTTTTTTTAAAGTAACTTAAAAATACAGCCCACTTGGTTTTAAAATTAAATAGATTGTAAGTTTACATTCTTGAAAATTTATAAATTTCTTTCTAAGTTAATAGCTATAAAAACACACTAAAATGTAATCCTTTTTTTCTTCTCAATAGCATCAAAATAAAGAATATTATTTTGGATCCTAAGAAGCATTTTAATGTAAAAAGTAAGTAAGCATTCAATGTAACATTTTTTTCTTAGGAAGCTATGAAATATTGGATGACGTCTTTTCTCTACATGGCATTCTATATGCTGGGCCCAGCGGTAATAAATTCATCTTAATGTGTGAATAATGATAACTGATTTCATCGAGCTAGGCTTGTTGCTGAACCTCTGAAAGATCAAGATTTGGAGTGAATAGAATGGCCAGATTGATCTCCAGATTTAAATCCTACAGAAGTTCTTTGAGACTACCTCGGTGGACAAGTAGATATCCTTATTCCGCCTCCGAGTTTGTTAAATGAGCTGGAACAAGATTTTTTTTTCTATATAAGTTCATTGTTTCCTATCCCAGTGCCTTGACTTAATTGGCAATATAAAAATCTGTGCTACCAAGTTGCCAATCAATGCATCACAAGTTGGACTAAAAAGTCGCATTTCTTATTAAACACTTGTAATTTTTTTTATAAATTAAATTTGCTAAAAAATGTAATTTTTTTAAAAAAAATCATGCTGTACGTCAAAATTATGTAAAATTCTGTTAATAACTGTTTAAAGAACAATTTACGTCTCTTTATTATTTTCTTCTGTTTTTCAATTCCTACTATTAGCTCACACTCGCTATATTTATATCTTGGTGGAATCTTCGATCGTTAATAAAATACATTTTAAAGCACTCAATTGAGCTGAAATTTTATATACATGATTATCTTGGATGTCAATACAGTAAATTATAATAAAAATTAATTGATTAAAACTAATTGAAGAATTACAAATACAGCCACGTTGGCATCATTTTTGGCGACTTAGCGACCATTTTGGCGACATGTCAAAACTTGAAAACGTGAGAAAAAAACCTTTTCAAGTAATCAATTGAACTGAAATTTTACATACACGATTGTTTTGGATGACAATACGATACTTTAATGATAATTAATAAAAATTAACTACCACTTAATGTTGTGATTCTATCATATGTATATACATATTAATATTAATTGTAACTATTTAATAAAAAAAGTAGCTAAAATAAAATTTCTCTGAAGATCTAAGTAGGAATTGACTTACATTTTTTTTATTTTACTTGTGTGTGTTAAATTAGACACAAGACTATTGTTGTACCTTAACTTTTGTAGGCCACTGATTCCGATACATGATAAAGGCACATGACCTGGCATCTTGTGCATTCATAGATTTTTACAGCACACATCAGGAGCTGAAGCTAAATTACATTTACTGAGCTGAAAGCATCGTTGTCTCGCCCAACATGTTTTAGGTAGAGTCAGTAACCTAGCTCACGATTAGATTTGAAAATCACACACCTCAAAACTCGCGAGCTTAACTAGTGCACTGTTAACGCAAACTTTGACTTCAGTTTTTATAAAAACTGTAGAAGAAATTTATAATTTTTTTTAGCACTTGAATTCTGCATTCCTCGTACTAAGAGGAACTATTCTTTAATATAATTTTGCTGTAAAATACATTTCATATCAGTCAAGACTTCTACAATTTTAATGAGTTTTCTGAAAAGGTCTCAGATTAAAAATGTACCTTTCTCATATTAACCTTACTATACGTTAACACAACGGCTTGGTTGAACTGAAATTAAGGTCTCCCCACAGAGTTATACATGGACTGTGTTAGAAAAGAAACTTATAATTCTGAATTTCTCTCCAACTGTGTGGCTAGAATGACGTCACAACCACTGGCGTAGCTAGCTCCGAGGGGGCCCTGTATCAAAATTCCTTCGATGCCTTTTCTTTAGATATAGGAGCCTTGTTAAAGGACTGTAGTTACACCTGTTGGGGTCCCTGTAGCTTGGGGGCACCGTATCATTGATACGGCGGTAGCTACGCCCCTGGTCACAACTCTGATACTTCTCTGCTAACTTCAACATTTTACGAGGACATTGAGGTCTAGTCGACTATAATGTGCGGTCGATCCATTATTTCTCACAATGGTACTTCAACATATAATTCGACTGGAATATCGTCGACAATGAAGTCCATGATTTTACTATTGGATTACCATGGCCTTCAAATTACGCGTACGACGAGTCTTCTAATTGTTGCTATCAAGTGCGGGGACTCGAGCTGATAGGCATTCTAATAATATCTACATCACGCAAGGACTTTTAATCCTTGTCAATATCGAACATCTATCAGTCCCCATCATTTTATTAATTGGTGATCGATTGAAATGAGTCTAATCTCTTAAGCTGAATTCACACCAACACTGTCAGTGTCGAGCGTCTAGCCAATCAGACTTCATCTCGGGCGAGATAAAGTCTGATTGGCTAGAAGCTCGACGCTGATAACCTTGGTGTCAATGCAGCTTTAGTGTAATCAGCCGCTAGATCCCCTCTAACACTCAGATTATCTCAATAATAACAATAACGAAGAATATTAATACAAATTTATAGACGAATTTATTTTACATTCTTTTAGGCATTTTGCTCAAAAAGCATCAAATAGAAAAGGAAAGTTTAATTTAATTGCAATTTATTTTTTAATTTGTGCAACATTTACAAGATAAATAGTCCCTGAAAGGATACACCAGGATTACTGGGGACGATTTTCGTATTTTAAACACATCAGGTAAGTGTTAAGAACGAAGTACATGAGGTACCAGGTCTGGTACCTCGTGGCCGCAATAGCCGAGTAGCCATGGTCGCGAACTCGTGGACAGCATTGTTGAGGTATGGGTTGAACCTTAATACTGCTAAAGACCCTCCGTATAAACGGGCTGATGCACGTTAAGTCTGTCTAGGCTCAAAGCCCTCCCGTTGGCATGGTGTGGAAGTTTGGTGAGAGGGTGCCAATTCATGTATCGTCCACGTCACTTGACCGAGGTTAAAAATTACGAGGTTTTTTGCCAGTAGCTTTCGTATTATTTCAGAGTGCAATGTAAAATGAAACCAATCAATCACAAGCAGGTAATCTCACTTTCCCAATTTCCACATCACATTGAGCGAGGACTTGAGAAACTAATAGTAGAATTTAACATACATATTAATCTCCATTATTACACACGATGTTCCTTACTGGAAGATTCGATTAGCATATCGCCATGCATGTATCACGATCATGATGATAACTACTAGGTTATCGCAGCTCACCACCCCATACAGTTAAATTTGAGGCTGAGCACTATTTGCTTACGAAGGAAAGAGTTATAGATAAGAGTTGCTAACTGATATTTTGTCATAAAATATCAAACAATTAATAGCTACCTATATTTGTTTTGGTAAAAATAGTAAAAAGTTCCATTAATACAATAAAATCGAGTTTACTTTTCATACAAATAAATTTCAGAAGAGATAAGATATTTCTATTAATTTATCATGAGTGAAAGTTAAAGAAAAAGGAAATCAGTTTTGCTTAAACAGTTTATTTAAATAATCTATTTAAACAATCACATTACGGCTGTCGTTTTACTCGCTTTTTAGAAATGTTATTTATTACATTATTTAATAATTTAGTTGAACAAAATAAAGAATTTATTTAAAAATTAAGGTAAAACCCATGTTTCTTAATTATGTTCAATTACTCAAAATGTTCAATCCTTTAAATAAAGTTACAAAAGTATAATACTAAAAACTCAAAAGAATGAGTTGAAGAATCTTTACACACACAACGATTAAACAAATTCTGAAGAAAGAATAAGGAAATAATAGAATGCAAAAAGTTAAATGATTGTAATTATTAAAATCCAAATTCAAAATCTTAATGGTGAACACAAGATTAAAAATATAACGAATTTTATACATAAATTTAGTTTAAAACTCTGTATAATTTAACCAAATACAACCTCAGACTTAGCACCGAAAAGTAGGATTAAATTAGTTTGATGGTACCAACCTTCCTTTATTACAACTTGGTAGGCAAAAATAGAAATATCCAGATGCATTTAAAATTCAAGAATTTAAAAGTTTAAATTTAAAAAATGAGATATTTACCATTGTAAGATTTGAAAAATATTAACACACAAAAATATTAAAATTCCCAAGTACCTGACAGGTCTTAAATACCAAAAATCACCAACTCACTAAAGAGTGTAAAAAGATTTTAAAATTGGGAAAAATGGTATACATCAAGATCAATACTTGAAAGATAAACATCCACATAAGTGTAATGTATAATTACTCAAATTTTGCAATAAAGAAATGAATGTTCTTATTAAGTTAAAAAAAAACAATCCAATACTTCCTTCAAAAATTTATTCAAAATATTTGAGAAAATGTAATTAAACAACTTAACTTACCAGTAGTTCCCAAGAAAAGAAATTATTCGAAATACTGTTAAATTTTCAAAAAATTACGAACATTTTTATACCGTGAATAATTGATACTTAAAACCAAAAATTGACGATCCTAACTCATGTAAACACATCGATACCTTAAAAGTTGTGTTTAATACTTTTTGTCCATTTGTTCCTACATTCATGAGACATAACTTATCGTTGAAAAGTTTACGTCGTCTGTATCTCCCCGAAGTGAGAAATCTCGACTTTTCGGATAACAATGGATGATAATGTTACCGGAACGATTGAAAGCGATATCAAGTTCCGAGAGATCAAATTGCTTCTATTCTAAATTTCAAGAAAGCGTTTGACTGTATGGCACAATGAAGTCCAGAATTAGGTAGCAGTGAATCTTAATCTTTCAAAGTGATTCAAGTTACTTAAAAATCGATAGAAAACGACTTAACACTGAAAAAGCATGCATAAAAAGTACTTTTTATGCAATACTCGATCTTTTTTTAATACTGAAGAAAGTTAAACTCCTCCAAAAAATAAATTATAACTTAATCTATTGAATGATTTTTAACTCTAGAGAAAAAAGATAAATTGAAATCATTTTTTATTAATTAGGTATTTGTACGTAGTATGTATCCGAATGTATAATTCTAGATTAAGATTTTTTTTTTTTTTTAGAAACTTTGATACAGATCGCGTTCGAGCCAAACCTGCATCATTTCATTGTTGGTTCAGCTGATTTTTTTTTTTATAGCATGAACTTGCCTTGGGAGTTTCAAGGAAAATGATTCAAGAACAAAAATTAAAATTACTACTCTTATATACAAGAGTCCCCGATATATTTGCAATATAGGCTTTAGTTCTTTTCCCCCCAATTTTAGCATAATTAAAACATTTTATATAATATGCCAGTATACATGTATATATTCTAGATGTATAAATATTAAAATTCAGGTTGCTTCAGTACCTATAAGCTTAATAGGTGCCGATGACAGAGTTACAGGGCTAAAACTAGTTTTTCGTATCTAATCCATTAGGTGCTTGTTTGGTAGCACACAATTAATAATCAGCGTGATTTTAAATTAAGTTTTTAAAAACTTCATAAGACTTTCAGCATCTACTGGAACTTTTATTTCTCATGTCTATTCGAAGCAGTCAGTACAACAAGTGGTAGTTTAACAAAAAAGCCACGTTTTCACAAAAAATACCATTTTTGTTTACAGTTAATATATACTATTAATAGAGGTAAAAAAATACTTAAATATAAATTACGAGAATTTTAAAAATTAAACTTATTTTATTTAGATTCAATTAACATTCAACATTTATTCGAATAGAATTTGGATTCGTTGAAACCATGCTAAGCATATTTCAACTGACTCTGAAACAGCATGACAGGTGCAGCCATCTAGTGGCACAAAAAATGAATTGTTATCCTCACAAGTCTACTCCCCTCCCTTCAGCTTGTAGTACTGAAGGAAATTTAAAATAGTAAGAAGGATGTATCTTCCGAATCCTTATTAGTCTTGAAAGAAAGCTACATACAAGCATTCGAAAATCCTTATATCAACCAAATTGGAGGGGAATAGCTTGTACCCAAATCCAGTACAATTGGAAGCTAAAAATAAGGCACTGTTATCGAAAGTTTGTCGATTCTGAATTATAGAGAACATGTAAAGTTTTAATATTGATTAAAACTTTTATGGCATTATATAAATGCCTTTACTTTTTTCTACACATTATCAAGCCCTTTTTATACAACAATTTCATGCATAAAAATATAATGCATTTGAATGAAGAAAAATTTATAACTGAACACGTTAGTATAGCCCCTGTTAAATTAGTAAATAAATAGATAGTTTGATATTCTTTGTGAAGGTAGCTTTTTTTTAAATATATATTGTATCGTTTGGTTTTATCCAATTCTTGTGAAACTAAAACTTTCACGATAAATGTACTTTACAATAATGTTTCTGTATATAGAAATCCGTTTAGTCTATTACAATGTGGTAGTTGAACGATTTTGAAGTTAGTATCGTCACGAATATTAATGCATATCAAATGAAACTTTAATTGTAACTACATATCCAAAACTTACGTTATGAAGTGTTTCGGGCTTACCAGAATCAAATTTAAGGTAGCCTAAATAAAGAGATTTGAGATCATTTTTTGCCAAAAAGGTCACCGTTATATTGATAATATAAAAAAAATATATAATTGTTTAAAGTTTAAATAGATTTAGCTTTCCAGTTACTTGCCGTTACATATTTATTTTATCTATTGGAAATATTTTTTTATTCATTTAACTCCATCCATCTAGAAAACAATTTTCAGAATTGCGAGAACCCACTTTTGCACCTTTCGGGATCTAATAACTTAAGCCAGTTATAATAGTCCTGTTCATTTACATTCCAAGTCAAAATGAAACTGTTGAACTAGCAGACATAGAATCTTCCGTTCCCTTAATATGAAAGCTTTAAACTCCTTTCCCACACTCACTTTCTAACTTGCCGAATAAGGCGTTAGGTACGCTGCTTGTCCATCATTGTCATACCTTTGATAAAATTTGTTTCCTCATTCGAGATTCTAAAATTAAGAATTCAGCCCACGACTACTTCAGCATCGTTGTGTACCAAGCTTATAACTGATCATGGCGATTCCGTTGCTGCAGCCTCGCACCCAAAAAAACTAAGAAAAGAATTAACCTCGTTTCTTAGAAGGAATCAATCGTTGTCTCGGACTTGACAAGACTAAAGTTAGGCAGCGATTTAAATCTTCTTCCCCTCCTGTTCTAGTAGATATTGTCGTCCACGTCACTTGACCATGAACAATGCGACGTTAATATTCAATCAATCAGTTTTTTCGATTGCAAGACTAGTTAGGCATTTGCTTAAATTTGCATAAATTTGGCGTTGCTACAACATCTGAATTTCTGTAGGGATCTGAAGAATTTAAATGCAACCACTTGTTATAAATTGTACATTGGCGTGTTTAGTTTTTAAAGCATGTTTCAATAGTCGGATACCATGTTATAAAACCGGCTTTATATCTAAACATGGAAATAAAAATTCCACGTATTACAATGTTAAGACTTTCAATATTCTAAGAATGCACAATTGGATACAGATATAATTTAATCATTTCCCTAGGATATTTCTTTGGTTATTTTTATTCTTCAATAGAATCTCAAACCAGTATAGGTTATACAACTTCATATACCATGCTACAGTGAAAGTTGTATAATAAGATGGATATGGTTTTAAATATAGTTTTGGAACTTTCTGCATGTAGAATCATGATCATGCGATAATAAACTCCAAGTTCAATACACGCCGTGTGAATATTTAGAGGCTCAGTTGTAGTAGACTTGAAATGCTCTGGTTCTTAAAGGAATTTTGAAGAGTCACAAACCGAGATCAAGTCACCAGTTCATACTAGACATTAATCCCCGTCCCACAACTTCAATTTTTACATTGCAAATAAATTGAAATAGCGTTAAATTAACCTCGCACATGACATGAGCATTCGAGAATTTTATATTATTCAGAAAATTCCGATTGATCTGTAGGTTCAGAAACGTCGCACTAGAAGTAACACTATGTTCTAGTGTTATGGATTGCGCAGTTTAGAATCGCCGTCAAATGACGAGGACAATGGAAGCAGCCCTTCTCAGAAAATTAGCCATCTACTTCGAAACACTGAATTTGGTATATATATATACACAAGTTAAATTCTAATGACGAAATTTCTCGTGAAAGTGAATTTGATCGAACTGCAATGGATCAAAAGCATCGACTACACTTTAAAGGAGTTCATAAGTGAACTACCGATCCCGAAACCAAGGCGTGTTGCAAGGACACGGATCCCAAGGAAGGACTTGAATTCAACATTCAGAGATTCCGTCCCAAGCAATAATATAGCCTCGAATACATAACTAGTATATTCAACTTTACCGAGGCCCATTCCGCAAAATCCCATTTCCGCATGATCAATAGCTGTATTTTCCTCATTTCCTTACTTAAATAATTCAGTAAAACAAGTATTGAAAGTAGAGTTGCCTTTAATTACAATAATTTACATTATACACAGAAACACTTTTGAAGTTAAATATTCAACGAACCAGAACATGAAGTTTCACGCATCCAACAATTCTTTCTTTGTTCCTCGCATCTCGAACAGTGAACGTTATAGTTGTTCGTCCCTAAAATGAGAGTTCAATATTAATATAAAACAATGTTAACAATGAATACTTATGACAATTTAAATTGGAACAGATACTTAAATAATGTGGGCAATATGGAAGGCATTGGTTCTCAATAGAGCACCGAAAATAGAGTTTCAAGTCGAATTGAGGATCAAGGGCCACACTTTCTCTTGATCACTAAACTAGTCGAGTAATGACGCAGCTCAGTTTTCTTGTATCGGATAAATGTTGCAGACATTGACAATGAGGACCAAAGATCCCTCATACTCCGGGAACGCTTAATGCGAGCACGCTTATTGCGACTGGGAAACGTCAGGATACAAGTTATGCACAATACAAGGAGAAAAGCGTCTAGAGGCAAAATGCTACAGTTGCTATAATTTACTTCCTTCGTAGTTTTCATTTTAATGAAAGTGTACAATACATCGTACGAGATAGTTTATTACTGTCACATTATGAAGCAACTCGATAGATTCATGATGAACCCTGCATTTGAGGTATGCAAGAGTTACCGAGATTCCCCCTAACCTGCATTCGACGTAGCTGTAGATAATATACAAAAGCTCCTTTTAATCATGCGCTAGCTAATCCGTGGGAAAGGTGGGGATGTTACATTCACATCAGCCGACTTCTAGTACAGCAGATATTTCTAGAAAATCATAATTATATTTCGCATTTAGCCAAAGAGAAATTCTGCGAGGGAGGGTCTTCAGAAAAATCTGAACTTAAACATTCGGCCATTGCCACTCCGTTTCCATGGCACAAGTTGAAGCTGAAAGCAACTCGTTATTTAAAAAGACTCAAAATTCTAGCCCTTTCCTAGCTGATCGACGCCTTTAAACTACAGTCTGAGGCATGAATATTAATCCCATTAGTAATAAGATTACAACACACATTCCCTCCCCAGTATGGTATAAATACAACATAGCGTTACTTACCGAAGGATAAAACCTCGGCACATCTATGTAATAAGTAAATATGTAGTATAATCCTGCTTTCATAGGGCATGCTGGCATCATGTTTTCTACACAAGGGTTGCTTCCAGTGAAAGGAAGAGGAAACTCTTCTCGGCCCGCATGTGTAACCGCTTCAGTTACCAGCGAGGATGAGCTAAAAGCTGAAAAATACGCATTTATATTAGATACCAAGAATTCATGTACAATCTATGCATAAATTTCTGTTCAACATGCGAGTAAAAATCTTGTGTTTTTTACGTTAATGTTGCATCCTAAATCACGGAATGTTGGCAATGAACTTAAACCAGTGGTGGAGTAACGAGGACTGCACACCACTCCAAGCTTCCCCATAATGCCAACGAGGAGACCGACCCTTTTAAAATTTAATGTGCATCTGCTACATGTAAATGGAGAATCCTTAGAGGGACCAGGACTTGAAGCCAAAACTAGACACTAACATTTAAGACTTCATGAAAACTGAGCGGTTATGGTCGCGAACATTATCCTATAACGAGAGCAGCAGGATCGTAGGCGATGTTTCGAGTTTAGACTGCATTCCCTTTAAACACGAGATTCGACCAGCTTCCAAGAGAGTTCAGCTTTATAATGGGCAACTAATGAAGCTAAAGAGAAATTAGATTTAACTCTCAACTTAAACTATACAACACCGAGTAACACACTGCAGTTTCCGAATTACTACACGACGTCTAGCGCATTAACTTCCTACCACATCGTTGACCTCGAATGGATGAAAGCTCTGGAAGCTCTAGAATCACGAGGAACAGTTGGCGAAATTGAACCATGGTCGAAACTGCAAGACAGCCTGGTATTTCAGTCCAAGCTTCCATATCTCACGGCAAGGATCTTCTCCCAAGATTCAGTTGAGCTCCATACAAAGCATCCTCCACCCCTCCATTATTGAGCAAGAATCCAGAAGAGACAACCATAACTTCTTCATGCGAAGACTAAATCGAGCATCTGCATTGTAAGTAAAGGTAACAGTCGAAGACTGCAGGACATCCATTTAAACGAAAAGGGATAGACATTATCACCAACTATTTTTGTTTACATGAAACGTTAGCCAATCACGATCAACGTTGCCCCTAGTTTCGAGCGAGTGAATACATGAGGACTTTTGGTTCAAGTTTCGAGACGCGATTAATTAAGAGTTCGGAAACAGAATTGCTCCTTCAATGAGGCAGCGATAAACAGGAATAACGAGACTATTGTCAACTATACATGTCCAATGCTAAACATCAATAGTGAAAACGTTAACCGGCAACAGATTAGTTTCCCATTTTAATTAAAGCTACATTCAGGCTACTAATGTTTGACATTAGTTTAAATTTATTAAGTGATTGAAATGATGAGTCATCATTTACTAGTTGAATTTTTTGTGGTGCAGAAGTTTCATACAATTTTATGAAAAGACAGGTTTTGTAAAGTACCAGTTGTTTAAAAACACGAACAAGTATTAAAAAATCCCCTGCAGACAGTTAATACTTACGAGCAAACACAGTTGCTTGTACTCGAATGCGAGTACCACGTCTAAAGATACAAGAACTAAAACCATCAATGTCAATCGGTTCACATGGTGAAATAGCAACTCCAGTAACAGTGTTAGGCCCTGAAAGAGGAAATGCAAAATAAGAACACGAACACAGCTTAGCTACAGTTTTATACAGTATTAAAACCAACGTACCTTCGTTGCATAGAAGATAATGCACTTGATGCACTTCACTTGATTTAATGCCTCCAAACAAGAACGCTAATAACACAAGTATAAAGTACATAATGAACTTTCAATCTGCTTTGACAAGCTAAACCTGCTGAAAATAGATACGCTAAACGTTATTTATATATAATTTTAGTTTTAGATTTCATTTCAGTTCAGAATTTTCTATTGGTTGAATTAAAGTGATGCGAGATTATTAGTTGATTGTGTGTTTATTTACGTCACACTTTCAAGCTACACGAGTGAGTGAGTGAGTGAATATTAACGTCGCACTGTTGAGCTACACGAGGGCTTTTAGCGACGGACCACGTAATTTTAAACCATGGTCAAGTGATGTGGACGACGCCTGAGCTGGCACTTCCCTCTCCTAACTACCACACCACACCAACGGGAGGACGTTTCAGCTCTCGACAGATTTAACGTGCATCGATGCCCTACACGGCTGGTCTTTAGTGGTACTGGGCTCGAACTCTTGACATGCCTGCCATGATCCGATACCTTGACCACTGAGCTACCGCAGCCCTCAAGCTACACGAGAAAGAGAGAGAGTTAGCAAACTGAAGGCTATTGGCGACGAACCTCGTAATTTTTAATCTCGGTCAAGTGACGAGGATGACACCTGATTAGCCACCTCCATCTCCAAACTTTCACACCATGCCGATGACTTTGGACTTCGACAGATTTAACGTAAACCAGCCCCTTCTGCATGAATAATGGCACCAGGATTTGAACCCGTGACTCTTCTGTGACCATAGCCACTAGAATACCACGACGTAAGCTATACGAGAGTTCTGGGAGATGGACCTCGTTGTTTTGAATCGCAGTCAAGTGACGAAGACGACACCTGAACTGGCATCCCACTTTCAAAATTCCACACCAAGCTAATGGGATGACTTAAAGCCTAGATAAATTTAACGTGCTTTAGTCCTTCTATTCGACGGATGTTCAATAGCACCAGGATCTGTACCCACGACTTGACTTTGTGACTATGACCACTCGGTTACCTTGGTCAAAATAATACAAGATATGCATAGTAAATGGATAAATCAAACGCATTGATCATTACAGGGGATATGTATGCTTGAGCAAAAATATCATCTAAATATCTGTATTGCTTGGCAATTCTTCAAATCGATTCATTGAAATATTTCTTTTAGAAAAATCATTGTGGAAATTTTTTTTCTTGTCCCAAAACACAGGTGTAATAGCAGATAATGTCAAATCACCGTCAACACAAAGCTAGTTCCAGCAGATATGGTTTTACTAGGGACACGGTAATTGGACTGGGAAAGTAGGTTGGTCTATACGTGACATTTCAGATGATACCTACCTACATGCATCCGTAAAAACACAGGTTGCGGTAACGATGGTAGGAACATGAAAAACCGCCGTTGCCAGAAGAACTCTTTGCACGTGGAGATCGAGACATGCGGTGGCGGCCCAGCCATTTTCCTCTGCCACTACACGTTATCATATATTGTACCTTTAAAATTAAGAAATATTCAACAGACATGCAGTTTTTAGCTGATAAATTTAAGAATCTATTTCATAAAAAAAAGCAAACAAAATATTGGACATATTTTATAAAGAAAGAATTAATTGACCCAAAAATTCAATATACTTAAGTGAGCTGCAATCTATATGTTAGTGAAGTCAGATCGTGATAACAGAGTATTAAAAGACTGTTTTAGTTCGAAATACTATTCCAAGTTTAAATTTCCAAATAATTCGTTTTTTCATTGACAACTTTTTGGTTATTTAACAGACTGTTAAAAATCGACGAATTAAAGTCAGAGACGTGGACGACATTTGAGAGAGAGAGAAGTGGTACTTCACATTAAAACCTTCTAATTCCGCTATGGCTAGTAGATTTACACAATGCGTGAGGAGCATAGAGAGGTGTGCGATTAAGTATATATTGCTTAGCCTCTCTCAACATTTTATAGCAGGACCTGAGGAGGATAGAACACGCAACCTTTGGATTCGTAAGCACGTAACTTACCGCTAGACCAAAATGCTCACTTCAGTCCTGAGGCTGTTACTAGCTTATATAGATACCACCACCACACACTCCCCTACCAGTGAGTCGGTAGATAGGTGAACGAGCGATATAGTTGTTATGGCGAGCGTGTGAGTTTTTGCTGCTGCGTCAAGTGTGTTTGGCGGCTTGCTTGTTGTGTCATGTGGATCTGATGATTTGATTGTTGCATCATGGGGATCTGACTCCAGATCAGAAGGTTGCGTGTTCAAATCATGTCTGGGTCATCAATGAGGAGGATTGAACTCACAAATTTTGGATTCGTAAGCACGTAACTTACCATTGGAGCAAAATTATCCCTTCAGTCCGGAGGCTGTTACTAGCTTATACAGATACTATCGCCACAGATCTTTTATAAAAATCGCACCCATTGCCCTCTGTCTTCTAAGCCATGACTGTGATAACATACCACAGCAGAAATTTAATTTGAAAAATTTGAATATAAAATTTAAAGTATTAGGGAGAAATTATTCATTGTGTCACTAATAACGTTACATCTCATGTAACTTCCATATAATTCAAAAATTGAGACTTTTCAAATAGTAATCATTACAGGAAGTATCTTTCTGTAAGACTTCTGTGAAAGACTCTTTCTGTGTTATTCTTTACAACCATATTGGGTATCATTTTAAATTTAAAAAAAAATTGATTTGCAATGTGCAGCTGTATTTTTAAATAAAATTGTTGTATATTTTCTACTTTTTTAAGAAGCCTATCAATGGAAATTTAATAAGAAGCATATTTCAATTCATGTATTAAAATGTACAGCGTATCCGAAAAAGATTGTACCTTTTTAAAAAAATTCCTCTAGTTTCTCTGAGGTACTATTGGAATGTTTTATTATGCCAGAAGTGTTAGGTAATATACCAAAGTTTTTTTTATTTGTTTTTTTTTTTGTACCAGCGTTGTATCTTAGAAAGATTCAATGTGGGAGACTTCGTGACACGGTAGATATCTACGCGATACTCCATTCCGTCCCTACTCACACCAATATGCCTCTTGCAATGGCAGAAAATTCATTTCTGATCCCCTCTCCCAGCTCCATCAGATCTCGAGGTAATCGTAGGACAAAGACTTTGTCTTTGATAAAGCCCCACAAAAAGAAGTCACAGGACGTCAGGTACGTAGAACGTTCAACAACGCTTTATCATCACGACCAGTTCGACCTATCCTACGTTGTAGGAGATGTTTATTCAGATACCTTCTCACGTCCTTATAGAAATGAGGATGCAACAAACCACAGAAGGCACAAGGTGCCCTCTGTGGTTTGGTGGGCGCCATGTTGACAATTCTGTGCACACAAGAAAGGCGGTTATTTCAAAACTTGGAGTACACAGTAGCTTTCAGGACAATTTTCACCATTCTATACACACTGGGTACAAAAGAAAAAATAAAGAAAAAGGATATATTCTTTTCGGACACGGTGGAACAAAGTCTTTGTTCCACCATTACCTCGAGATCTTGTGGAGCTGTGAGGGTGGATCAGAAAAGAATTTGCTGCCGTTACAAGAGACATGTTTGTGCGATTATGGACGGGAATGGAGTATCGCCTAGATATCTGCCGTATCACGAGGGGCGCACGTATTGAATCTTTGTAAGGTACAACTTTGGTACAAAAAAAATCTTTGTTATATTACCAAACTTCTGTGGTATAGTAAAACATTCCAATAGTACCTCAGAGAAACTAAAGAAATTTTTTTTAAAAAGGTACGATCTTTTTCGGACACGCTGTATTCCTACTTTTGTGACTTACCGTGTAGAGGGTAGGGTGCAAATGCACATTATATCCGTAGAGGCTCAATGTCCTTCTATTTGTGTGGTGTAGCAGTTAGGAGCTCTAGCTCAGGTATTGTCCTCTTCACTTGACCGAGGTCCGTCGTTATATATATAATAGCCCTCGTGTTGCTTTATAGAGTGACGTCCATAACACTCTTTCACTCTGCTGTGCTAATATAGAATTTGCTCAGAAATAAGTCTCAATAAAAAGTTAAGAAGTTATATTAGTAGTTTGTAAGATATCTTCACATGAACAGTTACCTCGGTTATTTTGAAATAATAAATTCAACATTTCTCTCTGTATACAAAAAAAAGTTTTATGTGATGCTGTTATAAATTTATTACACACTATCGCAACAATACCAACGTTCAAGATAACTCTCCAAGTTGGCAACCCCGATTTTACATGTGTGGACAAGCTGAATTGACAACCATATATATGCTTCGTTTCAATAAATATCGCCAATACTGTTATGATAGTACATTATTGCAAGCTCTCGCGCAAAAGTATCGCAATGAGTGTCTGAACTGGAATCGTTGCTTGAGAAGAAAGGCGTTGTCTCATACGAGGACTCATTAACAGTCAACGGAACTAAATACTCAACTTTCCAGGAAGCCGCAAGAGCTGAAGGTTTATCAAAATCTGAGGACTTTTTATTAGTGAAGTGTAGAGCGATGCAGCTTCAGTGATGAATTTAGCTGAAGAGGGCCAAGAACTGCATAATACAAGTAGTTTTACAATTTGAGCAATGAGTATGAACAGTTGTATAGTTTGTACAATGGGGTTGGTCCACAGTTAGGCAGACAGGAGTGCCCTCTTAGTATATTGAAATAATAAAATTAACAATAAATAGGGAAAGAATGATACAACATAAAAGAAGAAAGCATAAAAAATTAAGAATGTGATTTTAATTACACAGAGGGTTTATATTGAAAGAGGATAATTGTTTTATCACAACTAAATTTTAGAGTTAATATAGTTGTAATAATGTAAATCAACACATTTAAGAAAAAAATGATCACCGTATGAAAAATAATAATTTGGAAAGTTCTTTTTTTTTTCTTATTAATACACTTCGTTTCCCAATCTTCGCAATTAAATTATATTTACTTTTGAGTCTGGGTTAATTAAAGTATAACACAATGCTCTGATAAATATTTTGAATTTCTGTTAATACGCGTAAAAAGAACGTTAGGAAATAAAAACTTTTACAAATATTACTGATGTCACTTTGGACTCTATCCCTTAAAATCTAAGTGATTTTTTTTTCACATGGACTAAAAACAAGGTTCTTTTTGTATTCTATGTGTTTGTATACTAGCAATATGTTAGATAATTCAATGTAATTGTGCTTACGATGTGTAAGGGCAGAGGTTAATGCATTTGAAACAAAAACAACAAAGTTTAATATCGGAGAGTAACAAAAAAAAAGATAGGCAGATCATTTGAAAAGAATTTGTTATTCAAAAATTGGTTTGATGATACATTAGAAAATAATTTAGACATCAATACCAGTTGTTTCTATCACATAGTGTTTGTTACAAAATACTGAAAAAAAATATGAAATTTTTATTCTGCAAATTATTATTTTCATGTTACTGTGAATGAGTTCATATTCATCGTTAATCGATGAGGAACAATGGGAAACTTGCACGTCCTTTGAAGGGCAAAATGCTACATCCGCGTGGTTATTTCCAATACTTGACCGGAGCTCAGTATTATGAGGTTCTTCTCTGAAGTCCACTGGGCTATTCTCAAGTGTCATTTAGTTAAGCCAAACCCATTTTCACATAATAGATGGAATGAGTAATGATGTTTATCAGATACGAAATGCGGATAACGAATTTTTAAATAAAAACAGGATCCTATAAAAGAGAAACCTTTTTTTATATATATATAATATAAAAATAAGACTATACTGCAAAAAATAAAAATAAAGGGTTTCAAAACACATGTTACCACTGACAACAGAAATTCAGTTCGTATGTAAAAAAAAGATTAGATCTGAATCATTTATACTGAGGAATCTGTACGAAATCATAATCATTTTAAAAAAATTTTATTTTGCTTCTATAAATTCTCTTGAACAACGATTTAGCATGTGTCTTGAGTTTGATTATTATAGTCAGTATTCTCTTGTAAACAGTATGCTCTTAGAGTGTTTCTCTAAATACATGTGGGAGACAACAAGGGGTCCAAGACGTTTGTCTTTCTTCTATTTTATTTTAAAACTTAAACAAAAATTAATTAAAAAGGTAGCTATTTTAACAGATAAGTTTGACGATGATATGCAGAAGGTAACGCCTGCTCGCGAACCTCTCTCGTTCTCTTCTCTTCTCTTAAAAGTTCACAGTCTCATCGTTTCAGTTTTTGTTTCACTTAGCTGCGCCTGCGCGCGAAGACTGTTTTGCTTTTGGCTGCATGCCACAACGGCCAGCCTGACTGTACGCTGTCCGCAGCGGTACGTCTTCCTTTTTTCCTTTTTCATCGAGACCAGAGGAGAATCTGAAATATACAAAAAAAAAGACGGAACAGATAAGGACTATACGACAAATACATAGAGATTTAACATATCATAATTCTGCTGCACTAAACAGTTTCTCCATCATGTGAAGGCACCTCTTCGACATCCGGAAGGTTCCACAGGAAAACATTGTGTTTCACAGGCATAAGAACGTCTTTTTTAACAAGTTGATCTTTGGTTGAACGCATCGATATTTTCCTCTGTAGAGTTCTGGACGTCTGTTCAAAACGATTTCTCTTTTTCCTCCGTTTCCACTGCCAGGGCTGGAAGATTCGTCGGAGCATTGCAAACCGTCTTTGTTCAGTCTTCATAGGTGAAGGGGAGATAAATTCCACGGAACTCGTTTTCATGGCACCATTTACTTTCTTACACAATACTATATCAGAACATTTTTCTCTTATAATACTCAATTTTAACTTAGTACTCTTAATTTTATTACATTTATAATCCTTAATTAGAGAACTCAAATCATTTCTAGTATTAAAGTTTTTAACATGTGGCAAATCATAACTAGAGTTTTCTATCACATTTGAAACAGAAACAACATTAGGATAAGCATAAGCATGAGCACCTAAAGAGGATTCACTTTCATTCAATAAAACATCGCTCTTTGCGTGGCCTAGTTTCTTTATTTCAGCATATACACTGGGATGTATAATAAATTCTTCGGTCAAGGTCAGTGATATTGCCGTTCGAACACTTAGACCGGGAGAGTGTTGATTAAGAGAAATATTTATGGGTTTAACTTCTACCATTCGCTGTTCGCCAAAACATGAACTTAATGTTATTATTTCTTCGGAAGGTGTTTGCACTCTAATTAGTGAGGAATTTAAAACTGGGATCTGGCAACCTGAATCGATCAAGGCTGTTACGGGCTGATTTTCTACAAAAATGCTTACGTATTGAAAATTTGCAAATTCATCGCTATTTTGTTTTTCGCTCTCGACTTTCAAAGTATTCACGTTTATTCTATTATGGATGTGGTCGTTAGATTCTTTAGGTTTAAAAACGCTTCTCACAGTCTCTTGCGCAATGAGATGAATCACCGCATATAAAGCAATTTTTATTTTCTCTTTCACGATTTTGGGGATAGTTCTCTTTAATCTTTGGTTTAAAGTTTTGTGATCTATTTTTAAAGGGGTCTTGGGTATATCCATAACTTTCTTTATGTGATCCGCTTCTAGATGAAATATAAATATCAACTCTTTAGCTAAATCAATAGGCCTGAACCAATCTTCTGCTTCTCGAATGCCAATATGAGTTGCGGTTTCCTTATTTAAAGTTTCGAACTGTTTCTCTTCGACTTTAGCTGCAGGATTTAAACTTAAGGCTTTATTTTTAGCCCTTTGAAGTTCGACTTCTTTTTCTAATTTTGCTAACTGAAGTTTCGCGAGCTCAATTTTCTGTTTTTCTAAAGTTACCTCTCTTTCGTTTCGCGATACTCTCTCATCTATACAGTTTTGAATTAAAGTTTTAACGAAATCTGGATCACTTTCAAATGTACTACTGTTCTCAATTTTAGTCTTTAGTTTAGCTATGGTGTCCGTACTCTCCACAGTACCGTCTAGATCCTCAACAACTCTTATGAGATCCTCTTTAAGAGCGTTTTTATACATTTTAGAAAAATATGGAAAGATCCTACCTTTTTTTTCTAGCTCCCTTGTTGCTCGCACGTACGATGTATCCAATAATTGAAAAAAAACTTCGATTCCACTGATTTCACCTCTTCGCAGGTAATATAGATGAAATTGTTCGAATTGACACCTCTTCGCAGGTTATATGTGAGTGGTTCCAACCTCTACACAGGCGGAATTTTCGTCGATGGGTTCCAACCTCTACACAGGCGGAATATTTGTCGATGGTTCGTTGAAAAATACACCTCTACACAGGTTATTTTATTCAACAGTTCCAACCTCTACACAGGCGGAATATTTATGCTGAGTTCAAACCTCTACACAGGTTGAACGAAGTTTCCGAAAAATGGCGGAGCGTCTCCTTCACGGACGCTTTTGTTCATTGTCCAGATTTTGGTTCAAAATCGAATTTTATCGATCGCGGCCGAGCCCCCATAATTTGTGGGAGACAACAAGGGGTCCAAGACGTTTGTCTTTCATCTATTTTATTTTAAAACTTAAACAAAAATTAATTAAAAAGGTAGCTATTTTAACAGATAAGTTTGACGATGATATGCAGAAGGTAACGCCTGCCCGCGCACCTCTCTCGTTCTCTTCTCTTCTCTTAAAAGTTCACAGTCTCATCGTTTCGGTTTTTGTTTCACTTAGCTGCGCCTGCGCGCGAAGACTGTTTTGCTTTTGGCTGCATGCCACGTACATGACTTTTGATGTTACAATAATAATAATAATAATATATCTCTAAAATCATAAATCCCCTTTCTTACTTATTTCAGTTGCAATTTTAATACTGAATCTTTTACATTTTTTTATTTTAAATATTTGGTTTAATTTATCTCATACATAAAACTGGAGTTTACGTACACCACTTAAACACATACTGTCACCTGTATGGTATTCAAAGCTACGACTCAAGACAGGCGTATTTCTAGCTCTTTGCCGCGAGGAATTTTGTGGACCTCGATCTGACACCATCAGACAGGTGGCATTAGCAACAGCAACAACAACATAAACATCTGTCATGCATGTTTTGCATTTTCTATATAACCTATATTTATTATACATTTATAAAGGCTGTTTTTTAATAATACTTATTCATAAATTTTTATGCATAATTTTCTCTTTTTTTCTTCATAAATTAGAATAAAATTATATTCAAAAATGCTCCTTTACATAAATCAATTAACTATTCCTTTGATTTTCATTCTTGTTCTATGAATAGAATGAGTTTTAACAGGAAAACATATAAATTATTAAACTGTTTTGAAATCTTGCACCTCGGTGAACTTTTGTTGGTAAATGAATAAATAATTTCTGAGTTATATCGATTGATTCTGTAGCAATATTAAAGTCAATATAAATATTATTATTTCCGTTAGATAAAGAAGTCCTGGGAAAGGATTTTTTAGTAAAAAAGGATTTAAAAACTCGTTATAGGGTAGTTTTGTACAGAGGGGAAATATAAAACAAGCAAAACAGACAATTCAGTTAGAATTTTTTTATAAAACTATATTCAATGGTAATATTAAAGATTTGAACTTGAGAAATGCTGTTTGCATAGAAATGAGTTATAATTAGTAATATAAAAACTGTTAAGTCAATTCCTATTTAGGTCAACAAAGAGAAGTTTTATTTTAGTTACTTTTTATTAAATAATTACAATTAATATAAATATGTATATATGTTACCGTTAAAGTGTATAATTCAGTTATTTCATAGAATAACTAGGTATTTCATGAAATAACTAAATAAGTCAGTTTAAGTAAATAATAGATGAAAAATTTCATAATTTACCTAGTTATTTTATGAAATAACCAGGTATTCTATAAAATAACGTAGACCGTTAAAGTGAAAAATAAACAATTTCAAAGATATTTTATAAATTAATTGATCAGAAATAGCTAAAGTCTCTCGAAAAATACATTTTATCCTTCTTGCGGATGAATAATTCATAAATAATAAGGGAAAGCAATGATATATATATATATATATGATTTATTATTGCTATAATATTGCTAACATTAGTTAAACAGAAAGGGGAAAAAAGAATATGTGTGTGTTGCAAAAATAGATTACATTTAAATATTATCAATAAAAATACATGCTCGGAAGGAAAACTGTTGCTTCATAAAAACATTGTGTAAACTTTTTAGTACAAAAATGCAAGAGAATATTAATGTATATATATAAATTTCATGAGATAACTTTTATTTTACTTTTCGTTATATTTATTAGACCAAGGATTGCTGTGATGACACTTCGGATTGCACTGTTAATTATTTTTGAAATAAGCCTACTTTTTACTACTATACATTTTTTTTTACCCGGGCACTTTTTAAATCCTTGTCCAGTACCGAAACTTTGAAACTTTGCAACAGATCGAAGCGTTGTGTCAATATTTGGAACTTCTTCAATGAAAATTAATTATCACTGACATATATACTGAATTGTAAATCGATTCAAAGAACTTTAGAGTGCCGTATTTGATACTTTAACGATTAAGTAATCGTTATTCTAAAGAATACCTAGTTAAATCGTAGAATTCAATATTTTTATATACTTTAACTGACTTGTCTAGTTATTTCATGAAACACCTAGCTGTTCTTGGAAATAACGGATTTCACACTTTAACCCTTTCGCGGTCAGTGGCTAATAGGTCTAGTCACTTATCAAAATTTTTTTCTCCAAGCGGGTGGTGGATGTTTAGTCTATCCATATGCGTTAATTGAAGCTAAAACGCATAAAAATCAATACAGATGGCAGCACGATAACCTTTTTAGCATTTCATGTCCTCTGATGGGTAGTTAAAAACAGTTTTTCTCGGTGTAAATCTACAAATTGTATTTTGATTACCATAAATAAAATTTCTGATCTTTGAGAAACAATTGGCAATTCTTAAGTGTACTTTTCTCTTATCTGAATGAATTAAGCAAATGTGCAATTAAAAAAAAGGTATTATTTAGGTTTTTGGAAAGTTTCCATATGTGGATAGAGGCTCTATTCACTGCTCACATAGAACAGAAAATGACCTTGAAATTTTCGCTCTTCCTCCACTTGAGAGAATCAAAGCAGAAGGTGATCTGTACATGAGATGCTTTCTTTGCAATACCAGAAAAGACGTTCAACGCTCTCAATAGCTGTGTCGGTCCTGCAACGTACCACTGTGCCTTCAAGCAAATGGTCCTACTTGCTTTGAAAAGTTCCACAGTAAATAGCTTTTCAAATTTGGGAAATAACTAATTTAAATTCCCCAAAATATTACTTTATTTCTAACTTTTCATACTAAAATTAAATAAAATATAAAATGCGGATATATACCCCCTTTTCAATGTATATTTAAGTAAGTATATATTCTACTAAGTACAATTATATATATATTCTATTATTATTTAACTACACTTATGCTTTGTATTTAGTTGTTAGTGAAATAGTTATTAGCATAAAAGTTAATTTTTAATAAAAAGTTTATTGTAATATGATTCATTATTTCTGTCCTGAAAAGTAAATTAAATGTCTTAAGTGCGCAGTGGCTATAACGTCTAGTCACCACCCAGAAAAAAAACCTTTGACCTGATATTTTTTTTGTGACTAAATAATGTTTATAGAGGATGAGAGCATTACATTTATCAAGTATTTTATCACAGAAAAGTGTATTTCAGCTTTGTGCCTGTTAAGGGTTAACGATAACGTATACATATAACAGAATCACAATACTAAATGGCAAAACAGAAAGCAATTTTCCTTTCTATGTATGTTGTTGGACTACTATTTTTGTTTATTACTATTTATTCATTCATAAATCTGATTCTCTGAAATTAGGCCAACCCAGGTAGGGTTCGAGCCCACGACTTTTGGATTAAAAGTCCAACGCGCTATCCATTGCGCTGGATAGTACAGTTGAGCGATTTTCCTTATTATATATGATGTTGGACTATTATTTTTGTTTTTTACTATTTATTCATTTTTTAATTTAATTAATGGATTAATATTTGAAAAAAGGATATTAACATCAAGTGTCATCCACTACATGTTTAAAAAAATGTATTTGAACTTGAGTGGATGAATAAAAAGTATTTTATTAATGGTTGAAATGAAAATTTGAACACAAGATATATATATATATATATATATATATATATATATATATATATATATATATGAGCGTAAACTAATAGTAGGGATTGAAAAAGAAAAATGAATATGTACTGAAAATAACTTTAACAGGGATATCTGTATTGTAGCATTTGCAAGGAGTTTTGTAAACGTAAGATTGTATAAAATGATGGATAAATTAGGGGATAAAGTTATGTAAAGTGATACAGACAGCATTGTTTATCTTGATAATAGTACAGATAAAAACAGAATGCATATTAGGGGACAGAACAGATAAATTAGGAGAACAAAAATGAAACGAAGTAGGGATATTTATAGCAAGTAAAGACTATGCTTACTTGTTGAAAAATGCAAAGTGGATGGGAAAGGATTTAAAATGAGTTATGAAGCTCGAATCGCAGGAAAAACAAGTCTCCAATTTTGATGAAAGACTATTTAAAGAAAGATAACTGGGAAACAAAAAAAAATATATAGATGTAGAAATAAATCAATTCCAAATCAAAAAGATGGAAATACCAAAGCTAATATAATAAAGATACATATTTGGAATTGATAAAGGAATATTTTTGATAATTTTTTATGCTATACTATTTATACATAGAGTTTAGGCTATTGACTGGATATGACTGCCTTTGTGCTCATTTGTTTCTTTTAATCTGACTGACTCCCCTTTTTGTGTGTGTGTGCTTCTTGACAAGTCATGTACGCTGCTCATCTAGACGTGTGCTTTGCAATTAAGAGTTTGGACTGTATCGTGAAGAAATATTGGAGGGCTCGTTGGTCAATGACCTGATGGTTAATGGCCAGGCATTTGATAAAGAAAAAATAGACATTTAAAAAGTCGGATCAAATTTTTATGATCTTGTGTTGTTTTCCAATCCCGTTCCATGATCTCAATGAAAGTAAGCACACCGATTCGAACCCGATCTTTTTGAGTTTCGTGATTTGTGGTTGGCAGCAACTGCAATGCAAATCGAGCGAGTATTTAAACTCGGCTCATGTTAGTTTTTCGAGAGGGAAGGAGAAACAGAAATATAAGAAGTGTGTGAGTGGTTTAACTCTTAGAGGGAGAGAACGGCTGGTTGGCAATGCAACTGCAGGTTGCATCACCATTTTCAGATTAGAAATTCATTTTACAATATTAGAAGACGGTTCGAATCGGATGTCTCTGGTAATGTTGATTTTTGAACTTATTGTTTTTTATCGCTCCAGTAACGAGCACAGTGACTTTATGATTGATTATTAAAGGCCAATTTTAAGAAACTGTTTTTCGTCTTCATGCCTCCTCGACACATAAATTTCACTGCTAGCTTTGCAAAATTTAAATTAGTTTACCAATAAGTGTAACAAATTTGGTTATGGGCCCAGTCCATGTACTGTGTCGAGGCTAAGCAGTTGAACCAGGCCATGAACTTTGTCTATTTAAATACTGTTCCAGTCTAGAACTATTTTTTATGAACTCTGTTGCTAGTACGCTAAATCGAGTAACAGATATGGAGTTTAACAACCAGATATCAGTGTTGACTCAAAATAACTGGAACACGTGGAAGCATGATATGCAAGTACTCTTAATGCATTATGGTTGCTGGCAGTTTATAATACAGACCAAGCCAGAGCAACCTGATGAAGAGGCAACATACAAGGAAAAATTAGATCTACAACTTCGTAAGGATAGATGTTATACGTTGATCTATACTAACATCAGTTCAGATTTGAAAAATCTGATAACGGAAACAACTGACGGAGTAGCGGCATGGAAGATATTAAAAGATCACTTCGAACCAGTCACAAGAGCAAGAGTAATTCAACTATTAGATCAATTTTTTGGAACAAAATACCAACCAGGGGAAGATGTTGGAATCTTCATATCTCGTGTAAAGACAGCGGCAACCAGACTACAAGAAGCGGGTCATAAATTGGACGACCTGTACATAGGATTTCAATTAATAAGGTGGCTTCCTCAGGAATTCAGTCTACCGTGCAACAAATCTACAGATGGAAAGAAGAGGACTTCAGAGTTGTCAAAATTGAAGCAGAGCTGATATTAGAAGCCAATCGTCTTCAGTTGATGAAACAAGATTTGGAGAAAGCGGAGAATGCTTACTTGAGCAGTTTCACTTCGAAGAAGTCGAAGACGTTACCTGGTGCTACGGCTGCAGCTCATGGAGATCCAAATGGCAAGAATGATTACCAAAAGAAAGGTGGTAAGGTATTTAACTGTAAAACTATTAAAAATGTTAAACAATCTATTAAGACTATAGGTCCGTGTTATGTATGTAATAAGTACGGGCATCTTAAAGTAAACTGTAAAGAGAAAAAGTCTCTACAAAAATCTCCTTCAACTGTAAATGAAACTTTTATAACACAGAGTTTAATATAAATTTAAGATTTTGTGAAGCTGAATGTAGTCTTTTAAACTAGATAAACAACTCGTAACTAGTTGTATCTTATTTGAGAAAACTCTGATAAAGGTGTTTGGGTAATAGATACTGCTGCCACGAGTCATTTTTGTAATGACAAGAGTTTATTTTTAGATCTTAAACCGATAACTAACATGAAAATGTCGTTAGCAACGGAGGATAAAAGTTGTCCCGTAGAAGGAATCGGTACACTTAGATTTCGGGTAAAATATAAGGGGAGTTTTCATGAAATAACTTTGACTGATGTATTATTTAATCCTAAGTTGAGGAGAAATTTGTTATCCGGTTCCAGATTAGAAAGTAAAGGTGCGCATTTTGTGGGTACTAAAGGTAAAATTAATGTTTTTAATAAAGACTGGATAAAATTGTTCTCGGCGACACGCCATGAAAATTTGTATTTTTTTTTAAGCCGGATCATTATATTATACCAAAGAGTAAAGAAATTAGTTTTTAGTGATGTAACCGCTAAAACAAAAAACGGATCAATAGAAATATGGCATCAACGCTTTTGTCATGTTAATAACGATTACTTGGTAAAAACTAGTAAAAATGATAGTGTAAAAGGTCTCCCACGCTTAACTGATAATGGTAAGACTCATTGTATACCGTGTAAATTAGCAAAGTCCAAGAGAGTTTCATTCAAAAGACGGGGGCCGTAAGATCAAAACGTCCATTGGAATTGTTGCATATGGACCTCTGTGGTCCAATGCCAACTGAAAGCCAAGGCGGTAATAAATATTTCTTGAGTATAATTGACGATTATTCAAGAAAGGTGACTGTATTTCCCATCCGAAATAAATCTGACGTATTTCATACGTTTATAAGATTTCAGAAACGAGCAGAACGTTTTCTAAGTAAAAGGTAATAGCAGTTAGAACTGATGGCGGACTAGAATTTTGTAATAAGGATATGGATAATTTCTTGACAGAACTGGGTATAAAGCATGAGGTAACAAATTCATATACGCCAGAAATGAATGGGGTCGCGGAGAGATTCAATTTAACCGCTCTAGATGGCATCAAAACATTGCTTAAGTCTAGTGAAGTTCCCCATAAGTTTTGGGGAGAAGCATTACTTTGTTTCACTTATGCGTGGAATCGAATTTGTCACAAAGACAGTAACAAAACGCCTTTCGAAAAATATTCAGGTAGAAAACCATCGGTATTGCATCTAAAACCTTTTGGATGTTTGGCATATGCTGGTGTGCCAAAACAAATTAGAAAAAAAATTCGATATGCGTGCGAAAATGGGAATTATGATGGGATACGCACAACGTACTAAGGGTTATAGAATATGGTTGATAGATGAAAATAAATTAGTCGAGACTATTAATGTAAGATATATTCGATGAAAATAAGAGGGGAATTAATTTTAGACAAAAAGTTAATAGTAACCTTGGATATAATTTAAACCTTCCTGATTATTATGATGATGAGGATGATTTTGATAGAGTAAAAGATTCATTAACGAGTCGTTTAGTTTCAAAGACAAGTACGGAAACGCCCTCAACATCTGAAAAGCCAGGTGTATCTTCCGATAATCATAGCTTGATCCCATGTAAAGAGGTTAAGTGGATTCGAAATATAGGTAGGAAAGTAACTGGATCTAACGTATATTATAGTATAGAAGGGGAAGCAACCCGATTGAAATCTTTTAACGAAATAGAGAGATACTGTAAGAGGCATAATATTGAGTATGATCCTAGTTTATTTAATTTTAGAAAAGATAATACCGAATCCCAGGGATTTTCAGATTTGTCAGAGCAACAAGAAGCTCTTATGGTTGAAGTAACTATTCCTAACTGTTACAAACAGGCGATAAGATCCAGAGACGCATCTAAATGGCATGATGCAATGGATAAAGAAATTAACGTAATGAAGGAACGTAAAGTTTGGGATTTAGTTGATCATCCGGATAATATAAAAATTTTAGAAAACCGTTGGGTTTATACCATTAAATATGATGAAAATAATAAAATTGTTAGATACAAGGCCCGCTTAGTTGCGCGAGGTAACACACAATTACGAGGCGAGTCATTTGACGTGGTATTTAGTCCAGTTATTAACTTTACTATTGTAAGATTATTTTTCACTATCTGTGTATGTTTGTGGAAATGGACGCATATTCAAGTAGATATCACTAATGCTTATTTATATGCTAACTTAGATACTGTAATCTACATGAAGCAACCAACTGGATATGAAATTGATAATAACAAAGTGTGTAAGTTACGTAAAGCAATATATGGACTCCACCAGAGTGGACGCCAGTGGTTTTGGAATTAGAAAATAAATTAATTAAATTAAAATTTAAGAAGTTAGAGTGGGTTAATTGTGTATATATGTTTGAAGATAATGTAATTTTATTATTTTATGTAGATGACATGATTATATTTGGAAAAGAAATGGAAAACGTAAATTTTGTATTACAATTATTGCAGAAAAATTTTGATTTAAAAATTATGGGTAAAACAAAGAAATTATTAGGAATAGAATTTGAAGAAATAGGTAATAGTCTGTTTATACATCAGAGATCTTACATTCGAAGGTTATGTGAAATTTACGAAAAATATAAATATCCCGTAAGTTCATTACCTATATCAAAAGGTCAAGTTCTTTCCAAATTAGATTCACCCAAAACTAGCGAAGAAATTTTAACAGTTCCTTATAGAAATTTAATAGGATCTTTGTCATTTATTGCTATACGCACAAGACCCGATATTATGTATGCAGTAAATGTATTATCTCAATTCCAAGCAAACCCGGGAATAAAACATTGGAATTGCTTATTGAGATTATTAGGTTATTTAAAATACACTCAAGAATATAAATTAGAACTTTCAAAAGTTAAATCATTAAAACTAAGATGTTATTCAGACTCAGATTTTGCTACAAATAGGGATGATCGAGTGTCGATGGGAGGGTTCATAACTTTTATAGACGAAACTCCAATTTCATGGCGAACTTTCAAGCAAAAATCCGTTAGTCTGTCGACCATGGAAGCTGAGTATGTTAGTTTAACAGAAGCAGCTAAGGAATTCATTTGGCTAAAGAATGTAATTAATAATAAAAGTTTAAATTTGGAATTAAGTGAAAATGTAATGTTTTGTGATAATCAAGCTGCTATAAGTTTTCAAAGTCACCGGTAGAAAATTATAGAACAAAACATATCGATGTTCGTTATCATTTTCTAAGGCATTTGATATACGACAAGGTTTTCCAAATTAAATATATAGGTACCAAAAATAATTTGGCGGACATTTTTACCAAACCCATGGTAAAGGAAAAAATTGTTAGAATTTTGTAGAAAATTATTTCTTTTAGAGAATAAGACTTTGTTTCTTTAAGATTAAAATATTAGTTTGTTTATTACAATAAAGATTGTGAATAAAATGTATTTTTTTGTTAAATTGTATAACATGTGATTATAGATTAAAATTAATTTACTGATTTGTAACATAGAGATAATGGTGCGAGATTGGAAAAAATCGGGGCCGATTGTTAGACATTTAAAAAGTCGGATCCAAATTTTTATGATCTCCTTGTGTTGTTTTTCAATCCCGTTCCATGATCTCAATGAAAGTAAGCACACCGATTCGAACCCGATCTTTTTGAGTTTCGTGATTTGTGGTTGGCAGCAACTGCAATGCAAATCGAGCGAGTATTTAAACTCGGCTCATGTTAGTTTTTCGAGGGGAAGGAGAAACAGAAATATAAGAAGTGTGTGAGTGGTTTAACTCTTAGAGGAGAGAACGGCTGGTTGGCAATGCAACTGCAGGTTGCATCACCATTTTCAGATTAGAAATTCATTTTACAATATTAGAAGACGGTTCGAATCGGATGTCTCTGGTAATGTTGATTTTTGAACTTATTGTTTTTTATCGCTCCAGTAACGAGCACAGTGACTTTATGATTGATTATTAAAGGCCAATTTTAAGAAACTGTTTTTCGTCTTCATGCCTCCTCGACACATAAATTTCACTGCTAGCTTTGCAAAATTTAAATTAGTTTACCAATAAGTGTAACATTTTTAATCATATTTAAAAAATTCTTTTACGAATGAGAGATCTTCTGGACTCTCTCGATGCAATTTGGTTTAATCAAGAACTTAAGTTTGAATTCTGACATGGCCGTGGGGTAGCCTAGAGATTAAGGTAACGGCTCGTGACTGGCGTGTCATGGGTTCGAACCTAGGATCGCTGAAGACCCGCCGTGCAGAGGAGCCGATGCAAGTTAAATATGTCGAGCCTCAAATGTCCTCCCGTTGGTGTGGTGTGGAAGTTAGGAGAGGGTTTGCCAGCTCAGGTGTCATCCTGGTCACTTGATCACGGCTCAAAATTGCGAGGTCCGTTGCCAAAAGCTCTCTTGTAGCAGAATAGTGCGACGTTAATATTCACTCATTTACTAACTCACTCACTTGAATATGACATAGTTGATTTATTGTAAAAAAGCTAAATTGATTGAAAGTTCTACGACGATTATAATAAAGATTTTTATATACATTCATTTTTTTAGCTAATACACATATATAAAAGAATTAAAAGACTCATTTGGTACTTTAGAAGATGGCGAATGAAAGAACAATGATTTAATTTGTTAAAAGGCGCTGATGATATAAAAACATTTTCCTTATAAATGACTAACATTCTTATATTATTGTACTACACAAGGTGATTTTTTTTTAAAACTGACTCTATTCAGAGCCACCTGTAGCTCTATCTAGCATCTGGAATGAAAACAAACTTGGTATGGTGACTAATATTGACATGGGATGTAAGATTTTGTGAAAAAATAGTTAATTTAAAAAATTGCCAATAGGGGTTTTTATGGCGCTGTTGCAGCTTGCCAAACTGAGAATCAGCATAAAACATGGATATAAAAGCAAAATCCAAATTTATGCTTTCATATGTGACAACCTCTTCAGTAATTTGAGCTATAAAAGCATGTACTTAGCTCCGAAGAATAATATTCTTAGCTGAAGTGAGTCACCACAAGTGAATATGCGACTCGCATTGTAACGGATCTATTCACGTACTTCCTAATAATCCTCTTGGACAATAATAATTCCGCTATTTAAATATTATTCTATTGAACCCCGAAGAAAAGACGCGAATTATGCAAATCAAGTATTATTTAAAGATTAACTTTCAGGTTCGAGAGAGAGAGGTTAGAAGTTAAAGGATAGCAGTTAGTGATCAACGTAAAGCTAGTCGAGAGCGCTTCGTAGATTATTTGCTTAATATTTAAGATTGATGATTTGATCAATTTGATATTTAAATTGGATTAGTGTCGACTTGAATTAGATTAACTTAGAACTTATCTTCAAATATTTAAAAGGTGTATTGCTGGGACGTGCTAAGAGTAAGTGATCCAATTTCTAATTAAATCTTCAATTATCTCGTCTACCTCGCTGTAGCTCCTATATTTATCTAAGTACATTTCTTAACTTGGGTTGTTCAAATTTGTTAAGATATTGAGAATTGTTAATAAAGTGTATTTGTCTTGACTATGGCTAATCTTCCTTCTAACTCTCGTACACTAATGGATGAGAAAGCCTATCCATTACAACATTACCAGAACGTGCATTATTGGTAAAGCTGTATATATACTATCTTAATCACATCCCTAGATCCTCCTGAACTTAGAACCCTGTACGTAAGAGGACATGCTTTGAAAGAAATGATTTAGAAGTTCGAAGAAACAAAGTCGCTGACAATTCCACCAGGCAAAACATGTATTCATGTGTAACTTCTGACTTGTGTCAGAAGAGGTGATAACAGATGTTGCAGCTGTAATCATTGACGGATCTCAGAGAACCATTGTTGGTATTCCTTGTAGCATGTTGCGTACGACCGCTGAAAATGTATAGAGAACGCACGGTTCGAATTGAATGGAGTCGAACTTCTCCCCTAGGAAATAATGCAGTGAATAAAACTTAACATTCCACTGTTAGTTTGTATGTATTTTTATTATTATTTTCTTTTTCGTCACTTTTTCTCCACTTAACAGCCCCATAAATATCCCTATTGGCAGTTTTTGAACTAATTTTTCCGCCACGGAATCTTACTCTATGTCAGGGAGGGCGAACCAGTGGCACGCGTGCCATTGATGGCACGCGACACAATATTTTTGGCACGTCAGTAATTAAAATGGTTTGCATTTTATTTTACAAAATTTCAAAGTTCACTATAAAATATTTCGAACAAACGCGAGTGGTCGGGGAGCACACTCGTTTGTTTTTGTTACGTTGTAGACTACAATTGCTTATGATGTAAAGTTAGTCTACGTATAGCACAGTTAATTTCCTGACACAACTGTTAAAGTTAACCTGTGTCATTTTTACGATTTTTAACTGTTGTTTAACATGGCTAGTTCAGCAAAACAACAAAAGTGCAAGTTAGTAAGTGTAACAGAGAATTTCAAATTTGGTGGAGCGAGAAACATGGCATGATTAGTAAAGTCGACCAAGCGGTATGTATTTTATGTTCTGGAATAATGGTATGCAGAACATCGTCTATAAAATGGTATTTTAAAACCAATCACACAAATCCTCTTGTCAAAAAAAGTGAATTAATTACTTGTCAAAAATAATTAATTGCTGTGAACCTGTTTGGCAGATGACTCAAGTTTACCATGTATTCTACAAAAAAAGTAACATCTTACAATTCTAATACAAGTTATTTGTCATCCTATCTGCAACAACAGAAGTCCCACTAATGTAACTTTAAATTGAACTACATGAATAACTAAAACATTTATAGCTATACAGCGCAATTATATTTTTTCGTATTAAATAGAGTTTTGTGTTATTCGTATTTAGTTTTACTATTTTCCCAATAATCACAAGTCAAACTAATTTGACTGCACGGCTATATGTCATTAGACACTTTGAAAAAAAATGGCACGTTGATCCATAAAAGTTCGCCACCCCTGCTCTATGTCATCATTAGTCTCCATACCAAGTTTGCTGCCCATTGCAGTAATTAGATCGAGCTACAGGGGGTTCTGAATAGTGTCAGTTTAAAAAAAACAATGTATTTTAAAGTTGCAGATGTATATGCGTGTGTTACAAAAAACAAAAATCTTTATAGGCTTTGTTGCGCGTTAGCAGGTTTGTATTCGATGCTAAACACATTTAAAAGAAAAATATTAATCTTAATGAAATTCCAAAATATTTCTCTGTGGAATGGATAATATAGAACAAATTTTGATAATATTAATGTTCCTTATTATGCTGATAAAACATGCCAAAGTTTTAGAAAGTGTTTATTAGAAATCAGTAATGTATGAATCAGAAAAAAAATTACCATAAAACGGAAAAAATTCTTAATTTTTTTTTAATTAGTCCTTTTTAGTTTAACTTAATTAATTAATCCTCGTCCTTGGTTTCCAACATTTGTTGTTTTGTTTTGTTTTAAAATGCTTTTATTTAAAAAGTTTCAAATTATTTTTAGTTTAAAGTTTTCAACTAATTCTATTTTTACACTTTGCTTTAAATATTTTTATTGCCCTACATTCCATTGCCCTTGATTTATTTCACCTCCAAAGTATATATTTTTTTGTCTGTCAAAAGTATTTGATTTTAAACCAAATTCAGGTCTTAAACATGTTTAGTTTGAGAGAAATACCATTGTTTCGTTTTTATTTTGTCCAAAAGGGCTTCATTTATTCAGATTTGATGTAAACACTGTTTCAGTTTCGTTAACAGTTTGGGTGTTTTGTGTAGTATATAACTTGGTGACTAAAGCGATTCAGCGCGCTGCCCCCACTATATGCAAATTTTTTCTTATTGTTGTTGCAATAGTTTTATCATTATCTTGTCATAAATGTATTTTTAATACTATTTTTTTTGTGTGTAACATCTCGTACATTAACTGGATATCAATTTTTCTTCTTCAGACAAAATATTACTCATTCATTTATCCCTTAATTTACAAACTGAATCCAAAATCGAAGCGATGTTGTTTTGTGAATCCATTTTACAAGTCTCACCAGTGCTGGTTTGCCGAGTGCTTGGGATGGACGTCCAGAGGCCCGGGGCTCGGATAAGCTGGACTTAACCAGATTTTCTGGTTTTAAATTTCGATCCACAAGTGCCAAGGGGGCCCGTGGATCTTCTGCGCCCAGGGCCCAAAATGAGCTTAAGCCGGCACTATTTCTCACATATTTTTTTTAAAGTAAAGAGGAAATAGAATATCGAAGGTTAACGAAAATACCGGACGTGTCCCGGACTTTCCCAACAGTTGCCTCGATGCGGGCAACAAGGTCCTCAGCACTGTCAACGGGGGTTTCATACACCAGTGACTTGAGGTACCCTCCCCCATTAGAAGTAATCAAGGAAATTGAGGTCTGGCGATCGAGCAGGCTAATGCACTGGACAACCAATGCTTCGGCTTAATTAGCACCATCTATCACGTACACCAGCCAAAGATTTCCCATGATTTTTGCTGTTCTAAGAATAATAAACATGTTTCTCCTTTTATTAGTGCCATATCTTCCTTGTGTTTTGTGTTAATACTATCTCGTCAGGAATGTGTTTTCGACCATGCATTGCTATGTGATTTCCCATCTTCTAGGGTGTACTCTTATCTGTCCAGAAAGTTTGTGTTGTGTGTGTGTGTGTGTGTGTGTGTGTACTGACTGATACACTCTGTAGAGGTTACAGCTAAGAAAATTTAATTTTTACATTCATACATGGATTAATTATTTAATATATTTATTTTAATTTACAAAAGTCTTTTAAGATCCTTTTTATCTGGATATTTTTAAATCTCACTGAATTATACATATAAAACCATACTAATTTGGGAAATATATATTGATGGGGGGCCGCCTTTCCATAAGGATTACAACAGTAATTTGTATATCGGCCCTGTTGTTGTTTACAAGCAGAAGAATTTCTGGGAGGGCCTCTCACCCCACCGAAAAGGGTGACGCATTTCCCACGCCTGGAAGAAGGCAATGTACCCATAAATACATCATGATATGGGATGTTTTTTGGGAATTTCCCGCGTTTTGGGGGAGTCATGGACCCCGGGAAGATATCCCTCCGCTGACTTCAGACCAATCAGAAAAGCTGATTGTGTTTCGAAAAAGAATCCTCTCCAGAATACAGAGGTAAACCGCCGCGAAATATAAGCGCTTGCACGACGAATTTAGTCACTCACACAACATACAAAAGAATCAGTTCTGTCACATATGCTCTTAATAAACACCTTAAATTACTCGAGAAATATTACGACCAGTGGAAAATCAGCATTAATGTTGAAAAATCCGCAGCCGTAATATTCACCAAGAAACGTAAACTGCCACCACCACCCACTATGTACAACACAACAATTCCATGGTCTCAAAGCACTAAATACCTTGGTATCATCTTTGATAAAAATCTCACTTGGAGAACACACATTCAACACACGCGAAATAAATTCCGGAAAATAATGTTTAAATTATACCCCCTAATTGGCCGGAATTCTGAATTATCTAGAGACAATAAAGTGCTACTCTTCACAACCGTTATGCGTCCAATACTAGCCTACGGGTGCCCAGTGTGGGGATACGCAGCTAAAACTAACATTAATATCCTTGATACACTGCAAAATTCTACAATCCGAATGATCGTAAGAGCTTGTAGATATATGAGAAATGACGAAATTCGGAACGCGATTAAAATTAATAGTTTTAAATCTTACATTCAAAAAATTGCAAAAAATTTCTTTAATTCACTTAAACTTACAAATAATGCTAACATGATTAATATGCCTAATTACAATCCTCAGGACAATACCAAAAGACCGAGAAGAATCCTTCTCGATTCTTATAATCCGCCTTAATTTCTTGAATTAGTGCAATTGATTGCACACTATTGCTAAATTATTATTATTAAATATTCAATTATTTGTATTTCTACTTTTTATATTTATATTTTTATCCATCTTAATTTAATTTCCGTATCCCCACCATCAGGGCTAGCCCCTCCCCCTTTAGACTTAAATTTCTTTCTGAGAGATTTGAGCAGCCAATGAGAGTCACAAAAATCACCAGCCATGATCCAATACGAGAGCACTCACACAGCTCTCTGTCTTGAAAGCAGATCTCCGCATGACCCAGGACATTTCCTCAACGATTGGCTCGGCCAATCAGCATCCTGCTACATGCTAGCATGATAACTTTATGGTCCGATCTACATAAACATACCGGATATGGGATGGAGGCTCGCTTCGCGAGCCATATGCCCAGTAATTGCACCGAAGGCACCGAATTTAGTCACTCTCTGACACAAATTTTATCACCGATTTTGGTCTGACGACCCTTTGACAAAATGCCGCGATTGGAGAATCGCGAGATGGCCACACCAAGATTCCTCTCTCTCTCAGATCCTAAATCAGTTAAGTGATAATGTATATCTTTAGTAATTAACGTAATTTAAATGTTTTGTAAATAAATTAAGTGTAATTTAAAGAAGGCTTTTTAATTTAGTGTCCGTTTTATTTGTCTTTAATGATTAATGTCTAAACTTAAGCTATAGTGTGACGCCAAATGTTAATTTAGAACCTGGGTATTAAGAAATGGATAATAAGAATAAATTAAATTAACTTAAGTTAACCGGGCGTCGCATTATAATGGTGCCAGTTGACCAGAATCTTAAAATTTTTTGGTCGTTAGAAAAATTTTTTTTTACATCCTTTGAGTTAGAAATTTTTTTTTTTTTACAATTTTTTTGTAAACGTTTCTTGATGGATCATCAGGACAAATTTTCATCTCGTGTGCTACTGTGTATTTTATGTATTGCTTGAATTTGATACTGTGAATTTTTTTTTCTTGCAGTTTTGTCAGAGAGTCCGGGGTGCAACGATGACGCAGGTACTTGTGCTCTTTAATTTTTTTCTCTTTCAATATTGATGTGAATTTTTTTTTCTCTATGCATGTATTTACGCGAGAGCCGATTAGTTAAAAGTTTCATTTAAATTTAAGAGTTCATGAATTTCTGTTGAACAATTGAGGAAAAGATTTAACACGCATGTCAATCGGATGATTCCATTTATTAAGAGATTTTCATATTTGCATTTGAAAAATTTGGATGATTTACAACCAGACGAGACGGAGGTTAAGGGTATTGTTCCAAGTCCACGGTATAATTTAAGGGCTCGTGCAGGTAATTCGGCTCGTTAAATACGTTTCTGCGCTAAAATATTTGAGGGAGACTTAATTTTTTTTTTTTTTTGCAATTTTACGCTTCGTCATTTCGAGAGCACGCATTGAATGATACCTGTCTCATAGTTGCACCTTGTTTCATGTTATGTTTTATGTTTTTTTTTCAGTTATATCAAATTTTGTACTCATTTATTTAATAATTTCCTGTTATTTAATGAATTCCAGTTAAATTTTTTTTTATGCAGTTTGTTTTATGTCGTGATTTTATGCTTAAATGACATAGTGTTGTTTGTGGTTAATATCAATTTTAACTCTAGATAAAATATTTTCATGCTGTGTGTTTTGTGCACTATCTTAAATAAATTTGTAATGCAAGTGTTATTCAATGATAATGATGTACGTACGTCAATTTTTAATTTTAGTAATTTTAAGCTTTAATTTATGTTTGTGACAAAGGTCAAATTTTGGGGTCTCTGGACACCTGTCATGAAATTTGAATGTTGTTATGATACATACATATTTTAAATTTTTTTTCCCTATTACATAATTTGTTTTGTGATTATTATCTAGAATTTCAATAATTTTTTTCATATAAAAGGCTCCTTTATTGAATTGTTTAGTTTATGCTGAATTGATTGTTTATAACTGTACTTTCTGGTTAAATTTTTATTTTTGCATAGAAGATCAATTTTGGTAGCAGCATTTTTTTGTTAGAATCAATTTTATTGCTAAATTGTGTTGGTGTATTAATTTTTAAGTGGTTGTGTATTACTAAATGATGATAACATTGGAATTTATGCTTGTTAAGATATGGATAGAGATTGTTGTTTGAATATTTTCTATAAGATATTGGGTTGAAACTTTAATATGTTTTTTCCCACGCATGTTTTTTTTTTATGTGAGATGATTGCTAACTTTGACTTAAAATTTTTTTTGTGTTGCCGTTAAGTGTTTTAATGCTCTTCTAATTCTGCGTTGTTTGTTTTGCTATAGATTTGGAATTTTTTGTTGTGGTTTATTCAGGGGTTTAGATTAAAATTGTGGTTGTTAAATTAATGTGCAGTCAATCATTGTCTCGCTTGTGCTAAACTGTACTAGGAATTGAAGGTTTTGTTTGTCGCGATATATTTCTGTTGGTTTCGATTAATTGTGGTTGTTAAATTAATGTGCAGTCAATCATTGTGTCCCGCTTGTGCTAAACTGTACTAGGAATTGAAGGTTTTGTTTGTCGGGATAGTATTTCTGTTGGTTTAGATTACTTGTGGTTCTTAAATTAATGTGCAGTCAATCATTGTGTCTCGCTTGTGTGCTAAACTGTACTAGGAATTGAAGGTTTTGTTTGTCGAGATAGTATTTCTGTTGGTTTAGATTAATTATGGTTGTTAAATGAATTTGCAGTCAATAAGTGTGTCTCGGTTGTGTGCTAAACTACTAAGAATTTTGATTTTTTGGTCGGTCGATATTGTATTTTTTTTTCTCGTTGGGGCTAGGCTTACATGTGTTGATTTATGTCAGTGCGGGTAGATTATTTCACTGAGTGTTGACGTTGATTCAATTTTTTGTTCTGGATTTTAGTACGTAGTTCTGCTTGTTATTTGGTAAAAAAAGTTTTTTTTTTTTTGTTGTTGGTCATCTAATGGTGTGAAAATGTTTCGTCCATTCGTTTCGAAAACGTGGGGAGAGCTTTTTTCCGCACCCTTTTTGTCCGGTATCCCCCCCCCACGCGCCATCTAGTCTAGGGCGGGACACTGTTTGTTGATTGGAATTTCTGTTTATTGGTTACTCCTTTTCGCAGGGACTCCTCCCCGCGGGCAGCATAATTCAGGGGTGAAATTTTTGGATGTCGGATTCTTGCCGCCTTAGGAGGGGTCTTCCCTTCGCCCCCCCACTGCTGTCGCGACAGAGATTCAGCAAAATTTTTCCGATGGGTTTTCGTTCCCCACCCCTTGTTTCCTGTTTTTACGTTACGGTGCTGTTGCTATGAGACTCGGAACTCATAAATTTTTTGGTTTGAAACTGTTGGAAGAGGATCGGGCGTTGTTGCTAGGAGAATTTGGAAGTGTTGAACTAGGATTGGGTGTGAATTTTTTTTGTTGTTGTTTCACTACTTGTAAGGAATTAGATAAGTTTGAGTTATGGGGATTTCGTAGAATATTTGAGAAAGTTATTTGAAGGAGATAGATAAAGTTGGCACTGATGAATTTGTTGAATGGTTGGGAAGTTGTTTTTTTTTATGGAGATAGTTGAGTTTGTGTTCAAGGTGTACGTTTATTCGATGGTTGTTTTTTATGGAAATGGATAATTGAATTGAAAAGAAGGTTACATGGTTTATTTAATAAAACTGTTTGATGTACTGAAGGATATTTTGATTTAAGGATTTTGGGCAAAGGAAATTGAGTTGATATAATTATGCGGTATATTTGAGAAAGTTGTTTTGATGTGAGAAGGTAATTTGAGTTCTGGATTTTGTACGATTTCGAGTAATTAAGTTGATGAACATAGATAAGTTGAATTAATGATTGTGTGGTATATTTAGGAAGGTTTTGAGATGCATTTAGGAAAGTTGCGGATTATGCGAGATTTTTGTAAATAAGTTGATGAGCAAAGACTGGTTTTGGTTATTGGTATTGCGGAGAAGTCGATTAATTATTTGAAAGTTCAAGATAAGTCTTGTTAAGTGTTATTGAGTATGTGAGATTTTGTGTAAATAAATTGATGGGCATAGATGGTTTTAGTTCATGGTATTGTGGAGAAGTCGATTAATTATTCGGATGTTGCAGATAAGTCTAGTTAGTGTTATTGGGTATGTGAGATTTTGTGTACATAAGCTGAGGAGCATAGATGGTTTTAGTTAATGGTATTGTGGAGCAGTCAATTGATTATTCGGTAGTTGCAGATGAGTTTAGTTAGTGTTGTTGAGGCATAAGATGTGAACGATCTGAGGTAAAGGCAATTTTGGATTATCGAGGAATCATTTTAAGGTTACTGAGAATTTTAGGTTGTTGTTATAGAATTGTACTTGAGTTATTAATTAGAGGATTTTCGATGAATTGAGTTAGCGGTATTGTTGTAAATCGAGGATCTTGTGTTTTTTTTTTTTTTCGTGTTTGTATATTTGTTGCGCGTATAGTGAAACAATTTTAGTTTTTTTTTTATATTATTTGGACTTGTGGATACATTGTATTACGAGGATTGTTAAAAAGTTATGTTGATTAGTTAAGCGATATTTTTTATATTGGAAACTGTTTAATTCTGTGTAACACTTGCAATAATTTTCTTTTAGTTAAATTACTTTACTCTGTATGTATCGCCTCATATGACTTGGGTTGCATATCAATTTTATGTTTTATTTTTTTTCTGAAATTTTCAACTGCACTTGTGATTTCTGGAATTCATTTCTCATATGGAAATTCAAATGTATTGAAGGTGGAAGAAATTTTTTTTTCTCTTTAAAGTTTCTTTTAAGCAATATTAATCGTTATAGTTATTTTTTTTACAATCGGATTTGCAAAATTTTTTTTTATCTTAAATTCATTCTATCTCTTGTGCTGGCGTTTGCGGCATGCAGCAAATCGTTTGCGCAGGGAATGGCATGTTTTTTTTTTTTTTTGTGTTGCATTTGTAAACAGTGGGGGTGCATACTGATCACATGCGCACTCACAGTTTGCGATTCTAAATTTAATTACAGTATTTTTTTTTAACTTTCATTTGTAACCAATGCTAGTGGTGAATTGTTTTTTCAAATTCCTTAGGCTACTCAGCATTCTTGCAGGTTATATTTTTTTTTATCATTTATACGATTAGTTAATTTATAAAATTTTAATTTGCAAATCTGAATTAATTCCGTTAAAATTTTTTTTAAACTTTTATTTGTAACCAATGCTTGTAGTGAATTTTTTTTTTAATTTCTTAGGCTACCAAGCATTCTATGAAGTTACAAATTTTTTTCTCCACTTATGCACACTCATCATTTCAATCTCTAATTTTTTTTTTTTTTTTTTTTTTTACTTTTACTTAATTATTTTCATTAAATATTATCAATGCTCTTAGTGAACCATTGAAATTTTTACGCTTGAGTATGTAAAGAGTTCTGCTAGTTTTTTTTTTTTTTTTTTTTTTTTTTGATGGTCTGGGACTTTCACTTCACATTGGTCGTGTCAAGATTTCGATGTTAAACGATTATGAAGTGTCTGTTTCTGGGCGCCACGCTTGAATTGTATGTAAATGTTTTCACTGGCGTTTATTTCTTATCAATGTATTTTGTTCAATACTCCTAAGTGTTGTTTTATTAGTTGCGCAGTTGTTAGATACGCCAATTTTGTATTCTTACGTGTTATTTGTCTTAATATTTTTATTATTTAGTGGCACACGATTCTTTGTGATTGTTTAATTATTTCTATTTGTCAGTCTGTGTCTGATGTTTTTGTGAATTGTTTGGGTGATCCATTCAGTAAAAATTTTTTTTCTCCTCTTCGTACATTAACGTCATTGTAGTTGTTGATAGTTCATTTGGTTTTCCCTCACGGAATAGGTTAGGAACTTCAGAAATTGATTGTATTTTTTTTTAACATTCTTATTTTCATTTTATGAGCGGTGAGAGGAGTTGGAAATTGGTGCTTGAGTCTTCAAGGGTGGTCACAAAGGGCCAAGTTTAATTTTTTTCTCATAACTGTTGTTTCATTACTAATATGGTTTCCCTGGGAGACAAAGTTTCTGTTATTTTTTTGCAGTTTAGCTGATTTCTTTAGCAATATCTGAGCGACGATGGAGCTGCCAACATCATGGATGAACATGGACAGAACCCCTCATAAGACGTGGACAGCTGATCGTGAACCCGGAGTCTGAATTTTTGTTCTTGACATAGACATTTGCCGACGCTAGGCCAATTCTGTATTTCGTTTGCTTACTGAAATTTTTTTTTTATTATTATTCATTTTGGTTTTGTTAATCTGAGAGGGGAGGAGTGATGGGGGCCGCCTTTCCATAAGGATTACAACAGTAATTTGTATATCGGCCCTGTTGTTGTTTACAAGCAGAAGAATTTCTGGGAGGGCCTCTCACCCCACCGAAAAGGGTGACGCATTTCCCACGCCTGGAAGAAGGCAATGTACCCATAAATACATCATGATATGGGATGTTTTTTGGGAATTTCCCGCGTTTTGGGGGAGTCATGGACCCCGGGAAGATATCCCTCCGCTGACTTCAGACCAATCAGAAAAGCTGATTGTGTTTCGAAAAAGAATCCTCTCCAGAATACAGAGGTAAACCGCCGCGAAATATAAGCGCTTGCACGACGAATTTAGTCACTCTCTGACACAAATTTTATCACCGATTTTGGTCTGACGACCCTTTGACAAAATGCCGCGATTGGAGAATCGCGAGATGGCCACACCAAGATTCCTCTCTCTCTCAGATCCTAAATCAGTTAAGTGATAATGTATATCTTTAGTAATTAACGTAATTTAAATGTTTTGTAAATAAATTAAGTGTAATTTAAAGAAGGCTTTTTAATTTAGTGTCCGTTTTATTTGTCTTTAATGATTAATGTCTAAACTTAAGCTATAGTGTGACGCCAAATGTTAATTTAGAACCTGGGTATTAAGAAATGGATAATAAGAATAAATTAAATTAACTTAAGTTAACCGGGCGTCGCATTAATATATGTTTATAATTTTACATACACCACATTGTATTCATTTTACGTATGAATGTTTCTTTTTCAGCATTTCCTCATTATTAAGTAATTTTTATTTCAATTTGACAATACCGAGATTTTGTAATCGATGACCGAAACTACTCTGGGAGTAGCCCGATTTTCCTAAGCATCAGTCGTAATAACTCCAGTCATGCAAACGAGAACCACAGACAACGAAAATTGTTCTGTTTCTAAAAAGGTAAACAAAGAATAAAAACAGCGTTGCCGGGGCAAATTTAGCATTTCCGATCGACGTCCGGACAGTGCATGTTTGTTCACTCCCGGGCTGATCCTAAACAACTGGTCATTGTAACAGCTCCGGAGATTTAGTGGGAAGTATGTATATTTATTCGCATTTTTATAATTTATAATCAATTTGACATTGTAGTTATTGTAAGATAAGTATGCAATGCTGTTGATTTGATACAGTTAACCCTTATTTTTATAAATATTTATTCATATATTTTATTGTGTAAATTTTTAACTTTCGTGTATATTTAAAAAAAAATTCTCGCTTCTCTCTCTCTTTTAAATTTTTTAAAATTATTAATTTTTTAATTTTATTTTCTCCTTAATACAGTCTGAAAACAAAAACAAAAAAATAAATAAAACTCTTCAAGCTAAAAAGTTCATAAAAAATGGTTAAACAACAATAAAAAAAAGATTGTTACTCTAGCTTAGTTAATTATTTTAAAGAATTAAATTTAAAGAAAAAAATATGTACCTAAATAACTGCTAATTTAAATTAACTTTTTAATTCAGAAATTTAGAGAATATATCGGTTCTTCTTTCCATTTTATTTATAAACTACTTTTTCATTAATGAGCAAATTGTTTCTTTTATAAAAAAGATGAATAGAGTTCATAAAACTGAATAATTCGTACGCAATTCAGCACTAGAGTTTCTGTAGTATGAACAAAAAATGTTCGATTAATTTGTCAAGAAATCCTGAAAATATTTTTTAGATAGCTGCATTCACGAAATTATTTCAACGTGCATTTCTGAGTAATCTTACATATTCAGTAATTCCTGTATTTAAACAAAATGAACTTTTTTTTATAATTATAACATGTTACTTAAAATTACATTACACAATTTTTTTTACCAAGATTCAAATTGAACTATCATGACTTTTATTTCAATTACAATTCTAAGTTTCTGTTAAATACTTCTGTCATTTTTAATACAGTAAAGTATGCATGAGAAACGAATACTCTCGCATTTCGCTAAAATTAAATCTTAAAATACGAACAAAGTTTTAAGTATTTGTACATCGTTTTTTCTTTTAAAATTTGTTCACAATATACACATAGTATAAATTTTGTGAAAGATATAATTAATAAAGAGTTGAAAAATGATGTCTTCTAATTTAAAAGAAAATTCATTTAATTTCTTTTAAAAACAAAGAAAAAAACTTTACGTTTGATCGATAAGATAATTAGATCATATGTGACTAATTGAATAGACACAAAATGAGTAATCCACAACATTATGAGGCATAAAAACATCACTTTTATTCTCCCTTTTACAGAGCGCTACAAGCTATGAAATATATTATACAAATCAAATAATCAACAAAATGTATACTCTGAACAGAAATAAATCTTTCTGCAATTATTAAATCATATTTAACTTTGGAGTATATTTTAGTCAGATTGGCTTACATTGCAACGTAAGATTCGGTTTCCTTTATCATTTTTCGATAAAAAATACCATTTAGAGAAGTAACATAACTTAATTTTTTTAATTGAAGAAAGTACGTACTATATATATATATATATATATATATATATATATATATATATATATATATATATATATATATATATATATATATATAATATATATATACGGCTATCAAAATAAGCTTATTTTAAAAAAGTGTATTTTTAAATGTTTGAGCAAGAATGAGAATGAATTTACTGTACTTTACATTAAAAAGATTTTTAATAATTTTGATACAACTGATGTAACCATGATAATATTGCATCATGATACTATTGCAACCGATGATATTTATTGCATCAATATATATTGTTATGATAGGGTTTAAAGTGTCTGTTTTTATATTTTATCAACAAATTTTTCCGAACATACTGAAATCAATTGAAACAAATTTTGACATACAACAGCAAATATTAAAAGTGTTTTACATATATAGAAGCAGTGACTATTATTATCTTTAGATGAATACAATAAAAATATATGACAATCAGCATTCGAAGGGGATTTCTATTCAGTAAAAATTTTATTCCCAAACCGTTTCCATTCTCCAGTAATATTAATAAATAACTTTTTCGCATAAGATGTAAAACTTTTTAATACATATCTATTTTTTATAAATATTTATCATTACTAAAACTGACTCTAAAAATTTTAAAAATGGTCCATGAATGCTAAATAGTTTACGAAAATCGGCATTTTTCTTAGAATTGTATGGAATTAAATGTATAGGAGAAAATATATATGTGTGTGTGTGTTTTAAAAATTTCACAGGAAAAAAGACTTAGGTCATTGTCTTAAAAATGCTACATATGTGTCAAAGTCTTAGAATTGCGTTTAATTTCAAAACAATATATATATATATATATATATATGATGCTTTTTCGAATAAATGAAACATTGTTTCCATTATAAAATTTCCTGACATATGATAGTTATTTTCTTTTAAAATGCTTTTTAATGACATGGACCAAATTAAGGTCTGCTGAAAATAGTTCTTCATTTTGTGTGAGACTCATTTATTCAAAAAAAAATACATCTACTTCCGTTTTTTATCAGTGTCTTGATATACACTGCTCAAAACAATTAGGGGAGCACATGATTTTAACAAAACTAAGCGAAGATGTATACCAATAAGTAACATAAAATGAATTATCCATAATGTAAAGCCTACCAGGAAACCGAAGAAGAAAAAAACTTTATATGCAAATCAAAGTTCATGACGTCAAAAACCAGAAAAAGGAGTTAAGGGCAGAAATCGGGATGTTGCAGAAACGTCTGTTTTATTGCCGTAACTGTGAAATTCGATTGCGCAGTTTTTTTTTTTTTTTGAGACAAGGTTACTTGAGAATGTCTCAACAACGTGATTTACCTGAATCCATGGCATGGCGTGTTATAGGCAGACTGGAATCAGGGCAAACACAACGTGGTGTCGCGGACGCTGTTGGAGTCGCCAGAAGTGTTGTTGCAAGGCTGTGGAATCGATTACAAGAAACAGGAAATGTTAGACGTCGACCAGGGGCAGGTTGGCCACGCGCCACTACATCAACTGATGACCGGTATATACAGTTAACAGCCCGTCGAAACAGAACAGAGAATGCTACGCTGCTGCAAAGACAGTTGCTCTTGGCAACAGGACGAAGGGTGTCCAGCCAAACAGTACGTAATCGGCTTCATGAGGGAGGGATCTATGCACGTAGGCCAATGGTCTGCATTCCGTTGACCCCACGCCCCCGTGCGGCCCGAAGAAGATGGGCTGCTGAACATCGATTGGGAGCAACATGATTGGAGCCAAGTGCTGTTTACAGACGAGTCCCTATTCAGTCTAGAATGTGACACCCGATGTGTTCTTGTATGGAGGGACAGGGGCACTCGAAATAACCCCGCATTCGTCCGTGAAAGGTCACAATACAGAAGAGCTGGTTGGATGGTATGGGGTGGAATCAGCATAGGCGGACGTACGGACCTGCATATCATTCGGAATGGCACTTTGACTGGACGAAGGTATGCAGACGAGATACTTCGACCTCATGTCATCCCTTACGCTGGAGCCATTGGAGATTCCTTTGTTTTCCAGAATGATAATGCCCGACCGCATAGAGCTCGTCTGGTGGAGAACATGCTTGAAGCTGAAACAATACAGCGTATGGAATTTCCAGCGTGCTCTCCTGAACTGAATCCAATCGAGCATGTTTGGGACATGCTCTGACGACGCATTGCTGCGCGACCAAGGCCGCCTGCTACTGTCCGAGACTTGGAGATTGCACTTCTTGAGGAGTGGAACAGTATTCCCCAAAGTCTGATCGATAACTTCATCGCATCCATGGCAAACAGGTGTGCAGCAGTCTTAGCTGTTCGAGGAGACCACACGCCCTATTAAAACTCATGCATCATGTCTAAACAGTACCTTTTTTTTTTCGTTTACATGTAACCAAATTGTTGCCCTAAATCATCTTTTCATGTTTTTTCCATATTTTCAAAGAATTAAAGCTTAATTCCAAATTTTTTTACGCCATTTTTCTGTATTGCGCATTGATACGCGTGTACCATGCATTGCATGCCAATACATGGCTGTCTCACACGGTTTTCTTCACTATTTTGCTTGCTCCCCTAATTGTTTTGAGCAGTATAGTTTGAATTTCTTAGTAATAAGCCTTATATGCAGAATGTTTTAGTTTTTGCAACGTATTAAACTAATGTAGAAGAAAATAAAGTTGAGACATTTTAATGTTTTTTATACATTGGCGAACTATATCAGTTTTTAATTTCTTCCAACAAAATCTTTTTTACAAAAGCAATTAAATATATGAACTAAAAAATTTCCAAAACAATTGTTATTTAGCCTCCAAAATTCCACTATTATTTCTTAAATTTAATTATTTATTTTAATAAATTTTTAATATAATAAATTGGTTTCATTTTCTCGAAGACACTACATATAAATTAAACCTGTTTCGTTTTTTATTTGAAAATGTGAAAAAAAATCTTCGATTACCTTTCCTTTATATCATCATTGCCTTTCTGTTTTTCAAAATACGTTTTGTAGGAGAAAATGTAATCCATTTTTGATTCAATTCAAAAAAAGGAAAAAAAACCAAACAATATTTATTTTTTATTAAAAATGATGCGATTTTTAGTGTTATTTCAATAAAAAAAAACTCCTACTCGCGTGCGAGAGAAGTTTCGGTAATGATGTGCATTTTTACCGTGTTTATATCGGAAAAAATAGAAATTAGTCAAATTCTCCTTTAATATTTTGCAGTTTTAATTTTTCCATAAAAATACTTCTGTTTCATTTGATAGTTATTTATAAAATTGGATTTTAGAGAGGGGGATTTTTGCTTTCATTATGTGTGTGCTTTGCATGCATCGCGAAAAGTTTATTTTGAATTAAAAAAAGTATTCAATGCCGGAACATAAAGGTTACAGATTTTGAAATCTCTCAATTTTATTTTAATTGAATAGGGCTCGTGCAGCGGAATATATAGGGAAACGTTAACATTCACTCACGCACGATAACCGAGTGGTCATGGTTAAGAACCTGTGGCCAGTTTTGTCGAGCCGTGAGCTCGAGTCCTAGAGCTTAAAGTCCTCATGGTGACGTGAAATAAAATCAGGCTACCCGAACGACATTTGAACTAGTACTTCACACTAAGAGCTTCAAATTATGTTGCAGCTTGTAAATTTGCATAATGCGTGAAGAACATTGAGGCACAGTTAGGTATATCGCACATCAACTCTCATCATTCAGCTGAAGGATCTATGGTAAAAGTCGTACCCTTGGGCCGCTGTATACCGAGCCAGCAGAAATTTAATTTGAAAAAAAATCAAGTACTAGATAGACTTACTCATTGTGTCATTATTAACTAGACATCTCTTTTGACTTTTATATAGTTCAAATCTTCAACTTTCTTAAAATGGTATATAAGCGTTGTAAATTTTCACTGAAGCCATAGTGACACATTCTCAAAAAACGTATTTAATACCTAGCCTTTTTTTTTTAGTCTTATTACCTACCAAATGTTATAAACTTCTTTTCCGTTTGTCTTATACTCAATTACATTTTAATAAAAACTTAACATATTTTCTACTTCTAAAATAATCAATAAAAATTTAAAAAGGGAAAATTTCATTGTTGGTATTGGAAAATATTCACATTCTGTTGCATTAGAAACTGTACAAAAATAAGTCTCCATGAAAGCTATATTTGATAATTTGTAAGATATCTTCATTGAACAGTTACAACGTTTATTTTGATATTAAAAATTGAACATTTACTTATATATATATATATATATATATATATGTTAAAATTAATTTACAGCTTCGAATCCTTATTTTTCCATCTATAAAATATTAAAAATTATAATAAAACAATATCATAAAAAATCGAATAAACATTATAATTATATATTATAGAGATAATAAAAGTAATTCTAAGTAGATAGTACAGTATAAAAGAGATATTATGAAGCACAATAAAAATGTGAATTTATTTGTACAGTTTTACATGAGGCGTTATTTCTTTTTTACCACAACCTAATTTTAGAGTGGATGTAATTTTAATAGTGTTAATCAAATATAACTGTAACTCAGCGTTACCGAAAAAATTTTTAAGAAATGGTCCGCGAATAAATAATAATAAAGTTGCAAAATCCTCTCTTTTGCTTTGTAAACTTCTTCATATCTCAATTAATACAATTCTCTTAATTACACTTGCTTTTTTGGTTCTAAATTATAGTAAATCACACATAACGCTTTGATAATTATCTTGAATTCCTGATACATGCATGAGAAAGAATATTTGAAAAATTTTAATCTTGTACAAATATTAATGAAGAATCTCTGAATTCTCTATTCCTTAAAAAGTGATATTTTTTTTCACATGAACTAAAAACAAAATTGTTTTGTTTTCTGTCTGACAGTACATACTCCGTAAACAAATTTGAACGATACTTGATGTCTAAAACAAAAATAAGAAGTTTTTTTTTATCCTTACTTAAAAATCGTTTTATAAGCAGGATGTTTTGATTAGATGAATATAAAAACCGTCACATTGAGAATTTTTACATTTAAAAAAATAAAGTAATTTTTATTGTTTTTATGAACAGTTCATAAAAAAAGTCGAAGGCCCCATAATTTTTTAAAAGAAAATCAACAACTAAGAAGAAGAAAAATAAGAAGAATAAGAGAGAGAAGTTTTTATCCTTACTTAAAATCGTTTTATAAGCTGGATGTTTTGATTAGATGAATACAAAAAACGTCATATCGACAATTTTTATAGAGTAAAATTAAAGAAATTTTTATTGTTTTTGTTAACAGTTTATGAAAAAAAGTTGAAGGCCCCATAATTTTTTAAAGGAAAATCAACAATTTCATTACAAGTTTTCTTTGTATATGATTTATCTGTCCAAAACCCCTATTGAGAATTTTGAATCATAAGTGACTGGATTCAGGTTTCGCAGAAAATGTCTCAAACGTGATTGAGTAAATTTTGAATCTCGATGATGGATTTGCACGGCTTTTCTTCTCCATACCTCCGTTGATCGAGCATTGCATGTATATTTTCTACAAGATTTATTTTAAGGCTTTTGTCTGTCCATCGCAAAAATCGAATATTGTTCGAAAAGTACCAATTATTAATAGTAAAACTCTTTGAAATTTATTCTTGTCAATTATGTAATATGCATAGATATTGAAATAGGAAAATTTAGTTTTCTCTTGAACCTGTGTTATATTTCTGAGTAAGGTTTTAAAATTCCCCTATTACTTCTCAAAAATTGTGTACACAAATAGAATTCCGAACATAAATGTCATTAAGAAAATTTGTAAAATCATATAAGAAAATTCATCTTTATACCAATATTTCATTTATGGAACATGCTATAAATCATAGGTAAAAATTTTGTTCGAACAATTTTATTTCCATAGTTTTAATATTGGAGTTTTAATCCAATTTTAATCATTGATAGTTTGTGCTACCTTTCGATCATAGTGCGCTTCTTAAAAGGTAAAAAATTGTTTTGAGTAGTACACAATGGGGGGAGTCTTTTCACGTTACTGGAAAAGTAAAATACTAATTTCATGGTCTTTTCCGCGTTGCTTGATATTGGCTCGAAATTATGAGGCTCGCATTTGCAGTCTTGCAAACTTCTACGGTGTATACGGCCAAACACTTTTCATATAAAAAATGGGACAAATAATAATGATTGTAGGATATGAAATGTTGATAATGAATTTTTAAGTAAAAATAGAATCCAAAAAGAAACCTCTTTTATGTAATGTAGAGAAAAAAAAGACTATTATTAGAAATACCAAAAATGATTCAAAACACATACTGCCATTGAGAAAATAAACTAGGATCATATTAAAAGAGATGCAATTGTTTCAGATATACAAGGTATTGCTAAATTCGCCCGACAAATTCCGAGAGGTGATAGTAGGCAGCTTGGGAATAACAAATCACTATGGAAGATGATGGGGTTGCAAACCCTGTTTAGTCGGGGGAAATCGTGATAATAGTCCGTTATGTACGATGGTGCACCAACACATTTTTCGATTGCAGTGCGTAATCACCTCTATGCTACATATCCCGGGAGGTGGATTGGTTTGTTTATCCTCTTGTTTATCCCTTGTTTATCCTCCAAGCTCCCCAGACCTCCATCCCTTGGGTTTCTTCTTCAAGGACTATCTGAAATCGCCTGTGTATTAGAGGCTTTGGCGGAAGATCTCACTGCACGGATCATCGTCGCTTCAGCTGACATCGCCACTCAAGATTTGTTTGAACGCATTCGACAATCTTTCGTCCTTTTGTGTCGGTTGCGCTATGACCTGACATGAAGACCACTTTAAGCCCCGCCTCCTGGATTCAGCCAATGCAGCCAATAGCCTGCATGCTACTCCGCAGACTGAAAACTTTGATGAAAACCAAGCTCCACATTTAAGATTCTAAGATATGGGATTGAGGACTGAGTATCAGTCCAAATGCCCAAAAATAGATTGTCATCCACTGCGCTATGACCTACGCTTCCACAACTTCAAACAATTACTGTGACAAACACTTGTTGTTGAATTACTGGCGTCGAGCTGTGATGCAGCGTTCATATTGTTAACATGCTTTACGTCTACTAAATGTATTTTTTACCTTTTATTGCCCCTTTTCGTCACTAGCGACATCGCACCCTCCATAACTGTTTTTGTGAATTACTCCGACTAAACGTGGTTTATGGTTCAATGTTCTATGGTGATTTATCATCCCCATGCTGCATTCTATCACCCCTTTTAATTTGTCAATCGAATTTGGCAACACCTTGTATACCTTTGTTTAAAGAATTTTAAGAATCATGCTTTTATATTATTGCTCAACATTAATCAAATTGGCTGCCCAGCCAATATGGTGGATATGAGCCTCGGCTTGTAACCGAGTGGGTTCAGGTTCGAGCCCCGAGTAAGGTATGGATCTATTTCCTTAGGGAAAAGAATTCGAACTTTCGCCTGTAATGGATTCCCGTCTCGAATGGAAAGCAACGTACCCCTTCTGTTATATGCTGGGATCATCATTTGTAATAAATGTCTATATTCTTCTGTTTGTGTTTTTTATGTTTCTGTTATTCCACTTGTATTTCATATGTATCCCAGGATAAAAAACACATGATAACAACATTGATCAAATTGTGAATAATGTACTGTGTTGTTGGTTGAACATGTAACAAGCAATCCTTATGATGCATAATACATTAAAATGTCCCAAGCCTTATATTTTTGTATTTATGAATGTAATATATTAAGTATCACTCACACACACACAAAGTACAAATTAAAATGCCGCAGTCAATTTATGTCAGAAAAGAGTAATTTATTATTTTTACAGATTTTAGCCAAATATTGCTTCAATCCTCATAATTAGAATATAAAAACAGTGAGAGAATATCAAAAGGTTTGTAAATTAACCCCCTTTTAAGTGATATTTTGTAAGGAGAAAATTTTTTAAAATAATGATAAATTGGCATGACGGATTGCATGTCAAAGAAACAAAAATTCTTTCCAGTAGAAAAAAAAATTGAACTGCTCAATTCCTTTGAAAGATAATGTCTAAACGATCTATCTGTTTCAACAAATCGAATGCATTTATCGTAATTTAACAACCTTGGTACTTTAAAAAATGAGCGTTGTCCGATCAATTTTGCACTTGAAATTAATGATATGTATATGAGCATGTCATTTTATTTTTGAAGAAATCAAAATTGCTCAATATTCCTCTCACGGATTTGAAAAACGGATTTACATATACTCATTAGCATGAAGCTTTCATTTCACAAACGTGCTTTAAATATGTCAGTGGACTTCGATTATTTTTGACATAATATTCTCATTTTTATTGACTTCTACAAACAAAAAGTTTAAGCGGATGAAAGGTCAAATCTAAGTGAAGCACGAAACAATATCGACATATCAGAACATTTTTATGGATAAGAGTATAAAGTAAATGAACATTTTTCTATGTGTTTATCTTTCTTTGATACGTATTTGGTTTAACTATTATATTCCCTCAATTTTTGTAGCTGCATTTAATTAGAACATTAATTAAAACATATTGAACTAATTTTTACATTAAGGTATCCAACTATGTTCGGAATCATGATTTTGCAAAAGCGTGCAAACGATTTTTTTTATTTAATGTCACTTAGATTAGAATACACTTATAAAATTGTTTTAAGAATATTATTACTATAAAAAATCATTTAAATGAAAAATTTGACAAAAAATGATCTTAGATTTGCCATTTTCTAAAACATTCTCCTTTTATGAAAAATGCTTCTATAATAATAATATTTTGTGCTTATATATAGCTGAGTTTTCTCCAACGGGCCTGAAATAGAATTTTTGAAAAATTCACATTATTTTCAGAGTTACTACCAATTGAAATAATTGTCAGTGTTTTTCTGTTAAAATTTCTCTCTCTCTCTCTGATGTATTAAAATATGGATAAATTCACTTCTAAAATATATATTTCAAAACTCGTAGTTCAGACTCCATACAGAGGTCTGAGCTACGTATATAGGCAAAATATTATTATTACAGAAGCATTTTCCATTAAAGAAGAATAGTTGGAAAATAAATAATTCTATGTTCATTATTTGCCAAAATATTGCATTTAAATAGTTTTTAATTGTGATAATATTCTTAAAACAATTTCATGCGTGTATTCTGATCTAAGTGAGCCTAAATAATAAACAAATATTCGTTTGTACGCATTTGAAAAGTCACGGTTCCGAACGTAGTCGGATTCCTTAAAAAGCTGGAGAGGCAAAAAAAGTTAGGAGTGAGTGAAAGTTATATTAACGCCGCACTATAAAGCAACACGAGGGCTCTTGGCGATGACCCTCATAATTTTGTACCTCGATCCAGTGATAGAGGATGACACATGTAAGATGGCACCCCTCTCCTAACTAATGTAAAAGGAAATAATCCTTAATTTTGTCCGCACTTTTAGCAACAGAGGCTAAAACCGCCTGTAGAGGCTATAGCCGCACTATAAAGCAACGCGAGGGCTCTTGGAGATGACCCTCATAATTGTGTACCTCGATCCAGTGATAGAGGATGACACATGTAAGATGGCACCCCTCTCTAACTAATGTAAAAGGAAATAATCCTTAATTTTTCCGCACTTTTAGCAACAGAGGCTAAAACCGCCTGTAGAGGCTATAGCTGCACTATAAAGCAACGCGAGGGCTCTTGGCGATGACCCTCATAATTGTGTACCTCGATCCAGTGATAGAGGATGACACATGTAAGATGGCACCCCTCTCTAACTAATGTAAAAGGAAATAATCCTTAATTTTGTCCACACTTTTAGCAACAGAGGCTAAAACCACCTGTAGAGGCTATAGCCGCACTATAAAGCAACGCGAGGGCTCTTGGCGATGACCCTCATAATTGTGTACCTCGATCCAGTGATAGAGGATGACACATGTAAGATGGCACCCCTCTCCTAACTAATGTAAAAGGAAATAATCCTTAATTTTGTCCGCACTTTTAGCAACAGAGGCTAAAACCGCCTGTAGAGCCGCTATAGCCGCACTATAAAGCAACGCGAGGGCTCTTGGCGATGACCCTCATAATTGTGTACCTCGATCCAGTGATAGAGGATGACACATGTAAGATGGCACCCCTCTCTAACTAATGTAAAAGGAAATAATCCTTAATTTTGTCCACACTTTTAGCAACAGAGGCTAAAACCGCCTGTAGAGGCTATAACCGCACTATAAAGCAACGCGAGGGCTCTTGGCGATGACCCTCATAATTGTGTACCTCGATCCAGTGATAGAGGATGACACATATATGATGGCACCCATCTCCTAACTAATGTAAAAGGAAATAATCCTTAATTTTGTCCACACTTTTAGCAACAGAGGGGAGAAAATGGTTACTTTGCGCAAACGAATATTTTTTTGGTATCGGACTACTTCAGTTCAATATGGTGACAATAATTTGCCAAGTTGGCGACAAAGTAACGGATTTAAATTTAGAGATTCAAACACTCAAAATATTGTAAAAAAAGTGGTTAACTAATAAAGAAATAAAAAATAACATTGACATAAGTTTAAACTATTTAAAGCAAATAATTCGAATCAATTAACCTTAAAAATAAACCTAAAATAAATTACAACAATAACATTAACTGAAGTTAAAAGTTTTCTGAAACAGATAAAATAAGCTTAACTTCGATCAAACTGATATCAACAACCTGAAGGTATATAAATTGAAAAATAAATTACAATATTAACATTAACTAAAGCTGAAAACTCTCTGAAATAGATAAATCAAACCAAAATTTATCTTAGAAATATTGCAAAAATAAAATAGGCTTATTTTTATCTAAATATAATAAAAGTGCAAAAGCAGAAGTATAAACACACAACGTGCTGCCAAAACTAAAAAATGAATCTATTGCAAGAATTTTTTTTAATGTGATAATTTATTCTAAAAACAATTTTAATTCTACCTCAAAGAATAAATAAAGGAATGAATGAATATAACGAGAGATAAGTATGTACAATAACAATGAAAATATATAACGATCTCTGAAAAACTACACGATGAATAATGTATCGCATTTAGAGATAGACCTGATGACGTCAATCAGAAGTACAGACAAATGGCTTAAAAATTGTATTTTTAAAAAAATCTAAACTGAATTTCGAGGAAATCGCTTCGAGGTGCACATCAGCATGACTCATAGTTTCAGCACATCAAATTTCACTGTGTCTATCCATTTTCTTGCTACATCTCAGGCACCTACACACAAACTCCTTCTTTTATTAGTATAGATTTATTTGATTTATTTTTGTAAGCTGTGATTTTTAATTTTAAAAATATGCTACCTGAAAAAAATATTTTTCTTTGCTTCTCTCTCTCTTTTCAGTACATATTCTGAAAATACAAAATAATCGTTTATTTTACTTATATCAAGCCTTAGAAACTATATCATTAACAAAAACATAATTAGAATTTTGACGCGATTTTCAAAAAAAAGAAAAGAAAGATAATGCTGATTAGACATTATTTAAATGTTTGCTTAAAATATGTAGCTTGTTTGAGAAAATAATATGTTAACACATAGAAATATTTCTTACATAAAATTTATAGATGTAGAAAATTTCTGGGTTATATATATAATGCGAAAAGACGGTCAAGAATTAAAGAATTTGGAAATTACCGGTGATTTAGAAAACGCACATAAGCTTCTTCAAGCTCATACTTTGTCTTTTAATTCGAATAAAACTTTGTTTTGAAAAAAAGTAAAAATCGAAATCCTAAAATAGTAAAATTTAGCTTTAAGTCGGTTGTGATGGGAGAATTCAGTGTGAGTGCTTTTGCCTTCATTTACATACCATGAGAATATAATTGAAAATACTAAAAGCAAACTAGTATTCACTCTCAAAATGAATTAGGAAATAGCGTGTAGTAGCTAAAATTAAAGAGTGCTGAGAGAATATAAAAATTAACCAAAGCGCAAAGAGAAACATGCAAATACACAATACAATGAAAAAAAATAGAAATAAATGCATTAAAATTTATGATGTATTAAAATTAATATATACACTTAATGAAACTTACTGAATACATTTTTGCAACAAAAAAAGCAAGCTTTAAAATAAATTATGAAAATGTTGTTTTCAAAACCTCAAACAATGTGTGTGTGTGGGATTCGGACTTCTCTTTCATAAAATACTAGGAATTTTTCTTCAACAGCTAAGTTGATTTTACGTCAGCGTTAAGTTATACAGTTAGTTTGAAAAATAAACTTTTTTTTCCTTTTTAAGGCTAATAAATAAATTTAATGTTGAATAGAGAGGCCTTTTTCAGTTACTGTTCTTTTTGAGGGTTTCTAACGTTGCATATGTACTTCTCACAACAACAAGAGAATTAATGGACCTTCGCGATCCTGTGTAATGTCTATATATTGATCTCAGAAGTTTTCAGTGGCCGTGATAGCCTTTTGGTCAATGTCACGAATTCATGGCCGACGTGTCATGAGTTCGATCCCTAGTGCTACTGAAGACCCGAAGTGTGGAGGAGCTGATGCACGTTAAATGTGGCATAACTCAAAGTGCCCACGTTGGCCTGTTGTGAAAGTTTGAAGAGTGGGGTACCTGCTTAGGTGTCATTCATTTCACTTGAGCACAAGTTTCATAATTTCTAAGCCCGTGGTCAAAAGCTATCGTGTTTTGCTTCAGTTCAACGTTAATGAACACTCATTTACTTAAAAGATTTCAATATTTGCAATGAACAATATTAAAAAAGGCCACAGTTCCGATAACAACAGGTTTTGCGGAAATCAACTTCCAAGGGGGGTTGCTAGGGTTTATAGATAAAATAAAGTTCTCTTTTATGAGCCATTAGACCTAGAGATTTGTAATTTAGCCTAAATGTTTCTTTTGTTAAGTAGACGTCCGTTAAAAATTGGTTTTACGGAAACTAAAGAGGGGGCATAAAAGATAAATATACTAGAGTATTAGAAATTGAACCCCTGTTCGTTTTAAACCAAGAGTCAAAGGCTATAAAAATGCTTTTCAATATAATCTAAAGCTTAATGCTTGAACCTAAGTATCAATAAAAACAATATATAGCCATACAACATGATGAAATACATAGCAAAGCGGGAGAGTAACGGCCATATTATACACTGCTCAAAACAATTAAAGGATATTGTAAGTTTTATATAAAATAAAGATATAAGCAAAAAATGTTTTGCCGAAAATGGAAGAAGAGAATCACGAATGCAAATTTTTCTGATTTTCACACTGTGGAGTATGCTAATTTTGAGTTCGACATGAAAAACGCCGCTTCAGCGGCAGCGAATGAAATGTGACTTTCAACTGAAATGAAGACAAGAATAATTGGCATTCAGTGACTGCTTTGTTTCGATAAGTACGATGTCTCAGCGAAGTCATTTAACCGATTCAGAAGCTTGGAGAGTTATTGGTAGGTTAGAAGGGGGCCAAACTCAAGCCGAAGTAGCGCAAGCCATTGGAGTGTCACAAAGTGGGATTTCCAGGATCTGGAACCGTTTCTTGGAGACTGGAAGTGCAGGCCGAAGACCAAGTCAAGGTCGTAGACGGGCAACAACGCCCAATGAAGATCGTTATTTAGTGTTGACGGCTCGGAGACACCGAAATATGAACGCTACTCTTCTCCAACAACACCTTCGCTCGGCTACTGGCACCACGGTTTCAACTCAGACTGTCCGAAACCGGCTCCATGGTGTAGGTCTGTATGATCCCCGACCGATGGTATGTGTTAGACTAACATCAAGGCATCGTCGCGACCGCAGGGAATGGGCAAAAGAGCATGTGAACTGGAGGAGAAATGAATGGAGAAATTTTTATTTTTCTGACGAGTCCCGTTTTTCTGTTCATCCAGATAATAGGCGTATTTTCATCTGGAGGGACCGTGGCAGTAGGAATAATCCTGCGTTCGTGCACGAAAGGGTCAGATTTGGCGGTGGGGGAGTGTTGGTGTATGATGGCATCTCCATTGACGGTCGCACAGACCTCTACATCATTCGAGATGGACCTCTGACTGCTCGCCGATATAGGGATGAGATCCTCAGACCTATTGTAGTCCCTTACGCTGCAACAATCGGAGATGACTTCATTTTAATGGACGATAACTGCAAGCCACATCGTGCTAACCTGGTGGAGGATTTCCTTTTCGAGGAAGGAATCGTACGAATGGAATGGCCAGCGTGTTCTCCAGACATGAATCCAATAGAGCACGTTTGGGACGCTCTAAGAAGGCGAGTTGCTGGCCACCAACCCCCCAAACTCTCCAAGAACTGGAAAGAGCTCTTCTGGAAGAGTGGGACAGAATACCCCAACTCGTGATTAATAGCCTCATTGACTCCATGCCTCAAAGGTGCTCAGCGTTGCTGGCCGTCCGTGGAAACCATACCCCCTACTGAAAATGATTTTCTTTGAAGAAAACACCTTTTCTTATACTTTTTTTTCTCATAAGCACAAATTGTGTTTTTTTTCCTTTTGTACACAAATGCACAATAAAATGATTTTTTTCTGCCAAACATGTGTAATTTATTCTCATATAACCTACTACGTCTGTCGACCATGTATCAATCAGCTAAAAAGTTTCCCAGCCACAAGATCCACCTAAAACCGCAATATCCTACAATTATTTTGAGCAGTGTATATCGGATATTTATTTTAAGAGATTAATCATTGTAATAATTCGTACTAAAATAACTTTAAGCATAATTACATCTACTTATATGATTTAATTGCATTAATCTTTTATAAAAATTTGAATACTTGTATCCTTATTTATTTGTAACTCATACAAATCCACACCACTGATCGCATCGCTCCAAAATTCTTCGGAGAACTTCGCCAATAGTTCAAAAAAGACGTACAGGCATATGTGTCCGCCGAAAAAAGAAAATCAAACTTATTTTTAGTGAATATTCTAAGATCCTCTTTATGTTAGTATGTGTAAAGCCGCCAAATGCTGTAAATAGAAGTCAGTCAATTGAGTAAGTCAATAGAGGAAAATCGCTTCTCCGCTCGTTTTGAGAATGATTACTATGCATTTGGCGTCATCTTTTTATTTGGAAAGTTTAAATTTTCGTTAAATCTATACTAATAAAAGAAAATGCTTACGTGTGTGTGTTATAGAACAAAAACAGCATGACTCAAAGTTTCAAAATTTGATTCGTCAAAGTTTTGGGCACCCCAAGGAGAGTTTTTCGAAATTTGCTTTAAATGTTTTTAAGAATTCAAATTTTAGGCTACTTTTCATGACTCTAATGACGTGATGTCATATGACCTCCACTCCGATCTCAGAATACAAAACTTTATATTTCATGCAGTTTTTTCCTCTCCTCCCCTCTTTTTTCTGATTTAAGAATTGCTAGATAACCTTATTATAATTATATTTGTTTATTGCTTTATTTATCCATCATTTTTCTTTGAGGCAGAATAACAATTTCTATTCGAATAAATAATTTTTAAAAACTGAATTTTAGTTTCTTTTATTTAGCAACAGAGTTTTTGCTAGGAATTCAAGCTTACGTAGCAATATTTTGACGAAGCAAGGTTTTTCTGAAATAAATTACTATGATTTATAAGTTTTTGGTACACTTATTTAATATCAGTATATGCTGCGGCTTTTTCCTCCTAACAGTTTTGCAGTTTACTTTAAAAAAAATTTTCAATACAATTTAATAATTTAACCTCATATTTCTTTTTTATGCTTCCATATCGATTGTTATACTTTTCAATTCATCCGTGCGAAGAACGGGTATAACACAGCTCTTATTATATATGTTTGTGTGTGTATATATATAATTACATGTTCCCACACATGCACTGAATAATTATCTAGGAAAATGAAGGCCATAAATTCGATTTGATTATAACAACAATACGAATCCCAAATTTTTATGTTGATGCTCTTAAAAGGCCATAGAGAAACAAATGAATCACCAGTATTTGGACTTTGTGATGCGTGACAACGACAGTCAAAGTCCTCCCACAATTTTTTCGATTGATGGTATAACTCTCTTATTGCTTTGACATGTGTAAAGTCCTTGAACTAATAGCTTGTAAAAATAGACATTTATTTTGTTTTCATGTTGAAGTTATCCTGTTTACCCAGCAATTATCATCAAGATTTGTTCCAAAGTGGTTAAAATTATTATTTATATCTCCACCGCAACTTGTACAACAACAAACAACCACAGTTATTTTCCAATAAATTAATATTAAATGCGAAAGATAATGATTAATGCATGACAGGAATGCTCGCAAAACAGAAACAATTTTTTGATTTTTTAACATAAGCTTTTATATAATTGTGTCTGCGTATTTATGCTTTAATACTTTTCACGTCATAATTCTTTCTTTAGTTATGTAGCGTTATTTTCTGACACATAATTTTGTGAACACTATTTTAGTTATTAACAAACTTATATTACATATTCACACGCATACATTTGATGGAAATATGTTAAAAAATACTTTCTCTAAGTTGTATTGAATAAATAATATTAAATATATGAAATTTATAAGTATTAATTTAATAATATAAAGACATGTGCAAAAATTTCTCTCAACATCACTCTACTTTACATTAATTTTTTTGTAATACAAATATTTTTAGTTCGCTTTCAGCGAATTTTTTCTGAAATGGTTAGTTAAATAAGGAAATCTTTAGTATCATATATTAGTCATTTATGTAAGCTATTTCTCATAATATACAAATTATTATCATTTTACAACAATTTCTGCACTTTTAGATGCGCATATCAAGACTTAAGCTGCAAAATCTTCGGATTAGCTAAGATGAGAAATTAAGCAGCGAAGTAACTTTTTAAACGCGGCCCAAAAATGGGTCTGTTTCCCATAAAATTCCTCATGAAAACATGTGTTTTTTATCATTTACGGTTATTTCCCTAAAGACTGACTTCTGATAAGTCATGAAAAGCTTGTGCTTCAAAAAAATTTATCAAAAAAAAAAAAAAAAAAAATCAAATAATCTGTATAAATAAATGTTCTGACGACACCGCAACGTTCACAATTTCCGCGTTTAAGTTTCTATATAAACGTTATCGCACGTATAACGACAAACTTCCAGCTATTTGGTTACCTACTATGCATAAGCGAAAAGTTTAAATAAAAGACAATAAATAACAAAAAAAAAAAACAATTTTTTGAATTTTATAAGATAGAAACAAGAATTAAACATATTTTTTATGGTACATAAATACTTTTAAAATACATAATTATTTCTTATGAGTACAGAAAGAAAGTTTTAACCCCTTAACTGCCACCGACGTATATATCCGTCTCAACGAACCCATGTATTAAGTACCCATGACGGATATATCCGTCCTTCCAAATTAGGATTTTTTGTATTGTGTTGCTCTGTTTAAAACTAGTCCGACGTCTTTGGAAAACGATAAAAAGACATTGACAGTGTTTGCAAAGAATTTACTTATTTCAGAGAAAAATTTGCTTATCTGTGCCTTTTATTTTTCTCTTAATACACTGCATACGCGTGCCTATGTGAAAAACGGAGGTGCTGGGGAGAGAATAGCGTAACTTTTAATCAGCAGTTAAGGCGCTAATGGTTAGAGTCGCAAGCTTCGTGATGGCTATCTTGAAATATTGCAAAATTGGTTGCTTGTTTGGCTTATGCTATTGGAGAAAGAGCTATATTTGTCTTAACTAAGGCAAATATTTGTTAGTTTACCAATAAGTAAATTTATCATAATAAACACCTTTAAATGTATATCTGCCATTTATACGGTAGCTATAAATGCTTCTCAAACTTTTATTATTTGCGACCCAATATTCAATCATAATTTTCATCGCGCCCCCCTTCCATACAATTACAATGCATTGAATTCAACAATACTATACTTTGACACTAAGGCTAGAATACGACATTAACTTCTAAAGTGCCTCCAGCGTATATAAACGTCTTACTCACCAATGTGTTAATTTTTCCGGACGTATATACACGTCTTTCCGAAGTACGATATTTTCTGTGTACTGTCATTCATAAAATTATTCCGAAGTCTTTCGAATGCAACAAAAAGTCCTTGACAGTGTTTGCAAACGATTTACTTATTTCAGGGAGCTTGCTTATTTATTCCTTTTCTCCTCCTCTTCCCCTCTAATACAATACAAGGTCTGTGTTTGTGGTCCGTCGCCAAAAGCCCTCGTGCAGCGTTACTGAACAGTGCGACGTTAATCTTCACTCACTCACTCACCCCTCTAATACATCACATGTATGCGCCTGCGTGGAAAACGGTAGCGTTGTGGAGTGACTTACTTATCTTTTAATCAGCAGTTATGAGATTAATTATAAACCGTTCAAATTATCAAGAGAAGTGTTAATTTTTGTACATAATTTTATTTATGACAAGCCCGTGGGATCAATGGTAATTATGAAACTCTTAACTTAGTATTCCTAAATTAATTGTAAAATATAGTACGCAGTACTAATACATTTATAAGTGTATTATATCAGTGTAAATGTGTATTTATTTCTCATTATGTCAGAATGCATTTTGCTTGTTTACTTTCAGTAAATTAATAATTTTTTATTTAATCTTTTGTTTTCGACTTTTCAATATGCTCACGCCCCCCTCGTAGAGTTATCACGCCCCACATTTTCAGAAACGCTGCTATAGAGTTATGGTAATGGATTCCTGTGACAAGTATTCTGGCTGTCAAGTTGCTAGTCTAGTCCTAATAGCACTAAAGACCTTTCATGTTAAGAGATTGATGCTCTCTAAATCTATTGAGGTTTAAAGTCCTTGTGTTGCATGATGGGGAAGTTTGAAGAGTTAAAGTAACAGGTCACAGGCATCATTTTCGTCTTTTTCACCATGGCTTAAAATTTCCATTAAGTCCGTCTCCAATAATTCTTGTTTTTATGTGTGGTGTTAATAAATAATCAATTAATCAAATAGCTCAAACTAAGACAAAAAGGCATACTGGAAGCCCAATTTATGACCAAGTTTTAACAAGGGAGTATAACCATTACATCGATGCAGCAATGACGTTTAATAAAATTAAGATTTGAATTGACCAGTTTTCGTTAAAGCTAAATTTTCGAATTGGGATTTTTTATTTATTATTCAGCGGAAAATAATGAAAACTAGAAAATATGAAAACTTGAACTTAATGAAAAAATTCTTGTTTGGATTCTTATGTTAAAGATGAAAATGTGTATGTAATACATTGCAAAATCTCTTTGATAAAATGCAATACCTTTTTCTTTCCAGATTAGACATACCTGAAATATTCTGGGTATCTTCTCTGCAAACATTCTTTCCCCCTATAAGTTTAAAAACTGGAGGAAAGAGGAATTTTCAGATGCATGAGCTTTGTGAGTAAACATTTTTCCAGTATGTCTGATTTGATAAATCGAGCAGCAATATTTTCTTTTATTTCTGTCAAAGAAGAGTACGAAGTACTCCCTTACAATGCACAAAAACATCTTTTGGCAAAAGGTTTTCAAAGCAACAAAATCTTCGAGAATGGTGAACTATTGGACACCTTAGAAAAACGAGGCAAGTACTTTTATTCTTTTTGTCAACAATGGTTTTCATTATTGTGTTTATACGTAATTATTGAAACAGGCTTCATGGGAATTATAAACTTATTAAAAAATGTTAAACATTATTTGGTTTGATCCAATAATGATGTGTTATTGAATATATATATATATATATATATATATATATATATATATATATATATATACGTAAAATCCGGGTATAACGCGCCCCCATACTTTCAGGCTGCATTTTTGAATTTTTAGATTTAATCGTCGTATAACAAGCACCCCCTTTTTTACTAAGAAACCTGAAATGTACATATGTAATGCAATTATTTTTTGAAGCCATTTATTCGAGGTATCATCCCAAACTTTTGGAAAATAGTATATTTATGGAATTACAATCCTTTAAGTTCATAATAAAAACCATTTCTTTTAAATAAACAGTACTTCGATTTATGTTGGAAAATAATTTTTTTATGCACAAGTCTTATTTATTTTTAAGTGAGTTAGCCGAAGTTGAAGTCAAAGTACTTATACTGGAGGTGGATTGAGTTGTCCTGGTAGGAAGCTTACCCCAATTGACATATAAAGGGCTGGGGATTCATCACATATATATGTCTCAGGGAAACGATGAAATTAGAAATTTGATCAAATCCTTAAGAGATATGATCAATTGGCGGGAGGTGCTAAGATAATGTCTCTTCAAGGTCATTTCCCTGATGAAAGTAAGGGATTTGAACAAATCCCTGATCTGTTTCAGTGAAATGATGAAATAATATTTTCAAGACGTTAAAAGTGTTTTTTTTAACAAATATGTTGCATTATATTAAACGTAAAAGTAAGTAATACAACAATAGTCAATGAAATACAAATTATTTATTCGAAACTAATTAACAAACAATTAGAAAATTAGGCTGGAATTTTTTGTGAGTAACATCTTTCCTCTCGGTTGCTGGATATTTGTGGGAGTGATTTCGTGAAAAGGGACGGAAATGTGTAACAGGAAACCTGGAAAGTGAGAAGTAGCGTCGATTGACTAGGCCTGTCCCCCACCCCTTTCATAGCGTCTTTACTAATGATGACTTGCTTTGGGCAGGGGAGGACTTAGACACTAAAATATCAATCCCCATGTTAATCTTATGACGCTATTTTTTAAAGATATGGGGTTGATATCTGGGGGATCGATAGTACTGCCTGTTTGGTTAGGAAGTATAAGGACTCAACCCCCCTCCAGGTGCCTTCCCCCTGGACAGCATTTTGCCAATGCAATTTCTGACTAGTTCATTTCATCATTTCACTGAAACAGTTCAGGGATTTGATAAAATCACTTACTTTCTTCAGGGAAATTACCTTGAAGAGACGTTATTTTAACATATCCTATCAATTGATCATATTCCTCAGGGATTTGATCAAATTCCCAGTTTCGTCATTTCTCTGTGACATTTATATATATTGTATAAGAGAGGTCGCGCTTGTGATAGTAGAGTGGTCATGGTTGCGAACTCGTTCCCAGTATTACTTCTGTCGAGTCATGGGACCGAACCCTGATACCACTAAGGACTCTTCATACAGTTGAGTTATTACACAATTTAAATCTCTCGACGTTCAAAGTCCGCACGACGGCCTCTGCCCGACAGTTTGGAGAGTGAGGTGCTGGCTCAAGTGTCATCATCATCTCTTGACCGTTGTTCAGAATAACGAGCCTTAGTGCAAGCGTGGTTAATAGCAATTATCCCTCGCGTGTAGCTTCGAAATGCGTCATTTTTAAACGATAAAAAATCATAGATGCTACAAAGCTTACAAGATATAAGAATTAAAAATGTGTTATAGTACTCAAAATGTAGAGTAATATCAGTTTTTAAAAGGAAAGTAAGTAAAAAAAATCTATTTTAAAAATATATATACAAAGATGCTTGTATTTTTTTTAAAATTTAGCAGCACTATTTATTTTTGATAAATGTTGCACATTTTGTATTTTTAAATATTTTTTTTATCTCAGATGTCCTTTAATTTCATTTATTCCGTCTTCTCTTGGATCCAAATTTAAATTACTTAAATTAACACAAATTTTTCTCCTAACTTTTTTATTTGAAATTCTTTTTAAGGATTGACTGAATAAAATCTCTACAAAAGTGTGTGCGTATTTAATTTTTCAGATTAATTCAATGCTCACATATAAATTCATTCTTTACATGGTAAAATATTCCTTTTAGCCTTATATCCGATGGTTCACTGCTCCACGAAACCTATGAGCGAAATAAATGACATTGTCCTGCTGAGACCAAATGGCTTGGGCGAAGAATTTATCCTTAAACAAGGTAATTTTTTTCTGTATTGTATAATTATTGGCTATACATTCATTAAATAAATTTCCTCTATCTCTCATTAAACTAAAAAGCAGTTTTATTACTTCATAGAACTGCTTTCTGCTTTATTATAAAGGTAAGAAATATCACCTGAAGAAATATCACCACCCAAAAGATCATTCTCATTAAAAATATCAAAAAGGTATTTTCAGTCGGAGCCCGATTTATCGAATCCCTATTTAACCAATTTCGTGATTTAGCGAATTGTTCTTTTCACCTGATTAAAATGAAGGCAAAAAAACCCTATTCAACGAATAATTAACCCCGAATTAGTGAATTATCTCAACAGCTGATTTTTTTTTATTATTACTAGTTTGTATTAGAAAAAATTGGGTTTATCTTCAAATGACGTACCCTTTTTGTCCAAAACAGAAAAATACTTTTCTTGTAGCAGCAATTTTTGACGGAAAAGAGTTCAGAACATTAGACTTTACAGGAGCAAATGAGTCATGAGTGTAACCTATGGTGTGAGTTTTGAATAGGACAGGAAATTCCTTTATTATCTCATTCCACTCCCAAACGCTGATGATACTTTAAAATTTTAACGATTATGTTGCATTTGATGACGGAATGCCTGTCTTTGCAACTAAAGTTGAGGAAATTGTTGATTGGTCAGAGCCAATGAATAGCGATTCTGATGCTGAAATTTATAATGAAGCTCCTATCAAAAAACTATTACATTTTCTTATGCTTTACATTGTTTGGAAATTCAGAAAACATACCTTATACCTTACCAGCAGGATGCAAATGATGCAGTATTTTCTTTTCTGCATAAAGTCGAAAAAAGGGTCTTTCGAGTCAAGAATCAAAACGATTGTCAAACATCTATTGGTCTGAATTTTAAAATTTCCAATTAGCTGAAGTGTAATATAATTCATTAATAATATTTTTAACTGTTGAACAAAAAGTGTATAATTTCTAACTATGGATATTTTTTGCGTAGTTGCTTTTTATAGAATTTTCAAACGGTAAATTGTTTTTTGCTTAGACACTGATAAACGAATAACCCGAATTAACGAACAAAATGTTCGGTCACCATGAATTCGTGAAATAGAGATCCGACTGTAGTTGTAAAATTTATATCTTAAATAGACAATAAGGGACATCGAATGTGCAATATTCTTTCTATTATTATAATTGGTAATAAGACCCCACAAACAAATGTATTTTGCAGCAAAATAGCAGTTTGGTAGTCAGATGGGTCTAAATTTAGCTACTCATTAAATGCAAGTTGGTCTTAACTTTCTCACAAAACTTGACATTTAGTTTGGGGTCACAGAAGGAGATACCAGCTCTCAGAGGAGGAGCTTTTATTTTCATTCTTCCTTTCTTTTTCAGTTTTTCTAAATTTTGAACTTTGTCGCCAGCAGTTAATGTATTAAATTAATGTAACATTAATTAGTTCAATCTTATTTCCTTCTTGATAGGTTACATTTGGTATCTATGTTTATACTTTTTCAGTAAATTTTATGTATTTTAAAAGAAACCTAAGATTATATATATTACATTATGAATGTTCTATATTAATTTGTATTTCGTCTATATTTCCAATTTTTGTAATAACTAAATGCAATTTCTGAATACATTTTTAAATAGAAACCTTAATGAATTAGATCTGAATTACACCACGTTAAAATTTTTAATATTTACGCATTACTCTGTTAAATAACTCATTCTGTGAGTCAAATAACAGATATTCAACATGGTTAAAAGGAAACCAACTGAATTAATTACGAACTTGTTTATGTAATGTATTTAAATGTACTCTGTTATATAAAATGTGTTTTTACCTAGTTTATTTGCAGCTAAATAATAAAAAAGAAACAAAATTTTTTAAAGTATGTTAAAAAACTTCCAAAGTAATTATAAGCAATTTTTGTTTGAGGAGTTTTAAAAAATGTGTTTCATATTTTAGGAATGTTTTGAACTTACTCTGTGATATAGTAGTGTTATCTTCACTAAGTAGCTATTATTGTTGCATAAGAGCTATTTAATTATGTATTAATATCAAGTGTTACAATTAAGCAAGTATCGCACGCATACTTTTACTACATAAAACACACACATCTCAGTATCTCTTCTAATTTGTTTATGTTTGCATTTAAATTACGGTACACACACATAATTTTGTTAATTGCTTATATATATATTTTTAAATATATCTGTAATACTTTCTGAAAATAGTCATGACAAGACTTATAGCCAAGTAGAAACGTAAATATGAACGTATTTAATGGCTATTTTGCGTCCATTCTCTACAAGTGCAATTTAAGAAAAAAGGCAGAACCACCCCATTTTCTCTGCTGGGAAGTTGCAATGGGGAGAGGGTTGTTATAATCATGTGGTAAAATAAAGGGAAATAACAGTTATTTTTAGAAATTACGTAGGTGGTTTTAGGGAAAAGGTACTTGTTATAAAAGTACTTGCAAGCTATTAGAATTTTCTTTTTCTAGGAATCGCAAAAAAAAATCTATCAAAACGCAGGACTTAGTCTTTTTAATGAGGGAAATGAAATAAAACTGAAATGTAGAGAAAAATGGTATTCGTTATTAAGATTTAAAAAATGTACAAAAAATCAGAGTTAAAATTAATATTAAATGATATTACTTTTATATGTATATACATCCTTTATCTTTGGAGTTCAAATCATTTTTGTCTCTGTGGTAGAGATACATATAACATGCTAGGTACATGTCACAATAAAAAAAATGTATAATGAAAGTGTAAAGACAGCGCATGTTCAGAAAATTAAAAACGTTTTTATCCAATAACATTATTCCCCTTATGGACTTTTCGCTATCCTTCCTTTGATTATGAAAAATAACAATGATACTCCAATTTTTTTTAAAAAAAAACGCGCACGTACACACATAAAGAGCAATCTACAATTGTTTATTTTTATTACAATTTTAGGTAGAGATTGTGCGAGTTTTCGTACTTTCTACATAAAACTTATTGGAGAAAAAAAAAGAGTGTTGAAAATAATTCTCTAGATATTTAGTCTGATTTTAATTTTTTAAAAAAAGTTTTTATTATAACTATTCTGAAACACCTATTTTACTCATTTAATACTTATTGATCACCAGGAGTACTTAAACAGAGATCTGTGATACGGAAAATAAAATTCAAAGGATTATCTTTAATTTTCAAGGATAATTTACAAGAATTACGTGATTTATACATAAATGTGTAAAGAGTGTTTTTTTTTTTCAGGTATAGAAGTTTAAGTTGGCATTACTTTCCAAGATGGCGACCGATTTAACAGCTGTCAAGTGATTTATTCTCAGTTTGGTTTGGCAATTCATCAAAACGATCATCAAGCAAGGCGTAGATTCGTCGAATGGGCCCAAAACGAGATTGCCGTTGTTCCCGATTTTCATAAGCGAATTTTGTTTAGCGATGAAGCGCACTTCTGGTTGAATGGCTACGTCAACAAACATTTGGAGTGAAGCTAATCCACAAGTGTATGTCGAAACACCGTTACATCCAGAAAAACTGACTGTTTGGTGCGCTTTATGGGCTGGTGGAATCATTGGTCCGTATTTCTTCAAAAACGATGAAGGCCACAACGTTACAGTCAATGGTGATCGGTATAGAGCCATGATTACTAACTTTTCATTCCCGAATTGAACAATCATGATGTCCAGGAGCTGTGGTTCCAACAAGACGGCGCAACATGTCACACAGCTCGTGCCACAATCGATTTATTGAAAAACACGTTTGGTGACCGCCTAATTTCACGTTTTGGACCTGTGAATTGACCTCCAAGATCTTGCGATTTAACACCGCTAGACTATTTTTTGTGGGGCTATGTAAAGTCATTGGTCTATGCGGATAAGCCACAAACGCTTGACCATTTGGAAGACAACATTCGCCGTGTTATTGCCGATATACGGCCACAAACAAATGTTAGAAAAAGTCATCGAAAATTGGACGTCCAGATTGGACTACATCTGAGCCAGCCGTGGCAGTCATATGCCAGAAATCATATTTAAAATGTAATGCCACAAGATTATCTTTCGAATAAAAAAATCATGTCAATCGAATAATACATCGTTGTTTTATTGCAATTTAAAGTTCTATACCTCTAAAAAAACACCCTTTATAAAGAATTGAATAATACAGTGTAGATAAAAACAACAATAGCAAGTTGCATTAATAATTGTTTTTATTCAAGATAAACAACTATGGTTTTCATGCTGATGTATCCTTCAGATGAAAAAGTTGGCTTGAGTTGTTTTTGTTTAAACTGTATCCATGATTTTTTATTGCATTAGCCATTAATTATTATGTTCTAAGAAAGAAGTTTTACATACACTGCCGATGTCGGTTTATCCTTTGGGCTGTTGGGGAGGGTGCACAGGGGCCCGGATAAGCCGGACTTAACCAGATTTTCTGGTTATAAATTTCAATCCACCAGTGCCAAGGAGGCTCATAGATCTTCTGCACCCAGGACCCGAAATTAGCTTAAACCGACACTGTACACTACACTGTATCATATTTTTTACACTGTGCGTAATGTTTCCATTGTAACTAATTACTACATTCGATAAATTCAATTCGTATGTTATATAAATGTTTTACGTATACATAACTGAAGCGCTACGTGAGAGGAAAACTCAATCTGGGAGATCACTTGTTACCTTAGCCTTGTAGAAAGGGATCTGTGAAATAAGAAATGGTTACAAACCCCAAATACCTAAAGAGCATATATTCCTTTTTTCAACACAAGGGGTTTTTTTAAATACCAAACATTGGACAATGATTACGAAAGAATGGCCCATTATGTTTTATTCAAAATATTGCCCGTTGCTAGCCACTACTTTCCCCCTTCTTCTGGTGACATACGAATACCGCATTGGAAGAAAGCTTCATAATTGAGGCTAGCCACCAATCGACTCAATTCTTGGTATCTTCATACGATGTGAAGTACGGCTCACGCAAGCCATGTGCCATCGATCGGAACAAGTGATAATTGAAAGGGGAAATGTCTGGTGAATACGATGGGTGGGGTAAGACCTCCCAATTGAATGCGTCCATGTCAATTTTGACCGGTGCTGCAACATGTGGATGATTCCTTTTGGGAGATTTTCTTTAGAATTAAACACCAGAATAAGACCGCTTGGATTATCCCCCCCAGAGCACCATTGGTATCAGTGTTCTCGTCCTGGAGGCTCTCTGGCTCACGGTTTTACAAGACGGATCAAACTCTTCTAGCCCGCTTTCGAGAAGTGGCCATATCAAAACAATGAAAGTTTTCGAAGGATGCAAGAGCTTTGAAATGTGCACGAACTGTTCTTCTGAGCCTGCCACTCCTGCTCACATCCTCGAGTGCCTAGGGCTCACCAAGCAGGATCTAGCAGACGATCCCTTGATGGTGTTAGACTTTCTGAAAGTGTACGATGTCATGGACCTAGTGTAGCACTACTGACCAGGTCCATGTGCTAGACCAGGGCCGTGCAACAACAACACACATGTAGATGAGAATTGTCATGCAGGAGAATAATTTTGTCATGTCTGGAGTAATAGTAGGCGTGTTTTTCCTTGAATTCTCTGCTCATTCTCATCAACTGTGTTTAATAGAGAGCCTCAATAATGGTTTCGTTCGGTTTGTTCAACTCAATACACGGCAGCAAGCTGATTCTTTCAAATACAAAACACGAACTTTTTCAGGAATTTTCGTCAGCTTAAGCATGACCACGTTATACATATGATTTTGCCTTTTGGGGGGTTATCGTATTCCTATTGTCCATCACCAGAGGCTATGCGATGTAAAAAACTCTTTCATTTATGCCTAGTAGGCAGCATTTTACATGTTCAAAATTGGGCATTCAACGTTTCTGGGCTTCAGTTTGTATGGAACTTAATTTCCTTGCTTTTGAATCATTCTCTACAATTTTAGACAATGGAAAATTGCTTGTAGAGTCCCTTTTAATGTAAGTACAAACTCTTTTTGCGTTTTCCATCATCTTCCATTACGCTCTTTGTCCTCGACATCAAACTCACCATTCTTAAACTTTTGAAACCATTCGCAATTTTCACTCACTCAAAGTAACCTCACCATATGCTTCTACAAGCTCGATGCGCTTCAGCTGCAAGTTTCTTCAAAGAAGGAAATCAAAAGTCCCAGCACAAATTATACTTGTTCGGCACAAAACGTGTCGTTTTCGCACGAAAAATATTATGCAATGATGTTACAAAATCGCTAATATTTCATGGTTATCGTGTCACCAAATGCCCAACCTTACAATATGACGTTTTACATCTGAAAATTTCAACCATAACTTACCGGTGATGCCATCTGTTGTAAAATGGTAGAAACTTATTTGTACTTCTTATAATACATATCTAACCGGTATTTAAACTTTCAAATGGCCAATTTTAAAAATAAATAAAAGAAATTAAAAAAAAGAAAAACATTTGAAAAGTATATAAGTAATAGTATAAGTATTTCAACTGATTGTGTATAAAATTAATAGAGCTTCATGAAGTTAAGACATTATAAGTCTATACTTTATTATAAATAAATCCTTTATCGATTTATTTATAAGAATTTATATTTTGTTCAAATATAAGCTGGTCTTATAACACCAGAAATTATTTGATTGATCTTTTATTAACATAAAAATCTAAAGTAATTCGAGAATATTGGAGAAATACCTCGTAATTTTAAGCAACGTTCAAGTGACAAGGACAGCATCTGAGGTGGCACCCCACACTACAACTTCCACACCAGGCCCATGGGAGGACTTTGAGCCACTACAGATTTAACGTGCATCAGCCCGTCTACACGGCGTGTCTTCAATGACACTAATGCTTGATCTCATGACATGCGACATGCTGGCCACGAGCTCGTGACCATAACCATTAGGTTTTCCATGGCCACATATTAGGAGAGTGAGGTACGAACTTAGATATTTACTCACCACTTGTGTGTGTGTGACTGCAATTCAAAATTAAGAGATTCGTATTAACTGACCTTTCTGGTCAGCCAATCACAGAAGCACCACTCGATATCAACTCATTTTAACTCTTTACATCCAAAACTTTCCTCTCGCCATCACGGACTTCATTGCTGCAACTGGATAGGCTAGGTTCATCCCGCCCACTTCTATCACGAAAGTTTTCATCAAGATTTCAAGAAAAGATTATTCAAGATTTTTTTTATCGATTTTTAACTTTAAATCCTAAGTGTAATTTTATTCATATCAAAGTAATTCTTTTTATTATTAATCTATAATAGTTATATTTTTTTTTTTTTAATTCTAAATATAATTTTATTAAAAAGAACAATTGAAAATGTTTATGATGTCATCTGAAATGTCAAAAGAAGATAAAGATTGGAAAGAACTAAGTTCTCCCACCCAAGCCAATGCCAAAAAATTCGTCGCCAATATCTCCACGATGTTAATTCAAAACAATCAACATTTAAAAATTAACGTTTATTTTAAATCCATTCCTTAGATTTTTCAACAAAATCTACAAACAGAATGAGAAAGATTCAAAGTACAACACAAAATTAGTGCTAGATTCTCAGAATTACAAATATTAATTATGATAAAAAAAAGCAGAAATAATTAATTTTCTTTCTCAAAAAAGCTCCTCGGTCAAAAAAGAATAAGCTGGAGATACTTCGCGAAGTCGCGTTTTTATAGTCACGTACTTTTGCATGTTCTCAGATATTTACAAAGTTGTATAGAAACCATTCAAGTATTCTTGATAGTTTCACTCACATACAATAAACTATTCAATAATTCACTCACAGGGAGTTATAATATGGTTTGAAAATCTTTCAGTAAAATGAAAGAAAGGTTTAGTCCATATGGGAATGCGTTTTCAATAGCACGAGAAAAGCTTACACATTCTTTTAAAACGTTTATAGGAAAATGCAATTACTCCAAATGAAAATTTCGATCGAAAGTTTTTTACCTTTTTGTATCGTTGCATTTTTCGCTACTCTGATCAGTTTATTTATTTTCGATAAAAAACATTATGCAATAAATGAAGCCAACAGATTAAAAGTAAAGAAAGGTAAACAAGAAAAAAATACTTTCTTTCAAAATTTTTGCTGTTCAACGCGTCAACTAACAATATAAATATCAACTCTTTTGTAAAAAAGCTCAAATATGGAAATGAGTTGATTAAAAGTCAATTTTTTATCACGTAACTTCAAAACTAATGATATAGCCCTCAAAGATAGTCGTCATCTATTTAAAATCATTTTTAATGTATTTATTCAGTGTGTATGCAATTTGTTGTACTTTATGAAACGTATTTCATGTGAAAATATTGACAAACACTAGGATTACAAAATTGAGAGAATTTGCATACTTATCGGATTTCGTGAAAAGTACAGAAAAATGATAAACTAATGCCTCAAACTAATCCCGCAATTATTTCTAGGTGCGGTAATTTTTTGTCCATGAGTGTAACTATATTATGTAATGTATAATAATCATATAATGTAAATTAATAGAAAATATTATGTGTAAGAATATTCATAAAATGTAAAATAATAGTTATTAATATATAATAATAATATAATATAGCATAGTTTAATAGTAATTATTATACATAATAATATGCATATGTAATATAATAATAATTATTTTATATAATAATACTCATACAGAAAAACAGTAACAATCATAGATAAAAGATAATAATTTATAAAATAATAATTAAAATTGTTATTATTATAAATAAATAACATAATAATTATAAACAAAAATAATTACAATTATCTATATAAATAAAAATGTAAATGTGTGTGTTTGTTCAAAGCCGAAAATATCCGAAAGTACTTGACCATTTCCTCTGAAATTTTGAGATAACGTTGTATTTAAATCTGGTAGGGTTTTTATGCACTTAGTATATTATATATTTCGTAATTCACTCTAAATTTTTGAAATTAAATTTTTAAGTGATTTTCTGTACTATGACGTCATATGATGTCACGTTTCTCTCTGAATGCAAAAATTTATACTTTACATCAGGGGTGTCAAACTCAAAGGCTAACTTGGTCCAAATAAACAAGGGTTAACCTCAGGTCGGCCGCAAAAAAAAATCAATATTCATATAAATGATCAAATAATACATTATAATAAACAAATAATAGAGCAAGAAAAATTTGTTTACTTCCTGACATTTGACATCTCTTCTCTGCTATTATCTTTCCTCTTTCGGGAAAATTTTTGATATTTATTATATATATATTCTTGTGTGCCGATATACTGGCCGGGCTGCAAAAATGTTCTCAGTGCAGTGCCGGCTTAAGCTCATTTTGGTCCCTGAGTGCAGAAGATCTATAGGCCCCCTTGTCACTGGAGGATCGAAATTTACAACCAGAAAATCTGGTTAAGTCCAGCTTATTCGGGCCTCTGGGTGCCCGTCCCAAGCGCTCAATTGATAAACCGGCACTGTCTCACTGGGCTTCGAGTCTGACACTCTATTTTACACGCAGTATTTTCGGGATTGTTACATATTTTTACTAAAGTTATATTTATTGATTGCCATAGTTATCTTTTCTTTTCTTTCTTTTTCTTTTTTTTTTTTTTGTTTCTTCTTTGATACGTAATTAGGATTATTTTTCTAATAAATCATTTTTTTAAAATTATTCTTTCAATAACTCAAATCTTGTTTTGTAATTTTGGCAACAATCGGATAGCATTATCGCGAGATGCTTACGATTTTGCTTATCCATTACATCGGGTTTTTTTCTGTAATTGTAAGCTAAATTTGTTTCTCTTTATTAAGCGAAGAGGAAAATTATATTTTTGACAATAACATAAGACTGACCGTCTGAACTCCACAAATGAGTAGAGTTCCGATTGAAATGTTCCGCCTATTTTATCTATCTCCAGTAATCCTAAATTAAATCAATTATATAATTTTTATGTTTATTTTTTTTTTGGTATCTACGTTTTTTTTTCCGTTGACCATTTACCTCTAATCAAAAGACATCGCCAAATGCCGCGATAAGCATTCAGTGTTTGGAAACCGGGTTCAGTCCTAGGACAGGGAGGGTGAACCTTTTTTGAAAAGTGGGTCAAATTTTGTTCATTTTTTTTTTTTTTTAGTACTAGCTCGTGGGTCACTAATGCCCATTTTTACCAGAGTTAAGTTTTGAAAATTTTTATAACTGGGTATTTTTAAAAAACTAAACATCTTTAAAATTCAATATGCTTAATGGTTAAAATTGGTCGTGGTTTGACGATTTAAAAAAATCTTAGTGGGGTTAAAATTTTTAAGTGTTTGGTGCAGATGGTAATAAGTTTTTGAATGAACAAGGAGTAACTAAAATTACATACAATATATATTATGAAGTAGTATTTATTAGTATATATATATATATATATATACAGTCCCTGGCCAAATTATTAGACGCACTATAAGATTTTATGAAAAATATTAATTATCAGGTGATACTATACATGTTTTCGTATTTATCAGATAAAGTGTATGTTTTTTGGTTGTCCGTTTAATAATCTATTATTATCACAAATAAAACATCATTAAAGAAAAAAAAATTGTATTTATTGGCTCTTGAAAGAAAACAGGAACAAATATAATTAAGTATTAATATTTTGTTGAGCCACATTTCGCCGCTATGAGAACTTCAATTCTGCGCGGCGAGCTATCAATACAAGACTGTACTGTCTCCTGCATTTGATGATGATTCCATACGTGAATTATTCTTTCTAATAGCTGCGTTTTATTTGTAATTACATCTTTAGCCACTTCTCTTTTCATTAACTCCCAAATGTTTTCGATTGGGTTCATATCAGGGCTATTACCGGGCCAATCCAACAGAGGGATATTTTGTTCTGCCAAAAAGCTTTGATAGACCGAGGTGTATGGCAGGGAGCTCCATCTTGCATAAAAATGTATGATTTTCCATTTGAAACCATTCTTCCAGTTTCAGAATCAAGCGATTTTGCAAAACATCTTGTACTGGTCTTGCCGCATCATACCTTTAACCACGTACAGACGTCCAGTACCCTTTGCCACTGATGACTGACTAAATCGTTATTTTTGTAGGGTGTTTCACGATCTGAACAACACAGTCAGAATGAAACTTTTCTCCATGACGACGACGCACAAACTGAGTTTTGTTCTGCAAAATTTCAAATGCTCTTTCATCACTGAAGCAGACGTGTCAAAAATAAAAATAATAATAATAAATAAACATTTTGCTGTTCCTTCTGTAATAGAAAATGGTTAAACACTTTGTTTGTGAATAAATTATAACATACCGATCTCCAGAAGTACACATCTTTATCACGCCAGTGTTTGGCCCAATTCAGACGCTTTGCTTTTATTGCGGGGTTAACTCGGACTTCCTGGCGGGGCGGCAAGTCTTAAAATTTAAATCTTTTAATTTTCTTCGAACAGTGCGTTCAGAAGCATTCACATTAATATCTTGGAGTTGCGATTTTATCACTTTTGTGGTAGCAAATCTGTTTTCAAGGCAAATTTTCTTAAAAGATCTTTCTGACCTTGGGGGAAATAGGCTTTCTGCCGCATTTTCTTTCTTTTGGGGCTAAATTCTTCCCTGACTCAATTTTCTTCTTTATGCGTCGTACACTAGCTTCAGAAACTTTCAGCTTTCGTGATATTTCGCGGTCACAAGGGCCTTTATTTCTGCTTTCTTACATGGTAAGAGATCGCCTTTTTTACCCATGATGAAAGTGTACAAACTGATTATTTAAACACCGCACACGAAATAAACAAATAACTGCATAAAATAAAACTGCTAAATTAACAAACAAAGCACATTAACCCACAGAAACACGTCCGCAACTGAAGTATGCGTGAACGCGACTCGAGCAGGTTTTTGACTTGTTTACATTCGAGTGACAATTTATTAACTTTGTGTTGCCATGTGTGAATAATAAATACAAATTAAAAAAATAATAAATTTCCTTATTAAAAATCCATTGGGTCTATGTTTATATGTGAAAGTATTGCATATAAACTTATATAAAAACAATGAATTATTAAAAAACAGGAGTGCGTCTAATAATTTGGCCAGGGACTATATATATATATATATATATATATATATATATATATATATATATATATATATGATTATAACAAAATTTATTATAAAGTATTTAATGAGAAATCTGTTGCTGTTTATTTTCAAATAGTTTTTTAATCTACACTATTAAAATCCGATGTTAAGCAAACGTTTCTATCTATGTACCTATCTATGTGTGTCTATCTTCTCACGAACCGTACGACGCAAAAACTTGTCAAAGGTACCAAAAGATCGGGAAGGATTTGAGGAAGCCGATTTGACCATTTATATTTCGATATTTCAATTAGTTGAAAATATATTAATTTTAAAAAATTTTAAAAATTCAACTCAATATTCACCTGCATTGTTGTAACAACGTTATCGTTATGAGAAAACGACGCAATTTGGCGTGGAAAATCAATTTTCAGCAAAACTGGGTCTTGATTGTTACAACAATGCAGACGAATTGTGCTTTTATCGTTTCAATTAATATCTTTTCAAATAATTATAATTTAAGAAATTAAATGCTCAAAATGGATTCCTCGGATCATTTCCATCTTTTGGGTGTTTTTGGCGCATTTTGCGTTTACCGTTTCTTGCGAAGGTAGCCTTACCTAAATAGATACGTTTGTTTACGTATGAATTTAAGAACACGCATCCAAAAATAAGCAGTCGTTTCAATAGCTAACTGTAAGAATTTTTTGATTCGTTATTTAACAAAAATGGATATAAAAATTAAAAAAAAAAAAAAATTTAAAATTAAAGCTACATTGTTTTTTATTATTCTTTACAAAATTAGTTATTTAATAATAAATTCATATATGTCTGTTTTCTTGTGAATAAAACTGAATTAGCTTTGTAAATTATTAATCGAGAATAGAAATTAAAAAAAAAAAATATTTTAACTGAATGAAAAAAAAAGTTTTATGCTCGAAAACACCGTGCAACGTCGGGATGAATGAAGGGAAAAGAAATCTGTCTGACAGAAAAAAAAGTAGAAGAAATTTCAGAAAAGGGGATTTAGATGACATAAACATAGAAATCCCTCACATCCCTTTATACACACCTATAAGTGCTGGCATCCAAAGAGAAACGGAAAATTTCCATGTGGATAAAATTATACCCTCGGGAAAAAACGTGCAACGCCGGGCTAAGCCAGTACCTCCTAGATAGTAGGCCTGGCGACTGGTTTGTGACGTCACTACTAGTAGGAAGAGATCGTCCATCCTCTACGGAGCTTCTCTGATACATTTTTTTAAATACTTTTTGTTATTAAAACAAATATACTTACAGGAGATTTAAAAATTAGTAAATTAATCATTAAATTGTGTTTCATGTACATAAAACATAAGAATAAATATTAGTTTACCTATTTAAATAATAATTGCAAGTATATGATTATCGATGTATTTACTACGAACGCATTGCGATGAACACATTATAAACACATTTATTACATTGTAGCAAATTGTAAGAACCTTCTGTATTCGAATACGTATTTTTTACAAAACTATGCTTACTTCTTAGCTATAAAATTTATTTTCTTATTTTTTTCAGAATAGTTACAAATAGGAAATAAAATTAGAAATAGTTTTCAAAACAAAAAACGACATACAAATTTGAAAACAGTAACTTTATTGGTATCACACAAATACAATATAAAGTATTGTTAAATAAATTTCAAATATATATATTTGTAGATAAATTATACCTATATAATTATAGATCTATACAGGAAAATAAATACATACATAAAAATAGATTACACAGTTCACTTAGTTGTTTGCCAGTTACTTTTCTTTCTTTAAATTTTTAGTATTTTTTCCCCCAAAAGTAGTTATTCGATGTTTCTAATGTAGATTAAATATGTTTTAAAACTTAATTGGTATCAAATTAATAAACGAAAGCTTGCTGTCTGCAACAGCATGAAAAATTACCATTAACTAAGTTGACAAAAAAATTTTTTGTTAAACACATACATATCTGATTACACACAGATACATACATGAAATTAAATATACACACGGAAACAGATTACAGTTTATTTAGCAGTTTGTCAGTTACTTTGCATTGCTTAAAATGTTTCTATATTTTTCCTCTAACAATAGTAATTCAATTATGCATTGTTACAAATGTAGATTATATGTTTTAAAATTATTGGTATCATGCACAGTAATAAACAAAAAATTCACTCTTTGCTATAGCAGCATTAAAAATTACCAAAAAATAAAGTTCCTATAAATAACAATATAACAAGTTATCGTAAAATAAGTTATAATACGCCCATGCATAAAAATGTAATTCATTTAGTTAATAAAGTAGGTATTTTTTCGAGCAAATCAAAAAAAAAAAAAAAAAAAGAAAAGAAAAATCTATACTATAAAATTATAGATATATACAGGGAAATAAGTGCATACATAAAAATAGATTACACAATTTATTTAACTGTTGTCGTCACAGTTACTTTTCTTTCCTTAAATCTTTGGTACTTTTTCTCCCAAAAGTACTTATTCAGTTGTACGCTGTTACAAATGGGAATGAAATATGTTGTAAAACTTCATTAGTACCATGCATAGTAATAAACAAAGATTTACACACACACTCTTTGCAATAACAAGCATTAAAAATTACCAAAAATAAAGTTCCTACAAATAACAATATGACAAGTTATCGTAAAATAAGTTAAAAATATTTTTTAAATAAATCATACATGTATAAAAGCGTAGATATACACCTAAAAAAATAAATATATATAGAGAGAAAAATAATGCACCCGTATACATAAAAATAATGTACTTTATTTAACTAATAAAGTATGTATTTTTCTTTTCTTCATTTCAACTTTTTAATATCATTTTTTCCTTACAGTAGTTATTTAATAATGCATTTGTAGAAGTGAAGATAATATGCTTTAAAACTAGCTCAGAAGACTGATCATTTTTTGTTACAAGGTTCATCATATAAAAAATTCATTTGAATTTATCAAGCTAATTGATATTTCTGAAGCAATTTGACGTTGATTATTTTGTTTAAGAAACATATTTTCATAATCACTAGAAAGAAGTTTCTGAACTATTATATAGTTGTAGAGCACTGCTGTAACAACATCTGGAGAAGGGCACAATAAACTTCCTTTGTCTAAGTTACGTATTAAATCATAGTTAGAATTTAGTTCAAAAGATTTATTAAGAACAAGTGATTTGGAACAAAAGTCGCATTTTAATTTTTTAAGTGCTGCTCTAGCACAAACACCAGCTAAATATGTTAAAACAGGTAGATACGGCTGATCATCACGAAAATCTTTTTCAGATAGTGTAATATTAAAATTATGCAATACTGATGACTCTAAAGGATTTTCATTACACAAATATTCAAATTAATGTCTTTTAAGTTAAGCTGGCATATGTGTTTGAAACTAAAGTTAGAGGTAAAAAATTTTGCATTCTTAGTTTAGCTTCTACTTCATAAAGCTGTCAATTGATACTAAATATTGAGAACCTGAAAGTGTTCTATATTTCCCAAAACGACTTTCTAACGCATCTGTTCGAATTTTCCAGGAAGAAAATACTGAAATTTTAATTCGTTAATGCAATATTTTGACAGTTCAAGTAAAGCGTATGTGGTATGAATAAAAGCAAGATGTGTTTCTTTAGTAAGGGTGCCAGTAGTACAATTTTTTCCCTTCCATGAGTCTAACCATGACAAAATTTTATGCAAGAATTCCCATGTTTGGTTGTCCGGAGATAAAGTAATCGGTTGCTGATAAGGATCAAGCAAATGTTGTCCCTTTAAAGGTGTTTTAACATTAACTATTTTCCACCATGTACAAATTAAAGAAATAAAAATTGATGTTGTTTCATAACTAATTAATTTATGTTTGCTCTCTAATAGTTGAAGCCCCTGAATAACAAAATTATTAAATATCTTAAGCACAAGTTTCACATTTTGTTTTCAAGATTTGTAGGACATAAAGCCTTCAAAAGTTAAACCATAAGCAAACTTTACTAAATTATTACTTTCTATGTCACATAGTTGTTTAAGTGTAGAGAAATTTGCTTCTAATAATGGAAACTTATTATGATCTTCAAAATCTGGAAAATAAAAACATTGACCTGCATTTTTTCTGATTAATCCAATTGTTACGAATGCATTTAAAAATGTGCACTGAATCAATAACAAAAAATAAAGGATTGGAAGAATCAGAAGTATGTGGATATACAATGCTCAATTTGGAAGGAACAGAAAAGTTTGACATTGCTTTTCGATTTATAGAATTATTGTCAGAAACTACACCTATAACTTTGAATCCTATACCATCAAGTTCTACAATAGTTTTTAACAACAGCAAACAATTTTTCTCCATCGATTTTTTCACTGGCATTATATGAACTACTTCTTTAAGATGAGAAAGAAGACTTTGAATCATGAACACATATGCTGAAGTAGCAGCTTGTTCACTGTTATATGTCATCCCTAGAATATTACCCCCTTTAAAATCTAAATATGGCTTTAAATGGATTTCGTCAAGTATCAATATGACAGTTTTGTCAACAGATTTTAGGATATTTACTTTTTTATTCATGTATGCTAGAAAGTTTTCATTTGACTGTTCTGTTTGAGGGTTAGTTTTTAAAGATGTACAAATTTTGCGCTAAGTTCTGGGATGGGGAATATTGAGATATCCTGAATTTCTTAAAAATTTATAGACATGAGGTGATATGGATTGTAATATACAAAAAAAACCCATCATTTCAGAGGAATATCTAAAGAAAACTTGTTACTTGTTAAAAACTTGAATTGGTCAATTAAGAAATGGAGTGCAATTTTTATCATCATCTAAATCTGAAAACATACTTTCTAAAAGATTAACAATAAAACCAAATGCTGTAGGAAAATCATGGGAGCTTTTAATTTCTATTATGAGGGCCAGTTCGTGTAATATTTCATTTACAACAATAGTATTATTAACTTTTACACAGGAAATTTATACTTACCAAGTTAAATAAAGCATTTTAATGGACCTCTCTGGAACTCTTTTAAGAAAGCCAACAGCACTCAGCAATGGGTAGATGCAGCCCACACACATTAGAATTTAAATCTGATTATATGTCACACTCAACCGTAACATTTGGCGTCAGCGACAGGACGGGTGCTTTGGAGAAGAATTGAACTTAGAAATGGCTCTAAAAATGAACTGAAAGCGAAGAGGAAAGGTCTTAGCCAAGCCTTCACCTATAACGTAAGAAAAATTGAAAATGAACCGAATAAAGGAAATGCGGATCGAAAAGAACTCTCTGTATTAAGAACTCAAAAATAGCTGATAAGTTCCAGAGATTAGACAACTGCCAATTACTACTATCGGAGGAATTACTGAAAGCGGAAAATGGCGAAAAATTCTTTTCTGAAGATTTCGAAGAAGCTGAAACTTATAGAAACAGATATCTGGAAAACTGTTTTAGAATTCAGAATAGAGTTTACAAGAAAATGCTGGACCGAGTGAAGCTGAAAAAAGGAAATCACATTATCAAAGATAGAATTGAAAAAATTTAATGGTGAACCAAAATAATTTCTTGCCTTTTGGAGCCAGTTCAAGAAAATACATGAGGACAATTCAATTGCTGAGGAAGACAAGATGCAGTATTTACTACAATCTGTTGAACCTCACTCTAAAGCTGAAAAGATTGGTCCTTAGTTTCCCGGCTACTGCGACTAACTATTCGAAAGCAATAGAAGAGCGGTGGTTCAAATTTATGTGGGAGACCTTCTAGGACTAGTAATGAAAAATGCAGTAAAAGGACGGTCCAAGACAGACCTGACATATCTGTATGATGAATTAGAAGGAAAACTACGTGCTTTTTTTTTTTTAGAGAGCATGGAAAAACTCAAGAGAGAAGTATAAAAGATTTCCTGATACACTGTTAGTCGAGAGCTGCCTTCCCGAAGGAACACTGCTAGCCTGGGAAAGAAGCCGGAACCATGAATCGACACAGAACACTCGCTCGTTAGAGCATTTGATAATTTTTTGCAAAGAGGTGCAAGGAGATGGTGCAACTCTCCCGAACTGGATTTGGGGACCTCAACATAATTTCCGAAAGAACAAAGCTTCCGTTGAATGTGTAATGCAGAGTGAGCTAACAACCGCCTCGACCTTGGTAAGCCTGGATTCAAGTAAGCGACCTCTTTGTATTTTTGTGATAAGAAACATTCGAGTGAGAAATGCTTTGCTGCGAAGAAAATGTCCTTAAATGATAAACAAAGAATATTGTTAAAAAAGGTGCATGTTTTTATACCTGTTTGAAAAAGGCTAGACATTTAAGGTATCCGACTACTTGCGACAATTTTTTGAAAAAATAGAAATATGGGAATTTTTCTGTGATTTTTAGATTTATTTAGTATATTTTAAAGAAAAAATCCTAAAATTGAAAGCAGAAAAAAAAAAATTTATTATTAAAATGGGAAAAAACTGGTAAAAATGTAAAAAAAAATTACTTAAACGGGGCCCGCTCTGTACAAAGATTTTATGAACAAATTCTCAATTTTCAATTTTGATGTGTTACTTTATTGTTCATGTTTGAAATGACCTTCAGAATAAGCGATATTTTAATTTTCACAAAAACTAGAGCACTTTATCTTAGTGATTATATGAAATTACTTAAAAAGACAGTGATAATATTCACATAAAGGACTGTAAATTTTGAAATAAAACTGTGATTGATAAATCTGAAGGTCAAAACACTTCTACTGTTATACAAAACATACACAAAAAATTTCAGCAAATTATTTTCAAAACTTTTTGAGCAATCGCTGTCCCCGTTTGAACTTTTCTCAAAATACACATTTCGAGTAAAACGCATTTTTAAAGTTTGACATCTTATGTAAAAAGTAAGGGCATCTGTTTTTACTAAAACACTTGTAGTTTTTGTTCTAGTGAATGGAAAATAAAATACTTGGTACTTTTATTAAGCTAATTGGATGGCCTATAAAATAAAATCATAAGCAAAATTTGTCAATTTTTGAAAAAAAAAATCATGATTTTAGGGTAATCGGATACCTTAAGTAAATTTTGTACTTTAAAAAATAATATAGACTGTACTCACAATGTAATAATTCTCATTTTGAAATAATGTGTTCTAAATTAGAAAATGAAAATGTTAGATCCGAGTTCCCTCTCTAATTGTGGCAGAAGCGACGCGGTGTTTTTACAAACTCTTAGTTTTATTGTCAAGTTACAAGGGGTGAAAAAAAGGGTCCGAGCTCTTATTGACTCTGGTAGTCAGAGCAGTTACATAAGCGAAAGACTCGTAAATCAGTCGGTGGTCCAACCCCTTAGAACAGAAACCGTAAACCACGCGCTTTTCGAAATGAAACTAACCTTAAGCCACACCGGGTGTTTTCTGTTAAGGTTATCGAACTGCGGGGAATGTACACGTGCAACTTTGAGGTGCTTTCTGAAAGAAAGATTTGTGGTTTAGTCCTAAGATCAATGATCAAAGGATTTTGAAGGAGCTAAGGGGAAATAAGATACATTTAACTGATTCTTCTTGTGAAGGGGAGTGGAAATAGATCTTTTAATAAGGGCCGATGTTATATGAGAAAACTGTTGACAAGAGAAATGTAGTCACCTTATATTCTGGCTTAACAGCTGTTGAAAGTAAATTGGCCTGGACAGTATTTGGAAAACAGAAATTTTGTGGAAAGGATAAATTTACAACATTGTCAATGCACGTGGGAAATATTCCCTTGAAAAATCTGTGGGAGCTGAAGTTTTAGGAATAACTGACCCCACACACACAGGAACTGTTAAAGAAAGAGAAGACTTATCTGGTTTTAGAGAAAAATGAGAATTCTCACCGAAGGGAGATATGAAGTAGAGCTTCCATGGAAAAGTAATTTAATGAACTTATGTGATAATAAGGAATGAACTTGGGAATGACATGAAAAAATGATTAACAAATTAAAATGTGGTAATTTTTTGATGATTATCAAAACATCTTCAGGGAATGGGAATCTATGAATATAACTGAGCGCGTGCCTGAAATAGAATTAAAAAATAAGTGTCATTATCTACCCCAGTAATAAAATTAAAAAGCCATACAACAAAAGTTCAGCCCGTTTTTGATGCTTCTGCTTCTTAGAGAGGGAAACTCTCTTTGAATGAATATCTACATAAAGAGATTAATTTGCTAGAAATGATTCCCGATATTCTTGATCGTTTCAGAATGTTTCAATCGGAATTAGTGCCGATATAGAAAAGGCATTTTTAATGCTATCTGTTACTCTAAACACAGGGATTTCCTTAGATTTTTTCCCGGGTTCGGAAGGACAAGAAATTTATAAGCATTGCCGAGTTGTGTTTGGGGTGTGTTCTACTCCATATCTATTGAACATATCCTTAATACATCTTTTGGAAAATTGTCCTGCTGAATTAAAGAAATTGCTCAGAAAATGAAACGATCCTTTTATGTAGACGATTTTGTATGTGGAGTTTATAACACTAGAGAACTGGAACACTTCATTGAACTAGTAAAATGTACTATGAATAAAGGATTTTTTTTTAATTTGCTTGATTTTGAAAGAAATGTTAATTGTAAAAATGTTGACAAGCATTCAGGAGATACCTCAGTTTTGGGGATAATAGGGAATTTGGATAGTGATGTTCTGAAATGCTGCACGGATTTAGAACTGTTAACCTGTGAAGTGAGAATAACTAAGAGATTAATTTTATCAGTTGTGTAAAAGATTTTTGATCCTATTGGCTTGTTAACATCGACAGCATTGCTTTCTAAACTACTATTGCAGAATTTATGGAAATTGAAAATTTCTTGGGACCTGAATTACCTCCCAATTGTAAAAAGAATTTTTAGCATGGTTTAAAGATACTTCTGTTTTGAAAAATGTTAATATTCCTCGTCATTTTAACCTGCAGCCCCGCAAGCGGCCCACTGAGCCTTTTAAGTGGCCCGGTCATGGTTCATTGCTCTGAGAAATTTAAAAACATTGTATTAAAATTTTGGTGGGAAATTCTTTGCCAAAGAAATCAAATATATCAAACTTGTGTTTTGTTTTCGGTGTCGTACGGGTACGAATTGATATTATTTTTCTATTTGGAACCGGTACGGTTAGTGATAACAGACAGCAGTGGAGTAGTGACAATTTTATAGGTGGAACTAATCTTTAACTATCTTTCATATCTTGCAAATGAAAAATATTTAAAAAAAAAATCATTTCAAGACAATTGGGAGGTTGACTATTTTGCAGTGAAAAACAAGCATGGATCAGTAACTGTTTGATTTGTTACAAAAGTGCTGCATTTAAAATTACCAATAATCAGGAATCTCATTCAATGATACTTTTCCTCGAAGATCTCTTTCAAGAGGTGATAAATAGGCTTTCTTGAATAATCTTTGCAACAGCAACAAAGTGTTTTGTCAGTGGTAATATGACATCGGGGTAGCAAAAACATCCTATGAAGATTGTTATATTATTGGTAATCATATGAAACCGATTACTGATGAAGAAATTAAGAAGGAGTGTTTCTTAAATGCTTCTAATTTAGTGTTAGTGACAAAAATAAAAAATACAAAAAATAATTAAAAAGGCAGAGCAGGAGTTTTAATATTTAGATCAATTTTACGCATTTTAAATTTCCAATGTCATAATGGTCTTAAAGCATTTCTCCCCCTCCCCTCCCATTTATCCTCATGTTGCGGGAAATTACTAACATATGCATGCGGCCCGCATGAAATAGCTGATATATGCATGCAGCCCAGTAGAAAAAAGGTTGAGTACCCCTGTTTTAACCTATGTTCAACATTTAAATGCCCTTTATTCAGGTTTTGAAACTAGGTTTGAGAATGTTTTGAGTATGGTAATATCACAGTAGGTAATGTATTCACGTTGTCACGTTAAAAAAATGTCTGATTAACAAAGGAACTGATTTTATTAGCTCTAACGAAGATCTTAAAGTAAAGTTTAGAAACGAATGTCAGCAATTTTGGCTTTAAAAATGAATACCTGTTACTTATTCCGAATTATGAAACATCTCAAGAAAGTTTTAATTGATTTTCCAGAGAGAGAAGTTTCAGCGCGCTTGTCAATCTTCAAAATAAAAACAGAAATAAAAACTACTAACCGAGGAGATTTAGGGTTAAACCTGAAAAGATTAAAGTCAAATGTTGAAAATTTATTACTAAGCAATAGTATCATTCCTCTCATTAAAAACATTTGTCATTTTATGTAACAAGTATTTCATATATTAATTAAATTTTAATTTAATTAATTTACATGTTTCTTAAGTTTTGAATACTCTACTTAACTACAGTTATATAGAAACATAACACTTTTAAAGTAAGTAGTGTTATACCAGCTGTCAAAAAACATTTAAGTTGATATATTTGCAAAACTTATTATTAGGTAAGTAGGGGTCTACACAAAACCGAAAAACATGGCAAGGGGTCTATGAGACAAAAAAGTTTGGGAACCTCTGGTGTACAATGATAATGAAGCTAATTTCAAAGGTGCTGTCCGGCAATTCAAAAACCTGAACTGGATAAAGATTAAACGGGAAACACAGAGATTCAAAGCACAAAATGTAAGTTTCCATCCTCCCACTGCAGCTTGGTGGGAAAGGCTCATAAGAGTGTTTAAAGATCTCTTAAAACGCACGTTAGGGAATGCAGTCTTAACGTACGAAGAGCTTCTCACCGTTTTATGTGAATGTGAATCAATTGTTAACATTCGTCCTTTGGCATATGTGTCTGAGGACTCGGATGACCTAGTACCTTTGACACCTGCAATATTCATGATGAGCAATTCATCCCTGGATGTGGCAGATTTAGATCTGAGTGATTTTGCGAAATTTCAGAAAAGGGTCAAATTTCGAGCGAGGCTTTTGAAAGATCTAAGACGAAGGTTTTCGTAAAGGAATATATAGGGTTATTAGTGCAAAAGGCTCATAAGATGACTCGAGCCTTTAAAGTTGGTGAGATTGTTCTCATCGAAAATCCTAATAACAGGCTCTACTGGCCTTTAGGCAAAATTATTGAGTTGATTCCTAAAAGAGACCGAGAAGTACGCATCCTAAAGTTGAGCTGCTGCAATTCTGAATCATCCATCCTATCCAGAGAGTTTTTCCATTGGAAATTCAATATGCTGAAACGGCAGGAGTCTAATGATGTTCCATTCGATGCTGAAGCACTTGAAATTCTTTCTGCTAACGTTGATGTCTCTGAAAGTGCAATGATACTTGTAGATGCTCCTCTAATATGCCTAAGGAGTCGAAATATGGACGTACTATCCAGAGACCTAGGAGACTAAAGGTTTTCAATGACACTACTGTTTTTTGAACCTGAATAGACTCAAAAGGGGGAAGGATGTTATGTTCCAACCCGGGACTCATCAACCACTAGGCCATGTGTGTTCTTCTCCCTTGCGTGAGGGGAGAAACTGCTCAACTCCCGTCGAGGGGAGTGTTAATTATTACCTTTTTTCTCTCTTTCACCCACTACTCACGTGGGAGTTAGCACAAAGCGATGACCAAGTCTGCAGATTTATGGCACCCGATTCATCTAATTTTCGCGTTTTCTGCTACAGATTTACAGTGCAATTACTAGCTGTACGTGGTAACCCAGCTTAAGAAAGAACTTAAAATTCTATCGGAGCATAAGGCGATGGCCAAGTCTCCAGATCAGAATGTTCTTCAGAACATTTGCATTCGAAGCGTTCAGACAGTACTTCGTTATAATATCATTTTATTAAGCATAAAGGGGACAACGTTATCTCACAACAGCAACAACACAAGCAATCATATACAGTTACAATACACAGTTAACACAAGTACACATTCACAGTTACAGTTATCATTACATCCCCCTTTAAGTTATTAATCATATAACATAGTTATTCAAATAAGATGGTGGTTTACAAACACGGTTACTTCTTCTTTGGACATCACAATCTGACTCGTTACAGTTCTGTATATTTTGAGGATTTGCAATTACTTCTGAATCAGAATTGAAAGTATTTATGTCATTGGGATCTGTTTCTATATTAAAGGGTGTGCTTGATTTTCTTATATGTTTTCTATTACGTCTTAAAATATTGCCAGACTGATTTTTAACAAAATATGACCTAGGATGTAATTTATGCTTTGAAACTATTTTTAGCCGGTTCCCCAGTTTTGTTTTTAAAATTTAGAGTCTTCTGACATTATCTTCTGGCTCAAGTTCAGGTAATGGATGAGCAGTTTTATCATAACGTATCTTTTGAACGTTTTTGCCTTTTTATTAACTTTTCTCGAATGTTATTAAATAATTCAGCATTTAACAATTTATTCGCGAAATTTGTAATTTTGTTTTTAATCTACGATTAAACATCATTTGAGCAGGAGATAGGTCTAGACCTGATATTGGGGTGTTTCTATACTCCATTAAACCTACTAAATAATATCGTCTATCTTCCCTTGCCTTTTTCATAATGCTTTTAGAAATTCCTACTGCTTTTTCAACCATATCATTACTTGGGAGTAATGAGGACTAATGAATGCATAATTAAAATCCCAATCATTTGCAAACTTTTTATAAATATAACTATTAAATGGTATATTATCTGACACTACAATATTTGGAACGCCAAATCTAGAAAAATTGTTTTAAGTTTAACTATTACCTCATCTGCACTCTTACTTACAAGTTCAGCAATTTCAATCCATTTTGAATAATAACCTATTACAACTAGATAACTTGTCTTACCCAAGTCCATTATATCAACTCCTATCTTTTCAAATGGTCTATAGGGAACTGTATGAGGTTTTAATGGCTCTTTACTGTTAGCTTTTTTAAATTTTTCACATATTACACATTGTGATACTAATATTTCTATGTCAGAGTTCATCCCTGGCCAATACATTATTTCTCTAGCTCTTTTCTTGCCTTTCTCTATCCCAAAGTGTGCCTCATGAATTAGTTTGTAGCATATCTTTTCTCAAACTATAAGGTACAATTAGTTTTTGTGGAGACCCCTCTGGGTCTCACCTTGAACACCAAGATTAATTTGAGGCAAGAAACCACTAAGAAACCATTTTGAATAATAATAATATTTATTTATTATTATAATTTTCTCAAAAAAAAAATCTCTGATAACATATAATAATATTATGTTACGTCACTTAAAGGGATTTGCCTTTATATTAAATTAAATTACTAAGAATGCAATTAATTAATAATTAAGCTCAAGCTCAAGTAAGGTTTACCGAAATAGGAGATCCGAGAAATACACGTACTTGAATTCTTAACTTTCATTAACTTTAACTAAGTTGCTTAAACTGACGCTTATTTTTAAGCGTACGTAAATTATATTTACCGCTGGCTTATATCAGCTTTCTGGTATGTCTAGCAGCACGACGTCTTCACGAATCTAATCTCCTTGAATCTTCTAGTAATGCGTTTAAAGTTGCTGGCTCAATAGCCTTCCATCATCTCTTTGCTATCTCGCAACGCTCGACTTAAATACCTTATCTAATTTAAATATCCCGTTCATCTTTTTTGGAGTTGATTGGAAATAAACGCGAATTTATATTCCCCCAAAAGACGCCTAAGAAGATTAGTGGAAAGGTTCCGTACAGATTCGTTACAGTTTTTCATTGCTAAATAACAACCCTTCTTGAATATAAATGTTATTTTTAATTTTTATAATATGTTTTTACACTATTGTCTACATTTTTGTAAGATTTAGGCCAGCCCTCTTTGATATATTTAACAACTATTTGTAGTTCTGGATCTAACTCAGTTTATTTTTAAAATTGTACACGTCTTTTTCACTCATGGGTAAATGTTTTGAAATAGTATGCACAATATTTAGCACTTCAGGATCATCCCTTACAGTTTCACTAACAGGAAATGCTCGTGATAAAGTATCAGCGAGAAATATTTGATTACCAGGTACATAATTTATTTCAAAATCATACTTTAATAATTTTAAAATCATTCTTTGCATTCTAGAAGATATTTTATGCAAGGTTTCTTAACAATTGTCATTAAGGGCTTATGGTCACTCTGTACAACAACTTAACGTCCATATACAAAATTACGGTATTTCTCAAATGAGAAAAAACAATTGCCAATAATTCTTTCTCAATCTGTACATAATTTTTCTCACTGTTTGTTAAACTACGTGAGACAAATGATACCGGTTGATCTTTTTGGATTAAACAGGATCCTAGCCCATCTTTTTGAATTATCACATTGTATTACTATTTCATCATTAACACTAAAAACTTTTAAAATTGAAGTTTTAGCTAACAATTCTTTAATGTTTACAAAGGACAATTCTTGTTCTTTTCCCCAATTAAATTCTACATTTTCATGAATGATTTTCTCTTAATAGAGCAGTAACTTTAGATACATTGGGTATAAATTTTGAAAGAAAAATCATCATGCCCAACAATCTCAATAACTTCAGTTTTTGATTTTGCTGTTGGCATGTCAACAATTGCTTTTATGGGATCTGGATCAGGTTTTATACCTGATTTAGATTTAATTTGACCCACATATTTTACTTCAAACACCCTATATTGTAGTTTATCTGGATTAAACTTTATATTTAACAATTTGGCTCTTTCAAGAACTCTAGACATAATTGCATCATGTGAATCCTCATCACATCCTGCAACAATTATGTCATCAAAATAAATCTCTACTCCCTCAATATCTCCAAAAGCTTTTTGATTTCTTTTCTGAAATACCCCAGGTGCAGAAACTATACCAAATGGCATTTTGTTGAATTTGTACCTTCAAAAGGTGTATTAAATGTACAAATTTCAGAGCTAACTTCATCTAAAGGTACATGCCAAAAACCATCTTTCAAATCTACAACTGAAAATATTTTTCTTACCCTCTAATGTACTAATGATATCATCTATACAAGGAATTTGATAATGTTCTCTTTTAATTACTTTGTTAAGATCTCTAGGGTCTAAGCATAATCTTAAATTTCAGTGGGTTTTCTACAATGACTAAACTTTGCACCCAATCAGTTGGCTTATTAACTTTTGACACTATTCCTTCTTTTTCTAATCTATCTAAAGTACTTTTTAATTTTGGCTGCAAAGCCAGAGGAATACGTCTTGGTGGGTGAATTACTGGTACAGCATTATCCTTTAAAGTAATGTGATATGGTTCATTTGGAGACTCTCCTACCCATTAAATACATCTTTATATTGCTTAATTAACTCATTTTTACATATACTACATTCAGTAGCATCAATTCTCTCAATAAGTTTTAATTCCTTACAACCCCTTAATCCTAATATTGGTTTGGATTTTACATTTACTACATAGAAAGGCAAAGAAACATTTTTGAGTTTATCAGTAGAACAATTAATTATAAGGGAACCATTTGGCTTTAAATTAAAATTACCATATGTAGTTAGAGATATATTAGTTTTACTAAGTTTTGGATTAACTTTAAACATACTCAAAATATACAGTGGTAAAATATTTACTTCAGCTCCAGCATCCAGTTTAAAATTTACATCAAAACACTTATTATTTACATCTAATGAAACATTTTTTAAACCAAGTTGTTTCGCTTACCATTTCTACATTCATAAAATTAGAGTCTGTACTATTTTTCATTGCCCATTTAGTTTCATTTTCATTCACAAAATCAACATAAACCAGTTTATCTTCAGAAACGTTCATTTTAATGAATGTTCTTTGTACTCTGGAAACATTTAGCAGCAAAATGGGTTTTCTTCTTGCACTTGGCACAAATTTTCCCGAACGCTGGACACTCTCGAGGCTTGTGTTTTCGTCCACACTTTTTCCAGTTGTATTGGGTTTTAGGCTTGTTTTGATTCTCCCCACGAAGTTTATTGTGGCTGCATCGTACTTCATATTTCGGATTTGTTCCCGGCTCGCTTTAGCTGCCCGGACGATTTCGATTGCTTTTTCTACGTTGAGGTTATTTTCTCGCAGGAGTCGTTCTTGTAACCCACTGTCTTTAATTCCTAGGACGATGCGGTCTCGAATGAATAATTTTTTTTTTGCTCTGCAAACTCGCACGTGGATACTAGGGTCTTTAGCTGAGTGACATATGTCTCAATTGTTTGGCCCTCAGTTGGACACATGAAAAAAATTTATAACGCTCATAAACAACATTCTGTTGTGGTGAGCAATATTCTTCAAATTTTGAAGAACTTCCGAAAAATTCGCTTTCGATTCTAACTTGAAGGTGTTGTATATTTCAAGTCCTTCACCGCCCGCCCAATAAGTTCAACAGGATTGCAATTTTAATTTTTATCTGTTCGATCGTCTTTTTTCTGTTGCAAGCAGATAATTCTCCAGTTCTTGCCTCCATTTTCGCCATTTTTCTTTCACATTTCCCAGCGAAAATTGCAGCGGGCTGGGGTCGGAAGGCTTCCATAACACACGTGGATATCTTTTCAATCCGATATAATCGCTTAAACTCCTGTCACCATGTTATGTTTATTAGTTTCAAAATGTTCTTCAGAACATTTGCTCTCAAACAGTTCTTGGTTATAATATCATTTTATTAAGCATGAGGTGACAACGTCATCTCACAACAGCAACAACACACGCAATCATATGCAGCTGCAATACACAGTTAACACAAGTACACATTCACAGTTACAGTTATCATGACTGTTATCACTGTACGGAATAGAACTGAACGTGGGGGGTGCCTTGTAAACTGTGCATAAGAAGTGCTCGTAATAAAAATTAACTATATTTTTTTTTTTTTTACACGCGCCTTAAATTGCGAGCCAAAAATTGCTAATATCGAGAACACAACAGGCATGGCGCCTCATAAGGTGAAACAGAGGGTACGATTCGAGTGCTATGGATAATACTTTTGCTAAGCAAGGATAATATATATATATATATATATATATATATATAGCCTTTGTTGCTCCATATCCCACAAAACCAAAACTGAACTCAAGTGCTATGGAAATCTCTTTCTAAAAACATAACCTTACAAAAGTGCATTTTGTCCGAAAAAGTGCTTTAAATGTGGTTATTTGCTCTGGTTCGTCGATTTTTTCAACAAAATGTGAGTGAAATTAAACACTTTGATATTTTGTAAACACTTTGCTTTATTTCAAAAACTACATACTTTCATATACATTTGTTGTCATTTGCGTAAATTTGAAACCGTAATGATAAAACTGAAGGTTATAGACGGTGTTTTAAATTGCTTTTGTGTTAATGCAGTGCTTGAAAAATATAGATAGAATATAAGTAATCCACACAAATTAGAAAATCTTAATAAACCCGCTTAAACAAACAAGTGGTTGCCTAGAAATTGTGAGTCAATTAAACAGCTTGTGTGGATCATGGGTTCCCCATCATTGTCCTAGGAGAACCCACTTACACTAGCTAGAAAAAGTTTGCGTTCACGTACTATTGCTTACAAAAACGACGCAAAAAATATTTATAAACTAGAATTTAAAAAAATAATTTAATTATATTTTATTAAATTTATTTTAAGTATTGAGAATAACAAAAAGTAAATTTGGTTTGCTTTCATAGCTTTTAAAATAAAGACAGATTTGTAGCGATACCTACAGAAATCAAGTAGAAAAGGTCTACGTTCACTGTTTTAGTAGAAACTATAAAAATATTTAAAAGGATAATGAGCTATTTAATACCTGGTTGGATAACCCGTCTTTCGAGAACCTCCTGAAGTCGTTTCGGGATTGAATTAATAAGTTTAGTTGTTTCTTCAGCGCTTATCTTCTCCCATTCGTCCTTTAGAGCACTCTTCAGCATATCCTTGCTAGATAGTGTGGTTGACGAATCTTACGCTCCAACAAACCCATAGGTGTTCTATAGCAGTGCTCAGCAACCTTTTATCGCCGCGGATCGGTCAACGTTTGTTAATTTTACCGCGGCCCGCTTAGGGGAGGATGTTGATTGTTTATATTTTAGACTATTTTGATTTAATAATTTTAATTTATATATAATTGTGTTTAATCGTGACTTCTGAATAAAATATGGTTACACAAAAAATGAATATAAAGTGATTCTACAAAAGGAATATTAAGAGATTTTCATAAAAAGTAGCCCAAACCAAAGAAAAATATACCATAGAAAATGAAAGAGAAATAATTTTATGTTTCTTGTGTGTGCGGACCGCTAGTATTTGATCAACGGACCGGGGGTTGCGGAACATTGTCCTATAGCAGTGCTCCGCAACCCTTTTATTGCTGCGGACCGGGCAACGTTTGATAATTTTACCGCAGCCCGCTGAAGGTGGAACACGTTGATTGTTTATATTTTTAGATTGTTTTGATTTAACAATTTTAATTTAACAATTTTAATTTAGTTACATTTAAATATGCCTTCAGAATAAAATATAGCTACACCAAAAATGAATAAGTGATTTAACATGGAATATAAATTGATTTCCATGGAAAGTTGCGCAAATCCGAGAGAAATACACCACTTTAAATAAAATGGCAATAGTTTAATGTTCTTTAGGCGGTCCGACACCATTTTATCCGCGGACCGGGGCTACGGATCACTGTTCTATAGGATTCAGATCAGATGACTGTGGGGACGCGTGCAGTTGATTTGGGACATTATACAATAGCCAAAGCTTCACAATCTCAGCGGTATGCTTAGGATCGTTGTCATGTTGGAAGCGAAATGACGATCAAGGCCGAGTTTGAGTGGCACTTTCCTTTAAATTTTGTTTTAGGACATCGAGGTAATCATATCTGATCATAATTGATTCGATATAATTCAACTTGCCAACACCAGTGCTCGCCATGCACTCCCATGCCATAACTCCACCACCGCCGTACTTCACCGTTGGTACTAAGTGCTCTTTTTGAAGAGCTGTACAAGGTTATATGCATACCAATTTATGACCTTTTATGCCAAAGATGTAATATTTGCTTCATTGGAGAATATCACAGTCCTCCAGAACTCGAAAGCATGGGTATATGCTCTTTTGCAAAAGCTATTCGTTGGTCTTTGAAATATAAGGCTTTCTACGAGCCACTCGACTACAGTATCCGGCCTTTTCAAGATTTTTTCTTGCCGTATCCACACAAATGTTTTTGTTAAACTTCTCATAAATGTCTTTTGCTATTTGAGTTCCAGTCAAACGTGGTTTTTTTCACCATGCATAGCATACTTCGTTTTCTCTGATTGTGAGTTTAGATGGACAACCTGAACAAGGTTTCGATGTGTAAATTCCTGCAGTTTTAAAAGTTATTAATAACACGTTAGATAGATTAATGCTGCCATTCAATGGATATGGTTATATCCCGATGACTTTTCCATCTTTCCACATTTTCATTACGATTTTAAGCTCACTCTGATACTAATTTCCTTCTTTTTATTTTCCATGTCATTGAAAAAATTGCTTCTTACCTCACAAAAATATAAAAATTATTGCGTAACAACTTTCTTAAGCTATTTTACTTGATAACTGAATGCAAAAACTCTATTAACCTATAACGCCTGTTGATAAAAATTTCAGAAATCATGAATATTCAAATGGTGAACGCAGACTTTTTCTGCCTACTATTTGAGTGCTTTCTACAAAAAACCCGCTATCTTACGTAGTTTTAATTCAAAACTAATTAATTCATGCATTCTCAACATTGAAATAATAGTAAACAAATTCATAACATTTTGTTAGAAAAAAATTATATTTCTATTGAATTTTGCCTTTGCTCTATGAGTTATGGGTGAACGCAGACTTTTTCTAGCTAGTGTATATCGCCAAATTTTTTTTTGGTGAAATTAATCGACGAGGTTTTTAATAATAATGTTTTTTTTTTTCTCTGTTTTAGACATTTTTTTTATTTTCCTTTGATGTTACTATTGATTTTTTGCGTCACCAAATATTGATTCTTATTTTGCTTTTGATAGCTTTTCAAGATATAAGTTTATGGTATAACTTTCTTAAACATATTCCATTAGTAATTTGTTAAGAGAATACTTGAAGTTATTACAGTTTGGGTACTTTTTATATTAACCCAACAATCACAAACTCTATTAATAAATCGCCAAGTTGGGATTCTCAATTTCTTATATATCATACATGTTGAATTGGCACTCATGTGTTTAGTTTTATATAATGTACCCAATAAGTTGCGATAATACATAAGTAACACAATTTGCTTTCGTCAGGGCATATCAACCGCTTTATCAGCGGGATCAATGATACGGTCCTCCCAAGCTACAGAGGCTCCAAGACCTGTTACTACAATCCCACTAACATGGCGCTCATATCTGAAAAAGGGCCTCAAAATTTTTAGTACTGGGCCCACTCGGAGCTGTTTCATATTGGTTTTGTTTAACCTTTATTCTTTTTAAGTGCGGTCAATCAGCTTCTGCGCAGAAAATCGAACTTAGGTCATCATACTGGCCAAGCAACAGCAGTGCAAGGGTAATTGCACATCAAACTGAAATAGGCATCAGCAAAACAGACAAATGGCTCAAATACGTTTTGAGGAAGCAGGTTGTCACTAGATTTTAATTATTTTTAAATCATGCCTTCGCATTGATAAAGATAGTTCAGCTCTTTTTATGTCTTATTTACGTTCTTATTGTAGTTCGTTTTTACTTTATTTTTAGCCTCGGGTTATCTGCTTGTGCTAATTTTTATGCATTAAACACTAATTTTAATTCTGTACGCTGTGGATTTTTCTGCAAAACAGTTAAAATTTCTGTAAGTTTAGACGATATTATTAGATTGTGTGCACAAGATCAATTTAGAGTGATTTCAAAATCACGCCACAAACCAGTAGCTTACTGATTGAAATTTTCTGCCTATTTTATTTTCTCCAGTAATTCTAAATTAAATAATTCAATATATGATTATTTTTTGGTACTTACCGTGTTTTTTCTGTTGAACATCTACCTCAAATCAAAAGACGTCAAATGCTGCAGTATGCATTCAATAATGGGAAACTGGTCTGTGCATGTTGGAACACAATATTTTCTGCACTTGGCAACATCTTCATTTTTGGCGAAATTATCGAAATTTTAATGGGTTTTCCCTTTGTTTTGACAATTTTTTAAATTTCAATTGATATTACTGTAGAAATACAAATAGCAAAATTAAGATTTTCTGACATGTATTATGGATTTGCTTGGAACTGTTTGTGGTGATTTAATCAAAATATTAAACCTTATTTTGTTTTCAGTAGCTTTTAAGATTTAAGTTCACTGTAGCATTCTGATAGGCTTTACGGCTTTGCTTATATATTATAAACATACTTTTCATGTAATTTTATGCTAAATTGATTTGCCTCCTTGGTAAGCAAAGATTGTAATAATTTTTAACTATGCCTTCATATTGATAAAGTTAGCTCAGTTCTTTTTAAGTAGTACATCCACCTCTTTTTCCCATAATACACTTGTTCCTTAGAAAACCCTGCAAAAAATCGTTTAGAAAATATTTCCCCCTAAACCATAATAAAAAGTAATAATGAAAACCATGTTACATATTTATAAAACAATTCATTTTTATTACAAAAAAAATTAAAATTAGTGTTTTTATGTTATTAAATTTTTTACCATCACCTTCATTTGATGGTTATAATTTCAAACACACAACTGATTTTGTACTACGAAACTTCCACTTTTGGTGTACGCTGGCAAAATTTTTTTTCAACGAGCATTTTAAATCAATTGGTATTACTGTTTGATAGCAAAAGAAGAATGTGTAATATAATCCAAAATCGTGGACTCTCTCCATTCTTCCACAACAGTCAAATTTCTTTTCCACATTGGAACATTTGCTTTATGTAGTACATTTTCAATGCTGCTCTAATACACTGATTTTACTGGAAATTTCACCATCGAATTAAAAAAAGAAAACATCAACTTTTAGAACTTTATTGAAATTATTTATTGCATCCTACAAACTGAACACTTTTATACAAAATGCAATTATACTGAGAAACTAAGTGCTATTAAGTACAACAAAATAAAGAAAAAAACGGGATTATAAAAATTAAGTATTCCTGAAAATCTAGAACAGAGGTTGAGCAGACTTTTACATGGTACAGACTACTTTAATTTTTTCAAGGTGTGGGATGAGCTGAAAAAAAGCTCAACAATATTTGTATTATAACAATAATAAACACAAAATATGTACGTGCCTACATAACTACAATAAAAAATCTTACTCTTTTAAGATTGTTTTAAGGCTGTTTTTGCCATATGTACGAGAGAGCCTGAACTTGACACTGAGCACATTTTCAAACTGAAAAATGCCTCAATTTTTATAAAAATTTGTGACATTGTAACTCATGTATTTGTTTATAATATAGTGTTCCTAAAATTTCAAAATATTTCATAATTAGTTTTTACTTTAAACGTGTAAAGGGATAGCTCATTTAGCATTACGGTAAAGGAAAAAATGCAAAACAATTTTATATAAGAAAAAATGTGTGAGCTCTGATAAAAATGAGTAGTATGATTAAATAAGTGAATTTCTCTGCAGCAGGGGTGTCCAACCCAAATGACCTTGCTGGCCACTTCAGAAAATGTTATAATCTTGCGCGCCACACATAAAAATATGGACCTTTGTATCAGATTTGTGAAAATTTAAAACAGAATGAATTATTATTATTGCTTTCATTATTTTTCATGTATACAGATATAGATAATGTAATAATGTTTATATAATATAATAATGCAATGATCAAATAATGTTTAAAATATTACATTTGCCATTTTCTTGAAAATTACGGTGTTCCTTTTGAATTGATCTTTCGTTACTCATTGTTGAAATTTGATTGTGCTGTCATTCGCAAGCGATTAAGTATACACATTCTCTTTATCTTAACCATCCTGAATACTTTTTTAACTTTAAAAAACTAATCTGACAGCCTCTTACTTTTTGTCACTCCGAACAGAAAAGGAGGAGAAATGAAAGTCACACACATAGAGAATCATGTACCATCCATATAGTAAAGGATATGCATAATGCAATTTGGAATTTATTGAAAAGTAATTTATAATAGTAAACTTAAATGTAACTGTTTGATAAAATATAAATGCTTTCTTTTATCTAAAGGACATTTCTATTGTCAAAAAGGATTTATGAAAATTACGGTGTTCCCATTGCATTGATATAACTAGCTATACCCAGCCATGCGTTACTGTGGCTCAGTCTGGTTAAAGAGAAAGCACACATTTCTAATATCTTTAACCATTTTCACTTAGAGGGACTTGGTACCCTAAAAATCACAAACCTATCGTTTTTTTTTTTTTCATTTAATCTTATTCTTTGCATTATTATCTTTCGATTGATATATCACTTGTGCATGTCGGAAAGTTAGAAGTTGAATAAACTTCATTTGAAAACAAATTAGGCAATTCAGCCACACCCCCTTTTTAGAAAAAAGCTAAAAATGCGTTATGATAAAAAATCTATTTTATAAATAGAAATAATAACTATAAAAAAGGATGTGTAGTATTAAAAGCAGAGTATTTCCGAGGTAATACAATAATGTAATTTTTCTTCCTTGTGAAATGTGTGCATGTAAAATTTTTAAATTAAGGCATTTTATATTAATAATTTTATAATTTCAGTTCTTATTCTTGATATATTTTTCATACAAATGTAATACTTTAATATTATGAGAAGAAAAAACGGCTAAAATTTCTGTTGTGACAGAAAAACTTTTTTTTTTAACGTTTTTCTTGAATTTTCTTGTGCAATTGGTACTCTCTAAAAGTTAATCATTTATAAAAAATGTGTGGTTGAAAAAAATATGAAAATGCAATTATTTTTAAAGAAAAATGTATAACTAATATCTTAAAGTGGTATTTTAAGTTTAATTAAGCTTGTAATAATTATTTTTTCAGAATTATAAACTTTAAAGTGGTTTTTTCTCAGTTTGTGTTTTTCGAAACCTTAGTGCATTCAAAATGCTACTCCTTCGACAATTATTTACCAATCACTTCAATTTTTTTCCTGCGTGTTAAAAATAAAGCATGTAATAAAATTAGGGATCCGTTTTGCTATAAACTGAATACTTTTTTTTAAAAAAAATAAAATGTAAGACATGTTGGCTTTTTCGTTGATTTTTAGCCTGTATATCAACATTTTATTTTTTTTTCTCGAAAACGAATGAAGTTATTCTAAAATCGACCCCTAAAGTTGTTAAGAACATCCATAAGAATATTATAAAAAATTTCAGGTCAAAAAATTAATTTTTACAAAAGAGTAGGATTTTAAAATTTTCCCAATTTTCTTCAAAAATTTCAAATTTTAAAATTGTGTGAATAATATATGAAAATTTTCATCTAGTAACATTTTCTTGAATAGAAACATTGTATAAAATGTTAAAATATAATTTTTTAAATACGTAAATAAAAAGTTTGCTCAAAGGGTGCCAAGTCCCCTTAAGATATCATTTTTTATTAAAAAACCCAGCTGTACCCCCCATCCCCCAGTCAGATGTTTCTGTGGTTAAGTTTGGTTTAAAACAAAAGGAATGAGAAAGCATATATTTTTAATATGTATAATTATAGGTAAACAAAACTTTTCTGAACAGATTTAGATTTGTTAATGGAATACTTGAAGTTATTACAGCTTGTTTTTGTCCTTATCTTATGAACCTAAAATTATTTACGTTGTTTCCATAGTGGAGGCGTCAATGCATTAAATTGTTTTTTTCAGTGAAGAAGCTCTTGCAGTTTATGAACAATGGACCTTTATGCCAGTAGAAATTTCGCAATGTGCTTTCATTTCATCCTTGCCATCACCTACGACTCTTAGAACACACAACAAATAATTGTCCGTGTGAGGAGAAACCCATGCTAGGCCTGAGTGGGCCCTGTATCAAAATTCCTTCGGGGCCCCTTTTTAAAAATAAAAAATTATCACATAAATAAAATTTATTCGAAAGTGTTGAAATAATTACACATAGATATATGTAAAAAAACTTTATTAATTAAGATAATTAGGTACTTATCTCGACTTTTTCTGCAAATGCATTTCTGATAATATCCATAGTAGAAGAGGATTTTAGTTTTTCCAGTTCTTCGGTTTCTATCGACAATATTGCTAAGTCTGATAACCGGTCTTGCCCCATAGAAGCTCTAAGATAGTTTTTAAAATTTTTAGTTTAGAGAAGCTTCTTTCAGATGTTGCACTTGTAACTGGAAGAGTTAAAAATAGCAGGCATGCTGTTATTATATCCGGAAAACTGGAAGTGAGGTTATTGAAATTAATTAAGAGTAATTCTGCTAGCTCTTTGCTTTAATGGATTTTCTAAATTTCAGATTTTAAACAACCTTTTAAAGAAATTAATTGTTCACAGATACTGTGTGTTAAGTCCTTATTGCATTCATTAGCTAGTTTTTGTGGCCTGCTCTTTTATTTCTTTATTTGAAAAGGATACGAGTTTATCTAGTTGTAAAATTTTGAAAATATTACTGAGATCATGTAGACTCCGAAATCTTTGTCAGGTTTGGGATATCAACACAACTAGACAGCAATAATATACATTAACTTTGAAAGATGATTCCGGGTCTGAAACTCTTTTTGCTAACTCGTCAAAAAAAAAACCCCCGCTTTGTTCGCTTTCGTCTTTCATTTTTAAAAAAAAGGTGTTACACCCATCCCTAGCTAGATCTTCAGACTCGTTTAACAAAGCACTGAATGAATTTTGGTTTCTAATTGCTACCAGTTCATTCAGAAGATTATTCAGCAGAATACTAGCTTTTTGTAGGTCATTTTTTTTTCATGCTGTAGTGCTTTAGAAATGGGGTCTATGATCTTAAATAAACAAGGAAAAAGGTTACAAACACTAAAAAAATCATAGTTCTCTAATATAGTAATTATATTCTTACATTCGTCATGTTTGTCTTTTTTAGTTGAAATTAAACTTGGTTTACTTATAAAAGTTTTTCATTATTCGAGAGTAATTTTTCAAATACCGAATAAAGGTGTCATTTCTCGATGATCATCGAGTAGGGCATACTTTTTAAGGGGTTATTTTATATTTTTGGAAGAATCATTAATTAACATTGCCCAGCGTTTTGTGCTATTGCCAAAAAAAAGTATACATTTTTTTTTCTGAGTAACCGAAAAATTTGACACTTTGGGAATGTGTTTTGTAGCATCATTTAAAATTAAATTTAATGAATGTGCTGCACAATGAACATAATTGGCATTTGGTGCATGCTCATTTATAAAGTTTTGTAACCCTCCATATACTCCCGATATAAAATTTGCACTTTCATAACCCTGTCCCCTACATTTAGACAGTTCAATTCCATATTTTTCAATTGCATTTAAAATTTCAGTTTTAATCCCTTGGGCAGTGCAATCAGCTACTGACATCAATTCCACAAAGGACTCACAGATTTTAATTTCGTTAGGTACATCATCTGTTATGGTGTTACTGATCGTATAGTGGATTATTTTGGTTAGAAGTGTAATTAAGCGACATTTTCAAATTCTTGAAATCATAATATATGCAAAATCTCACACACAACACAACTGAAAAATACGAAGTTAATTTTTTGACTCATGTGGCTTTATTTTAAAATTTAATCACACAAATGTTATTTTCAGCGTGGAGTCAGGCCTTAATTGAAAGGAAGTTTAAAAGTGAAAAACCTTATTAATACATGACTTACATTTTACGAAAGAGGAAGGGAAGGAGACGGTGTTCACATCACTCATATATGGCAGGAGAGCAACTGGCGTTTTCGCCAACGTAGGGTTGCTTCACAGTTCATTCACACTGTAGGTTCGCCATATTTGGCGTGTTGCACTCAAAGAGTGAATCTTTCTATAAGTGGAATGTTCTTTTCTTTTTTGTTACTTTGTAACAATCATCCTTTTCTTAAACTTAATATATCGAAACACTACAGAAAGGTGATCAGTTTTTGAAAGATCTTGTGTAGTATCCATAATAATTGCAAGAAATGGCGCTTTTTTTTTTTCATTTTGAATGGTGGGACAAATAATTTATTTCCCCTTTGGCTTCAAGAGAAGTTACTTTAAAACAGCATCCTAATTAGATAGCAAGTGTACAATTGATATGAAATTTCGGGATTTGGAATCGTGGCCTCTTAAAGGTAAATTGCAAGCTGCTAAAGTAATAATAATATTAATTATTCAATGCAATATGTTTCGCCAAAAAGTAAATTTACTATTGATTTCACTATTCAATTGAATGTCAGTTGTATTTCCTTGAAGTCAATTGTTATAAGACAGAGCCGAATTAATATGCTGAAGTGAATTTTAATAATTTTATAATTGCTTCTAACGGAAACACTATTAACCCTTGCTGAGGAATACGATTTCCATTGACGATCTGCTAACAACCAACAGAAGTGGCAATATGGTTCGTTTTAAATAACTGAATAACACAACCATACTTTAATAACTTTTTATACCAGCCTTGTTCAAATATGAATAATGAAAATGTGAAAAGCATCGGTTTGATACTGGATCCTTTGAAATGGTCCTTGTGGCTTAAATGTACCAGCTTGAAAATTATTTTTCTTTCGGATTCTGTAAGGATGTCACCAAAATTACCTCTATCTCTGAAGAAGATTTATTAATTGATTCTTCACATTCCTTAGAATATTTGTTATATTCTACTTCTGTAAACTCTGATAGACCATGTGCTTCAGAAGATTCTAAATATATAATAAAATTAAATTGCTTTATATTCTGGGTCATCAGCCAACCTACAAAAATAATTATTCGAGTCCTATTAAATTAATTGTTTCTCATTGAAATTAAGACATTGTGAGAAATTAAATATAGAAGTCTCGATAAATATTCATATTTTTAATGTGAATGTTCTAATGTGCACAAATATTGAAATACATTTTTTATTCTTAAATTATTTTTTCTGTTAATTGTTAACTGACATTGTAAGTTGATTCGAACACAACTAGCAAATACACATAACTCGTGTGTCTTTCATGCAGATTGATTCTATGTATCATGAAACATTCTTATATGTAACATGCAGGGCCGGCGCTAGGGGTGGGCAAGCCAGGCCCCTGCCCGGGACGGCAACCTTAGGAGGCGGCAAATTGGCTTTAAATTAACTGGTTTATGAAGAAAATAAATCAAGATTCACACACAAGCATAATAAATTCACTTAAAAATAGCTTGAAACGTAAACAAAATCACTCTTTTTATTATAATTTAAATAAATGGACACACATACAGAGTGCTATGATAGAATTTTTACCGTGTCTTAATTTGTCGAAATATGTATGAAAATGCGGGCGGGTGCGAAAAATCAGTCCTGTAAAACTTTCACACGCTTTTAACTGTGACTATAAAAGTAAACAAGGCAGTTTGATTGTTTTTATTTTATGGAATAATTGCATGGCAGATTGGTTGCTAGTGAAGTAGAGTGCGTTATAATACAATTACTATTTACTGGTCTTTTTTAAACTTGTGTTGTGTTATAAAGGTAAGGTGAGTAGAATAATTAAAATATATTCAGTTTTTCTCAAGAAATATTTAAATAGCTTCTACAGGATGTTTCTTCTTTTAAACGAGGCTTTTCCATGTATTTTTAACCGACTTCGAAAAAGAAGGAAGTTATCAATTCGATCTTTTATTTATTTTTTTTTTTTTTATATTTGTCCGACGATTACTTTGGTATACCTCAATAGATTTGAATGATTTTTTTTTTGTTTGAAAGGGTATGTTACCGGATTAGTACAATTGTTAAAAGGTGGTTTAAAATGTCATCCCCTAATTTTGGGAGTAACGTTTAGGGGTTGATAAAAAATCAAAAGTTTCCGAAAATAATTAAAATTTGATGGGAATGAAGCCACTGGGAATCAAGTAAAATGCAAATTTCAAACTTTTAAAAACCTACCCCTTTCGCTTCTGGGTTTTAATATTAAAGGGGTGGAAAAAAATTAAGTTTTCCGATTAAATAAGTTTTACTTTCCAAAAAGAAAATAAAACATAAGGCACCCGATTTTAAAAATACAGTCGAAACCTCTATATAACCAACCTCTCTCTACATTATGAATTTTTCTATATAGCGAACTTTTTCCTGGAACCTTGAACATTTTACGATTTTCTTCGTAAAATAACCTCTCTATAGCGAAGCGCATTTTCTATAGAACGATTTTTGTGTGTGATTCAATTTTTTGGTGGTTATAAATTTTAAACTGGTTTTATTAGATCCTAACTCGCCGAGAGCAATAGAGTTCTGGACGTTTCAACCGAGAAATGCAATCTTCAGCCCCACTGCCTAGTTCACTAGAAACATCTTGGATATCCTTTTTCATCCTCAGTGGAGTGGTCCCGTGTTCTAATTATAAAATAATGTTTGTTTAATATTACTTGTATGCTTTAAATTATAAAATGTCCTTAAAATTAATTCATTTTAGTATAAAATTATTTTTTTTTTGACGGGTAAGATATATAAAATAAATAAATAATAATTTTAAAAAAAAAGGCGTGCTTAATATATAATGTTTACGAAATTAAAATTTGTTTTATGTGGTTCATAAATTATATTAGAAGATGAACCTCTATATAACGAATTTTCCATATAACTGAACTTTTTCCGGGATTTAGCCACTTCGTTATATAAAAGACCGACTGTATATGGATTTAGTTACATTACTTCAGTGAAGTCAGTTAAAAATAATTTTAAACTTTTTAGTGCTTTTTAAAAAAATTGGTTCTATTTTTTTAAAATTTTTTATTAAAATGGCTTTTGAAAAACGCCCAATAGAGAATACATTAATCCATGGATGTAAACCAGTGGTCTTCAAACTGTGTTCCATAGAACCCTGAGGTTCCCGAGTCAAAATAAAAATTCGAAGAAAATAAAAATGTATGTGCAAAATATTCACGTTTTCTATGGTGTCTAGAGTATTTTTTTTAAACGATTATTCATTAGTATTTAAAACTGTGTTTCCCAACGCTGGTCCCATGGGAGAAGGAAGAGGGAGTGATAAAGAATTTCAGCATTCCGTTTTTTTCTCTTTCAACCTAATTTCCTACGACTTTTACTGCTGTGTATGCGGGAATTCGGGTACTATTGAAAGAGGTAGATTTTGGCAGAGATTAGTCTCAACAAAAGTGATGAAAAGCACGATCAAGTTTTTATGAATGAAAAAAAAGGGGCAGAATGACCCTGAGAAAAACACCCCTTTTCGAAGAAAACAGAGAATCTTGTGTCGATTTGACTTCCGAACTAATTCTTTTAGCTTCCTGTGCTTATCCAGACAAGACTAAATTGTACAACAAAAAAGGTAACAATATTTGCATTTTCAAATTCTTTTTTACATTTTTAAGGTTTAATTCCCAGGAATTTTAATCATTGCGTAAGATAAAGTGAAAGAAATTTATTTTACTGCATTTGTGCATTTTCTATCTCATTTATTTTCGTTTTACATTCATAAATATAAATGTCATCAGTTTCATAGAATATTTTCATGTTGATTAACATATTTAAATATGGGTGTTTTCATAGCTTGAATGTACCGTAATCGTCTTAAAACATTTTCGATTGACACTATTATTCAAATGAAAAATATTATTTGCCTCTCATATAAAAATAATTTCTTTAGTCACTTATAAAGGACGATAGTAGTTCATTTAAAATGCAAAACATTAATGAGCTTTTGAGTACATTCATTATTTATGTTTGTGATTTAAAAATACTCCTCAAAACGACGTACTCAAGTATTGTAAAGATCTAGAAACAGTGTTAACTGATGGGAATTCATCAGATGTAAACGCGCTGGACCTGGCAGACGAGATAGTAGCGGTTTTAGCTTTGCTAAATAGAAAAGAATGTCCAATCCAGATTTTAAAATTCATATCGAACCTGGATTTTGCTCCAAATCTCTATTGCTTACTCTCCCAATAAGTGTGGAAAGTGGAGAGAAAGGAGTTTCTCCAAATTAAAACTAATTAAAAAAATTGTACACTCCACAACTACCGAGAATCGGCTAAACGGCTTGACAACAATATCCATTGAACATGAACTGGCTGAAGAAATTAATTCAAAAGAAATTATAAAAAAATTTCAGAATTAAAAGTGAGAAAAAACACTTTTAAGTTTAATTCTCGGTTTAAATGTATTTTTATTATGTAATTAAATTTTAAAATTTATTGGTTCTATAGTTTGTTTTAGTATTTTTTTAATATCTGTATTTTACAATTATACACTAAAAAATGACTCTTTTCTTTTTTCTCTGTGCAACCCTAATTTTAATTTAGCTCAAAAAACATAAATTAATAAGTTAGTATTTTTTGCTAATCAAAAAACTTCAACATTATTGATAACGTTTTTTTTTTGCTCACGTTTTTATTTTACCATTAAGCGTGGGAAGGGGTCTAGATTATCTCTTTTAACTTTTGTTATTAACGGGGGGGCATTTTACCTCTTTGCCCGGGGCGGCGAAAACTGCTAGCGCCGGCCCTGCTCTTATTCATTCATGAATATTCTTACATATAACTTGACTTTATATATTACAATACATACAAATATTACAAATTACACTATTTTGTCTAAAGGCTACACAGTACTCTTTTTTCAAAAAACTTTTTGGAGGCAGTAATATTAAAAGTAATTTATGGATTATTTTCAGATTATAATAAATTGATTCCCCAAAAATTAGAAGTCAGTTTGCCAAGCCATTATTTTAAAAACATAATGTTATAAAGTTTTTAATGTTTTATAAAGTACTCAATTCTTAAATTTATTTTTAAGTGATTTTTTTTTTTCCTTAAATTATTAGGAACAAAAGCTAGTATGTAATTCAAAATCGGTTTCCTTGTTGGATTTCAATACTTATTTTTATATCTTAACCTGAAAAAAAACTGCGAAAAATTTTAAAATAATAACTTAAGCATTTAAAAAAATAACTAGAGAGCTGAAATTTTAATATGCTCTTGTGAAAAAATATTTAATCAACAAATCTTGGTTTGGATCATCAAGACAGTATTGATAGGAAATAAGTGAAAGGCATTCTTAAGTTGAAATTTTAGAACATTTTAATTAAAGTTTTAAAATTGTAATACTGAATAAATCTGTGTTTATTGATGCACTTTTAGAAATTTAAGAATGTACTATTTGAGTATTCATGAATGTGTGACTGAAAAATAATTAAAAACACTTCCACATACATATTTCTTTTTTTTTTTTTTAAGGGTGGAGTTTATATTCAGTTTTTTTAACTTTGATGCTAATATTAGAAGCATCTGAAGTTGAATCAATATGATCATTTCTTTAGATGAAGATAAAAGATGATTTCTCTTCATTAATGGTGTCATGAGTAAATCTGCCCAAAGATGATCCTCATGAAATTTAAAAGTTGTGCCTGTGTGTGCATATAGATAGATTACTTTATATTAATATACCATAGAAAAAATACGAAAATCAAACACAAAACAATATAAAAGTATCACTTTTCCAATATTTATTGGAAAAAGTAGAATTAAAGCACAAAGAAATGAAAAGCTTGAAATCTATAATTGAGTTGTTTCAGATGTAACCATTGCTTTTTCTCTGTCTGTTTGCAAGTGAAACAGACAAAAAAGGAGTAAATTTAATATGTGTTTTCTACCACTTCGGTAACAAATATGCTGGGCAAGAGTTTAATTTTTAAATATATCTCATAAATTGTTCATTTACTACATTATTTATGAATACATTATCTCTATAGAAATTTAATATTTTAGCTACCTCCATTTAACACGTACATGTGTTCTTAAAACAGATTACTAGTTGTTAATAAGTTAAAAATTATATCTTAAAGTGGTTGTAACCTATTGTTAGCATGCAAAATTCATCTTTCTTCAGTACCTTTTTTTTAAAACTTCTAACTTTAGATATTCTTTTAAAAAATTTTATTAAAAACATTTCACAAATAATAATTTGAAAAATGTTATAAAAATAATTTAGCAGAGATACCAAAGCTGTAAAAATTGATTAGTTAAATCAAATAAAAATTTACTAATTATATTCAGGTTTAAACAGCATTTTCCCCAAAAGATCCATTTAATTTTAGAATTTTGTATTGCAGCAATTTTTTTTCATAAGTGTTTACTTAAAATCATAGGCAGTATGTTAAGCAGATACTTTGCTTTTATAAAATCAAAGTACATTCTGTGAGCTAACACAAAACATTTACAATAAATAATCTGCATGTTAGAATAAATCAGTCTAAAATTTACCAATTGATTCATAAAAAGAAACTTTTTCTTTTAGCTTGTCAAAAGGATTAACTTAATTGCTTAAATAAGTATTCTTCCTAAAATTATGTAATATACTTGATTATGAGTCGGAATTAATTGAGGCTGTTGCTAAACCCATGAAATTATCTTCTAACACAAAAATTTGTTTTCATGAAAGTGAATTGATTCAATTAGTGACATCTCATCAGACAAATGTTGATTTAACTGTAGAAAAAATTGTTATGGTAGTATTAATTCTATGTTAAATGTAATGTATACATTTAAACACCATGTTATTTTTTTTTTACAATTAAAAATAAATTACTCATCATCAACTCTTAGTATTCTTCAACTTTCTGTGCTGATGTTATATTATGTGAATGTGTGTGAAGCAATATTTTTACTTCACCTACCAATGGCATGTCAGATTTTAAAAATTTGTCTTTCTTTCTTGTATCCCTTGGTTTATTTTTTTTTTATAAGAATACTCATTTTGGCTTTACAATCAGCATTCCATTTTGCAATATTTTGTATCGTTTTGAATTATGGCAAATCAAAGTTTTAAAAACTATTTTTCTGAAATACAGAAAAACATTTGTTCGGAACTGCCATGTAATTAAAAATAATATACATTTTTTTAGTCAATTTAATACACATTTATTAACACATAGATAAATATATTCTATTAAAATTTATAATATTCAGCAAATATAAACAGTTTCAAACTAGGAAAAATTAATGTTAAATTTTTCAACAATCTGATTCTTTTTGTCCTTATTAATCATAAAAATAATTTGACTTATTTCCAGAACTCTAATAAATTTCCTTCTTTAGACACCCCACATATACTTTCAAAGGGATTATATTATTTATTTTTCAATGCATTGAAAATTTACATAAAAATCAAAACACATTACTCTCAAAAACTGTACAGTGAAAATACTCTAGTGTATTTGTTACTAATTCTTTGTTACCATATAGTTGCAAAAGTAAATTTATCAAAATGTTTATTTTTCCAACATAATACTGCTAACTTTTCATCTAGAGCAATGGTCTTCAAACTTTTTCAACTCATGGAACCCTTAGAATTATAAGATGTTTTAGGGGAACTCTATTCTCCTCCCCTTTAGAAGAACTTTTCTTAAAATAATACTTAGACATGTAGATCAACATGTTATAGGTACTTTATGGAAAGACAAATTTTAAAAATACTGTACTTTTATTAAAAATTTCTAACATAATATTAATGTAATTTACTCACACGTTAAATATTAATTTGTGGTTGAAGTGTCGCCTATCCATGCATTATATATATACATTTAGTAAATGTGATGTGCTTAGGGTTGCCAGATGTGTTCGAGAAAAAAAAACCGGACAACTTTTCAATTTTTTATTATCTCATAAATATTGCTGAAAATGACAAAGAAGCTTACAATCTACTTCTTTGTATATTTGGCATTTGATGACACTGCTTTTAACAAAGGTTTATTGGTCGAAATGGCATCTTTGAATTCATTGCAACTAGAGCTTATATTGAAAAAAATGCACAGTTAACTTTTTACTGTATTTACAGCGAAACTATTTCTTCCGTCAGTCCATACGTTTCCCATGACGCTGAAGATACGTTCCACAAAAGCGTTGGATACAGGAACACTGCACACAAACTGCACAATTTTCAGCAGATTCGGTGCTTCTTCTTTTGGAAAAATTTGCACCACATTTCAATTGAGTGACCTTCGAGTTTGAGTGAAGGAAAAACACTCTGAAGTGCAGCCAGTTCATCGTAAATCTGTTCAGGGGGAGTTTGCTGCTTCCATGGAGATATTGACCGTAGTTCGTGCAGTTGATCCAGCGTGGGCATTCCGCATTCGAGATTCAAACAACTGAACGTTTTATAATTTTGGTTTTCGAATGGATACCACTTCTCTATGTAAGCTAGAGCTCGGTGATCCGCATTTGTAGCATTTTTAGTAAATTTTTCAACTTCATGGTCTGGAAGATGGCCTTTTTTTAATGCCATATGGACTTTAATTCCGACATATTTGTCATTTATTTCTTTGAAATTGTGTGTCGTGAAATTTCACCATTATGTTATGTAGATTAAATGCTGCTGTGGTATGTTTCTCTACCAACAGAATAATTTCTTGAAAAGAAGCCATAAAGTTATGAGTGAAATACAAATATAGTTCATTATAAGCAGGGATTAGCTTCACCTGAAATTTTCGTTTTCTTGGTCTGATAAGATAGCTCAGAGAGCCGTAGGGCAATTATTAGAACCTCGTTCTGTAAGTAACTTTTCAATGGCCCCCATGATGAAAGCGTCCTATCAGGGCTTTAAGTAAACTAAGCCACCTTGTAGGAACGTGACAAATGACTTCTCTGTATTCGCTTTCGAAAAAATCAAAGCACTCCTTCAAATCTTCTCGTTTCTAAACGTAACAAGAGAACTCTGCAAATACTTTCATCACTATATTTTCGACATCAACAGGCATTACTTTTAATGCATTTTTAGAGCAGTTATGAAATATGTGGTCATTACAGTGAGCAGCAATTATGTCGTTTTCTTCAGACTTCAATTTTTGAAAAACGGAATTATTGACTCCAAAAATAACAGACGCGTTGTCCGCTCCATATGCTGTTACTCTTCTCCATGGGAGTCGTGATTTATCCATGACTTCACATAAACGTTTCTTAATAGATGTTGAATCTTCAAATGAGTCTTCGTAAAAATCCAATATTTTTTGACAGATGCCGCTTTTTGGTGAGAAATATTGAATAGCAACTGGAAAAAAATTTCTATTGCCTTTATTTGATGCATCAGTCTCTACCGAAAAGGGAACATCATTCTTTAAATCTTCCTGCACAAGTTCCATTGAATACGGAAACAAAACTTGGTTTACCAAAGCTGTACATTTAGTGCGTCCTCCTGTCATTTGCTTTACGATATCTGAATCGTTTATCACTTGTTTTAATACTTTCAAGGAGCAATCTTGAGCAACATAAGAAATGTGGTGCTTTATACTATGGTAAACCTCAGTTAATTCGGCAACACCAACTTTTTCACTTTGGGCGCTGCCTTTTGGTGTAAAGAAAGACTTCATTCGGTGAGACATGGCTGCAGCACTTTCCCTCTTTGTGCTTCTTTGCCTCAGCGTGGTGGGTAACTGCTTTTAAGCCGTCATAAGGTACAGTGAACGAATTTTTTCACAATTTGCAATAGCCTTTTGTGTTGTCTTCATCGCATTTATTTACCCCCCCCCCAAAAAAACGCGATTCCCAATCAACATTATAATGACAAACTCTTCTTGCTTTCTTAGTTGGAGTTCCCTTGCTGTTAGATGCTTCCTTGTCTTCCATTTTGGCACACACATACACGACCACGACAGCGACACAAATAATAGGAATCGAATATACCCACAACAATAACAATTATGGACCGACAGCGACTCTCCGCTACCGGCCCCTTCCCCCTCCCCGTCGGGCTTGGAGGGGAAGAACGAGAGAAGAAGGTCGAGAGTCCGAATCGAATCGAACCGAAGGTGGCACTGGCTGCGCAATCCCTATCCACATGTACACGCGTGTCCAACCATGTAGATATACACCTAGGTACCTACAATCCTACTCGTTGTGTTGGTTGTCTGTTCAAAGCACACGATATTACGCAAAATGTATTTAAAACCGGACATTCTTTTGTCCGGTTTACCCAGATTCTCTTGACCGGACTAACATGAAGAAAACTGGACTGTCCGGTCGAAAACCGGACATCTGGCAACCCTAGATGTGCTTGCATTTTTTTTACATAAATAGTTCAAGTCTAGGCCTATTGAAATTATCTGCAGTTGTATTTCATATTCTGCTTTTAATTTGTTTTTATATTTTGTTTTTGTAGCCACTCACGATGAAAAATATTTTTCACTTAAATTCATTGTTCTGAATGTTATTACAATGTTTATATCTGTGGGAAAAATCTTGTGCATTTTGTATGAGAATTTGTAACCTAAAATGTAGAAGCTGTTCTTGCATAAATTTAGGTTTTAACGTTGAATCTCTGTTGATATGTCCATTAATTGTATTACACAAATGTAAAAGGAGCATTTTCATTAAAAACTATTTAGTTGTACAAAATTTTGCACTAAAGGGTGTAAAATTATTCCGTGGAACCCAGGAGAGCAAACAATAGAGTAGTAGTATCTAGTAGGTGGCACATATAGAGAAATTTTATTATATTGCATAAAAGTTTAAAAAGCATTAAATAAAGTTATATGTGTAAATAAAATTTTGTTTTAATGAGTGGGTTGAGCATTCAAAACTTGTGGTTATACAATCTTCATAGAGAACGGGAATCCATTTTGCATATATATTTATAATTTGTTCCCCTGTTTTTTGTGACTTGTGGAACCCCAGGTTGAAGACCACTAATTTAGAGTAAATGGCAAATTTAAATTCGATATTGTGCACTGTGTTCACCAATAAAGATTTAGCCACACTATTCGTATAGCATAAAAAAGTTAGATGTTTAGAAAAAAATATAATTGTCTTTATGGTTTTGATAGTAAACACAATCTATGCTAGGTATCTGAAATTGCAGAATAGTGATTTTTAAGAATTTCAGCTTCTTCGTTTTCCATGCTCATTCTTAACCCAATCTCCTGGGGTGTGGATTTATATGCATCTTCAATGCAATAGGGATAAAATTTCTTTAATTTAGATACAAGACAATTTCTCCTTAATATTTCTTTTGCCCGAAATATTATTTTTATAATTTTTACAAACCACTGCTGCGAGATAAGAGAGCAGAACGCATGCGTGGAAACGTATTTTGTCGCCAAGCTGCAAGTGTGTGCTTATCTCGCCAAAGGGTGCCTTACACTTGATAGTTTCGAAAGTCACGAACGGGTTGCCAGCTCATGTACATCCTCTTCACTTTACCGAAGTTCAAAATTACGAAGTTCGTCGCCTACTGAATACGTTGCATTAAAATGCAACATTAATCAAGATCAAATTAAAGCAATAGTTGGAGCTAGACAAAACTTTAAATTTGAAGAGCTTAGCGGAAACGGATTAAAATTAGTGAAAAAAATAATGTACAGTCGGATCCCGATTTAACGAATTCGATTAGACCAGTGGCGTAGCTACCAATGGGCTAGGTGGTGCCGTGCACCGGGGCACTCTGCCCCTGACCACCATGCAAGACGAAATTGCGATAGTTTCTCCCAAAATTGATATAAATGTAAAAGGTTGCAACATAACTATAATCATAGCAATTCAGTTGAAAGTAATTTTGAACTTGTATGGAATTCTACATTCTTCACATTGTTTCTTTAGTGTTGAGAACTTTACTTATTGAAAAATTTAATTATTTTCAATTTTTGAAGTTATACTTCTTATGGCGCGTTTGGGAAAAGGATGAGGGTAAATTTTTACGATGCGCGCGCACACCGTTGTCTAATATTTTAACATGCCACTTTTTTGGTGCAAGGGCACTGATATTTTGGGGATCGTAATAACTATTGTTATAAACCATATCTGTTGGGACGCATCCCTTTCCGGTGCATTCCTCTACAACTTTTTGGCCAATATCTCGGCACCCGAGCCTGACACTCCATTCGGACCTGGCTCATTCGATCCCTCTCTATCTGCTCTTCCAGTTATTATAATTTCATGCTCGTAGGGCTATTTTCCCCATAGTTTTTAATTGTTTTAAATTTCTTTAAATTCACAATATCTTGACTCCTGTTCAAATCTCGGACTTGAGATTTTACCCAACTATTCCATTCGTCGAGACCCATCCAGTCATCTACTTCATTCCCATTGTGTAGGCATGGGGAGGGTTTAATTATTAAAATATCATGCTCCCATGTTGGTCCTATGGGGACTTAAAAAAATGGAGCTTCTAAGGAATTGAGCTTGGGACTTGATTTTTGGAGGTCCACCATATTTTCGTATTAGCACGAGCTTTGCCTGGAATTGGCCCCCTACAGGGCTTCCCCAGTAATAACTTGAATCATATACCCCCTTGGATTCGATTGTTCTCCCTATGAGCATCCTAGATATATTTTTTCAAGACCATAGCCCCATTTCTTCATCTATATTTAACACTTTTAAATCCTGCATATAGCTTCGAGGATTTTTGAACTTCGTTAATGAAACTCGGACCATAGGTTCTCATCGTTGAGCTCTTTCATCTGTTATAATTCGTGTGTAGATAGTGAGCCTAGGGGGGGGCTTTATCACTAAAATTAGAATCCCCATGTTATTCCTATGGGGTTCGATCTTTTGATGACGTCACAATATTACAGAAATAGAAGGATTAAACTTTGGGATCACCTACTACTTTGTGTATCGTTGGGATGTACGTGACCATTTACGTCACAGTTGTCGCACCCGGGGGTAGTTAGTTTCATTTTCCTTTCCCGAGCTAGCGCCGCCCCATTTGCAACTACAGACTCCGGACCGGTTCGAATTGATTCATCTTGTGTTTCCTCACAACCAGACCGAGTTTCGAGTTGCTGGGTGTCCTGCTTCTATTTTATTTAATTATTTTAAAATGACCATAGCTCGGGGGCTCTTCAGGCGGATGTCTTAATTTTCTCAGGAACGATTCTTCCCGCCGAGACATTCAATATAAGGTCTCAGGGGTCACATTCGGTTCACCTCATCTCCAGATTCAGTCTGCCGAAGATCCCCCTTGTTATTAGTCCTATTACCCCTGTGCGGGGGTGTTTAAATTTATTTAAATCGTGATTATCTCGGGTTTGGCTGGTCCGACTGACTTAAGGTTAGTATCGTTCGACTTTTCTCATGGCCGCCTTTCGTCCTTGACCCAGCTTGCCCTGCTCAAGAATTTAAGAAAGATTTTAATCTTGTTACGCCAAAGAAGTATAACTTCTTACGTGAGTACACAAGTGCACACACACTTTTTTTATTCAACAGAGCTAAAAATGCTATTAGTGCATTATCACTCACTAGATAATTGGAAGTTTTAAAATACTAATAGATGTTAGACTATCTTTTTTATTCCTTAAATTCAAAGTAAACTTAACCCTCCTTCACGGTCCATTTTTCTGATTTTAACCTCCAAAAAACATTGACAGATGACTTCAAAAACGCATTTCTTCTGTTTCATCCGATAATTCTTGAAATTGCTAAGATTTATTCACATGCAATAGTTTGAGGGTCGATAAAATAAACCTATAATGCAAACCGTTTATTTTGCGTCTATCACTGTTTATCGATCAAAACAATTTTCAGTTGTTTCTAAATAATGCAAAACAATTCTTTTTTAAGTTAACTTATAGGAAAAATAAAATTGCTTGACCAATAAATTTAGGATTTTTGCTCTTGACCGCTGTAAAAATTAAACCCTTTTATTTTATAAAATAAATCCACTGTTATACGCAAAATTAAATTCTTTTTTGCTTCCTTTTTATTGCCTCTCTGTAATTGTCATTGACAAATATAAGTATAAAAGGAATAGTATGGACTATTCAAAGACTTAACTAGGTTTCTCGGTTTTTTTGAAAAAATCAAACAAGGCTCTTTCAATTAGAATCGAAGGCTCTTTTTGTAATTTTGTTTCCGTTGCTAACAGCGAGACAAGAGAAATATTGTAGTAAAATTTCGAAGTTAAAGTCATTAAATATTACGACTACTGATTCTTTGCATGAAAAGGCTTTTAAATTATTAGTACTATTGACGTGACAAAGGCAGAAAATTTCCAAACAAATAATCACATTTTCCAGAATTCTAAGTTATTACTTCTGATAACTAAACAAAGAAAAAAAACCTTTTTTATACTCATTCTCATCAATGACCAATTTCACGAAATATTTTCCTCAAAATGAACTTATATGACGTAGCTTTCTTTACATACCAGTATATGTGTATCCAATCTTTAAAAGCGCATGTAAAGCAATGAAATAAGTGTGCGTGTGTGCATTTTATTTACGTTTATTATTTATTACCTGCATATTTGAACACTATGTTATAATGAAAAAGAAGAAAATTGAAATATTTTGGCATGAATGTGTACATGCTTTTCCCATACATAAATGAAGGTACACTAAATAAATACAATATGAGGTCTGAGCACACACACAAAAAAAAAACGTATTACAAAACAATCGTATTCAGTACGATTTTCAAAGTGAATAAAATTCAAGGTCAATTGAAAAAATTAAATAAAATTTAATTTTTTAATATGATTTAGACTGTACAAAAGTCTTTCATGCGAGGATGAAATTAATTCAAGTGATTTTTTTCTCAAAAGGGGCGGGGGTGGTATTAGAGTCAAACTAAATATCTTTATTATTGTTGAAATTTATAAAATATGCTAAACATATAATCAGTCGGCTGAAACTAATGCTAAAAAGTAATTAAGAGTTATACATTCTTACACTTTATGGTTTATTTGTCACCTTCGAACGACATTTTGTTAGAGAACAGATCAATGGTTTCGAATGACAACTATTTGATGTGCAACTTCTCGGCTTTGATAACTACTAGAAAATTTGTAGTAGTCAATAGTTACTTAATTTTTTTTTATTACAAAATCTGATTAAAATGACACATTTCGATAGCAGTTTGTTTATTCAAAACAGTTTGTTTATTCGAGTGGAAAGTAGGATCCTTATATATATATATATATATATATAAGCTGAATAGAAAATGTATTTATTCAAGATAGTTTTTATAAAATCCAAAGTTCTAAATAAACTTTTCACTTGAGATGTATCAATAGATCGCAAGGAAAAAACATTAAATTTGAAGAATACAAAAGTCAAACATGCGTACGAGTTTGATGATGTCCCTTGGTTTCCAAACTAATTGAATATCGAATTAGAAACTAAGCGTGTGAAGTAATATTTTTGAGCATAAAAATTGTATTATCAACTACCTACAAGAGAATGTGTGCGTGCCTTATGCTTAAAGTGCATATTTTGTACTTTCATTTTTATTTAAAAGGACCTTCATATCATGGAATAGTATTAAGGTTCGGTGACTGGGATATAAATTTGAGTATCATTCTATGCATATAAACTCAAAATTACGAGATCAATAATAGTAGCTCACAAACTGTTTATAGTGATATATATTGATGTAATACATTAAACTTAAATTAAACAATGAATGGGCTATCTGTATTGTAAGTGAAATTATCAGCTTTTTTAAAAACTACATTATAACTTTTAACTACTAGAAATACATCAAAGTAAATTATCTTATTGTATAACTAAAAATAACAAAAAAGAGTTTTATTAGATCAGAAGCGTCGTTCGATGTTCAATAATAATGTACTCTTTAGTATACAGTTTTTACAATTACAAGTAAAAGTTTGATAAGACAGCATCTCTGTTCACTCTTTTTTTTTTTTTTTTTTGCTCAAAGGAAAGATTAGGTGGAAAAAACGTTACTTGTATGCTCTTATACTATTATCTCTGTTATATAATATTATACGAGTATCGTCCAGAAAGTAAAGAACGTTTTTGTATAACTAAAACAAAACACATCTACACAAAAACTTTATTTACAGTCGCCATAGCTGTCAAGCAGTGGCGTAGCTAGACTTGAGTGGACCCCGAATCAAAATTTCTTGCACACCCTTTTGGGTCCCCCTATTATATTAACAATTTTTTCCTTGTATATGTTGGGGCCCTGTATCATTGGTATGGCGGCAGCTACGCCCCTGCTGTCAAGGTACTTATAACATGGAACCAATTTTTCAATTCCGCTGTTATACTCTTCAGCCGAATAAGATTTGAGCTAGGATGTCACTTCTTGTTCATGGTCTTCATCACTTACAGACTATCCCCCCCCCCGCAATTATTTCTTTAATTTCAAGAATAAATGAAAATCACTTGGTGCCAAGTCAGGGATTCAAAAATTTCCTACTTCAGGTTTTGAAGTTCTCGCTGTATGTTGCGTCCGCAAATTATAGTTTAGTTCCTATGTGATGGCGCTTTCCTCTCTTGGCATTGAGCCAAGCCTTTGTTAGAAAGTAGTTTTGTATGTACTTCTACATAAAATGTAGCGAGAGCATATGGTTGCACTCGAATGTTTCTAGTTTCAATATAGTTTGGAAAATAAACAATTTAGTTACTGTCCGTCGCGTTACTTTTTAAAACTCAAAGACATTTTTCCTTTGTGTTCCTATTCATGCACGAGGCCGCGTTTGTGATGAATCAAAAACACTTTTAAAGACAACATTCCACGTCTCTTGTTTAGGGTGGCGCGGCTAAGTCGTTGAAGAGTTTCGATAGGCCAAACATTTTGTTCATTCAATAAACGAATGACTCTACCCTATTCACATTTGGAGAAATTTTCGATGACTGCAGCCCTTTTGAAAAGCTACACAAATACGCACGACCTTCTGTTGCACGTCTGCAATAAAACTTTGCTCACACTGAAGTGAGGGGAGCAGCTGGCACACATGCATTCGTGGAATAGGGGAGTCGACGCCGGGCGTAGTGCACAATCGTTCATGTAGGGGCAAGTGGCATGTAAATTACGGAGTTCCTGTCCCTAAATGAGGGACGTACCTCCTCATCAGAATTGATAAAATTAGAGCCGAATTAATGGGGTGACATAAAGTATAAGAGAAAAAATAATAAGATGAAAGATGTAATTAAGATGGGCAGAACAACTCTGCTGAAAAACAGTGGCGGACGAAGTCGACTCACCGAAGGAAGAAATGGAATCGTTCATTATTTTCTGGACATCCCTCGTATATGTGGCTACATATAAAATCTGACTGCGTTTTACAGCTATAGAAAACTTTCAAGTCTTCTCTTTCCCTACAGGTGATTTAATCATTATTTCTGCTCACATAATGAGAAAATGTTTTTATATCAATATACTAAATTAATCACATAATTCTTTTATAGGTGTGTATGTAGAAAGCAAAAGCCATCATGCTCCTCGACGAATGAATGATTCTACTTTTCAAGAGGATGTAGCGTATATTTTCATGGGCTTTAGAAGTGTGGATCTCACTTACAATGAAAACTTGGAAAGTGCATGGAAAGATTGGACAGGAGCACGATTGGTAAACAGTTGCCTCAGAAAAGAATTTCATATCAGCCGTTATTCTTTTTTCCACAGGATCCAGCCTCAAGATCCAGAACTTTTTATGTATATACTGATGGTAGAATGTCATAACGTCAAAACTACAAATGTTAATTATTTGTTAGACTTCGTACAAAAACTCAGAGTGGAAAGAGTTTTTGGATATTTAACTGTATACAGAAAAGAGGCTTTAGCATCAACTTCTGCTATTATAAAAGGATTACTGTCTGAACAGGATGAATATGGTGGGAAAGTTGATATATGACATATAATGGAAATTCTCGCGACTAAAAACCGAGATACTGCTGTTATAGCTAAAACTCGAGGTGTATACTCACTAAAAGTAAATTATAACACTATCTTATCCAAAACATACAGCAGATAATAATTGTACCTTCATCAAATATGAGTTATGAATAATTTGAGTCAGTTAAGAAATAAAATAGATAAAACAAATCAACAGTAGTCTGTAATTATTTTTCAGAAATCTAATAAAAAGTTCAAAATAATTTAATTGATAATTTTTGTTGTCATCTCCTTTCGTTCATATGGAATAAAAAATAAATAAGTATCACTAAATCAATTATTAAGTTACCAACAACATTTTATTATTACAATAGCCAAACCATACCAAGAAAACAGTTCCACATAACTCATACTACACTGCTGGACAATTGCTAAGGACGGATCACAAATTGCTATGTAGCATAACATTAAGCGAGACATGAGTCCTAGTAGGATAAAATATAGTTGCCACACTGTTCAGACATTAGAATAAAGAATATTTATTGTTCTGGAAAGTACAAAAGCTGTGAAACATCTGAAAGAAAGAAAATGTTCATTTGATCTGCGTACGGAGAAATGGAACAATGCATCTAAAAGTCTGCAGGCACCTTAAAGAAAGGTATCAGTACGGGATATGTCCACCGTGGAGTGTGATGCAACATTCCACACGTCGTACCATACTTTGCACAACATTATCCAGCAGCTGTTGAGGCAATTTATCCCATTCCTCTGTGAGTGCACGGATGAGGGTGTTCTTGTTTGTCGGAGGATAGTTTCGACCAGCAACTTGCCTCCCCCAAGCATCCCACACATTTTCAATGGGGTTTAGATCTGGAGAACGCGCTGACCATACGAGACGTTGAATACCATCGCTGTCTAGACAATCCTGAACAGCGAGTGTTCGATGACATGTTGCGTTGTCGTCCATAAAAACAAATTTATCACCGACAGCACCACGGAAAAGACGAACATGAGGAAGTAGAACTTGATCAATGTATCGTTGGCCCGTCATAGTCCCATTCGCAACCACATGTAGGCGCGTGTGGCCATTGATCATGATGCCGGCCCACACCGTGATACTGCATGTCGGATATCGGTCCTTTTCCTGGATATTTTCTGGACGATAAGCAGTACCACTCTCGCGCCAGATCAGTTGGCGTCTACAATCCGATGACAGATTGAACCTACTCTCATCTGAGAATAATACGCATGCCCAGTCCTGTTCAGTCCAATTGTGATGCTCACGACACCATTGCAAACGGGCAGTACGGTGCTGTCTGGTCAATGGGACACACACAACAGCTCTGCGTACGTATAGTCATCCTCCCCTCAAACGTCTGGCAACAGTTTTTCAGGAGATCTGCTTTCCTGAGGCAGCAAGAAACTGATTTGCCACCTGCTGAGCTGTGGTGCGCCTGTTCCTTTTTGCTGATAGGACGATATATCTGTCTTCTGTAGGCGTCGTACTTCTAACACGACCTCCCCCGTGCCGTCTACTACACATTCCAGTAGTTTTAAATGACTTCCACAGCCGTGAAACAACTCTGTGAGCGATGTCGAACTCCCTGGCAACATCTGTTATTTTTCGCCCTTCTTCGATCTTTCCAATAATTCGGTCACGCATAAAATCATCTATGTGATGTCGGGAAGACATGCCAAAAATTTTAAGTTCGTCTATTAAATCTTTCCTGTAAAACTTTGACTTGAAACAACAACTGTCCACACGCGTCAAAACCTTTAAAGCTCTTATGAACGCTATCACGTGATGAACAGACGTGGAAAAAAAAATTTGCATACTCATACTTCTTCTTACTAATATCCCGCACTTATTCTAATTTTCCACATTTTGCTTCCTTTCATTTTGTGGTTGCTATGGATGATAGTGTTATCCGTCCTTAGCAATTGTCCAGCAGTGTATTAGGTTTATGTGTTCTAATATGTTTATGTTAATATGTTATGTCTAATATGTTATGTATTTGAAGTGTTCAAACAGAGGTGACAACCTCATCTCATAACAGCAACAACACAAGCAATGATAATACAGTTATAACATACAGTTAACAAAGTGCGCATACAATTACAGTTATCATGACATCCCCCTTTAAGTTATTAATCATATAACATAGTCATTCAAATAAGATGGTGGTTTACAAACACGGTTACTTCTTCTTTGGACATTACAATCTGACCCGTTACAGCTCTGTATATTTTGAGGATTTACAATTGCTTCTCAATCAGAAGGGACAGTTCTTATATCATTGGGATCTGTTTCTATATTGAAGAGTGCATTTGATTTTCTTATATGTTTTCTATTACGTCTTAAAATATTGCCAGACTATTTTTTAACAAAATATGACCAGGGATGCAATTTATGCTTTGAAACTATTTTAGCCGGTTCCCAAGTTTTGTTTTTAAAATTTAATATACTGACATTCTCTTCCTGCTCAGGTTCTGGTAATGGATGAGCAGTTTTGTCGTAATGTAGCTTTTAAATGTTTTGCCTTTTTATCTACTCTTCTCAAATATTATTAAATCATTCAGCATTTAATGATTTATAGATAAAATATGTAAAATAAAATTTTTAAGCTACATTTCCATCACGTTTTACTTATATTTTTCTTGTAATTAAAGCAGTACATTTACAAATTTTTTTTTTAAATTATAGATTAACATTTACGATATTATGACAGGAGCTTGAATATTCTTTAAAAACTGTAGATATCAGGTAAGATTTTATTCCTTCCCAAACCAATGACTCAATTATCTCCGAATTTAAAGTTGCAACTTATTGTTATTTTAGTAATTTATCAAGAAATAAAATCTACTTTAAACGCTTTTTTTTTAAATAACACAGGTGGAAGAAAACAACAACGGGGACTTCCCTTTTTAAAGAAATAAGTCTTGTATCTTTAGGAAATGTATGTACTAAATTCATTAAATGTCTCAAATTCATTAATATCATACGTTACCATGAAAAATGATTTGATAATGTCCAGTTATCAGGCGTGGACGTTCCTCGACCTGAGACGTGGATTTGAGGCGTGGCATGAAACTCTACCACTCGGACACTGTGTCTCTTCTTTTACTTATGTTGTACTAAAAAGTTACCTAAATAGCTGAACACATGCGGAAAAACACCAAATTAAAAATCAGCACTATAGAAATGCTTCTACAATGAGATAAACATGCGGGTTAAATTATGCGGAAGATTTGAAATTCTGACCGGAATGGTGATTATGATATCGTCAAAACAGGCTCCTAACACAAGGCATTTACTTTTTTAAAAAATAAGACGTGTATCTAAAAGGACTTCTATGTTTAGACACTCGTATCTCAAGAATTGTATTTACATCCAAGAATTTACAGAAATCAACGCATGAAAAGCTATTAAAAATATGATAAATGAACAAACCTCACTTTCGTTTTTCTGCATTGTTCTAATCTTCTTGAGATTCCTTATAATTCCAATCATGTTGGTGAAAGACCAATAAAATAATTTGAATCTGAGTGGATTCCGTTGCAAGCTCATCTGTTATATTATTTTTTATAGGGGCTCTAACTGTCACATGATGGCTATTTATTAGCAAAGAGAGGTGAAATTTGAATTATAGTTACAATCTTTATGTGGTATTTACTACACTGATAAAGTAGGTTTCAAATGTGTGTGTGAGAGAGACAGAGAGAAATTATCAATTCAAAACTACAATTATAAGATACGATTCTTAAATTATTTTGGAGCCCACTTTTTTTATTCCAAAGCGAAATAATTAGTGCTTAGTATTTATAAAATACAAATCTGGAATAAACATGATACTTAAAGTAGTTTTCAGTGCTTTTTCAATAGAATTACATTAAAAGTTCTGTTTAAGCGGTGATAACGATCGTTATCCTTCTAACATTTCATTTATGTCCATGAGAGATTTAGATTTTTCTAATCGCGACAAACCGAAAATGTTTTTTTCAAAGTGATTTTAACTAAATTTTTTTTTACCATAGAATGAAATAAAAGTTATATGGAAATGGAACCTGTCTTTTTAATAAGTTGTTTTTCAATTAATTAGTTAATTTCATTTTTGAAATGTTTCCCTTAGCATTGACGAATATAAAATTCAAGTACAAAACATAGTACTTTTAGTTCAACAAAAATTAACGTGACACTGCGTCTATGTAGAAAAAATAAACTTCATTTTTATTTTCTACTTTTATTGATTTAAATGATAATAAATAAACCCCCTGTCATGCATAATATTCTCATTCTTTTCGTTTAAATTATTCAAATATACTTTACTCGTTAAACAGTGCTAAATCTCTTACATTTAGATTAAAATGTGTTGGTTCACTTCAGGCCACACACACACACAGATAGCCTTCCATACGTCACGTGACTCTCTAAATAAATGATATAAATATAGTTTCTCCATGTATCTTTTTAAGGTGTAGTATCACAAAATGCTATGATTAAAATTGCTTTGTCAATCAAAGTAACGATACTCTCTTGTACCTCTAAAATCTTTTATATCTTTTCCTGCGTGTTAAGAGACAGGGTCACATCACATTGATTTCGAACATTTTTCAAGTAAATGTAAGCTCTCTGTAGTTTTATTGATAGAGTAACAATGATATAAGCGGCCATGGGTTTGAGGCTGGATTTCAGAGAAAATCAATGGGAGGAGTTAGAAGAGTATTTCATGAGATGACAGGTTAAACAATGAGACATCAGATCAAATATTGTGTGCTAGTCATTTGACCTTAACTTATCGATAATAGCTCTGTGAATCAGGACCGTATTAATTACCCAAGACTCAGACCCAAAGCCTTATAATTTTCTTCCCTTTTAGCTCTTCATTGACAAGCTACTCAGCTGAATATTTAACATATAAGCAAAGTAAATACTTGAGCAACCTTCTCGGTTACAGTCTACTCAATGGTATGAATAATTCAGGATTTTTGATTGAACTGTCTTGAAATCAGAGAGAGGCTTAAATTAAAAACCGAAAAATTACACTCGCATTTGTTAAACTGCTTGAGTAATATCTTAAAGACTAAAACTAGACCAAGTCAGTCAGGTGGTTTTCCTTGCTTCTCTGGAAATGTTGAAAAATACAAACACGATGCGGTAGATGTATTAGTATTTTGGACCTCAAGACAATTAAATTTTCGACTTCGGCTAACACAACTGATTTCTGGATTCTCAAGTTAGGAAACAAAAAATGACTTGTAAATTTACTTAGCAACAAGAAAACTGCTCCAGATTATGTACCATTGACTAAAGTTAATGACAATGCACCAACTTTACAACAAGCATATAGACGTTGCTGTTTGTGCCCTACTAAAGCACGTGAGATGTGAACAAGATATGTTTGTACAACTTCCCATGTCCCAATATGTGTTGATCCAAGTTAACTGAAATTTTATGGAAAGTAATATGTATAAATTCTTGAACTTTTGAATGCGAAATATATTTTACAATTTCTTTTTTGTAGATATTAGTATTTACAAATTATATGTAATGAATATCCTGTAATGCGATTTAAAAAAAAGTACGAAACAAGATTTTATACCTAAGCTCTTTGTGGGTGGTGCGAAATATACTTCCAACCGAAAAGAGTGGCCTTAAAAACTTGATTAATTTTAGGCAATAAGTTAAAAAAAATGAATTTCTTTTTATAAATCAAGAAATTCAAACAGCACGAGAAGACATGAAGTCCCATATAATCACTTCATAGGATGATTTATTGTAGGTTTCAGACACTGAGGGCAGAATTCTTTATGAGTGCGTCATGATACATAAGGCACTATTTTTGTTGCCTGAAATGCAAAACTGACTTTAAACACCAAATGTCACCTTTTCTAAGTGTTTAACTGTCCATAATGAAGGATTTTTGCCCACGTCTATCAATCAGTAATGGTTTTATGTGGTTATTGAAACCTCGTAATCTAATTTCCAGCAGTCTTTTTCTCACGATTCAGGGGCATACATTCACATTCGAGGGCAAAATACATTATTTCAAAACTTGTAGTAAATTAACATATTTATTTTAAAAATGAAATCGTGTGCAATACCTTATCTTCAGGCAAAGTTTTTATTTCTCGGATCATCCAGATCGCTTCTTGTTCGCAGTAGAATTTGTTTCAGAATATTTTTTCGACACTCTAACCACAGTATCAAGTCAAGTGGCGTAACGGAGAATACTAGGGCCCCCTGCAAAAACAGATTTGAGACCCCAAGCCAGATCTTGCAAAGGATTGCAAAACCATAGCATATGGTTTTGGACCCCCTAGAATGCCATAGGAGGGGCATTGTGGGGGTGTAAGTTATGCCACAAATAAAGTCCACATAATATTTTAGTAGCAGTTTAGCGCAAAGAATGACCTTCCTTCAATTTTTTTTTTGTCTTCTATTATAACATAGAACGGGAAAATTTACCCATACATCCAATATTATCCGCCCACACGCTTTAAATTGCAATAGACAACTACTTTTAATACACTTATACATTCTACACTCTTTTTTCTAACCCTTCATCACTACTGCTCTCTAATTGGTTGGAGTTATGGAACATTCAATAGGTTGAAAAAACAAGAACTTATTAGTACATTTGCCTTGTGCTTATCCTATTATGTCCCCCCTCCTCAAAATATTAATCAAACCATTTAATTTACATAAATTCTACAAACAGATTTGAAATCAGCATGAAAAAATAAACTAGGAAGAATAACAATAGTTAAGATAATGCAATAATTTCATAACGAAACAAAGTCAAGCATGAAGACCAGACAAAAATTATTTGAAATTTCCGTAACCCCCGTCACAAAGTGGATTTCTACAAAATTCATTTTTAATAAATCGCTACTTAGCAAAATAAACATGCTTACCAAATTTCAAGTCTAAGCCTAATAGTTCAAAGACAGAAATTTTTTTATCAATATGCTCCGTAATCCCCTGTGAGTCGATTTCTAAAACACCTGTTCATAGCCGATTTCAATTAAACAAAAGAAACATGCATAGTGAACTTCATCCATGTTCGTCTAATAGTTTAAAAAAAAAAAAAACTGTAATTTTCTTTAGACGTACGTCCCAGTAACTACCCTCAACTGCCCCAAACGGGAGTCGATTTCTGTAAAATTCGTTATTAAGGGATCTATTTTCAACAAAAGAAACATATTTGCTAAATTTCAAATCAAGTTTAAAGACGAGAATATTTATCTAAATGCCTCTTAAGGAACCCCCCACCTTTTTGAAAATAGGTTACCATTCAACTCATTTTTAACGCAACATTACTCAACAAAAGAAAAATGCTTGAAAAATTTGCAAACTGTTGGTCTAATAATTAAAAAACAAGAATATTTATCTTTAACGCCCCTTAACCCCTAATTAAAGCAAAACCTGTTCTTAGTGTACCTTTACTCAACCAAAGAAACATGCTCTCCAAATTTAACTTTTGTCGGTATAATAGTTCACAATCGGGAATTTTTTTTTTGCTTTTTCGCCCTCTCTTAAACCCCTTTAGGAAGTCGACTTCAAAAAATTCATTTTTAACGGATCTTTACTCTACAAAAGAAATATGCTTGTCAAATTTCAAGTCTGCAGGCCTAATACTTCGCAAACGGGAATACTTATCTATAACGCCCCTTAACCCCTCGCAACAAACTTCGGGGGACAAAACTGCTTTTTAGAAAGTCTCTTCTCCAAGAAAAGAACATTCCTGCCAAATTTCAAATCTGAATGTTAATAATTAAAAAACGGGAATATTTATCTATAACGCCCCCTTACCCCCTCCCCCCAAGGGAGTTGATTTTGGAAAAACTCAGTTTTAGTTTATCTTTACTCAACAAAAAAAATATGCTTGCCCAATTTCAAGTCTGTAGATTTAATAGTACAAGAACCGAAATGTTTATCCATAACATCCCTTAAGCTGACCCCCCGAAAGTAGATTAAAGCAAAACCTTTCCTTTATGGATCTCTAGTTAATAAAAGAAACATATTCACCAAATTTCACGTTTGTCGGTTAAAAAGTTAACATTCTGGAGTTTTTGTCTATAACGATCCCTTAACCCCCCTCCTTAGTAGTCGATTTCCGTAGAACTCATTTCTAACGGATCTTTCCTTAACAAAAGAAATATGCTTGCCAAATTTCAAGCCTGTAGATTTAATATTTCGAAAAAGGAAATATTTATTTATACCCCCTCTTTCAGTCGATATCGGCAAAACCCAGTTTTAATGAATCTTTACTCAAGAAAAGAAATATGACTACCCAATTTCAAGTTTGTAAGCTTAATAGTTCGAAAATGGAAAAATTCTTACACAATGCTCCTCCCTCTCTTAACCCCCTTTAGTAGTCGATTTCCTCTTAAAATTAATTTCTAATAAATTAATTTTACGGAATCTAATCTAATTTTACTCAGCAAAAGAAATATGCTTGCCAAATTTCAAGTCTGTGAGTCCAATATTTCAAAAACATAAATATTTACCTAGAATACCCTTTAAACATCACACCTTCCCCCTCTGGAAGCTGATTAACGCAAAACCTGTTCTTTATGGGTATCTAGTCAACAAAAGAAACATGCTCACTAAATTTCGCGTTTGTCGGTCTTATAATTTACAGTCTAGAATTTTTGTGCATAACAACCCCATAACCCTCCTTGGGAGTCGATTTCCGTAAGACTCATTTTTAGCGGATCTTTACTCTGCAAAAGAAACATGTTTGCCAAATTTCAAGCCTGTAGGTCTAATAGTTCAAAAGCAGAAATATTTATCTATAATGCCCGAAACCCTCATAACTCCCCTTACGGATCAAGTTTGGAGAAACCCCTTCTTAACAGATATCTGTCTACTCCATGAAAGAAACACGCCTGCCAAATTTGAAGTTCCTTAGGTCTAATAGTTTGAAAATGCAAAGATTTATCTGTAACTCCTCCCCCCTCTCCTACTCTCTTAACCACTTTTGGAAGCCGATTTTCCTGAAACTCACTTTTAACAGATCTTTACTTAACAAAAGAAATATGCTTGCCAAATTTCGCGTTTCTCTATCTAATGGCTTACAATATGAAATTTCTTTCGATAATGACCCCTTAACCCCCCTTTGAGTCGATATCGGCAAAAATTAGTTTTAATGGATCTTAAATGAATAAAAGAAATATGACTGCTCAATTTCAAGTCTGTATGCTCCATAGTTCAAAAACGGAAATATTTATCAAAAAGACCCTTATCCCCTTAAACCTCTCCTTGCGGGTTTAGTTTGGCAAAACCCTTTCTTACCGGATATCTACTCAACAAAAGAAATATGCTTGCCAAATTTCAAGTCTGCAGGTCCAAAACCAAAATACTTATCTATAACGCCCCTTAACCCAACGCAATTCCCCTTGGGGATCGATTTTTACAATGGGGCTCTGTGGGGGCTTAGCCCAATAGTCTAACAAATTTTTAAACTTTACCATTACCCCTCGGCGCTTTTGTCTGAGTGTTTTTTGGAATCTAAGTCCCCCTACCCCTATAAAAGAGGTATGTTTACATCACTGCTTCTCTTTCATTTCATTAACTTTCGTTTTTTCTTCTGATCAGCTGTGTTTTTCTTTGGATGCAATTTAATAATGATGACGACACAGCACTAATTATATTCTATCATTTTATTAACTTATTACTAGGCGTCTTGGCCCTATTACTCTTTATTGCCTTTTAAATTTTGTTTTTGAAAATTTTAAATTAATTATTTCCTCTCTTGCATTCTATCTAAATGAGTGGATTTTGGAACTTAATTCCGGGGCGAACCAATGTGTTTTTTTTTAAAGTTGTTAATTATAAAAATATCCCAAGTAAATGTGAAAAGAATTTCAGAAATGTGATTTATTTCAATATGGAATTAAACTAAAATTGAAACGTCTTAGTTTTTAAAAACTATTTAGGCATGAAAGAAAAACATTTTTAACAGGAAAAATCATTTATTAAACACATTTTAAAATAATACAAAATCAAACATGAGTATAAAATAGTTAACATACTTTGTCAAATACATTTTTAAAAATAATGCAAAATCAAACATAAATTTAAAATAGTTAAGATACTTTGTCGAATACATTTTTAAAAATAATGCAAAATCAAACATAAATTTAAAATAGTTAACATACTTTGTCAAATACATTTTTAAAAATAATGCAAAATCAAATATAAATTTAAAATAGTTAACATACTTTGTCGAATACATTTTTAAAAATAATGCAAAATCAAATATAAATTTAAAATAGTTAACATGCTTTGTCGAACACATTTTTAAAATAATACAAAATCAAACATAAGTATAAAATAGTTAACATACTTTGTCGAATACATTTTTAAAATAATACAAAATCAAACATGAGTATAAAATAGTTAACATACTTTGTCCAATACATTTTTAAAAATAATGCAAAATCAAACATAAATTTAAAATAGTTAACATGCTTTGTCGAATAAATTTTTAAAAATAATGCAAAATCAAACTTAAATTTTAAAACTTTAAATGAATACTAGAAAAATTAAGAAGCGAAATAAAATCACTGTAAAAAATATCACATCTCGAAAAACTTTAAAATTCTTCTTCTTAAAAAGGATATAATGGTAGAAACTTTCATCTTTTCCAGTTATTCATCTTCCTAAAAAAAGAAAATTGAGTAGTTTAAAGAAGTTATAAAGTTATAAATCACAATATATTCAATTTTATATATAAAAAAAGTTTTAATATATATATCTATAGTGCATTAATGGAAACACTTTAAAAATCCTACAATTATTACCTCCATTGAGGTTTCTTCGGCAGTTATCGTTGAAGAGGAAAATGATCCTTCTGTGCACGAGGTTTCCATATACTCTTCTTCAGGTATTGAGGAAGACCTCAGTTCGCTGAAATTGGAGGGCACATGCACCCCATACATGTTACGGACACCGATAAATCCTACAAAAATTAAGAAATTAAAAGTCACTCTAAAAAGAAAGAACAAAAGCAAAAAAAAAAAAAAAAAATAGTGAAGCTGATTTGCATTTTTCCTTAAATTTCTAAAAAGTTTTTTTTTTAACACATGGCTAAAAATAATGTCCTTAAAAATAATCAACATTAAAAAATACTATTTTTTTTTTTTCAATCTACGAATGTAATGTTAAAAATCACAAATGTGACAGTTGTAAGCGAAAAAAAAAATAGATTTAAAAAAAAAAAGATTTTTTTTTTATAAAAATACACTAAGAGCGAGCCATAACTATAAACTAAAAATAATTGTTCTTGAAAAAATCCACATTGAAAGATTCGTTTTTTTATCTGCAAAATACAATATTTAAAACCTCACGAAGTTTAATGACAGTTGTGTAAACGAAAAAAAACCGTAGAAATAAAACAAACAAAAAACAGTAATAAAAATGCCAAGAACACTAATATATTACGAAACTAAAAATACTAAATGTGTGAGTCATAACTGAAGAACTCTTTTACCGGTGGAGGTTGAAGGTCTTGCCCTCGAATCGAAAATACCTTTGTCGGTTGCTGTGAATTGGCGTGGTGGTTCAAAAACCGAATATTCCACTCCATCCGCACTCCTAAATAATAGATAATATAGTTAATAATTATATATATTATTATCTATGCATCGCAAAACTTCAAAAATTAAATTTGATACCAACGATCTGCTCCTACAATCAAGACCAATATTATAGTTATTAATTTTAATTCACATTTAAATAAAATTAGATGCAAAATATTTTTCAAAATCAAAATTTTCTTTATTCTGAATAGTTTTGAAATAACTTACAAAACACGGTTTTGCCTGAGATTAGTTGAGTATCAGCTGGTTTCTCCCATCCTCTGAAAATTATTAATAATTATTACTATTTAGCATACTCGAAAATTGCTTCTAATTCCTGAGCTAAAAATTTCATTCATATTTTAATAAAATTAAATAAAAAGTATTTTGTAGCAGGCAAGAGAATAATATTCTGAATAGTTTTGAAATTACTTACGGAGTACTCTCACTTTGCTTGGTATTATACTCCTCAGACATTCTATTATTGTCAGGCTCACATCTAAAAATTATTAATAATTATTGCTACAAAAAACAATTTTTTGTTATTATTTATTGCAAAAGATTTTAATACATTATTTATCACTTTAATAAAACCACTAAACAATAAAAAAATTTAATTCGGCTAATTTTTTAAAAATTATTATTTTTTAAATAAATTAAAAATAATTACAGAATAAAAAATAAAAAAATAACAATAAAAATTCAGAGCAAGTCATTCTGAAATATCAGTCACTTGCTAATAGTATTTAGCATTAAAAAAAATTGTACTTTTTTTTTTCTCTATAAATTATTGCAAAAAGTAAGGAATTATCTAACTTCTGGTGCTTTTAATGTCTACATCCTGTTTGGTTAACATCTGCAATATATATACTTTTTAAATCGCTATAACTTTTCATTTCTATTAATCGTAGATCTAAAACTGAAGCAGTTTTGGAAAGCTGATAATGTGTGCTTTTGTATGATACAATAAAAAAACTTCTAAATTTTGGTCATAAATATTTCAAATGTGGTCAGCCACCTTATAGAAAACTTAAAAAAACAATTGTTCTTACTTCTCCATCCAAAAGGCTACCTTCTCCTGGGGACTCATTACCGGTTGCTTCTTTTGTACTTCGACGGTTCTTTTTTTTCTCTGCAAAAATAAATGCCTTGTATACATGAAAAAGCTAACTTAGATATCTTACTTCCTTCACTTTAGAAGTTGCACGAATTTTTTCTTTTCTTTTTTTTTTTGTTTTACATTTTTTCAAAGAATTTGTAATTTATGCAAGTCCATATAATAAGTTAAAAGATTTATGTCCTCGTAAACCTTTTATTCTATTTCGAATAATGAATAAATATTTTCAATTTTATAATATTTCAAACTGTTTATTTCTACTTCGAATAAAAAAAAAACCCGAAAAAATTTGAAGGGGAAAAAAACACATAGTTTGAATGTTTTTTAACAATACTAACTTTTCTCAGTATTCCCTCCCCTTTTAGATGTTTAAGAACATTCACGAATGTGTTCATTTAACCATACTCACGAAAAAAAAAGGTAATTGCGAAACTTAATCTCTGTCGTCTTTTTCTAACTGATTTTCTTTTCTTTTCTAAAAATAAATACATACTTTTTTTTTTTCATCATTTCAATAATTACTTACCATCAAACGATTTCAATCGAATGAAACTTGGCTGTTTTAGAATAAAAATTTTTAAAACTCTACCTTTCCATGTCAGAGTTCTTATTCTATCAATTTTAAACTAAAATAAAAAAAATACTAAAAATTATTCTCAATGAGGGCAAATTCAGTGAATAATGTGAATCATTCATTTAAATCGCTAAAGCATAGATTTAAAGAACATATTACTGGGGGCTCTTGATCCACTTTTCGTCCCTCATCCTCCGAGTCGCTTCTTTCCAACTGTTCTCTTTTCTAGAACAAGTAATTAATCTCATTAAAAACTTTAATTAAAAATTAAATCTAATTATATTAAATATTATTTATTATAAAATTAAACATTATTATATTAAAAACTATTTTTATTAAAAATAGATTTTAAGAGGGAAATACTTTAAAAAGTAACATGTTTAAAAAGAACATATTACTGAGGGCCTTGATCCCCTTTTCGTTCCTCATCCTCCGAGTCGCTTCTCTCTCTCTCTCTTTCCAACTCTTCTCTTTTCTAGAACAAGTAATTAATCTCATTAAAAACCATTAATTAAAAATTAAATATAATTATATTAAATATTATTTATTATAAAATTAAACATTATTATATTAAAAAATTAATTAAAAATAAAAAATTATTATATTAAAAACTAGTAATATTAAAAATTAAATATTATAATACTAAAAGCTATTAAATAAAAATTAAATATTTATTATAATAAAAAGTTATTAAATAAAATTAAATATTATTACATCAAAAATTAATAAATAAAAATTAAATATTATTACATAAAACTATTAATTATATAAAAATGAGATATTATTAAAAAATTACTAACGAAAAATTAAATATTACAAATTAAAAATTATTAATTAAAAATAAATATTATTATATTAAACTAAACTCACACACGAGGCTTAACAGCCCATGAGGGCCAAGCTCTACTGTGCCTAACTCAGTTTTCATGACCTTGGGAGCTGAGGTGCATGAGCAGATGTTCCAGTCAGATGGTCAATCTGACGTGATTTTTAGATTAAAAACTATCAATTAAAAATTGAATACTATTATATTAAAAACTGTTAATTAAAAACTTAATGTTATATTAAAACATATTATACTAAAAAATTAAATGTTACATTGAAATATATTATACTAAAAATAACATATTATTACATTAAAACTATTAATTAAAAACTAAATATTATTATACTATAAATTACATATTATTACATTAAAATTATTAATTAAAAATTAAATATTATTATATTAAAAATTAATAACTCTAAAAATTAAATAATACTATATTAAAAATTAATAACTCTAAAAATTAAATATTACTATATTAAAAACAATAAATTAAATATTATTATAGTAAACTTAACTCAGTGACGCCACAGCCCATGAGGGTCAAGCCCTACTGTGTTTAACTCAGTTTTCGTGACCTTGGGGGCTGAGGGGCATGAGCAGATGTTCCGGTCAGATGGTCAGTCTGACGCGACTATTATAATAAAAACTATCAATTAAAAATTAAGGACAATTAACGAGGAAAAAATCTGTTGATTAAAAATTAAATGTTATATTTAAATACATTAATTAAAATTTTTTATTTTAGAAACTATTTATTACAAATTAAATATTATTATATATTAAAAAGTAATTAATTTTTTAAAAAATTAAACGTTATTATATTAAATATTATTAACTAAAAATTAAATATTACAATATTAAAAACTATGAATGAAAAATTAAATATTATATTAAACTAAACTCAGTGGCGCAACAGCACTCATGGGCTGTTGCGCCACTTTAATAGTTTTATTATATTAAAAACTGCTAATTAAAAATTTTTACTATCATATTTAAAACTTTTAAATAAAAATTAAATATTATTATATTAAAATTTAAATAAATATTAAATATTATTGCATTAAAATTCTTAAATAAAAATTAAATTTTATTACACTAAAATTATTAATTAAAATTTTAATATTATTTTAAAAACTGTTAATTAAAAACTAACTTAGTGGCGCAATAGCCCATGAAGCCCAAGTCCTACTGTGCCCAACTCAGTTTTCGTGACCTTGGGAGCAGAGGAGCAAGAGCAGTTGTTCCTGTCAGATGGTCAGCCTGACGCGACTATATCATATAAAGAACAATAAATGAAAAATTAAATACTATTATATTAAAAAACTACTAATTAAAAATAAAATGTTATTTTAAAATATATTAAATATTATTATATTAAAAACTATTAATGTGTGAAAATTGATTATTATTATATTAAACTAAACTCAGTGGTGCAACAGCTCGTGAGGGCTAAGACCTACTGTACCTAACTCAGTGTTCGTGACCTTGGGAGCTGAGGACCATGAGCAGATGCTCCGGTCAGATGGTCAGTCTGACGCGACTATTATATTAAAAACTATCAATTAAAAATTAAATACAATGAAAAAAACTGTTAATTAAAAATTAAATGCTATATTAAAAACTATTACTTAAAAATTAAATACAATGAAAAAACTGTTAATTAAAAATTAAATACAATGAAAAAACTGTTAATTAAAAATTAAAAATACAATGAAAAAACTGTTAATTAAAAATTAAATGTTATATTAAAATCTGTTACTTAAAAATTAACTATTATATATTAAAAACTAAATATATTATTATGTTAAAAACTATTAATATTAAAAATGAATTTCGAAATAGCTTCCCTAGCATAAACAAACACGTATTTATTTTGTAGAACTAATACGTTTTTAGCTAATTAAAAAATTCATAAAAACGTTAAATTGTGTGTCCAAAATTTTTAGAAAAAAATTTTCGTTCCATAATTTCAAGATACACTGAGAGATATTATAAAAAGTAAGATTTCAACAAGAATAAAGTTTTAATGTTACTTTAAAAGGCGATTTTAAAGAAGTTGTATTTACGAACAAAAAAAAAAGTTGGGCAAATTTTTATTATAGATTCAAAATAATAATAATAAAAGAAAAACATAATTATAAAATACATTTTTGAGTTACATAAAATTACTTTTCATGTAATTGCATTTAGTGCAAAAATCTTTATTATTTTAAAATTCATTACAAATAAATGCAACTAAAATAATTCATCATGCACCTACATTACGCATAAAATAATGAACTTTTTGGAAATATAAAAACATCTAGAACGGATCAAAGAATGGAAAATATCTAATATTTATTATGGAAACTAATACGAATAAAACAAGACCAACAAGAAACAAATAGCAATGCAAAATGAATTATTAGATATATAATAATATCAGATATATAATAATATTAGATAAATAATAAAAAAAATATTGAAAAGTACAAAATCATGCGTATAAAATTTAAGACAAAATGTATTAAAAAAGGTGTTAGTACATAAACATTTTTTTTTATCCAGCTTGTGGGGGGGAAAAAATAGAAAATGTGTATCATTTCCGTTTCTAAAAATTATGTTTACAAAAAACAATGATGCAAGTAAGTATCAAGAAAACAAATAAATAAATAAATAAAATAAGAATTAAAAACATTACTTAACGGAAATCAAAAGTTACGAAATAGAGCATTTTGACCGAACGGTTTATGGCCGGAAGAATATTGAAACACACATTCAAATTATCTACAATATGGATATATATTTTGAAAAATTATTAACTAAATCTATATCTATAAATCATTCTATTTTTTATGCATTATTTTAACATTTTACTCACCCTTTTCTGTCCACGGCCAGAAGATTCCATGATGTTTTGCCCTAAAAAAATTCTTACACACAAAATTGCCGCCTTTAGTTAGTCTGTTTTGAAAATAAATGAATTTGAACGAACGATTGCCACTAAAATTTTCCAAAGTTCAATTGTTTTTATTAAGGAATAATAATCAGAAATTAAAAGGTATAACAATATCGTTTGGCTTCACGAACACAAATAAAAATATTGGCGAACAAAATCATCTGGCAGGATTTATGTTTCACTCATTATAAAAAATGTATTTTCTTATTTAATAATTAGGTTCGTTACAATGAGAAAATACAAATTCTATTTTTATTGTTCCTTTTACTTAAGTTTGTTGGTAGGGTAAAACTGGGGAAATTTGATAATACCCAATCGTTTGTTCGATAATTTCAACCAGAATTTTTTTTTTTTGGAGTAGAGTTTTATGTTACGCTCACTTAAAAAATAATACTTAGCTTTATATTTTCTAAAAAGATTTTTACTATAAAGGAAGTACCAAAATAAAAAAAAAATTTAATTCAACCAAATTTCAATCTGTTGGTCGGGAGAATTAGGGGAATTTTATTTTATATTCAAATTTGTATTTTCTTCTTCGAACGAGTATGTGTACTAAAATTCAAAAAAGAAAATTAGTTAGATTAAAAATTCTCATCAGTTTTTTTTTGCTTTAATTTTCTGTCAGAATAATCGTAGCATATTCTATACAACATAAACCCAACAATTAAAAATTTCGATCAAACTTGTAACGGGTAAATTTTTAGGAAGGACTAAAAAGAGAAAAAGAAAATTTTACAGCGATCCTCTCTTCATACTTCCACACGACGCCAAAGGGAAAACTTTGGGTCAGATTTAATATGCATCAGTCCCTCAACATAGCGAGCCAATGCGATGATTGAAACAATGGTTCTGTATTTGTTTTTAATTTTTTTATTTAAGTATAAAAACATAAACCATATTTTAATAATTTTATGCATATTTTTAAGAATTCTGTTTTTTTAAATTAGTTACCGTACCAATTCTCAACAATAATTTGTCTATAAAAAAAGATTTTCAAATTTCAATGGAAATGTTTACATATATAAAAAAGGAAACATGAATTTTTTAAAACATTTTCTTTTTTCTAATTAGACTGCGGATTGGTATTTTACCATTGCATACCATTCCCCGGAAGCCGATATCTCTTTTCAGTGCGGAACCATAAAAGTAGTATACCAATCTCCACAAGTAATTCTGATGTGACCTGATATCTGAGGATGCGAAACCGTAATAGAAATTTAATTTTGCTGATAGCATCAAAGTCAAACAAGCATTCAAAGGATCTTTTACATGCAGCATTTTTTTAATATTTAATTGAAAATCACATTCAGTGAACCTAAAAATATCACAAAAATTATAATTTTCTTTACTGGTGAAATTTATTACCGAAGCAGTGGAAAATATTTTTATTTGCTCTTTCACAATGTAATAGCCCCAAATGAGCATAGATATATTTCTACTTTGTATAATGAAAAGAAAGGGGCTATTTGTTCGTATAGTAATTCTTTTTTTAAATGGGCTTCTATTTATTCAAATAAAATGAAAAATAAAAGATAGGAGCTGTGTGTGAAATTTTTTTTATTCATTTTTATCTTTTTTTTCTTTCAATGGTCACAATTTTACTCAATGCGTAATGAAAATACGTTTAAAAATTAATTTTTTTAAGTGTGCAATCAGTAACTTTAATTATGTTGCTCAACTTGCCTTTTTATTTAACTTTATCTTATTTCTATAAAGAGATTTTCCTCAAATCCCGGCCCAAGTCGGTGGATTTTCATGATGCCGAAAATCGACAGCGTCCATGTCGTATGATTATGTAACATGTAAAAGATCCTTTGAGTGCCTGTTTGGATTGGGTGCTCTTGGCAAAATTAAATTCCTAGCACGGTTTCGTATCACATCAAAGAAATTAATTAAAATTTGCGAAGGAAGTTAAGGACATCGAAAATCATTCGGTGTCGTTTTATATCAAAACCAATGCTTTAAATTTCCCTTTTAGCATTTTAACATAGTGTAACAATTACAAATGTTTTTTAATACGATTTTAATGAACTTTAGTTCTTAAACATACCTTATTCATATCATTAATTTGAATTTTTATATAACTGTGTTTTTAAAATTTTTATGAAAGTTTAAACAAATGTTTGCCGCAGTATAGCTGAATCGGCTCTCTTGCGCCAATAAACGCCACAATCACTCACTCACAGATTCACATCGTCAGAGCTCAGGTGCCTACTTCTAGAGAAGAAACTGGACATCAAAATTACATTGTGGTAATTGGTACACACCTATATCGTGCCGCACTAAAAAGGGTTACCAGATCCCGAGGAATGAACTAGGTGTCTTCAATGGTATTTTCCAATCTGTAGCCCCATTTGAAAAAAAAACTTTTCTTCAAAATTATTGTTCAAAAAGGAAATAGTGAACTAAAGCTTATCTCTCAAACCATGAACACAAACCACATAGAAAGCTTGACGAATACTGAATCTAAACTGACTAAATAATGCACACTTTTTTTTTAGATTTCTATACTATTTCGATACACGGATGTGATTAGAGAGATTACCATAAAAGAAAATGGAAAACATCTCCAAATATGCATAACATAGTCAATTTATATTTAATATGCCCCTGCCTTTCAATGAGATGAATCTTTAGTGGCATCAAGTCTCGAACTCACGACTCGAAGGAAATAAAGCCGGCTACAAGTTCGGCAATCTCGACGGCCAGTATCAGTTCAGAGAACTTGTAACGAAATCTGTAGATAAAAATTGTGTTTTATTTTGGTAAGACGTAGATTCACCTCAGTTAAAACTGCTTGTGTAATCCATTATAAACCAAAATTTAATTGATAAAATACCATAACGATGTTATAATAGGAGATGACACTTTCGCAATGTCTGTAATTGTTATAATTTTAAATTGTTAAAATGTTTATTATTTTTATTTTTAAATTTTATTATTTATTTTTAACATAATAAATTCAAAAAACAGTTTATTTGCTTAGTCTTATTGATTGGAACAACAACCGTTCAAATTGAATAAATTCAACCGGGAACTAATCCAAAAGTAATAAAATAATTCCAAATATTTAGCTTATACTCTATGTTCAAAATACGTTCATCAACAATAATGGACAACAATGAATGAAGGTTAATAGCCCATTTGTGTCATTTTTTTTTCATTGTTATAATCAATATTTTATTTATCTTGTATATTAATTTCGAGGTATTCATTTATTTTTCAAAAATTTCCTTCGACTTCAAAAAAAGAAAGAAAGAACTAGAGAAATTAAATTAATTTAAAGTTATCTTTATCTAATAAAAAGTTTATTTCGCTTATTTTATGAATAAAATGAATTTTTAAGCTTAGTATTTATATATCATTAAAACAATTAATGATAATTACTTTGATAAAGAAACTGACAGCAGTAATGATATTTTTCAAGATTGTTTAATTTCAATATACGACGTTACTTAATATCATCCAATATTTATTTAGAAGAGAAAGCCAAGTTGCAAATTAAATAAGCAATTTTCATCTGACATAGAAATAATTTTACGACTTAGGCTTTTTATTAACGTCGTCCCACTCTAGGACAATGCAAGGGCTCTGTTGGCGACGTACCTCGCAAAAGTAAACCTCGGTCAAGAGACAAGGATGCCATCTGAGCGGCATTCCACTCTCCAAACATCCATTCCATGCCAATGTGAGATCCTCTTCACGATGAGTCTTCAGTGGCACCAGGACTCGAACTCATGACTCACTTGCCATGATTTCGTGACCATGACTCTTCGGCTACTGTAGTCACGAAATTTTTGTGAAACAAAATACAACATTAATAACAAAAGTACTGTGGAATCGTCTCAAAAAATAGAACACTTTTAATATACAGTCGAAACTCTATATAACGAAGTCGCTAAATCCCGAAAAAAAGTTCGTTAAATGGAAAATTCGTTATATAGAGGTTCATCTTTTAATATACTTTATAAACCACATAAAACAAATTTTAAATTCATAAACACTATGTATTAAAAAAGTAATTATTCACACCCTTTTTTAAAATTAATACACATGTGTATTTTATACATCTTACCCATCAAAAAAGAAAGAAAGAAAAACTGCAAGGAAAACCAGAAAGAAAGAATGACGAAGAATTCACTGAATTTCAATATTAAGAAAATAATAATTTTATACTAAAATTAATTAATTTTAAGGACATTTTATAGTTTAAAGCATACAAGTAATATTAAACATGCATTATTTTAAAATTAGAACAAGGAACGACTTCCCTGAGGGTGAAAGAGGATATCGAAGATGTTTCTAGTGAACTGGACAATGGGGAGGGCGTTAATTGTTATACTTATTGGATGAAACGTCCAGAACTCTATTGCTCTCGGTGAGTTACGATCTAATAAAACCAGTTCAAGATTTATGATCACCATAAAATGTGTTAAAGAGAGAATAACTTGAAAATTTTTCAGAAATACTTTAGAAAAAGGGAGAACAAAAATTGAATCACAAAAGAAAAAGTTCGTTACATAGAAAATGTACTTCGCTATAGAGAGGTTATTTTACAAAGAAAATCGTGAAATGTTCAAGGTTCCAGGAAAAAGTTCGCTATATAGAAAAATTCACAATATAAAGGTTCGTTACATAGCGGTTCGACTGTATTTGGAAATCGAAGCAACTGGTATCAATGCTAGTGACACAAAGGGAACGTAATTATGATATTAATGGGTTAATTAATTAACTCCTTTTGTATAGTTAATTAACTTTTGGAAAATAATGTTTTTAATTAGGAAATTCAATTTTCTTGGAGAATTAGGAAGAGAATAATCTAAACAGCTTATGTTCCAAACTTCTTTTCAATTTAGTGTTTGAATTATTTTAAAAAAACGTTTTAGAGGTCATATCTTAAGTGTTTCGGGTTGACCACCCCTTACTTTGAACAAAATTTGTGTATGACCCCCATAAGCATTGCACAAAGTTTACACACGCTCGGATTCTTCGATTCGTGTTTTATTTGTAGTATATTATTATTTTGCAGTAATAAACATCTACAATAAGTTTCTACCTTGACTGTAATGATACAGAGTTTTAATTAAGTTACAAAATAAAAAAAAACATTTTGTAATGTAATTATATGGTAAATTGTACGTTAAATTATTATCTGTTTATTAAGTGTAGTCATTTTGAGTTCACTTCTGAGATCATCACTTTTTATTAACAATGGCAAATACAAGATTTAAGTATCAATGGAAAGGATGTGCTTGGTTATTCTTAATTACGTTATTAAATATGGCAATAATAGTCTCGTCACTGTCGGACAAAGTACATCCTAAATATTTTTTAGATTTGATCGATACTTTAATTTTATGGTTGTTAAAGACAAAAATGACGTCTCAAGTGAATAAGTTGTAGAAAAAGGTAAAAGATACTGTATTGCAGTTTCAGAAATTGTTGGAAATTGAAGTTATTTTTTTTTGCTATAAGATATCAAAAATCCTAAAATTTTTGGCAATCCCAGATGCTAGTCACGCTATCTCATTTGGGGTCACGACCCCTAGTTTAAGAAACATAGTTCTAAATCAATGTGGGGCAAACTTTTTGGTGGAACAAAATAATTTTTTTAAAACGCAGTAGGCTCAAAAGATGGTCTTCAATGTTATGGGAATCAATGAAAAAAACAAACTGTGATTGCATTTCTTATATAGAGATCCTCATAATTTAGTTCGAACACATCTTTTACTGACTCTCAGGGGATGAGGTGTCAGATTTGGGAAACTTGTTTTTGTCAACGAAACTTCATTTTGTCATTCTGAATTCTGCGATAGTCTTATCATATTTACCAGCACCGTCGTCAATGGTGAAACGAATAAACACAATTATTGAGGAACCCTTTAATTTTACCATTATGCTTTATTTGATTTGATTGCATATTTTGAAAGTAAGTATTTTAAGTAAGTAAGTATTTTAAGTTCATATTGGGCACTAATCAGTGTATGTGAAGAATTTAATTTGAGTTGATTAAAATAAAATTTTAAAAGAGTGAGTGAAAGAGAGTTATATTAATGTCGCAATATAAAGCAACACGAGGGCTAATGGCAACGGACCTCGTAATTTTGAACCTTGGTCAAGTAACGAGGAAGACTCCTTAGTTGGCATCCCCCCCTTCCTAACTACCACACCAACGGGAAGACACTGAGCCTCGACAAATTTAACGTGCAACGGCGTCCTCTACACGGCAGGTCTTCAGTGACACCTATGACACTCCGGCCACAAGTTAAAATTTTAAGAGAAGGTTAACTTTTGAGAATTGAAGTTTTTTCTCTTTTTCACACATCGTCTGAATATGAAATTACAATGCTTTGGAGTCTCAGCTAATAATTTGTTTCAGTTGTCAAAATGTAATCTTTAGTATTGTTAGATCAAAGTTAAGTATCATGAGATTTCGTTGTTGTATCTTCTCTTGAGGTGTTTTTTTTATTTCACTTTTGTAAAGATTTTCAGTGATTTGACACTAAGGTAACTGGCTGGTAACTTTGACACTGGGTGTTATCACCACCACACCACCCTTACATTCTCGCGCTTTCAAAGTGCCCTCTACTATTGGGCTCTAGCAGAGGTCCTGATGACTTTTTGTGTGTTGTATTTTCTTAATATGGATAACTGGATAATATTAGGGATAACTGGATATTGGATTCTTAAATGGATAACTGATACAACTGGATGAGTTAAACCAACATGTGTGGCTAGCAAAAGTTTTTAAATTATTATTTATAATTTTTCAAAGAAAAATTAGCTTGCATACTTCAATAAAGAGTTAGAAGTGAAAGGCCAAGATCCATTTTTTTTAATTAGAAAACTTATAAATACACATTTTTAAATAAATACTGCTTTATATTAGTATATTTTAAATTGTTTCCTTCATTCCCCACTTATTAAAGACTGGTAACACTACGAAAATACTACGCGCCTTTCCACACGAAATCTGTCGTAATTGGGTTGTACACGCTAAACGGGAAAATTTGGCGAAAATGACGTAACAAAATTAATGAAATTTTTATCCGAAGAGGTCGAAGGAATAATAACTGCAAATAATATTAAAGGTTAATTGGTTCCAAGCTATCCTATGAAATCCCCCTTAGAGAATTTTAGTGTGCATTCCAGACCAATTAGTAAGGGTTCAAAAATTTCACCCCTTTTTGCCCTTTCTGTGAAACTACTGGACATTGGTCTCAATAATGCAACTCTGTTACGGACATAGACGCACGTGTACAAAAATTAAAAGCTATCAACAGATGTTTTTTATGCACTAATCGGGGTCACGTACAAAATAATTGTTTTCGCAAAGAGAAATACCGCTGTTCCAAATGCAGGAAAAAACATCATGTTTCGATATACAAAACTCCAACTAATGAGCAGTCTGTGACTACATCTACAAACAAAATTGATGCATTTACTTGAAATTTTGTTCATTTACAAACAGCACGAGTTTTCATAACTGGATCAACTGGAATTACAAAATTGATACGTTGCCTTTTGGTTGGTGGAAGTCAATCTAGCTTCATTTCTTCTGATCTTATGGACACTAAGTCTTCCCGTCATTTCAAATAGACCCTTAAGCCGCATTCACACCAAGGCAGTCAGCGTCGAGCTTTGAGCGTTTAGCCAATCAGAGACTTCATTTCGGGCGAATGACGCTGACTGCCTTGGTGTGAATGTGGCTTTAGACCTTCAAGCGTTCGAATCTCCAACTAGTTTTAGCCGTACGCGACGCGCGCCAAGTTCAATTTCAGTTATCTAGCATCTGGGATAAATCTAGATTCAACGTTATTGCATTCGAAAGCTCCAACAGGTATGCGTCACACCCGTCTTCACCAATTGATGTTTCACGCTTTGCGAAAAGCAAACGAATCAATCTTGCTGACCCAGATGATTCCTTGTCGAACTTACCAATTGAGATTCTAATTGGTGCATATTTCTATTGGAACGCCATGCATTCTGATGTTCCAGTCAGCTGTCGGATTCCCTGGCCTTGGTCCCATCGTTTTGGATGGATACTTAGTGGATCTCGATCACATGCAACGGTTTTCTTCTCAATCCTACACTTCTTAATATTAATGTGAATACTTCAACTCAGGAATCGGATAATGTGGTGCGAAATTTTTGGCACTTAGAGAGCATTGGCATACAACCAATACAAGAGGAATTAAAATTAAGCACTGACAACGCTGAACTTTAGACAAACTTTCATCAATCTTTCAAAATCATTGATGGTAGATGAGTTGTTCATTTACCTTGGAGAGAGAGAGAGAAACCAGAAGTTCAACTTTCTTCAAGCAATTATGATACCGCTATCCAACGTTTTAATTATTGGACAGGAAGAATACAAGCAAATACAGAATTAAAACAAAAGTATGCTAAGCAGCTGCAAGATTATATTGATAAAAAACAAGTCGAAGACGTCTCAAAAGATACACAAAATCAAGTACGTTTATTTTATTTGCCCCATCATGCTGTAAGAAAGATCACAAATGAAGAAATCAAGTGGCGTATAGTTTTTGATGCTTCCTCTAACTCTCCTGGTCATCCATCTTTGAAGGATGCTTTCGAAGCCGGACCAAATCTTCTACCTGAAATCTTGGCCATATTATACAGATTTCGTCTTTAAAAAATATCAATTACTAGTGATGGAAGCCAGGCATTTCTTCAACTAATACTAACAGATGAAGACAGAGACGTAACACGATTTCTTTGGTACAAGACGGAGTATACTTCTGATGAGAAACTTTGAATAGCAGATGAAATCGCAACATACCGATTCACGCGACTTCCCTTCTGACTTACTTCAAGTCCATTTCTAAAGAGTGTTTTTTTTCCAGGTATAGAAGTTTAAGTTGGCATTACTTTCCAAGATGGCGACCGATTTAACAGCTGTCAAGTGATTTATTCTCAGTTAGGTTTAGCAATTCATCAAAACGATCATCAAGCAAGGCGTAGATTCGTCGAATGGGCACCAAAACGAGATTGCCGTTGTTCCCGATTTTCATTCGCGAATTTTGTTTAGCGATGAAGGTCACTTCTGGTTGAATGGCTACGTCAACAAACAAAATGTCGCATTTGGAGTGAAGCTAATCCACAAGTGTATGTTACATCCAGAAACACTGACTGTTTGGTGCGCTTCATGGGCTGGTGGAATCATTGGTCCATACTTCTTCAAAAACGATGAAGGCCACAACGTTACAGTCAATGGTGATCGGTATAGAGCCATGATTACTAACTTTTTCATTCCTGAATTGAACAATCATGATGTCCAGGAGCTGTGGTTCCAACAAGACGGCGCAACATGTCACACAGCTCGTGCCACAATCGATTGATTGAAAGACACGTTGGGTGACCGCCTAATTTCACGTTTTGGACCTGTGAATTGACCTCCAAGATCTTGTGATTTAACACCGCTAGACTTCATGGGCTGGTGGAATCATTGGTCCACACTTCTTCAAAAACGATGAAGGCCACAACGTTACAGTCAATGGTGATCGGTATAGAGCCATGATTACTAACTTTTTCATTCCTGAATTGAACAATCATGATGTCCAGGAGCTGTGGTTCCAACAAGACGGCGCAACATGTCACACAGCTCGTGCCACAATCGATTGATTGAAAGACACGTTGGGTGACCGCCTAATTTCACGTTTTGGACCTGTAAATTGGCCTACAAGATCTTGTGATTTAACACCGCTAGACAATTTTCTGTGGGTCTATATAAAGTCATTGGTCTATGAGGATAAGCCACAAACGCTTGACCATTTGGAAGACAACATTCGCCGTGTTATTGCCGATATACGGCCACAAATGTTGGAAAAAGTCATCGAAAATTGGACGTCCAGATTGGACTACATCCGAGCCAGCCGTGGCAGTCATATGCCAGAAATTATATTTAAAATTTAATGCCACAAGATTATCTTTCGAATGAAAAAAAAATTCATGTCAATCGAATAATACATCGTTGTTTTATTGCAATTTTAAGTTCTATACCTCTAAAAAAACAGCTTCTCTTCCTGAACTGGCTACAATGTATAGGCAAATATATCCTATTGCAACTAAACACATTGAGAATAACACGTATGTGGATGATTTTGTAATGGGAACATCTACAGATGCTGAAGCTGTCATTCTTTATCGAGAAATGGCTGCAACTTACATCGCATATCAGCCTACCATTAGCCAAATGGAAGAGAAATTCAAAGATTTTACAAAATGCATGGAAGCAAGAAAACATTCCATTTAGAGATATTGCACAGGTTTTAGGTTATATATATATATGTATACACACACACACATATATATATATATATATATATATATATATATATATATATATATATAATAGGATACTGACGAATATGTTTTCAAATTGATGTGCAGGCTAAGATTGTCGAAGCATCTAAAAACCAGTAACAAAGCGTTTAATACTGAAGCTGATATCCATGTTTTACGATCCTTTGGGCCTATTCACTCCAGTTACTGTAATTGTGAAGATTCTATTCCAGGATACGCGGCTTAGTGGAATTAAATGGGATGAATTATTACCGCCAGCTGTAGTACAACAGTGGCACAAGTGGATAAATGATTTACAGTGTATGAATGATATACACATCCCAAGATGGATTGGGTTTTCTGAAACTTCCGACATCACCATCCATGTGTTTTGCGATGCTTCTGAACGTGCATATGGTTATTGTTTGTACACACGTCACACGGTTGACACTTTTACTGAGGCAAATATCATATGTAGTCGAAGTAAACTGACCCCAGTGAAAAGGATCACTCTTTCGCGACTTGAATTGCTAGTCACATTACTAGGAACTCACCTACTTCAATACTTTTTCAGAGAAACGGACTTGCACTCTTACACACAGCTTTGCTATGGAGCGATTCAACTGCAGCTTTAAATTGGATACAGAGAGAGATCCCAACCGTTGGAAAACATTTGTTTTCAACAGAACAACAGAAATCCCCTTCAATACACTACTCCTTCACAATGACGACACTGTCCAGGTACAGGTAACCCTGCAGATCATCTTGCTCGTGGTACCTTTCCATTTCAGCTACCATCTTTGGAATCTTCGTGGAATGGCCCAAAAGGGTTAAATCATGATTCAGAAGCTTGCCCCACCAAAGATTTGTCGTCACATTCACAGCCTTTAGTCAAAGTTGAATCAAAACTGAGTCTCGATCCTTTTACGTTGCAACCACAAAACCCATCATATATATATCTCATTACAGTTCTTACACAAGGCTTCTTCGGGTGACTGCCTGGATCCTACGTTTTGTGCACAATTGTATATCCCAGCTACGTATCATTCACGAACTGAATTGTGATGAAATTGAGAAGGCTAAAGACTATTGGATACAAACTGTACAACGTCGATGCTTTTCAGTTGAAATTAATGCCTTAAAAGAGGGATGTCCTTTACAAAAAAAAATCCAAATTTTTTTGTCTCAATCCCTTTCTCAAAGATGATTACCTGCACCTTGGAGGAAGATTACAATTCTCTGACATTCCTTTTGATACCCAACACCTCTTAATACTCGATGGAAATCACTCTTTTATCCATCTATTGATCCAGCATACTCACATACGTCTCCAACATTTAGGTGTGCGTATTGTTCTCTCCAAGTTACATTCTACCTTCTGGATCTTAAATTCCTGCCTTGTAAACTTTTCAAAGCAAAATGCAGAAAGCAAATGGAAGCTCCTCTACCTTGCAACCAAAGTCAATCACATTGCTTTTCATGCCAAACAATGTGATTGACTTTGGTTGCAACGAAAATAAAAATAACGATAGGAACGATGGCCTTATTTCAATTTTTCTTACACTAATTAAATCTGATAACTTTTGCTCTTTATTTTCGTTGTATTGTACATATACATTATAAATAGTGAGTTTTGGAGTAATGAGTGAAACTTCAACTTTGAAAGGGTTGTACCGTTTGCTCCATTTACTATCACAGGGATTGATTTTGCTGGACCTGTAAATATCCGCTGTTTGAAATCGAGAGACACAGCCTACATAGCACTATTTACTTGTGCAACAACACGTGCCCTGACATTGAACTCGTGTCAGATCTCACCACCGACAAATTTCTCATAGCACTACAGCGATTTGTTGACCACAGAGGACTTCCCTATACAATCTATACGGACAACGCTACCACCTTTCATGAAGCAAATAAGGAACTGATCTTCTTATAGAAACTCTATCATCAGCTAAAACTCAACAATATTATGCTCAAAATGGCATAACTTGGCGTTTCATCACCTCACGAGCAGCTTGGTGAGGAGGCTGTTGGGCCTTCTAATAAGTATTGTCAAACAATGTCTGCGAAAGGAACTCGGACGAGAACTTCTAAACGAGAAATGTCTGTCCACTGTTCTCATTGGAATAGAAGCCGCTCTGAATAGTCGACCATTAGTCTACAAAGAGGAAAGAGATGACAACTCTGCAGCTTTAACACCAGCTCATTTCTTGACGGGATGAAAACTAACGGTCATTCCATCTAGGCTGAAAAATACAAGGCTTAACAAAATCTACAAGCAGCAGTAGGACTTACTTGACTGTTTTTTTTTGGAAAAAATGGTCGAAAGAATATCTTCAACTGCGATCCTTCCATCAAGTTCGAAACAATGACAGTACCATTAACATCCGAGGTGGAGATATTGTGCTTCTGCAAGTAGACGTCCGACCAAGGCACGTGTGGAAGAAAGCTAGACTGATGAACCTACATCAGGGACATGACGTGAAGATAAGATCCTGCGATCTGAGAGTTAATGGATGAAATGTAACCCGCCCTGTGTACATTTGGTCATCCCTCTTGAGATCAACCACGGTGAGGAGGATGTTGGGAATGAGATTAAATGTAAAGTTTAACTGTCCCTTTTTGGCACACGCAACTGTAGTTACAAAAACCTCTGTCGATAAAGGGATGGTGTCGAGAATCAAGTTCTTATGCATCCAGAAGTTCAGAATTCAGTCTTGTTCAAGTTAGTCTAATTCAATACTTGCAAATTGGAATGGGGGCCCCGTATCATTGATGCGGTGGTAGCTACGCCCCTGGTTTTGAAAATAGTTAATTCTAAGTTCATTTTTTGCCAAAATATTGCATTTAAATAGTTTTTATTGTAATAATATTTTTCACAGGTGCGTAGCTACCGCCGTATCAATGATACGGAGCCCCAAGCTACAGGGTCCCCAACATGTGTAACTACAGTCTACTAACAAGGCTTCCATATCTAAAAAAGGGCATCGAAAGAATTCTGATACAGGGCCCCCTCAGAGCTAGCTACGCCAGTGATTCTTAAAACAGTTTTATACTTGACACTCTAAATATTAAAAAAATATATTCGTTTGACCACCTTTACAAAATCTCGGTTCCGAACGTAGTCGGATATCTTAAATTAATAATAGAAAACAGTTGATTAATAATATAATGGATTATAGAAACTTCTTGCATAACCTCATAAAGTTTTCAATGACATCAAAAAAAGCTATTAGTGAGTTTAAAAGAGAGCAGATTGTTTCTATGCAACAAAATGACGTGAAAGTATCTGAAATTTCAAAATAACTTAGAATATCAAACAGAAGCGTAATATGGGTATATAAAGTATATTTAAATAAAGGTAGCACACAAGCTTCCACATCTAAAGGACATAGACCAGTGCTTCTCAAACTTTCAATACTGCCGCCCCCCTTTTCGATCACAATTTTTATTGCGCCCCCCTTATACATTAATAATGTATTGAATGCAATAATAATGCACTTTGACGCTAAAGCTACAATAGGCGATCTTAATTATAAACCATACAGATTAGTAACATAAGTATGAAATTTTGTATACTACTTTTAAGCAAAAATAAAATAATAATAATAATAAATAAATAAATAAAGTAATAGGATAATTATTATGTTATTTTTCCTTTCTCTAATTTTAAAATTAAACATATTGCAAAATGCGGTGGCTGCTTAGAAAACAAAATATAGATATCTGCTAAATATAGAAAAAGAACTCAGAGGGTCAATTTCTAATCATAAGCATTCCTTATAAAAACTTTGCTTCCCAAGACAAGCTCATGGAAGTCGTTAATACTTATTAAACTTGTTCTTAATTTAGTATTAATTAATTAGTTATAAAATATTCTGTGCAGCACTGATAAATTAAAAGTATACCGGCTGAAGTGCCCGCTCTTTGCACGAGTTTATTTATAAGAAAATAAAACATTATTGATATAATAGCTGAATTATAAGGGCAAAGCCAAGTGCTCAACAATGTTTACAAAAAAAAATGATTTTTTTTTTTAAATGGTTTGCTCAAATTATAATTAGTTTTAAGCGAATTGTAATTTTTAAGCCTCGCAGAATTAGCATTTATAATTGATATTAAACAGTAGCGCACACAGGAATTTTTTCAAGGGGTCGGGGGTCGAAAGTTCACCAATCTTGTATCAGGTTCCTTTTGAATTTGTCGATTTTCGGGAACAAAACACAGTAAAAAACTAATTCTTGAATAAATAATTAGCATTAATTAATAAAATTAATCATTAATTACAAATACTTAATTAAATTTTGCGTACTATATACTTAGAATTATAATCAATCGGAAAAAAATCAAAGGGCGGTTCGGATGTGCACCACTGATATTAAATAATGATCAATAATATAAAATATCGATGAAGAATAATTGTATTATTTTTAATATTTAAAGCGAAAAGACTTCAACACGTTTTAACCCGGGAGCAGGTGAGCACTCGATACAGTCGAGCGGGGTTATTGAATAACTCCAATCTTTTTTTTTAATAATTATTTTATTGTACACGATACAAATCGTGATTCCAGTGAATAATTTAATTAAGAGAAAGTTTACTTACCTACTTTCAAGGACTTTTCAATTTTTCTTTGGTAACAAATAAACAGTTTTGCCAGAACTAACGATTTCGTAATCAGTGTGTCCCGCGCGACCACTTCCGGGTTTTAAGTATATTCATTATGATAATATGTATGCTAGTGCTAAAAAATTGTGTGAAAAGTTTTTCGTTATGCTTTATATGTTGAGAATACTTATAAAAATATGTCTTGGCCAGGTAATCCTTCATAGTGCTTGTGTGTGTGTGCTCTCCGTGGTTTTCCAAATATCCTAAAACTCTTTTGCATGGAAAAAAGCGCAACAGAGAACACATAAGAGAGGGGTCATAACTAACTGTACCAATAACTTAGAAGGTCTCAAACAGATTACAGCTATAATGTGCAGTATTTCAAAAATAATGACAGTGATGAATTTTTTATGTTCCTAAATTATTTCGATTCTGGGTCTGGGATCTGTTTTTTCTCTGAAAGAGTAGTATGTTAGTTTCGAATAGAAAGCGTAATAAAAAAATCTCTCATCATGGGATTACCTCAAATCAAATAAAAGTTTTTTTATTTGGTTATAGGATCAAAGATAGCTAATTAGGTATTGAAGAAGTTTTTATTTTTGAAGACTTAATATCGCGTGCGCGCGCTTATAAATTATATCAGAGTAAAAGTGCATTTTTTATTATGTCTGAAAGTATTTTGGTTTAATTCATTCCAGTAAACTAATTATTTTTTAAATCTTTTATTTTCGATATGCTCGCGCCCCCCTCGTAAGGTTATCACGCCCCCAGGGGGGCGCGCCCCACAGTTTGAGAAACACTGACATAGATCCAAGAAAATGACAAAACGGGATGAGAGGAAATTGAAGTAGATTGTGAAGAAAAATGGGGAAAGCAGCCGATTAACAACTCCATAAATTATAAAGGATCTCCATTTAAACTCGGAAACAAAGAGCTCTCATGCAACAATACGAAGAGAACAGATTTTGGGGCTTTCAAGTTGACAACCAAAACACGCAAACCCTATATGTGAGCTTTAAATAGATGATATTGTTATAAATGTGCTAAAGAATAGAAAATCCAGGATGTAGAAATATGGAAAAAAGTTATATAAACCGATGAGAGCCATTTAACAAATTTTACAAATAAGGGCAGACAAAGAAATCATCGTTAACAACATGAAGCTCTTCTTTTAGATTGCATGCAATCAGTTGTGCAGGCTGGAGGTAAAGGATTAATGATCTGGGGAACATTTGGTTGAAATAGTTATCTTCAATGTTAATACTAAAAATCGAGTGCGGCTTAGAATAGAAAAATATTCGTTTAAAATTATTCTATTTTTTTAAAATTGGATACCTCGGTTTCATATTTAACACTATTTTTCATTTTTCACAAAAACTTGTTGAGAATTTGGGAGGCGGCTTAAAATCAAATAAATAGAGCAAGATGTTTGTCGGCCAAATATTAAATTAAGCTTAAGATATAAAGGATCACAAGGATATTAATACATTTCAGCGGCGTCTCTTGCATACGTCCATGTACATAGCAGAAATGCCACACTTGCATGACATATATAGCTCACACATTTTGCATTCGCATTTGTAAAGAAAAACTGTTCTTCCCTTTCTGTATTAAAATTGTATGTTTTTCTTTTCTTGTTCTTGGCATTATACACTTTTTTAAAATATAACGGATTACTATTTTTACAACAAAAACACAAGTAGCACAAAATTTACATAGACGCATGGATTATGAAAAACCGATTATCCAGTCTAGCCAGCGTCGGTGTTCTTACAAATAAGTTTTTTTTAGCTTGCGCGTCTTAGGTCTTAGTGAAGGCGGTCACCCCAAAAAGTCTTGGCAAACCACTGGTCGATCGCGATCGACTTAATGAACATTTTGGCTCTATATAAAGCAAAAGGTGGAAGTATCAAATATTAGATGAGGTGACAAGTCATTTGATCAGCATGTTTAAGCAAATGTTCCATTAAAACACGAAAATTTTAAGTAAGTAGCTATTCTTATTTATGAACGAATAAAATAATCTTTTAAAAATTAAAAGTCAACAAAAATTTGTCTCTGAATAACAATATTAATCGAAAAGGCTTTTTGAAGATTATGGTGCATACAAGCTGATTAAACACGTATGAAGGAAGGAAGATTCGTTCTGAGCACCTTCCGTTCAGTAAGCGAGTACTTTAGCGATTACGTCAAAACGATCGTCTTCGCGGGATGTTAAATACTGGTTTTTATATCGATATCACACCGCCACATCAAAAATGGTAACACTGGTAAAACTTTTCTAACATCAAAACTGATTCCGCTCAACTCTAAGTATTAGATACTGGAATTATAGTCGCTCAGCCAGTATGGTGGCTATGACCCTCGGCTTGTAACCGAGTGGGTTCGGATTCGAATCCCGAGTAAGACAAGGTTGTATCCTCTTCGGGAAAGAAGTCGGTCTTTCGCCTGAAATGGATTCCCGTCTCAAAAGAAAAGGACCCCCCCCCTTCTTGTTATATGCTGGGATCATCATCTGTAATAAATGTGTATATTCTTCTGTTTGTATTGTATGCTTTCTGTTCTTCTCTTGTATTTCACATGTTCCCAGGATAATAAACACATGACAACAACTGAAATTATAAAAATTATCACCACATGTGTGAGGAATTTTTGTTCCTGATTATTATTATTTTCTTTTATAATTCACAGCATAGCAATTTTTTGGAAGAAAATGTTATAAATCTGAGAAGTTTTTTTCCTGAAAATGATTAATTAATTCTGAATGTGTCTGAAATGTTTCTTTTGCCTTGATAAAATCACCTTCCAATTTTAAAACTACATTATTAGTTATGCACAACCCCAATGGAATGTTTAAAAACGCGATGTCAAACATTTAAGTCCATGGCTAAGAAAATCCTTGCCAGTCATTAAAATTTCAAAATCCCAGATATTTTTGCTTCTCCGAACAGCACTAAAAAGCCAAGACTGTCCGAACTAATCCCAGACGAATCGAGGCCGTGGTAGCCGAGTGGTCAAGGTATCGGATCGTGGCTGGCCTTGTCACGAGTTCGACCCCGTAAGGACGGTGTCGAACTCGCCGTGTAAGGACGCGATGCACGTTAAATCTGTCGAGAGCTCTAACGTCCTCCCGTTGGTGTGGTAGTTAAGAGAGTGGGTGCCAGCTCAGGTGGTCTGTCGCCAAAAGCCCTTGTGCAGCTGAACAGTGCGACGTTAATATTCACTCACACTGGCCCAGACGAATCGTGAACCTACGAATAGCGTTGTTCAATATCAATGACTTCAGTACAAATAATTATTGATTAATTGTTCATTAACGTCATTTTTGAAGATATACGAGGTTTATTAGGGGCGATCTTAGTAAATTTTTATGACGTGTTTAAGTGACGACGACGATGTGTGTGTCTCAGCTCTCCGAACTTATATTATTTTACAAGAAGTCAATGTGAGAAAAACTTTGAGCTCCGACAAATTTAACAGACAACAGCTGCGCTTCACGAACAGTCTTCGCATATATATATATATATATAATAGTATTTCACGTATTGTTACATAAATATCAGATAAGTATACCCAGCAACCCCCACATCGCGGGGCTCAGAATTCTAGGGGCCCTAATATTCTCCGTTATGCCACTGATAAATATTGTCAAAATAATATTTAATACCCTATTACACACTTTGAATTTTTTTTATTTGAAAAATATTGTGGGAATCAATTAAAATAAAGGAAATTATTTCCTTAAAGAAAATCTTTCCATAAAAGCAGATCTGACAGTTTATTTATTGATTTTTTTCTCACTAGCGCGTACCGGTGTTTTTATCTCTTCCAAGTATCGATACCATTACAGTAAGCATAATGATTTCAGCGCCAATGTTTGAGGGTGATGGCTGAATTTACTTGATTAGATTTAATTTAAAAATATTTTCATTGCATTTTCTAGGAAATTACTAATGAATGAACTTATCCGTAACATATTCTATCTACACTCATTTTTAAAGAGTGAATTTATTTCATTCTGATTTGACTTCAGATAATCATAAGCAATTCTCGAAACATACTCGTTAATGAGAGTTTTTTAAATAATTTTCTATATTGGTGAGGTACTATTAATTTTCTATATTAGAAATAAGTAGAGAAGCAGTGATTTTTATTAAAGGTAAGAATCGACTAAATACTTTTAACTTTCGAGTAATATTAGGACTGTTTCTTAATTGTGATATTTAGGTGTGAGTGAACACTTCTGTCAGTACCGTATGCTGGCGGGTGAAACTTACACTTGCCTCCGAAAGTCAGCGTACAGGCGCGATCATCTTTCATAATCATGCAAAGATCGCTAATTAAATGAAGTATTTTTCTGAATCAATACTCTAACGTTGTAAATTCAAATAATATAAGAAACAATCACCTGAATATTACATAAAATAATACAAATATTAATAACTTGGTAACGACACAAATCGTGTGCGTCAAAAGTCTGCGTACACTAGAAAAACCTTTACAATAATGGATTGTAACTAAAAGTAAATACTTTTTAAGCTACTCTGTTCTTTCTATAACTCTCAACATAATTTGGCAAGGATTTACCTAGTTTAGTTGTTTCACATCTGTGGATATTTTTTTCCATTCTTCCACTGACAGATTTGAGCATTTCCTTGGATGTTATTACTCTTCCTGATTATTCACTCGAGTAAATCCCACAAATGCTGTATTGTGCTTAGGTCTGGGGACTAGGTTGACTTTCAGAATTGGTTTGGGACATGTCAGAATAGCCATGGCTTCACTATAACTTCACAGTGTGAGTCATTTGCTTGGTACCTTTGTGCCGCTGAAAGTAAATATCATTACTCACCGCAAATTTCTCGCATATACCCTGATATTTTACTTCAATAAGATTAAAAAATCAATTTTGTACATTGCTGATTCAATAAATTCTAGATTACCATCCAAAAGGCTTGCAATACACCTCCAAACATTATGCCTCCTCCTCCATGTTTGATAGTCGAAAAAGGACTCTCTTTCTTAAGATCTGTCCAGGAATTTTTGCAGGCATATTTTTGTGCTTTTTGATAAATTACAAAAATTACTTTCAATTGAATATATTACATTTTTCTAAAAAATATGTGCCATATTTAGGTGTTTTTTGGCAAAAGTCATTCCTTATCTCTGTTCATTGGAAAGATGAATGGCTTTTTGAGTGCAACTCAGGCCTGATAGTCATTCTTTTTCAGTTTTCTTCGAATTGTAATTAAAGTCACACTTTTTTGCAACATTTCAGCAACACTTTTAACTATTTGTGAAGCTTATAGTCTTGGATTTATTTTTATAGAGCGTATTACAAACTAAGATTCTTGAGGTGACGCTGCAGAGGGGCGGCCGGATCTTGGTTGGACGTGAAAATTTTAGTTAATTTGTAGTTTATGAACACTTTTTGAATCAATGCAGGTCTTCTATTAACAATTTCAATAATTGCTTTAAAAATTTCCCACTTTTCTGAAGATCTATGATGATTTTTCTTTCAATAATATATCGATCTCTATTCTGTTGCCTGTCATGGAACCACAAAAGCTTTCAAATGTTAAATCCTAAATAAATCGTAAAAGAAGCTTGTAATTACTTAAAAACCCAATTTAGTGCAATTATTTTACAATAAAAGGTCTTTAAAAGCTCTATTCTGTAAGTGTATGCAGACTTTTGGCACGAATGGTTGGTGATTATTTGGTGGTCATTCTTGTTTTTTCTCGTTAAGGTAAATTTTGTTGCTGTTGTTTGAATAAAAAAATTTTGAAGAATTGCTGAGAAGTATTTTGATTTTCTAAAGAGATTTTAATAGTAATTATAGCTTAAACACGTTAGATGACTGCCTGTACGCAAGACTTTGGAGGCAGTGTATGTGAATGGCAGTTTGTAATTTTTCCTTGCATGTTTTGAATTGTAAAAATATTTTGTTAAATAATATTTGTGTTTTAAAATATAATCCTATCCTGTTTTTATTCTCTCATTGAAGACTTAATATTTAATGTACCTTCATTATAAAATTTCTCATGGACTACTGTTCTGTTTTTGTGTGAAGAATTTTGAAGTGATCAGAACCAGCAACTGATTGAAAGCTTCGGTAAAATCCTAGGAGAGCCCACACCCTTGGCGCCAAACCAGAAAAAGTGCCAAGCCAGAACGAGATGGTGCCAAACGAAACCGACAATGTCGGCAAGTGAATATAGCAGTATAAGGTGGTTGTGTAATAAAAAAAGTAAGCAATACAGAAATGAAACATTTAAGATAAAAAAAATATAAAAACAGCACTTTCTTACTGGTTATCTTTCCTGAGTGGAGGGTACAGCGTAACAGATTTTAAAAAAAGCCTTGTAGGTCTCATTGCTAAGCGAATGATCATGTGTGAGTGCTGCCATATATATTCTGGGAGGTAATGGTCGAACATTACCTTCGGTGTGGCTGGTACGATTTCGAAGAAAGCTCTTTCGTTCATATAATCCCATTTGTTCATCACATTTAGGACATTTATAACTTGAAGCAATCAATCCTTCCTTCATACACCATTCAATCAATTCTATCTTACCTTTCGCATTCAACAAAGTAAAAAAATTCTAAGGTATATTCATTCACACATGCAGTCTTGCTTCCAGCCCAGTGCCCAACAACAAAATGAAATTTGAAATGTCCAATGACAAAATATGAAAATTCCAGAAATAGTTAGGTTTACCATATCTAGTGTATCAAAGTAGGGTTGCCAAGATGGGGCAATTATCGCCAACCAAAACAATTCGCACCATAGGTGTGGGCTCACCTAGGACCAAACCGAAAGCTTCAGGTTATGTAAAGCAGGGGTGGGCTGACTTTTTCAGGGTACGGGCTACTTCTAATTTTTTTAATGTGTTGCTGTCCACCCAGTGTAAGTGGCGCACACAAGGAGGGTGGAATCCACGGGTCCAGCCACTCCTTTGATTTTAATCCCATGTATATAGAACAGAAAACTTAATTATTTGTTATTAATATTTTTTTATTAATTAATGCTGATTATTTATTCAGTAATTCATTTTTTACTGTTTTTTGTTCCTGACTGTGCAAAATAAAAAAAATATGTTAGCCTACGTATTCGTCTACCAGAATATATATATAAGTCTACCAGAATGGTAGACTTTCAATACACTCGACCCCCCCCCTCCCCAGCTCCTTGAAAAATTCTTGTGTGTGCCAATGCCCAGTGTTCTAGGTGTGGTGAGGTAGGAAAAGGTCTACACTATATTTATTTTATTACTAAATGTAATAAATACAGAATATGTACTTATCTACAGAACTAAAATAAAAGAACTAACACTTTTAAAACTGCATTTAAAGCAAAATGCAAGATACAAATAAAATAATAGCAAATGATGCATTTGTTATGAAACAATTCAAAATGTACAAAAAAAAATAAAACATTTATCTAAAGTTAGTTTTCGTTGTTATAATTAGTAGAAGACTTGTATAGTCGGCATACTTCAATCAATCTTGAATATTTTCGTATATAATTACTAACTGCTAAAAATCTTTAGGCAGACACTAAAATGTCTTTGCGGCCGCGTTAGCCAGTGGTATAGGTATCGGACTGTGGCTTGCTTTGTCACAGGTTCGAGCCCAGTACCACTAAAGACCCGCCGTGTAGGGCAGCGATGCACGTTAAATCTGTCGAGAGCTGAAAGCGTCCTCCCGTTGGTGTGGTGTGGTAGTTAGGAGAGGGGGTGCCAGCTCAGGTGTCGTTCGTCACGCTACTGACCATGGTTCAAAATTACGTGGTCCGTCGCCAAAAGCCCTCGTGTAGCTGAACAGTGCGACGTTAATATTCAATCAATCAATCAACCAAAATGTCTTTACGGTCCACCGGTTGATCACGATCGACATAATGCCCACCCCAGCTGTAAAGCATCTTATTTCGGTACTAGTTTGATATCTCTTCAGTTTCACTGCACACATACAAAAAAGTTTCAGTATTGTTGATATTATTAATGTAGTAAAAAAGTGTACAAAACCAAAGTAGGCATCAAGATTTCAATTACATTCTAGAAACAAGGAAATATTGCATATTACAATGTAAAAATGTTATGTGATGGAAATAAGCAGAAAAATTCTGGAGCAGTTAAATTTCAGAAAATGTTAATTATATTTTTGAAATAAATAAGTACTATTTGGCCTTTATTAAAGTCTTAAATGCTGAATATGTTCTTTTAAAGCTATATATAATACTCCACAATCTTAAATTAAACCAAATTTCCTAGAACTTACTATTTTTTCCCTTCTGATTTTCCTCATTCTCAAAGTTTTAACCAGAGTATTTTTTTATTACTTTTAAAAGTTTGTATTGAGTTTGTGTGTTTTTTAAAATGTCAATTGCCTTTCATGTTATGTATTCATTTTATCAGCAGTATAGTATTTAATTTAAACATGTAGATACATTGCTAAAGTATAATTTTGAAAACTTATTATTTATTGTAACTTTATTATTAAAATTTAAATTATCAGATTTTATCATGATAAATTCGCAAAATACTAAAGCCTTTAAAAAAAAGTTCCATTTTTTTTCTTAAAATTAGGGCAATTACATTAAAAAGTTTAAGAAGAATACTATTGAGAAATAAGTTTATCCAAGTTTATTAAAATTTTTAAATACATAAGTAGTTTTATTGTTTACTGCTTTGCATGCTCAAATTTTTCTGACTGTTTTTAAGTTTTAATGGGTTGCATTTACAAAGTTTTCAAAAAAAAAATAAAATTTTTGGTACTTATTGGTTATGGAGACAAGGAAATTTAAAAATGGAAACCTGTTAAGTTCTGGCTTATATAGATGGCACTGTTTCTATATATTGTGGCATGTTCTAGTCATTGGTATTAAAAACAAGTAGCACTATCTTTAAATATCATCAGTCTGTTAATAGCTGTTAGTTTAAATTTAATAACGTTTTCTTTCTGTTATGCTGTTTACTAATTGACTTTAGGATCTTTAGCATGACAACATGTAGAAAACGCATTAAATTCAAGCTTTTACTGGTTGTTAACACATTTGGACCCCGATTAAAATCAAGGCAAAAAACTCCTATTTAACGAATAATAAACCCTGAATTAACGAATTATTTCAGTAGCTGATCTTTTTTATATTTTGTATTAGAAAAAATTGGATTTCTATCAAATGACATGTCATTTTTGTCTAGAACAGCAAACGATTTTTCTGTCTAAAGTGTAGATTAGAGGGAAGGGATTTCTTTAGATTTTGTGATTTATATCTAGATATCATGGTAAGCCTTTTTCTTTAATATTCTAATTTATGATTTTCTTCTGAATAAAAGGATACAATTTTTGGAACTAGTTTGATATCCGGGGTAGTGGCGCCAAGCAGCACTTCTTGTTGCTGGAATGTAATCCAATATGGCAACCTAGCGGTTATTTAATGTTACATAATAATTTTAAAGAATTGTTTTGAAATACATTGAAATGTATTTCAAATGAAGGATATAGAAAGAGATTGAGAATTACCTAGATCAATCAATAAATAATGAATATCAATATAATATAGCAAAAAGTAACATGCACTAACAATAGTATTATAAGCAGCATATAATAATCTTATAATATAATTTTATCGTAATTATACACTCACTTCCAAAAGTTAAGCACAAAGATGTAAAATGCAAAAAAAAAATCAACAAATACTGCTTTGATTGACATAAAATTTGGCAGTAAAATAGCATATATATTTATACATAAAACAAAATCAATAATTATATACAGAAATGAAAACAATATTAAATTTTTGTAAGTTGTCAGATAATGTCATACTGGAGACTTAAACAGAATTATGTATAAAGTGAAAATAAACAGCATAAACTGAATAAAAAGGACATTAATAGGGTATGTGATCCCCCCTCATCTGTATGCAAAGCCATGCTTTCAATTAGGTGGTCAACCACCGCAGAATTAAGCAATCACCATTCTTCTTGTAGAGCAGTTTTCCAGCTCAATAAGAGGTGACTAGAGGTGGAACATGAAGATAGGCAACACTGACTGAGTGCATCAAAGATTTTCATTGGCATTAAGGCGGTCGGGCTAATATGCTGGCCATGCCATACGGCGAATCCCTTCACTCTCCAGGCTAGTCATCAACGACGCGTCAGCTCTATGGGGCGCGTGCATTACCGTCCATTAAAACAAAAGTAGGGCCAACTGCTGCGCCGTAAATCTCACAATGGGTTCTAGGACTTCATCTCGATACCATGTTAAAATCGTCACAGAACCCCCATTTAAAAGACATAAAGTCAGTCGCGATCTAACGAAATCCCTGCCACACCGCCATAATGCGCCTACTGAATGCGTGATGTTCGGTGATGTTTTAGGGTTGAGATTGCATGTTCCTTGTTATTTCACCCTATCCTTATATGCTTGTCATCTGGCCCCAGAGCAAAGCTGACTCATCAGTAAACATTACATTGCCCTCATGAGACACACAGTCCAATTGCTCAAGTTCCTGGCACCACTTTAACGTGCCCCTCTTGATTGGACAGATAGAGAGGAACACAAACTCTATGCCCAGGCATGCCAGTCCATTCATATGTAATCACTAGGCATACAGTAGCTGCGAGAGATGCCCAGCCGCTACCACCAATGTGGTTTGCACCGTAACGCATCGATGTCACACGTGGCGGAGTGCGCTCCAGTTCCGCTTTGGCTACAATAGTAATATAATCGATCTTCCGCTACACAGGGTTTGCTAACCACTTGGGTGACTGCCTACTAGGCTTTTGGACTTAACTGTCTGTGGCGGTTTTGGAATTGTTTACATACATGTGAAATTACAGAGTGATGAACGCCCGAAGAAAAGAGCAAGCGTCTGTGATCCGCTGTGCACTGCTGTCAATGAACCCTTGGCCAGAACGCCGAAAGTGCTCAGGGGTCTTTCCATTGCGTTTTCTGAAGTCACTTTAAGAACACATGGCAATGTCTTCCAAAACAAGTTGTATGCAAAAGTTGTTAACTACAGCCTACTATCAAATGACACTTATAATCAACCTATACTGTAAACACTTAAGCAATGTTAGCTGCCTCAGTTTCACCACCCACCTTTTCCATATTTTATGCACTGCCCTGTATACACCACATGCATACCTTTTTGCACGCTGTAACATTCAAGCACGATTGGCGCGTTTACCTAACATGTTTGCATACTTCCATCTACCTCTGCAGCGAATTGTACCTCTTGATTCTGATTGGCCTCAAAATTAGCACTTTCTCTCCATGCCTTAACTTTTGCTAGGTAGAGTGTATCCTACTATTCGCCTGGCATTAGTAACTGATTTAGTAACATACAGCTTCATTAGGAAATAAATATTTCTTACAATATGACTGGAATAGTAAACTATAAAGAAAGAATACTCATCGAATTCGTCAGATAAAAATAAAAATAATGTATAAGAATACTCATGTTACCATAATTATAAATAACAGCATAATTATAAATAAAATATTGCAGTAAAGAATAGCTATAAATAAGCAAACAAAAATAGTTATAAATAAAATAACATATTATAAATAAATAACAAAAATGAGTATAAATAAATAACCATATTAATTATAAATAACAAAAATATGTAATATTTATAGGTAAATATTAAAAGAAACAATTATAAATAACGAATATTATATAATTATTACTTATAGTACTAATTGCATTTTTATATTATATTATGAATAAAATAATTACATAATATATGTTAAAATTAATAATGAATATCAATTACAAAGTATATGCTTTTGCCGCATAAACTTTGCACTGCGAGTTCCTTCAAGGAATTTCATCCAACAAAGAATTAAAAGAAAGAAGCATTTTTAAACGTGAAATAAAATGAAAATAAACGACGAAAGCAGAACACTTATTCTTTAAAGAAAAAAATATTCTAGGACTCACTTATATAAGAAATATCCATATTCGCGAAAATAACACAAAATAAAACAGAAGACGGAAACAATAGAACAATTACACTGAAAATGGTTAAATTTTTAAAGAAATCGAATTAAAATCATCTGAAATTAATAGGGTTACCTCAGGGAAAAAACCAATAAATGTTATTTCTAATATATGTGTTATCCCTATGGCAACCACATCGACAGACGATATTGTCATGTTATTGCCCATCTTGAACATAATAACTTGGCACTATTACCCCAGATATCCAACTAGCACCCAATTTTTAATTTTATGCATTAATGATAGCTTTATAAATTTTCTTTTTTTATTTCATTAATACCTTTTCCTTTTTTTTTTTTTTCAAAATTACAATTTGTAAATTCTATGAACACCTACCGCTAAATTATGTAGCTTGGTTATTAAATCTGGTCGCTGGTCGGGAAATGAAGTAGCTTGGCGACCAATTACAGACGCCAAAAGAAATTGACATTGTCAAGCACCCCCCCCCACACACACTATTCTACACTTTAACTGATTTTTCTTTTAAGCAGCAAATTTCAATGGGAAAAGGTGAAGACCATTATTAGACTATACAGATGAGTCAAGAGTGTAACCTATCGTGTGAGTCTTGAGTAAGACAAGAAATTCGTTTCTTATCCACAATGCAGTGGAAATTTTAAGATTGCAATGATTATGATACATTTGAGGACAGACTGCTCATCTTTATAAGTGAAGTTGAGGTATTCTTTTATTTGTCATAGTCAAAATGAATAGCGATTCTAACAAAGAAATTGATAATGAAACTCATGTCAAAACTGTTAATTTTCTTATGTTTTACATTATTTGGAAACTGTGAAAACATAACTCTCTCTTGTGCAGCAGGCTGTGAATTAGGCCGTATTTTCCTCTCTTCATAATGTCGAAAAAGTACTCTTTCAAGTCAGAAATCAAAAAGATTGTCAAATACCTAATACTCATTATTTTAAAATTTCCAATTAAATGGTGCCTAATAATTCACAAATAATACTTTTAGCTGTTCAATAAAAGCATAATTTCTATGGATATTTTTTGTGTGGTTGCTTATACTATTTCCAAAAGGCAAAAAAATTTATATTTTGGTCCCCGAATTAATCAACAAAATGTTGGGTCCCGATAAATTCATTAAATTGGAGTTCAACTGTAGTTTTACAAACAAATAAAGTTAATGAAAAGGCCTTTATAATATTTGTAGTGAATTTATTATACCATATAATATCACCAGGGTTCACATTAATGACCCAGAAAAGCAGTCATCAAACCATGATCATTATAATTGATAAAAATAAATTTCTGTTAAAATGTAAAATAATTAGCCACTTGGCAAAGACAATTTTTTGGCAACTAGAATCAGTTGCCAAATTATCTATATGTAGCAATAGATATTCTGGGAGTAATGAAGCGAAGCTGAAGTAATGAGCCAAATTCATTCTGGCAACTAGAAGACCACCGCTAAATCCAAGGGGTCACGATTCTGCACTTTAGCTGGAAACTGTTTTGCCAAATGCTGTCATTGTGAATAATAGCAGTTAAAGTTTATTCCACAGATGTGCTTTTTATTTTTATAATCACTCGAATAATAAAGATCTCCAAATGAACGATGTCTTGAAAATATACAAAAATTAAAAACATATTAAGTTAAACCAGTGTCAATTACACATTACAATTCTTTTCTACAATTGAACTATTTATTTAGAATACTTACAAAAGATGCCAACTTAAACACAGGATAACTTTAACAACAAATTATTATATATCAGTAAATAAATTAAGTAAATCAGAGTTGCATATGAACAAGTAATGTAAAAAAAAGTTTTTTTAAGGGGCAATTCCTACTTAGGTTAACAAATTTTTTTTTATTTTAGTTACTTTTTATTAAATAGTTGTAATTAATACAAATATGTATATATACATATGCCAGAATCGCAATCTTTAGTTACAAAATAGGTGATTTTCCTTGCAATTTTCTATTTTCCTTTCTATTTATGGTGTTGGACTATTATTTTTGTTTACTATTTATTCATTAATTAAATTCAAATATTCTTATAAAATAGTATAGTAAAAAATAAATCACATTCTCAGAAATTAAGCCAACCTTGGTGGGATTCGAACTCGCAACCTTTGGATTAGAAGTCCAACGTGTTGTTCATTGTGCTATAGGAATGCAATGAATGATTTTCTTTTCTATGTATGCTGTTGGATCATTTTTGTTTATTACTATTCATTCATTTTTTAAATTAATTTTGAAAAAATGTATTTGAACTTGAATGTGGGTGAATAGAAAGTATTTTATTATTGAAAAAGACATAATATACAGTGGGCCACAAAAGTGTTCATATACTTGCAATTTCCAATCAAATTTAGTGTTTTCAACGAGTAAAAATTAATACATAGGAATTGTAATTTTTGTATGATATCTTCAACTTATTTTTACTGGAATGACATAAAATTTTTTTTCAGAATAACATAACTATTATTTTTAAAAATTAATAATCAAAAAGCTACTTAAAAATTATGCCACAAAAGTCTTCGTACACTTAGCAAAAATCTCAACATGGATTCAAATATTGTATTTTTTTTCTTAATTTGGTTGATGTCATTATCTTTATAAAAAAGGAAGTCGTCTCCAATACCCAAATTTTGGGCGGTTAATTTGAAATTTCATTTTAAAATATTAAAATAGAGATCATGATTCTCAATATCATCAAAAAATACCAAATTACCTAATCCTGAAGCCGATTTGCACTCCCACGCAGGAACACTTCCACCATTGGAAATTGCAAGTGTACGTACACTTTTGTGGCCCACTGTATATATATATATAATCCATAAATATATACAAATTGCTATAAAACTTAAGTATAACTAGTCAAAATAGAATATTAGCCACAGTAGTACAATATCCTATATATATATGTTACCGGCTGTTGGCGAGAATTCTTTGTATAGATTGCTCCGGCCAACTTTTGTAACCTTTTTTGTAAACAGTTCGAAAATTATAGCAATCCCATATGAATGGGATCCGTTTCGCTTATTAAAAATTGTCAAATTTACAGTCCACTTAATTATTTTAGTCAACACTGGCAAAGTATGAAATCCGGCATTGTGTAGAATGCCTAGACCAGGGGTAGCGGACCTTTATAGATCAACGTGCCATTTTTTTATAAAGAAATGTTTAATGAGGTATATATGTGCCATCAAATAATTTTGACTTGTGATTATTTGGATTATTGGGAAAATAATTGAACTGAATACTATAACAACTCAAAATTCTTCATTTACTACAAAAAATATATTTTGCGCTATATAGTAGTAAATGTTTTATTTATGTGTAATTCAAATTAAAGTAACATGTTCTGCATATAACTGTTCCAGAACATAAAACACACTACTTTGTTGTCTTTACTAATCATACCATATTTCTCGGTCCACCAAGTTTGAAATTCTCTGTTACACCATCTTGCACTTACTGCTTTTTTGTGTGCAGAACTAGCCATGTTTAACAACGGTTAGAAATCGTAGATATAACACATAAACTTTAAAATACAGTAGTGTCAATGAAATTTACTATGCTCTGCGTAGACAAACTTCACATCATTAGCAATTGTAGTCCTCGACATAACTAAGACAATAACAAAGAGTGCTCCTTGCCTCAATGTGATCAATTACTCGCGTTTGATCATAATACTTCATTGTGAACTTTGTTACTTTGAACTAAAGTGCAAACTGTGTGTGTTTTGATCAGTGGCATGCCCAAAATATTGTGTCGCATGCCATTGGTTCTCCATCCCTTGCCTAGGCATTGTATAGAATGCCTGAAACTAGCTGGCAATGTTTGAAATGATTCATATTTCACACATTGCTTAGGAATTCTATAGAATGTCTTATGAGACACAGATAAAGTATGAAATTCATCTCAGATTCGTTTTGAATATTCCGTGGCAAGACACGAGACTTTTAACACATGCCTCGGGCTCAGAATTTGTCAGTTGCACATTGCGATTTGTAAGGAAGTGTCAAACTACTGAATTTTACTTAACCCATTCAGGTCCATGATTACTGTATTTTACTGTATATTATCCGCTGTGCCGTATTATCTGCAAAGCCTTTTTTCGAGTAAAAAAAACATTGTATAATCCACAGCAGTTTTTACGGCGAATAATCCAAAATATGAACTGCCGTAATGAGTGTCATATAAGATAAAAAATACACAATATAATTAAAAACAGAAGTAAGAAATTGTACAGAAAAAAAATTTATTATGAAACGTCTTTTTAATGTTAAACGTATAATATTTTTTACGATAATCTCAATAAAACAAAAAAATTCTTTGCTACTGTCATCTATGTTTTGAGTAGTTAAACAAAACATTCCACCCGAAAAATCTTTTTTTTTTTTTAATTTAGCAAGTTAACAGCAAGTTTTTTCTTCTGGGGAATCAAATTCGTTTTTGAATGTAATTGGACAAAAACTAGTTATGGCTGAAAAACGTCATCAGTCATGAAAGCACCATCTTTTATTTTATAAAACTTAAACAGCATTTCTTTCAAAACTTTATTGTTAGCTTTTCTGATGGAGAATGTTTTTTCTCAGATAATCCGTGGAGGCAAATTTGAAACTTTTTTAACACATAATCCACAGATTATATACAGGAAAATACGTTACATATATGTGATCACTTCAGGGAACACGGTATATGTGAGATTGTGTTTTCCCCTTTCTGAGTCCTGTGATCATACTGGTGTGATCTGGATTTGGAACTTATAGAATTTGGAGTGGTTATAAACCATAAATTTTGGCATATTTTATTACAGCAAGGATTTTATATGAATTTTGAAATGGAGTTGGGCTTCACAGGGAAAATCAACTGGTCCCCTGAACAGATTGAACTTGTTCACAACAAATAATTAGTTTTTTCCTGTGCTTCATGGAAATGGAGGAACAAGCTGTAATTTTGAGGAGTCATGGTCTATGGTCGAGGGCAGCAACCTATGGCACACGTGGTACAATTCTCAGTGGCACTTTGAACTAACTACTCAACAAATTTCTCAATTTTTTAATTTTTTAAAAAATGCCTTACTGCGTGGTACGCTGAATCATATTGGCAGGTTGGTTTGACTCGCCACAGCTAAAAGGTTGTTGACAACTGGTTTATATACATGAAACAACTATTCGACGATGAGCTGCCTAAAATTCAAGTTAAGGTATCCAACTACCCTAAAATCATGAATTTTTCAAAAATTCACAATTTTTTATGAGTTTATTTTACAGACCGTCTTACTAGCTTTGTAAATATACCAAGGTTTTTATTTTCCATTCACTGGAACAAAAACTACAAGTGTTTTAGTAAAAGCGGATGCCATAACTTTAAACAAGATATTAAACTTTAAAATAAGTTTTACCCAAAATGTGTTTTTTTCCCCCAAGAACTCAAACAAGGACAGTGATTGCTCAAAAGTTTTGAAAATAATTAACTGAATTTTTTTTGTGTATGTTTTCTGTTATAGTAGAAGTGTTTTAACCTTCAGATTTATCAATCACTGTTTTATTAAAAAATTTACAGTCCCTTTTGTGAATATAATCACTGTTTTTTTAAAAATCATATCCATATAATAACTAAGACAAAGGGCTCTAGTTTTTGTAAAAATTAAAATATCTCTTATCCTGAAGGTCATTTCAAAAATGAATAGCAAAGTAAAGCATCAAAATTCAAAAATTGAGAATTTGTTGATTAACTTTTTGTACAAAGTGGGCTGCGTTTATGTAATTTTTTGTAAATTTTTTCCCCATTTTAGTATAAGTATAATTTCTTTTCTTTTCATAGTTTTTGCATTTTTTTCTTAAATTGTACTAAATAAATCTTAAAACCACAGAGAAAAATGTCCATGTCTCCATTTTTTTTAAAAAAGTTATCGCAAGTAGTCTGATACCTTAATGATGAAAAAAAAAGTTTTTTCTTAACTGAAATTACTTACTAGAAGTTAATAACTGATAAACAAAATGACTAATAAGAAGGAACACAGGGACTACTGGTTGCTGAATAGCTATGATGTGCTGTTTGTGGAAAATAAAAGTTAACTCATTTAATGGTTGAAATTAGTGTTTGTAGATTTGTGTTGATTGTGATATTCTTGTTGTGTGTTTTTGTATACTTTCCTATTCTCAGTAGTGTAATTTAGGTGCTTACAAATGCTTTTGGGTTGAAAATAGTGTATATTGTGTAGATGTTGTGACAAAATAAGTTTAAAAATGGCGTTGAAATTAAATCTAAAGAAAGACGAGCTTATCTCGGTTGCTGTGGAAATGGGTTTGGAGATTCCTAGCAAAGCTAAAATAATAGATTTAAAAAAGTTAATTGAATCAAGTGCCGTTTATAAAAATGATATTGAATTTGTGCGTAGTCTTGTTGAAAATGCTTTACAGAAAAGTAAACAAGAGGCTGAGAAAATTGAGCGCGAGGCTGAAATTCAAATAGAAAATTCACGTGACAAAACGAGGAATCCCACTCCCACTAGTAATTTAAATTTGGATTCTCCTACTTTTGTTCCAGGGCAGATTGAAGGATCAGTTGAAGCAAATTCACAATCACAGTTTGTGGCGACTGGGTTTGAGAAAGGCAGACTAAAGAATGTGTTTTTGAATACTGTACGCGCACTTGTTAAAAATAAATACTCTCAATGGGTGGAGGTCAGATGCTTGTTAGATGTAGGATCACAGTCTTGTTTATGTACGAGGGCATGTGCTGAGAAGTTGCAGCTGAAAATGGAGAAAATAAATACAGTGGCTTCATGCGTTAATGATGCTTCTATGGTTGTTAAAAATTGCGTAAAAACTTCAGTTGCAAATAAAGCCAAAAATTTGAGAGTGAGTTAATGTTAGTAGTTAATAAGATTACAGATCTCATTCCAAACAAGGTGATTGATGTAGATGTTAATGTTTCAGAGTTTGTGCCCTTAGCGGATGATAAATTAAATATACCAGATAGAATTGATATGTTACTTGGTGCTGAAATCTTTTACGAATTGTTAAAGCCTGGAAAATTTTATTGTGATAATTCGCATCTAGTGTTACAAAATACGGTGTTTGGTTATGTTGTAAGTGGAAGTGTAGATCACACACACAAGTTACAGAGAATCGCGTTCATTGCAGATTAATTGTTGATGACGATTTAAATAAAACACTGAAAAAATTCTGGGAAATTGAGGGTGTTCACATAGAGCCTAAGGTTGATACAGAGGTGTCCTTGTGTGAGGATCATTTTGTGCGCACTCATAGGAGGAATTGTGAGGGTAGGTATGTAGTATCGATGGCATTAAATAAAGATCCGTCTTGTTTAGGTAACTCCAAAGATATTGCTATTAGACGACTTAATTCATTGTGGAAACGGTTGTCTAGGGATTCTAGTTATTTATCGTTGTATGCGGAATTTTTGAAGGAGTATGAGGAGTTAGGTCATTTGGAAAGGGTAGTTCAGTCAAGTGAACCACCCACACATTACTACATACCCCACCATGGTGTATTACGCCCTGAAAAACTGACTACTAAACTAAGAATCGTCTTTAACGGTTCATCCCCACCACAACAGGCATAAGCCTTAATGACATTTTATTGAAAGGTGAAGTGAAGGAAGATGTGTTTGAGACAATATCTCGTTTTAGAAGACACAAATTTGCTTTTACGACTGACATCAAAAAGATGTACAGGCAAATATTAATAAATCCTGATCAGCAGGATTTGCAACGCATTATATGGAAACATGGACTAGATGCAGAAATTTTAACGTACCGACTAAAGACTGTCACTTACGGGCTGTCCAACGCACCCTTCCTTGCCATAAGAACCCTGCAGCAGTTGGCGAAGGATGAAAAATCGAGATTTCCTTTAGCTTCTGAAACCCTGTTATATGATACCTACATGGATGATATTGTGAGCGGAGCGCCGGATTTGGAGACTGCTCAACAATTGCAATCGCAACTGAAAGACGCCCTGCAATCTTGTGGAATGAACCTTCATAAGTGGTCATCTAATTCTCCTGAGTTATTAAATAGTTCGTTGTCATCAGACGTCGAGCATTCATTTTCTACTGACATTGACTTATCTGTGAAGACATTGGGAATTAGTTGGAAGCCATTTGAAGATTGTTTCGCGTTTAAGGTATCTGTTTCAGCTAAACATATATATACAAAACGTGAAGTTTTAAGTGTAATTGTGCTAAGCTATACGACCCTTTGGGTTTCTTAGGCCCAATGGTTGCGAAAGCAAAGGTGTTTCTGCAGCAATTATGGCAATGTAAACTGGATTGGGATGATGTGTTACCTAATTCAATTGCCAACGAGTGGAGAGAATTTGTGACAACATTAAAATGTATCGAGGAAGTGAAAATTAACAGATTTATTATGGCTGACAATAATGTTAGAATCGTTCTCCAAGGATTTGCGGATGCATCTGAAGCGGCCTACGGAGCGGTCGTTTACCTACAGTGTTTTCTTCACAACGGTGCTGTCAAAGTGAGCATTCTTGCCAGCAAATCTCGTGTTGCACCACCCGAGTTATTTCCATACCTCGACTCAAGTTTTGTGCCTGTGTTTTATTAGCTCAACTCATCAAGAAAATACACTCCACCTTGAGGTTAAACATAAGTGATATTGTGCTACATATGGATTCAACTATTGCATTGGCATGGTTAAATACACCTGCTAATTGTTTAAAAACCTTCGTGGCCAATCGTGTCGCCAAGGTGCAAGAATTGACTGAAGGATTCCAGTGGAACCATGTGCCATCTGTTCTCAACCCAGCAGATCTTGTGTCTCGGGGATTGCGCCCTTGTGACCTTCCAAATTTAAGGTTATGGTGGCATGGTCCACAATTCCTTGAAAAAGGTAAGTTGTCAAGTGAAGAAACAAGTTTGTCACCAGTTAAAGAATGCGAGTATTCTAAGGAACTGAAAACTGGTTCGAGTTCTGATATAATTACATCTAGTGTTTGTGTTTCAACTAATTGTGTATCTTCTATTTTATCTACTTTGTTACGTAAAAGTAATAGTTAAATGAAAATTGTTTGTATATTTAGTTATGTGTTAAGATTTAGTAATAATGTAAACAAACGTAAACTAACATTGAGTGGTCCCCTTTCTGCTACAGATATAGACCAAGCAGAAACTATACTGATCAGAATGGTCAAGAACAGGTTTTTTTGGCTGAAATTAAGAGCTTACAAAGTAAAGGAGTTGTCTCACCTAATAGTAAACTTAGAAATTTAAACCCCTTTATAGACAGTGATGGATTATTGAGAGTTGGAGGCCGGCTGAGTAATTCAGATTTACCTTATGTTAATAAACATCCTGCAATTTTACCAGGAAATCATAATTTAACTGTTCAAATAATTGTCCATTTCCATAGAAAGAATCTGCATACTGGTGCTTCTTCTCTTCTCTGTAAGGGAAAAGTTCTGGCCATTAAATGGTCGTTCATTATGCAGAAAAGTAGTGCATGAGTGCCTTGTCTGTTTTAAAAGCCGACCCCTTGTTACCTCTCAGCTAATAGGTAATCTACCCCGTGATAGAGTAGTCCCAGATTACCCGTTCAACTGTTCTGGTGTGGATTTTTGTGGTCCATTCATGATCAGGTACAAAAATCAAAGAAAAGGAATTGTGCATAAAATTTATATTTGTGTATTTGTATGTTTTGTGTCTAAAGCGATTCACATAGAAATTGTGTCAGATCTTACATCTGATGCTTTTATTGCTACATTAAAAAGATTTTTTAGTCGCAGAGGTAAATGTGCTAAATTGTATTCCGATAATGGGAAAACATTTGTAGGTGCCAATAAAGAGCTCAAGAGATTTCTAAAACTTATTGAGGATTCAGATGATAATTTAGCAGGTTTCTTATCTGCTGAGGGTATAGAATGGAAGTTTATACCACCTAGAGCGCCATCTTAAGTCAATAAAGTACCATCTTAGAGTTGTCAGTGGCTCAAATTTAACCCATGAAGAATTTTTAACTGTTTGTATCCAAATAGAGGGAATTTTAAATTCCAGGCCACTGTGTGCCCTTTATCGAGCAATTCGGATGACTTGAACGCTTTAACTCCAGCCCACTTTTTGATAGGGAGGTCTATGACTTCATTAGTCGAGCCCAATTTAATTGAATTAAAAGAGAATACCCTTAAAAAATGGCAACGGATAACCAGACTAGTACAACTAATTTGGAATAAGTGGCACAGATGTTATCTTAGTGAATTACAACAACGCAATAAATGGCAATTTAAAAAACAAAATGTTAACGTGGGTGATTTGGTAGTTCTCATTGAAGACAATATGCCAACCTTTAAATGGCCTTTAGGGAGAATCACTGAGATTTATAGTGGCAGTGATGCACTAATAAGGGTTGTAAAAGTAAAAACACAATTTGGAGAATATAAAAGAGCCATTTCAAGAGTTTGTCTTTTACCTATGCCAGTTTGAATTTTGTCTCTGAATATTGTGTATTAGAATTTTTATATGTACCTTAATTTGTTTTACGTAATCCTATAGTATTTTATCGCGTTTAATGTTTTATTGTAATTTGTGTTATTGTTGAATGTATTACATGTGTCAACACAGGGGAGAATATTCATGCTTGTCGCAAAAACCGTGCGCCAGACGGCGCTGTCTGTGTATCTCTAGTTACTATGTGTTTAGGTGAATAAAAACAGAGTGTTTTACAGTCCATGTGTGAGGTGTGTGTTAATGAGCTATCCCGGGTGTGGTGATCAAACAGGGACTTACATTCTCTAAGGGAGACATTTTAAAGGAATAGTTGCAGGATCATTCCTTCCCAGAAAGTGTGTTGTGGCTGTGGTAGCCAAGTGGTATAGGTATCGAATCGTGGCTTGCCTTGTCATGAGTTCGAGCCCAGTACCACTAAAGACCCGCCGTGTAGGGCAGCGATGCACGTTAAATCTGTCGAGAGCTAAAACGTCCTTCCGTTGGTGTGGTGTGGTAGTTAGGAGAGGGGGTGCCTGTTCAGGTGTCATCCACATCACTTGACCATGGTTCAAAATTACGGGGTCCATCGCCAAAAGCCCTCATGTAGCTGGACAGTGTGACGTTAATATTCAATCAATCAACCCAGAAAGTGTGTTAATGGACTCAATATGTAGATTGATTTTACATGTTCAGTGCCACAGTACTTTTCAGGATTCTGATGTAAAAGTGAATTTTCAAAATTTTATACTGTACCAGTAGTACAAAATTCATATTTACACGGATATACTAAGAATTTCACTGTAGCTTCCAGTGTCGTAGCTAAGTATCCAAGGGTCCTGGTGCAAACAAAAATAAGGGTCTTATCTTGGTTGTGGTTTTTATCAAGTAAAAATATGTGAATATTTTAAGTATACAAAGCTACTTTAACATCAGCTCTTTATTATGCTCTGATGAACATGGCAAAATAAAGGTACACACTAACTACATTATTTGTGTATTTTCTTATGTGAACTTTAGTGATTGTTCAAGTTTGATTTGATACCATAACAGGCCTATTTCAGTACAGCTGAGAATAGTTAACCCTTTCCCGGGCACAAAGCTAAAATACAATTTTCTGTGATAAAGTACTTGATAAATGTGTTAATGTTCTCATCCTCTATAAACATTATTTAGTCATAAAAAAAATATCTGATCACAGGTTTTTTTTTCTGGGTGGTGGCTTGACATTATAGCCACCGCACATTTAACTTACTCTTCAGGATAGAAACAGTGAATCATATTATGCAATAAACTTTTTATGAGAAATTTACATTTATGCTAATAATTATTTCAATAACAATTAAATACCAAGTACAAGTGTAATAAAATAACAGAATAATTGTACAATATAGAATACTTACTAGAAATTTGCATCTATCCACATTTTATATTTTATTTAGTTTTAGTATAAAAAGTTAGAAATAAAGTAATATTTTTGAGGATTTATTTAGTTATTTCACAAATCTGATGAACTATTTACTGTGAAACTTTTCAAAGCAAGTAGGACCATTTGCTTGAAGGCACAGTGATACGCACAGAAAAGTTATAATGAAAGATTTTAGAACCCAAGAACCTCGTACCACATTGTAAACAAAGTTTTTTTATATTTCCCACCCCCAACATTCTCGCATAATTCTAAACGCTCTCTCTCGAGTGGAGGAAGAGTGAAAATTTCAAGGTCATTTTTCTGTTCTATGTGGGCAGTGAATAGAGCCTCTATCGACATATAAAAACTTTCCAAAAACCTAAATAAAACCTTTTATTAATTACACATTTGCTTAATTCATTTAGATGAGAGAAAAGTACACACTTAAAAACTTGTCGAAATTTTTTTCACAGATCAGAAATTTTGTTTATAGTAATCAAAATACAATTTGTAGATTTACACTGAGAAAAACTGTTTCTAACTACCCATCAGAGGACATGAAATCCACAAAAGGTACCGTGCTGCCATCTGTATTTATTTTTATACGTTTTAGCTTCAGTTAATAAATGTGGATAGACTAAATTTCCACCGCCCGCTTGGAGAAAATTTTTTGTTATATGGCTAGACCTATTAGCCACTGCCTACAAAAGGGTTAAGTAACTAGAAGACAAGTAGCAAAGTAATAGATAATAAAAAGTTAAACAATAATAAACAAGATTACAAATAATAACATATGTATTAGGAAATGGATGAAATTAGGATGTTGATAAAGAATAAAAGGTTTGTTATAAAAAGGTAGTAACAAATTAACCTTTTGGCTTACAATCTTTTCCTAGCTTTAGCAAAAGTTTCAATATCTTTGGTAAAATCCAGGTTTGATGCGACTTTATTTTCAATTGCTGTTAGCGATAAATGTAGAATCCCACAATGTTTCTTAAATTATTTTTAATTTGCTAAATAATGTTTTTGTGGCTGCAGAAGTGACAGGAATTGTATAGAATAATAACATTGCTGTAAATACTTCTGTTTGGAATTGCATTCTTGCACTTCATATTTGCTCATTATTTCCTTACATAATTGTTGAAGGGAAAAGTTGGAACCTATTATATCAGAATACTTATTTTGGAATTTGTCACACTTTTGTAACAAAGATGTTTCTTCTACATGTAGTAAAAATGTTGGTCTTGGAAAGTTTATTTTACAAACTGCATTCACACTAGTAAAACATGTATTTAATTGAGCTGATATATTGTCTAGTGCCTTATTAAAGTAGTAATTTTAAATATTTCTTTCTGGTTTTAGAAACTAATTCATCACAATTTTTTTTAAACTTTCCTTTGCCTTTTTTCTTGAAAATGAGGATCTATACCATATCTTCTTGGAGTTTCATTTGCTTTGCACTTGAATGATTCAAAGTTGTTTCTGTAGGTTTGCATTGTCACAACAGCAGTATTTTTAATTGTAATAACTATTGAATTTCCTTCAATAGGCTTCTCAAGCAACACTGTAGTTACCACATTATCTAAGCTATCGTTAACAGAAATGCTTGGATCATAAGTACTCGTAGATGTCTGACTAAGAAATTTGTCAATTTTAGGTAATTTTTGTTCACTATCTTCTCTTTCTTGGTGTTATTTGCACTTAAATGCACCACTAGTTTTTTTTATCTATAATTTTAGTTTTCTAATTTATGCAATACAATTCATATGTGCTTGAGTAATTACTGGCGTTAAAACAAAGGAAACAAAATGCTACGCTACAAAACGTCGTTGGGGAATCCTTGATTATTTATTTATTAGGATTGAACTCAACCACCAGAGGGTTTAGAGCTACAAAATGGTTCATCAAGATAGACAGGAAATGATACAAAAAATATGCATGAACAAGAACTAACAATATATTATAATTACTTATAAAAAAGCAACTTAAAAATAGTAGAGGGAGGGGGGATAAAATTACATCAGTCTCTATTGCAAATATGAGTAGATTGTAAAATATTGAAACAGGAAACTAATTTATTATGAATCATTGTAATTAAAAATAGAATGTAATCTGGTAGGAATCTCTTCCTGTGTAGGCTTTTTAAGATGCAATGTAAGATTTTTCATGTAACTTGAAGTTTATATTCGAGTAACAGTTTAAAGAAAATTGAAAGTGATATAAACTTATCAATAATTTAAGTCTTGCAACTCTATCCAAACAACGGAAAGAATTCCCTACAAGTTTGAAATTACTTTCAACTGAGTTTCCATGTTTGTAGTTGTATTGCAACCTTTTACATTTATATTTTAAATGTGGGAAAAATTTTGGAAGTTCGACTTGCTTGGTGGTCAGGGTCTGAGGCCCCCTCAGCTTCAAGGCCCTGGTGCATGGCACTGCCTAGCCCATTAGTAGCTACACAAAGTATGGCAAGTAAATTAAGATAACTCGTAGTTAGCAATAATTGGAGGAACGAGTTATTTCGTAGTTAGCAGTCTACATGCTAAAAAAAGACAAGCTACCACCTGAATAATGTAGGTGTTAGATATGTATTATTTCCTTCATTTAACATTATTTTTGGTAAAAATAATACATTTTAAGCAATTTAAATTTAGTTACTTATATAAATGAACATTGGCATAAATTCTTCCAAGTCTTCTCCAATTTATTGGTTGATATTTTTTTGTGTAAAACTAATGGAACTTATCAAATTAAATGCAATTTGAATTTAGTTATTTGTGCAAATAAACTTTAGTGCATTTTTTTGCCAATTTATTATACGATAGGCTAATGCATAAGTTCCATTTTTTTCCCTTTGAAATTTTTCCTCTATTTCACATTTGTTTACATTTGACAGTAGTATAAGGTACACCCCCGCATCACAGGGAAGTCAGGATGCTTGGGGGCTCAAAGCCTGACTGATACCAAGTATGGCTTGGGCCCTAAACCTGACTTTGCTACGGTTTATTAGGTTAAGGACTTTTGCTAAGGTTGACGCCCTAATATTCTCCATCATGTCATTAGTAAGACAAAGTATTGATATGCTTACATAAACATTCCATTCTTGTTTAATTAGTTAAATTGTGTATTTCTTTGTTTTTTTGTTGCAACATATTATATATACCTCACAAATGTCTTGTCTGTTAGAGATTATTTGAATATATATTGTTTGAGATTTAAAGCTTTTATATTTTCATTGCTGTAAAATCTGATGTATAATGCGCACCTATACTTTCAAGCAGCATTTTTTAGATTTTAGTTATATTCAATGTATAACATGCTCCTTTTTTATGAAGGAAACCTGAATTGTTTGTACAAATGCTATGCTCTTATATTTCGAAGTCATTTATTCGAGGTATTATCCCAGACTTTTGAAAGAATAGTACATTCTAAAACAGGGGTCAATAACCTTTTAGCTGTGGCGTGCCAAACCAATCTACCCATATGATTCAGCGTGCCACACAGTAGGACATATTTGAAACAATTTGATTCCCATGTTAATATGCAGAGTTAGAGAAAAGAGCTCAATAATAAAAATTTACATTTTTATTTATGTATTAATTTTGCATTTTTTAAAGATATTTGTTAACAAAAAATAAACAACATAAAATACTATTCCTTCACAACCTAAATAAAAAATTAAAATTGTACATATATTATGTATCCTTTAAATATATTTATTATATAAAATAAAAAATAAGCAGCTTATAATATAAGTATTCCTCTTCAATATTGTCAAATAAAAAAGTGAACGTTTTAATGCAAACCTTGTCTTTTCAATGCTCTACTTCATTTTGCAATATCAAGAGTAAGCATATAACAAGATTCTAAACATTCAGTTGTTAAACAGCTTCTTTGCGAACTCAAAATATTTTTCATATGAGAAAAGATTTGTTCAAAAAGATATGTAGAATCAAAAGCAAAGTACATACAATTTTCTCTCTTCGAACAATGAAATCTCTCCAACAGCAACATTCAATAATTTACAAAATAACTGTAGATTTACCTTTCAGTTTTTTTTCATAATTCTGTAAATGTCCATAATTCTGAAGATGTTTGTCAAATAGACTCCATTACAAATTTATCAACTTCCATCCACTTAAAAATTGTCAAATTTGTAGAGTGCCACTGAAAATTGTACTGTGTGCCAAATATGGCATGTGTGTCATAGGTTGCCGACCCCTATTCTAAAACTACAAGCCTTTAAGTTCATTAGGTATGTTATTTGTTTTAAATAAACAGTATTCTGATCTATGTAGAAGTCTAATTTTTTTAATGCTTATCTTTTGTTTATTTTTGATGCTATCATTTTGATGCCTGGCATATAACCAGCACACCCGTAAATTTCAATCTTATTTTTTGAGTTAAAAGTGCATGTTATACACCAATTTTTGATGTAATTTTTTTGTGGGTATTACTGTTGGTTTAAAAGTTATTTAAAATTTCTCTGAAGAAATAGCAACAGCAAATAAGATAATTAAAAAAAATGCAAAAGTTATTAATTTTTAGATATTTTGCTATTTTTCAATTCCTACTGTTAGTTCACACTCTCCTTATATATACATATATATATCTTGTTCAAATTTTCAATCATTAATAAAATACTTTTTATTCATCCACTCAAGTTTAAATAAATTTTTTTAAACTTGTAGGGGATGTGACACTTGATGTTAATACAGCTTTTTCAAATATTAACTTGTTAATTCATTAATTCTATTTAATTAATGAATAAATACTAACAAACAAAAATAATAGTCCTACACCATATATAAAAAGGAAAATCGTTCATTGTGTCCCTGTAATGCAATGCATAACATATTGGAATTCTAATCCAAAGGTTGTGGGTTTGAATCCCACCTGGGATTGCCTAATTTCTGAGAATGTGATTTCTTTTTACTATGCTATTTTATTGGAATAATTAAATTTAATTAATGAATAAATAGTAACAAACAAAAATAATAGTCCAACACCATATATAGAAAGGAAAATTGCAAGGAAAACCACTTTCTATTTTGCCACTGAATATTGCGAGTCTTTCATATGTATGTACACATATTTATATTAATTGTAGTTATTTAATAAAAGTAACTAAACTAAAATTTTTCTTTTTTGACCTATGTAGGAATTGACTTAATTTTTTTTAATATTACTTGTTAAATATTTAAACATTTACTGATATTTTGTAAAGTTTCAAATTTGTTTTAACTTCTTTAATTCCTCATGTTTCTAAATTTAAATTATACATTATTATAAAAGAAATTATATTTAATTTCTGTAATTCATTATTTTATGTATAGAAACCTTATAATAATTTTTATGAGTAATTTCATTTTCTTATACATAATGTTTTAGTTGGTTGCTGTAAAGCTTTATCCTTGATATATCTTTTAATTAAAACGTTTTTCTTGATGTATCCCAGATCATGAATAAAAGTTCTATTATGATCTAAAATTACTCTTGTCTTTTAAAGGTGATTTCTGAAAATGTTTCTATTCAGCTTTTCTGTGCTGAAAGCTCGCATCATGTTTAAGCATTTTGTATATGAGAATACAACTGATTAATTTGTTATTTCACATATAATTTATAATTGAAATGTCTTGAAATAAAATTGGCCATTTTAGCTAAAGTTTTTCTGTTTTTTTAAAACATTTTTTTTTAAAAAAATTGAATTGTTGACCAGACACTTGTTTTAGTGTGACCAATTTCTTTTACTTTAAGGAAATTTCTGAAGCCTTTCAAAACTATTAAAAATTTTCATTGATAAGTTACTTCATGTAAATTTATATCTATTGTCTTTTGTTGATTATATGAGGACACACACTTATTTATACTTTGCCGTTTTGAAAATCATAAACATTTTGTATTGTGTTTTCTAATAAAAAAAATAGCATGTGTGGTGACAAGTTTCACGATTCCTATGAATATCAAATGTTTGGATAAAATTTGGTTCTATTTTTCCATTATTTTAGAAACAAGTATGTCAAACTTTTATTGGAGGTTATGTTTTGTTTGAAGAATCTGAGAATATTAAATAATCATATAGAGATGTATTCTTTTGATTAGCTTGTGATGCAACGATCAATGGTGTCATGCAATTTTAAGCTGATTAATTTAGAACTAATTACAGTGATAATTAGTATAAATATATAAAAAAAATTCTATCTGGAGTTCTGTACAAGATGGTATTAAGCATAATTTAATGCTGTATTAAAATAAATCATTCTTAATTTTATGATAGAGTATAATTTGTTTTTAATTGATAAACTAAGTTTAGTAATTATAGTAAAAATACTTTAAAAATACTGTAGTTTATATTAGTTCTTGTGATAAATTTGATGTATGCATTATAGTGTGAATCTGAATGAATATTTTAAATTAGGTTTGAAAAAAGTGTGTATCTTTTAAATGTATTTGAGATTGAAAATTTTAGTAGTTTAAAATAAAATGTCTTCTATTAAAAAACCATTATTATTTGTTCTGTATAATTAAAGAATTAAAAAAATAATAAATTTGATTTTCAATATTTTGTAAGGGAAATAACTCTAAAAAAATTGCTTAAAAATCCAAAAAAATATCTCACTACTACAAAATATGTTGCTTATGCTCTTGGAAAATATTGAGCAAGCTACATTAATATTTGATTGCTTCTAATTACACATTTCATTCTTTATAGAGTACTTAATTGAGAATACTTATTTTATAGAGCTTAAAAAGTTCCCTTTTCCCAGTGTTCTAATGTGAGATATTGCTTGTTACATTTTAAGAAAGAAATGTTGGTATAACTTTGCTTAAATGTACACTATACTTGAAAATGAAAGAAATTATTCTAACACTAGACTAATTTGGATGGGTTCGAGTCCTGGTACCACTGAAGACCTGGTGTGTAGAGGGCAGATGATATACTTTAAATCTGTCATGCTCAAAGTCCTCCCTTGGTGTGGTAGTTTGGAATGGGGATAGCACCTCAGGTATTGTCTTTGTCACTCAACTAAAGCTCAAAATTATCAAGTCCATTACCAATAGCCCTCCTATTACTTTATAGTGCAACATTAATATAACTCTCACTGTCAGACTAATTTGGAGTGGCCGCGGTAGCCGAGTGGTCAAGATATCGGATCGTGGCTGGTCTTGTCACGAGTTCGAGCCCAGTACCACTGAAGTTCTGCTGTGTAAGGGAGCGATGCACGTTAAATCTGTCGAGAGCTCAAACGTCCTCATGTTGGTGTGGTAGTTAGGAGGGGGGTGGAGGTGTCAGGTCAGGTGTTGTCCACGTCACTTGACCATGGTTCAAAATTACGTGGTCCGTCGCCAAAAGCCCTCATTTAGCTAAACAGTGTGACGTTAGTATTCACTCACTCACGCGGACTAATTTGGAGGCCTAATTGTTCCTTATCCCATCCTCATTAAAAAATTTTTTTTATAAACTATTTAAAATAAAAAATTAGGAATCACTTATTTAAATTAGATAAATGGATGTAATTTAGTTTTATAGATTTGATGCTACTAGGGGTTAATTTTTTAGCTACTGATTATAAAAAGAGAACCAAATTGTTAACCAGTCATTATTATTATCAATGAAGGAATAAACTGTAAGTATATTTTTAATTACAATTACATATTGAAGATTCATTTTTAAATACAAGTATAACTTTCATTTGGGCTCTTTTCTGTTAGCCATGTATAAATAATAAATCACCAAATGTTGCTTCCTGTTGCAGATGAAATAATTAGTTATTATTTTGCATGTTTTGTGTGTTGTATCTAAAAATGTCTGCTTAATGAGATTTGAATTCAACTAACCAAACAGTGCTCTATTATTTTTTCAACCACTTTTTGAATTGAAAAAAGGCTAATTTTTTATTGCAAGGTTATATAATATAGAACTTGACTTTAAATTAGTCCCTATATAAATCAGTTTCATGCTATAAATTCAGAGTTTTAAGCAAAATTTTGAAAACATATGTGGAACAAAAAAAGTTAATGAAAACTTTCTCCAAATTGAACTTTGAGATTACATGTTACTAAAAATTATTTGTTGAAAAATCTGTGGTTTTAAAAAAATGTCATTTATTTCCCCCCCTAATTACTCCTTTCCTTAAGAATTATAAGGATGATTTTTTCTTATCGAAAATAAGATTCATATTAGAATTGCTGGTACCATATATCAAATTCACATTAAAATTTTTCTTTCTAAATGTAACATAAATTATTTGCAATGTTGTTCCAATGTCTTTTTTTTATGTATAATAATTCCTTATGTAATTTAAATGCATTAAAAAAGGTAAATCTTCAGTTTCCTTATTGTTCTTTTCCCCCACTGAGTAAATTTTTTTAATTTTCCAAGGGCAAAATTTAATTTGTAAAATATTTAAAGTGTTATAAATATGTAAATATTAAAATTTTTTACATTTGAATAGATTTAGATAGTTTTGATATTTATAGAATCAGATGAAATTTAATATTTCTTGCAATTATTTCATAAAAGGAAAATTTTTTAATGTGAACTAATTATTTTTTTCTGCTTCTATGATCAACAAAATTCAGTAATTTTAAAAATTTAATTATATTGGTAAAATATTTTCATCATAGAAGCACCAGTTCTCTTAGTATACTGTTCAGTTGAACTTAATGAAATTTCCTAACCACTAAAAATTAGTTGTTGTCTTGTCCTTCCTGTAGGGAAGGAAAGAAAGTTACCAGAGCCTGAGGCAGGTTGGACTTCTAGATGTACGCCTGTTGTTGGCCGTAGTCTTGAACACCATACAGGTGACAGTACGATTTAGCTCGGTTCCACCTCAATTTAAGGAAAGAACACCCTGGAGTAGTCAGAGGCCTCCCACTTCTCTTCCCTTTCCACCAACCTCACAAGAGGATTTACAGTTGGATGGCTATTTAGAGTCCCCCCACCCATGGTGCAAAAGCACTATACATTTACAAACATTCATATCTTCTCTGGGATTCGAACCTTGGCCCTACAGCTCAGCAGTCAGTGTCGCTAACCACTATACTGGATGGGCGACACTAAAAATCAGTTAAATAGAAATACGAAAGATTGCTTAAGTACTACAGAACAAGAATGATTTTTTTTTAATGAAATACTGTTTCTCTGGACCATCTATCAAAAGCTCAAGATACAAATTTTTTCTCATAAGTTTGGCTTTCCTCACTTTGAGTTGTATCGTGTATTTTGAATTGTAATCATATAAAGGGTATTTAAAGTAATTTTTCTGCTTTTGAAACTGAAATTCTGAAATTAGGATATTTTTTCCTGTTGGGAAAAAAAACAACTCATATTCATGACTTTTTATTGTATGCTGTACTTTAATATGGTCATGAGAATAAAGGGTGATTTTTTTCTTTTTTTGAAATCTTATTGCCGAAATCTTGAAAAAATTGATTATTTTTTACTGATTCCTTTTTTTGATTTTTCTTTTTATGAATATTGGTTTCAATTTTAATTTTGAGTTATTCGATTCATTTGTAAATTAAAACTGGCTTTTTTATTTCAGGAAAATGAAGTTGTTTTTAATATATTGCATCACTTTTAGTCTCAGTAGGATTGTTTCCTTGCAAGAGGAAACTGTTAAAACCGAAAATAAAATGGACATTAAATCACCCACAAAAAAACAAGAAACTTTACCTCCATGCCAAGCATGTCGGATGCTTGCCAATTCTTTTAAAAAGGTAAAATTAATTTTACTGTGATAATTTTTTTGCTCATGTAAAACACAAATTGATTTGCATTTAATTGGTGTTAATTATGTTTCATATAATAGAAGAATACAATATAAAAGTAGAAATACTTTGTACAACATCTGTTAACAAACTGCTTCTCTAGCCCAGGGGTGGTCAACACGTGCCTCAGTATGGCACGATGGAGTTGGTTCAGTAGCATGCAAAAACTTACTGAAAACTTAAAATAATTTTGAAAAGATAATAAATAACCATTTTTTACAATTTTATTGAAGTGGGGTTGTTTCAGACAAAAAAAACCCCTCAAAATTTAGATCAAAATTTGCTTGTTTCTGCAATGAACAGAATAGAAAAAAATATCACTCACACAATACAAAACTAGCTAATGTGCTCCTATAATAACCTAATTTTGTTAGCATCTGTAAGATCTAATCCTTATGTAGATTCCTTGACAAAAAAAAAGTATTAATTCAAAAGCCACATTAAGTAGATACTGAGGGTTTAATAATTATTTTGAATTAAATAAATTAAGTTACTCATTTTTATTTTATATTTAACTTAATTGATTGAACTTGTAAAAAGTTTATCAACAGTAAAACCTAAGTTTGTACTTTCGTCTTATTTATTATATTTTTAAATTTCAACTACATAGACTTGCATTAAAAAATGTGCTATGTACATAAAAATTCCATAAGTAATTTTTCAATTTTCCATATTTGTTGGAAGTGGCACGCATAATTATTTTTTTTATCAAATAGTGGCATTCTTCCTAAAGAGTTTGGCTTTCCCTGCTCTAGCCTGTAATATTTTTTTCTTTTAAATGCTTTTGCTGAAATGCAAAATGATCAAAATAAGATATCTAGTTAGTTTGGGTGTCTCAAGTAAATAGAAACTGACTACAGAGAAATTAAATTTTATTCAAAGCACCTAAAATTGTCTTTGAAAATTATTATATCTGGACATTTTAGTTTTTAGAATTTTTTCCCCTGAAATTGTTTCATTGTATCCACTAGGCATGATAAGCAAATATACTTTTCCATCAAATCGTGGGGGAAAAAAATCATGCATAATTAAATGCAGCTGTTCATCTTTAAATGATATAATAGGTATATATATATATATAAACCAAACCACCTGCCTCTGTTGCCTGGTCGCATATATGGTAGCCCGTATATTTTATACACGCCTATATATATATATATATATATATATATATATATATATATATGGTTAACTTGCAATTCAGTAACATATGGTATTACCATGCCTCCCTTAGGAAGCAATTATTTATGGTATTATTCGAAACATTGAGTTGCCATAATTCTTATTTTTCATTCTATAATATTCAGAGTAATCTGCTATTCAGAAGATAGAATGACTTCATGCCTGCACCTAACAGGAACACTTTTTTCCCTTTCTGTTTTATTTATATCTACGGCACAATTTTTAATAAAGAGTTATGTTCTGGTTTCAATCATATTATTTTCTTTAAAAAATATTATTTTAAGGATATCTGAATCAGTTAGATTAGCTGTAAGTTCAATCATTTTTTATTAATCAAATTTTAAAAGTTGTACACATTTTTTTTCTATTATCTAAGTGATTTTTGTTATAATTAATAATACCAGTAGTAGGAAGAAATTGTTAAAGATGCTCTAGGTTGGCAATTCTCAGCCTATGATATACAACCCAACGGCACATGAAATGGTCTTGGGGTCAGCGACGTCTTAAGGCCTTTCAGCCTTGATGGGAGTCTCATCTTGTTCTCTACTTGGCCTCTGTAAGATCATTATCCTAATACCTTTCATACTTATACATATTCTCTGAAAAGCTAGGAATTTCAAACTTTATATGCTAACTGACAAAACTGTACTATTATGTCATGACCATCATCCATGGCTAGGCCTACCATCATATACACATTTATTATTCATTTTGTCAAAAGGCTGCAGTTGGTCGAGCCGGTTTATGCCTAGGTTTGTCAGATTTGGAGTTACTCACATTTTTTTTTTACATTTTACCGTTTGTACAAGTATATGACAATGTGTATGATACATACTATCTACTTTTAAGGTTCACAAGTTAGCACTTTTGCATAGGGGCTCAAGGCCTCAAAAAATCTTAAGATGTCCCTGCTTGGGATATACAGGAAAAAATATAATGATAAACATTGATAGATAAACTGAATATAAAAGAAAAAGGGCACCTTTTATTTTTGTAAAATACCTTAAATTAAAAGGTATTGTGACACCATAATTCTTATTTCTCATATTATGTAATTGAGTTAAAATTACTTTGTTTGTATGTCATCATGACTTTCTCAACAGCAGTTACTAATATTTAATTTTCATTTTTATATGTTTTGTGTGTTGTGTGGGTGCACACACACACACAATTGGCTAATTTCTGTTCCACCTGTAGATTCATCAACAGCTAAAGAAAAATATACAAAGTATGAAGCGACTGATTTTACTTGATTTTCAATGTCCTTATTCAACTGTTAAATTCTTTGAATAGTCATTCTATTTAAGCTTATATTTTCAAATTTCCTTTTTGCTTCAGGACAAAGTTTTTCAGATGGAATTAACACACACTTTTTAACAAAATCACCATCTGTGAATGGCCGACCTTCTTTAGCGATAATTTCAGTGGCACCCCCCTAAGCTCACTTCCACAAATGAATTCGAGTGGACTGTATATTTTTGAAAAAACTTTGCTTGTCTACTAAAAGTTTTTTTGAGTTGCTCGATTTTTTGCGATCGTTTGTATCCTTTCATAGATGCAAAATGTTTATGCTTTGTTTCATAATGCTGCTTTACGGTATATTCTTTTGCCACAGCAATCTTGCTACTACATATTATGCATGTGACAGTATCATTGTAATAGATAAAACAGTATTTATCTGTCCATGCATCTTGAAATTTCTAATTTTGAAAATCACCTTTTTCTCTCTTTCTTTATATGGCTTTATAAATAAATGATACTAGACTAAAAATGCGAAATCAAAAAAGAATATCAGATCCGTTCTGTGCGACAGAGAATTCAACATTTCCAATCTACTAGCAAAATCACGAGATTATTTAAAAGAATGATCATTGCAGCTAAGTAGAAGTTAAAGTTATTTTTGGTAATACTCACCATGAAGAAAAACATGATTTCGATAGGTTTTTTTTATTGTTTCAGCATAATTTGGAATCAATACTGTTCTGGCACGCGTGCATGAATACGCATTTGTTCTTCGACCTTCTCTGCATCCAGACCGTGCAATGGAAGAAATAATGGCTTCCAATGATCACGTCAGCGAGCTTCTCCTGTATGAAAACTCGTACTCACATATAGCTCTGAAGGAAACATTGAAAAGCTGCGTAATAAATGGGGAAAAAAACTTAATGAACAACTGTAAAACAATTATTTACTGTAATACTGTTTTCATATACGATTTTTCCCTGTTTAATTAACAAAGATCAATTCCATTTTAGATTACTTTCTTTTATAATAGACATTCACGGGCCAACTTTTAAGGCTTTGTGGGCCAAAATTGGCCCGTGGGCCTTAGGTTGTACATCCCTGATATTTGTAGTTTTATCACCAATCAATGCATCATCTTTTTCTCTTCAAAAAGTTTGAGAAGTTCTGTGTCAATAATTAATTTAATTAGAAAATATAATTTTTTGTTTTGTTTTGACATCTATAAAGCACTGAACATTTAACACCTCACAGTGAGTTGCAATCAACTGTTTGGGTAGACACATCTGTGAAATTAGTTTATTTAAATTAAAACATCTTGGAATTGTACATGTTGATATGTTTATTTTCATTTGCAATTGTAAAAATATTACTTTTTGAAATTTTTTTTTCTTACTGTTCCTGTCAATTAATAGTACTGTTCTAAAAGTAATTTATAGCTTACTGTATATTATGCTTCCATTATGTGAAAAGGAAAGTTATAGATTTTGTCAGTTTATTTACTTTTTGCTTTATGTGAACATGATTATCATATTTAGCTCTATGTAAATATCAGCAATGTTTCTGCCTGAATTATTTTGCTTTATATATATATATATATGAAGCAGTAAATTTTTGTTGACAGATTCAAAAATTTTGCTGTATTGAAAGTACTTTTGTTTACTTTTGCTAGTATTTTAATTAAATTCATATATGAAGCAGTAAATTTTTGTTGACAGATTCAAAAATTTTGCTGTATTGAAAGTACTTTTGTTTACTTTTGCTAGTATTTTAATTAAATTCAAAATACTTTAATGTAAAGCATTTGTAATATTACAAGATTGTCTTGAAATATTACTGTGCACTTAAACAATTTCTAAGTTTAAATCAATAAAATAAGCATCTCATTGGTGCTAGAAGAATATTTTTATTACATCTCACTGCAAAGTTCTTTTCAATATTGAACATCAAATTAAATATTTCTTGAGATCACAGAATATGTTGCCAAAAGGTTTTACATAAGATAAACTAATAAATACAATGAAAGATGTTAAAAAATTAAATAAAAGTTACATGACATTAGAGTTGACAATTCTCATTATTCCCGCCATTGAAATGACTAATTTCAAACAATAATTACAAATAATGAATATATAGTGTATAATAGAAATATGTTAAGTAATAAATTAAGATATACTGAAAAGAGTATTTACCTAAATCATATAACCTTTTTAAAGATTCAGTAACAAATAGATATCTATAGTATGTATAACTCTATTTTACATGGAGTATACAAACATTTATAACATTTTGTTTTAATAATTTTAGAGTAGGCAACCTTACAGTTACTGCTCTTACCTTGTTATCTCTACCATAAAAAAAAAATCTCAGTTTTTCTTCCTACTAACCATTTTGTTGATGAAGAATTTACATCTTTTATTAATACAAGAGTTCCTAATTGAACATCTTTTAAAAGTTTTTTGAAGTGAAACTTCTTAGCACTCGAGAGTGAATGAGAAATTTGCCCAGTTTTGTGTAACAGTGAAAAAGTGAACGTAAGTAGTCTCGCCCCCCCATCCCCCCCGAATCGTCACCATGGTGACAGGATAGTGAGTTGGGAGGAAAAGGGGGAGCGAAGATGCCACGTGACTTGCATCATATCTGTGTAAAAGTTGGATGATTGCTCACCTCCGATTAGTCAACTTGCCCACCTTTCTATTGGGGTCCTTTTCCCCCAGACCCAGAAACATCTATCAATGGTTGTATGAGATGCAGTGACTTTACGGTGTAGACAAAATAGCTTTCGCAGTAAAAGCATGCTTTTTTAAAAATATTTCCTTAGATTGTTTGCTACATGGTGATGTTTTCGGCGGCTAATTTGCTTTTTTGACTTTTATTTGCACTGAATTTTTGTATTAATTCTAATCAGAGTGCCTAAATCAAATGCACAAAGAGGAAAAGTGCTTCGTGAAAGAAAGAAAAAAAGAAAAACTAGCAGCAAGTCCAGTCGAAAAAGTGACAAGAAAAAAGCAAGAAAAATATTGCAAATTTATTAAGTGCTATTGCAGAATCTCCATCAGAGTACATGAGAGAATAACGAGCACGGAAAAAAAACACTGTAAAATACTCTTAATGCTCAGTTTAAGGGATGGAATGCTATTGAGACTCTTCTAATGACTGCACAGATTAATATGGACTTAGTGAACCACCCTGTGCCATTAACTACAGAGCCCTCAACAATTCTAGTGCGTGTTGGAACTGATGCATGTAAATCAATAATAAATTCTATCTTGCATTACAAAGACTATGATTCCCATAAAAATGCTCACAAAGATTTTCAAAAGCGATTCATTGATAATCGTTCAATTGATAGGGGCATTCAGTTTGATAGATTATGGTTTAGAGATGATTTGAGAATGTCTGTTGCTGAGTACAAAAATATTTTACCGGGAATTAATTTAGAAGACACATTAAAGCATGCTACAATTGCCGACAAAGTTTATATAGGAAAAGTATAGGAAATTTATCAAAATATAATGGTATTGTATACCCAGAGAAATTCCAGGACATCTTTCTACTTTGGATTTGGTATCAGAAAGACTCATTTTGCCATGAATACCTTTCACGCAAATTAGGCGGTTGAGACATGTTCTCAGTCAATTTGGAATATTAGGGTAAATAATCAATGTTCCAACGTCGCCAAAGAAGTTTCACTTCTATCGCGTGGCGTTCCATGCACCATTTTTTTTTTGTAAATTATTTAAATAATTTCCAGATTTTTTGTATGTGTTTAGTTATTCTTTACCCACTTCAGATGAATCTGGTTCAATAACTGTTGTTATAGGTCTAGTGACTAAAAAATTACCTTGAGTCAAAATTTTAAAGGTATTGAAATCAACAGAAATTGGAATAAAAGAAGTTTGATACTCTTTCAATTTCATTTAAAATCCTTAAGAATTTCTCTAGATTTAAGCATTGATTACCCACAACTCTTTTAAAATTACTCTTAAACGATTTAACCCTGATCTCCCAAATTTCACCAAAAATTTGCTGACCCAGATGGAATGAAGCTCCACTCTATACCCTCAGAAATGTAAAATGTTGCAAAATTCTCATCTGGACACTTAATCAATTTCTTAACTTTGACACACTAGTCCCAACGAAAGTTTTCAAATGATCACTCATTTTTCTAACACATTTCTTTCTCTCTTGAGAGAAAATGTTTTAGACTAGCAATAAATTTTGACTAGTTTGGTCTGTTACAAAATCTAAATGCATTGCTTTTGTGCTCATATATACATAATACATACATAACAAAATAGATTTTTTTCACAATTTTCTTATAATTCATAAATTTTTATAATAAATGGAATGCAAAAATCAACATCAGTTGTGTTGAATGAATAAGTTGGTGTAATGTTTTCTTTGGACAACTCAGCCATTAATTTCTGAACTGTGACTAGTTTGTTTTTAAAATATGTCACACTATTAAACAACTTTCCTACAGTTATTTCTGTCACTAAGTGGCTTGAACTTTTGTCATACCTGATGTAAGAGAGCTTGAGGTCCTGAATGGAAATATTATTAAATAACATTAGTTAAATGATGTACTTTGTAAAACTAAGGTATTTGCAGTTTGTAGGTAGGTACAAATGAAGTAATTATCCTTCTACTGTAATTAATCCTTTGTCATTAAGACATTTAGGGATGCTATTTTATTTTGGGAGGAGCTCACTTACGCTATTTAAATGTTATTTCCTTGCCAAATTCACTTTTCTGGGTTTCTAATAAAACGATAAGTTTCAACTACTTTAACCTGGCAACGAGTATCTCGTACCCAATAGTGTTTACGTTTTGTTTTTACCATAACATTTGTTTACAAAGGTGAAAAAGGAAGAAAAGTAGGAAGTAGAATATGTTTATTACACTTTTCACATGTAAATTTAGTTTTTCTGTTCTTTTCATGAGTGCATTCAGTACATTGTTTATACACTCCTTTAGTTTTCATCAGGAGTGAGTACAATGTTTTCACTGGATCTCATTTTTTAAAAAATTTTTGTAGAAGCATTGCTTGCTGGTTTCTACATTCTTCTGTAAATCAAAATCCAAAACACTTAAAAAATCCAGTGTCTGGTTTGATGTTTAGTTGGTGGTTTCTGAGTACTTAACAAAATAATTGGGGCATTTAATCATCACAATATTCAACAACACAAAAAAATATTGTCATAGGCTAACGATTACATTTTCTAGCGATTGAATATGATGTGGTCATTTTATCAATGAGGATAATTGCTCCCTCAGTTAAATTAAGGAAGATATATTATTTCAGATTTCAACCAAACCTGATGCGGATGGTACTGCAGATGAATCCATTATATATCACTACTATGCATTGTTGAAATTAGAAGACAATTCCAATTTTTCTTGGGTGTATATGAAGCAATTGCTGTATCTTTTTAAAACTAAACATATAGGAGTAAATTTCTCTATTATTTAAATTAAAAAATTTTGGAATTTTTTTTTATTTTCTCTTATTATTCCAGCAATATTTGTTTTATTTTTCAAAAGTTCATCTAAAGGGGATAATATTTGTACCAGTCGTCTCCTTTAAAATTACATTCTTTCCAAATGTTTTTGTGTCTCTACATATAAAGCATTTATTTTCTACAGTCTCCCTCTTTTAAATCTGGATTGATTTCAGTGGAGGAATCATTCTTGCTAATATACTCATCAGCTGATTCTTCGTTCGTTAATACTATTTTACTATATCTATTAAGCATTGTATCTATTAAATTTCTTAAATATCACATTTTTTCATGATAACTACAGTAATAGGCCATAGCATAAGGAAGATTTAAAACATGCTCATACATTCAGAACTGTAATGGTGATTTACACACAGAGGATGACAAACCCAAATTGGCAGTATCCAAAAATATGTATTTAGAATTCGCCTACAAGTTAAGGCCCCTCAAATTATATGACCTTAAAGTCAGCTACACGAGAAATTATCCGATTTCCAAAAAAGGTTTAAAAAGGAGTGTTGAAAAAAGTTAGATAGTAAGTGTTAGAAGTGCCGGGTTAATGATATAAAGAATGCCATGTTTTCTACTTTCAGGATCTTTACACCTATGAATAAATCTGAAAATATTAAACTTAAAATACAAATAATTTTAATATAACTATCAGGCTACTATTAAAAACATTTTGTTCACTATATGAAATTAATGATAAGTTATATTAATTCTGATAATATATATTGTTGTGTGCAGATCATTGTGTTCTATTTAAGCTCATTTAGGCAAACTTCTTAAGCAAGTTTAACTGGAAATCCTGTTTTAAAATATCTAGATGTGTCAGAAAATCACAGTAAGACCATCATTTGGAACTTCTCAAGAAAATCAGTTTGAACATCATGTGTTAAAACATCTGCTGGATTATCTGTTGTTGGACAATGAAACCATTCTTGAATCATTCAGCTTTTTTATCTCGTTAACTCTGTTGGTGATAAGATTTTCACTTTGGATTTGAACCGTTAATCCTGCCTAACACAATTTACCACGTGTCCAATTGAATATTTTTGAAAGTTTCTTTTGATCAAATTTTTATCTCAAAACCTAGACATGTTGCCACTAATGTTCCAATTAATTCAAGACAGATTGACTTTTTTCGCGGGTGCAGCCTGACATTTGATACAACAGAATTAACTGAAATTTCTCTTGATTAAACAATTTTCCATAAACAACCACACCAAATGTCTTTTTACTAGCATTTGAGAAGCAATGTATTTCTATTAAAACAGCTTCAGGACTCAAAACCAACCTTTGAACTATAATCTAACTAAGATTAGTATACTCTAAACATCCCCCTTCCCATTTTTAAGTAATATTTGTTGGAGTTATCAACCCAAGTTCTGGGTTCCAAACTTCTGGCAGTAAGAATTTTAGTCTAACTTTAATAAGAGGTATAACTCGAGTGTCGTATCATTTCCCAACCTTATCAAGATGAACCGCTTTGTATTTTTTTTTTTTTTTTTTAAGAAACTCTTATCAAACTAGTTATGTCTAAGCTCAACTTATTACTAGAATATTTATTACCTCATTTGAGTCTGACTTTACATGGATGAATTTCAAAACTTTTTTTTTCCATCTTCTCATCAGTTCATAATTATAGGATACCCATTTGTGCAAGTTCATACTTGCTTCACTCATAATTTGTTTAGCTTTACTTGATAAACTTAGAGACTCTTCTGTATTATCCTTACCTGTTAAAAAAATTGGACATAATTGCATGAATTCAGTATTTCAAATATACCTGGCTGCTCTATATACTTTTGAATGTGTTCTTTAATTTTTGAAGCTAACTAGAACAGACTCAAATTAAAATTAACATGCTTTAATCCATATACAGTCGACTCTCGATAATTCAAACTTTCGATAATACGAACCTCTCGCTAATTCGAAGTATATGCTCAGCCCCTAGAAAAACTCTTGATATTTCGAACTAAAACCATACGTTTTGGTACTCTCAATATTTCGAAGTAAAATTTGTGGTTGGCCAGACTACAACACGCGATAATTCGAAGTTATCCTATAAAACTCTCGATAATTTGAACCTTCAATATTATGAAGTTAGATTCACCAGAGGTTATTTTACTGAACTTATTTTCGTCTAAATTGTGCATGTTGATAGAATAACTACTTTGTTTATTATATTTCCGGTATTTTCTAAGCAGAATTTTGATTTATTCCTAAGCCATCTATTTTTTCTTTTTCCGTTGATACCCAAGCTTTAGATGGATAAAGGAAAAACTGCTTTCTTTTTTATTCACTGTGCAGTAATGAGTGATGCTTCCTTTTACAAGTATTGCACAATAATTTTTATTTGCGTTGATTATTTATTACTAATAATGAGTCACATTTAAAAGGATGTTTTTTTTAAAAAAAATAAAGCACTCAAATTACATACAAGATTATTCAGCAGAATTGCTTTATGGCACAGAATTGAAAGCAAGAAATAAAATCTTTATATAAAAATGTACGAGGCAAAGACAGGAGAGACAGGGATTTAACTTTATTCTATTATTTTTTTTAAAAAAGAGCTGTAATGTGCCACTAAGAATTGCTTCACGTGCCATAGTTGTCGACCCCTGTTATTAAGTATACCCCGTAGCTGAGTGTGAACTGTGAATATACCTTGTGTTCATTTTAGATTTTAAATTAAAAATATTATTTTACTAAAGTTGTGGTGATTTACGTTTCCTACCTGTTAATTTCGATAAACCTTGGGCCACTACTTTACACCTCACCTCAGTGTCGACTTATCACGCGAAAGGAACGACATGTCTTCTTTTAAAAAGTACAAGTACTTAACAATTTCTGAAAAGCAAAATGTGATAGAATCAGTTGAAGAAGGTGAAAGGAAGGTCGATGTAGCCAAAGCATTTGAAATCCCACTGAGCTCGCTCTCCACTATTCTGAAGAATAAAGAGAAAATCTTTAGTGCATCTTCAAGTAGAGTGAGAAAACGCGTTAGTAAAGGTAATTTTCCACGTCTTGAACAGTGTTTAGTTTCATGGATGAGACACAGTGTCGACAGAATATTCCAATGGGTGGCTCTTTATTGAAGGAAAAGGCTAAAGCATTCGCCAAAGAATTAGCAACCGAGTTTTCGGCTAGCGAGGGATGGCTTACAAATTTTAAGAAAAGGAATGGGATAGTCTTCAAAAAAATGTGTGGGGAAAGCTCAAGTGTCGACATTAACGTTTGTTCTAAGTGGCAGAACTCGCTTTCATATCTAATAAAGGAGTACGAACCACGTAACATTTTCAACACGGATGAAACCGGACTCTTTTTCAAGTGTTTACTGGAAAAAACATTTACATTAAAAAAAAATGCCATGGAGGAAAACATAGCAAGGAGAGGTTAACTATTTTACTGGCTGTAAACATGGACGGCTCAGAAAAGATTACTCCTCTCGTTATAGGAAAATCTGCAAAACCTCGGTGTTTCAAGGGCATAAACTCGTTCCCTACCAAATACCGCTCAAACAAGAAGGCATGGATGACCTCCGAACTCTTTAATGAATGGTTGGTCCAACTGAACTCGGATATGAAAAAAGAGAAACAACATATTCTCTTATTTTTAGACAACTGTACTGTGCACAATAACGCTCCACCTTTATCAAATGTGAAACTTCAATTTTCCTCTCAAAACTCAACCTCAAAACTTCAGCCACTCGACCAGGGCATCATACATAATTTTACAACTTTTTATCGGCGTGAAGTCATTAAAAGCGTTTTGAATAACCTCGAAAATCAGCAGTATGTAACTACTATTTCTTTTTTAACAATAATCATGATTGACAAGGCTTGGAGAGCTGTTTTAAAAAGAAAGGCTTCCCCTCGCCGAATCTGGTTGATGTGGACGATACACTAACTGAATTTAATGCTGAACCATCCCTTTTTTTGGGAAGCTCTTCCAGAGCAAGATTTGACGTTTGATGACTTCGTGTTGGTTGACACGGACATTGCTGTATGGGTTCTCTATCTGATGCTGAAATTGTGGCTTTGGATCACAATAATACAGAAAGTGATGAAGACGAATAGGAGGAGTTGACTCCGGTAACTCTGTCAGAAGCTAAAGTGTCACTAAACAAACTACGCAACTTTCTCCTTCAAAATCATGTTGATGCAGACATTTTATAGACTTCATTTGTTCTAGAAAAATCTATTGACAAAGTTAGATTGAATGCCTTAAAACAAAACAAAAAAAAAAGATAACAGATTTTTTCGACTAAAAGGATTAATTATACATAGTATGTATATTCTTTTAATAGTTGTTTTCAAGACATAAGTGTATTCTTTTAATGTAGGACTTTTAACTTCCGTTTATTTTTATACTGTATAAAATGTACTTTAAAAAAATTATATACAATTGTTGCTTTATTACATAGTTTTAAATTTAAAAGTGTTAGAAAAAAACTTCTCTTCATGTATTTTGAGAGTTTTTTTCCTACCCTCTTGATAATTTGAACTCTTGATAATTCGAAGTTTTTCATTGGTCCCTCCAACTTCGAATTATCGAGAGTTGACTGTATCTCTAATTTCATATTATTTAATGTTTCCCACAAAGGGGAAACAAACTGCATCTCAGTCTTTTCCTGCTGATACAATTTGCAGAATTTTTTTCTACATTCTCTGAAATAGCTGCTTTAGCTGGTCTGAAATTGACTAGCAAATATAGAACATGTTATGATTTAAATTTGTACCTGCCCAAAGACAATCATTTAGTGATAATTGCCCATCCTCAGGTGAGCGGCCATCAAATGCTATCCTAATTTTCAATGATGTACTTGATTTGCAAAAAACAGGTTGATGAGGTATGTAAAATATACAGGTTTACTGATATAATTTTATGTTGATTTGATATTTTCTCAATGATACCTTGATTGAGATAATTATCTAATGTACCCCTCTAAAGTAGAATATAGTGTCTTGTCTTCATTCATTCTGCAAGACTGTTTTCATTACTACTCTGTAATTATCAGCTAATTCACTAAACTTATCTTCGTAGTGACCAACTTTAAAACAATCATTCTTGTTAAAGTTTCTAAGGTTTTGTCTTCCTCACGACAATAAGGGTCATTTTTAATTTCTAATGATTTTTACTCGCAATAAACATTTTAGGTAATTGAAGAAGGATTACAGAAAGACACAGACATTACAGTTCTTGGGCATGTGCAAAGAGGAAAAAAACTTTTTTAATACACTCTCTGGATTATCATTAATTAGTCCATAATGTGATGAATTATTTTGAAAAGATATTTTTGTACTTCCACTATGTATCCAAAAGTACTCTATTTTATAAAATTAAACCTGTGTATGGAACACATATTTTTTAATGTATCATAAAACATTTCAACAAACAGCAAAAAACTTAATTTTTCAGATTTATAGAAATTGGGATCTACAAATTTTGCTTTTTTTTTAAGGTTATCTACTTCACAATAAATTTTAAAGGAGTTTTGCCGGCTATATTCAGAATTTCTAAAAATTCTAATTTTTTTTATAAATCTGTTCTTCATTACAAATAAGAGCAATCATTTTCCTTTTAACTGTAGTTGAAATGACTGATATACTGCAAACCAAAGTGTTTGCTCTTTCTCCTCTCAAATTAAGTATATCCGCTAATTCAGTGGTGCAAAAGCAAGAAACTTCCATTATCACATAAGGCTTTAATTATAAATACATAGGCAATAGATAAAATTGTTTTTCCCACTATTAATCCCTGTTGCAGCTGTAGAAGTTTCATGTTGATTTTTAACTTGAAATGTTATCACATATATATTTAACACTTTTGTGGTTACAAAGTTAAAGTACACTTGGAAAAGTGTATATCCCAATCAATACAGAAGGTGGTCCATGTATGAATGTGCACTTTTCAGAACTAGAAAAGCGATTCATTACTCTCAATGGCTGTGTTGGTCCTACAATGTACCACTGTGCCTCAAGCAAATGGCCTACTTGCTTTGAAAAGTTCAATAGTAAATAACTCATCAAAATTTATTAAGTAACTAATTGGACTCCACAAAACATTACTTTATTTCTAACTTTTTATACTATAAACTAAAGTATAAAATGTGGATATACAACATCTAACGATAAATGATCAATTTCAATGTATATTTTAGTAAGCATTCCATATTGTACAATTATTTTATAGCTTCTGTACTTTGTATTTGCTATTGAGATAGTTATTAGCATAAATATTAATTGTTCATAAAAAATTCATTGCAATATGATTTATTTCTGACCTGAAAAGTAAGTTAAATGTCTTAAGTGAGCAGTGGCTATTAACATCTAGCCATTACCCATGGGAAAAACCTATAAAATCTTTTTTTTTTTGAGAGAAAACAATGTTTATTGAGGAGGAGATCATTACGTTTATTAAGTATTTTGTCTTGGAATACTTAATAAACGTAATAATCTTATCCTCAATAAACATTGTTTTCTCTCAAAAAAAATTTTTTATAGGGTTTTTTTTCCCTGGGTGATGGCTAGATGTGAATAGCCACTACTCACTTAAGACATTTAACTTACTTTTCAGGCCAGAAATAAATCATATTGCAATGAATTTTTTTATGAACAATTAATATTTAACCATTTATCGACCACATTATGATTCACTGCAGTTTTTTACATGGGATATTTTTTTTGAATCACTACATTCAAATTAAGGGATATACATAAACAAAATACTCAATTTTGGAAAATTTAATTAGTTAGAGCTAATTAATTAATGTATTCAACTGTAAAATTAATCATATACACTGTTTACTTAAAATAAATAGTCAAATCGTTTTCTAAAGTCTTAATTTACATACAAAAAAAATAAGACACTTAAATTTTGACATCAACTATTTTTTGGGACAAAAATGATAATCCTCACAATCCGCTGAAAACACAATTTCTCCTATAAAACTATTCGCCTTCCATGCTAAAATACTCATCATAGAACCCGTGCTGCCATATATCTTGAAATAGTGCATTTCAAAGAATATTCCTGCTAAATATCGTCAGAACATTCGTACAAATGGTTATTCTACGTCATTTTAAAGTGAGTGGTATTTATAAGTACCATCGGTCAATAAAAGGTTATGCTAATAACTATCTCACTAGCAAATACAAGGTACAGAAGCTATAAAATATTTGTGCAATATGGAATGCTTACTAAAATATACATTGAAATTGATCATTTATCGTTAGATGTTGTACATCCACATTTTATACTTTAGTTTATAATATAAAAAGTTAGAAATAAAGTAATGTTTTTGTGGAGTCCAATTAGTTACTTAATAAATTTTGATGAGCTATTTACTATAGAACTTTTCAAAGCAAGTAGGCCATTTGCTTGAGGCACAGTGATACATTGTAGGACCGACACAGCCATTGAGAGTAATGAACCTCTTTTCTAGTTCTGCAAAGTGCACATTCATGCATGGACCACTTTCTGTATCGATTGGGATATGTTTTGCATCTTCTGTATGTTTATGTACAGGAACATGAGGCTTGTACTTTTTCACAGGAACAGAACCTAGCCTCCGTTTCTTTGGCACCCATCAAAAGCAGTCCACAGATTACCTCTCGTCTAAAATTTTTCGTAGTTTTGAATCACAGCATTTATCTGGAAGCATATATATAAATGATGTATGCATTCACCACTGAGGTTTCTAAATAATGAAAAAAATTATCTGTGCCACCATTTGTAACTTTTTTTGTCAGTCTCATACAGGCATTTCAAATGGTCAAACCGGTCATCAGATCCCATACTTTTATTATGATCTTATTTCCTGAGGACATGTCAGGTTTACTGTTTCTTCATTCCTTTCTTTTCTCTTCACATTAAGGACATTCGTTGTATTTTCTAAACTGGATAGCAGGCATACACCTCTTTTCTTTCCATCTCAGCCAAATGGAGTTGGCTTAACAGAACCCTCAATCAAACTCTCCTTTTTTCATAGTTTTTTAAGTTTTTAGGCAATTTTTTCTACTTATGTGAATAACTTCTGAGTCTCTAAATATGTAAAAAGATTGAAGCTAGTGAAATAGTTAGCCGTAAACAACTTGTAATTTTTACCGAAAAGAAATTGGCTCAAAGTATGAACCACTTTGCCACTTAATTTTTTTTGTTAGTATCACTAGTTTTTCTAGCATAAACTTCAAATTGGCAAGCATATGCGCTTTATACAGTGCACATCCATATTTTATACCCTCTTTTGATGGGCTTTTTGAGCATATATTACTTGAAGAAAGAGCATCCTTTGAATTTCATCATTTCAGCCATTGATTCATCTATGGCTTGATTTTGATTGGGATGAAACAATGACAGGAACTTCTCTGACAGATGATTACAAAAACCTTAATTTATGTAGCTTGTCAAAATTATCGCTGCCCCTTTTTGGTGGTAAGGAATTATCATTAATATGCAAATGTGTGTGAGAGAATCCATGCGACACTTTTCTCTTTGTTGAGATATATATTCATCATGCAAATAGTAAAGAGTTAAATTGTTTTCCTCCTTGAGTAGCATATAAATTAGTTTGAAACATAGTATCCTCCAATAATTTTACAGTATTAAATAGCAAAAATACTCCCAGAGGAGTTGAATTTTGAAAATCTAAAATTTTGAAAATCTAAAATTTTAAATGCAAGTCCAGTGAATTCTGGAGGTGATCTATTTTTTTATACAGTTTAGTCCATTTTACGTTTGGCTTGGAAGTAGAGGCACACTGTATTTCATCAATTTCTTCATCATCTGAATTTGAAATATTTTCCCCTTGAGCAAAATTTTCAACATAATCATCACTGTTTTTAGAAGCTGTTGAATCATCAAATATAGCAAGAGCCTCTTTAATAGATAAGTTCTTTCTAGACATTGTTATCCAAATGTTCTCAAATTCTACTTTTTTCCACGTAGGGGCTGCAGATTGGTATTTTACCGTTACAGACCTAGTACATTCTCCGGGAACTGGTATCACTTTTTAGTGTGGCACCATATAGGTGGGTACATTTTGCCACAATATAATTTTGATGCTCAGTTTCTTTCCCAGAGGGTGGCACCTGACCTCTGACAGTTCAAAATCGTACTATGAATTTAATTTTGTCATGAGTACCTAAGCCAAACAGGCACTCTAGGGACCTTTAACATGCCGTATAACATACAACATGGACGCTGTCTATTTTCTCCATCAGGAAAATCCACCGACTTGGGCCAGCGTCAAACACGCAAACTTGGTGAGTACCAAACCAGTTGCACTACCCAACCAGCACTCAGATTCTACTATACGTTGATAATAAGAAATAGTTATAATCAATGCGCAATAATCTTATAAAACTGAAATACTAATAAAAAAATATGTACATCCATTAGTAGAAAGTTTTAAAAGTATTTAATGTGCCTTAATAAATTGCAAGCATTTTTGCTGACCAGAAAAGCATTTCTGAAAGATTTTTGAACCCAAACCTCTTTTATCATGAGTTATAAATAAAGGTTGCTTATGTTTCGTATCCTCAACACTTGCGTGATTTTGCGTGCTCTTTGTGTGTGTGGAATAGAGGATGAGTGACGATTTCGAGGTTGTTGTTCTATGTGGGCAGTGAATAGAACCACTATCCACATGCAAAAGCTTTCCAAAAACTTTTTTTTTTAAATTGCAGTCACCTGAATGAATTAAGCAAATGCGCAAGATATACATGAAACTTGTAGAAATTGTTTTCATTGAGAAATTTTATTTATATTTATCAAAATACAATTTGTTGTTTTATATCCATAAAAACTGTTTCAGAGAACATTTAATGCAAAAAAATTTTAGTGCTTTCATCTGTATTGATTTTTATGCATTCCAGCTTCAATCAATGCATGTGGATAGATTAAATATCCACTGCCCGCTTTGTGAAGAAATTTTTGTTATATGGCTAGACCCATTGACCTGTTAAATTAGAATTTTTGAATCAACATTATCTAAAAATATAACCTTAAAAGAAAGCCATTCATGTAAAGTACTGGAAAATGTTGGCAAAATAATTGTGAGTAGTTTAACATTGTACAGTTACGGATTGTAAGAGAACAATCAGATTGTTCTGATTTTTCTTGGGCAAATTTGGCTTATTTACGATTTAATTCCATTTCAGTATTTAAAAAATCGGTATTCCATCATATTCATCAGTATTTATGTACATTTTTTTGTGAATAGTTCTTTCAAGAGCATTATTTAAACAAGTTTTAATTACTATTCCACTAAAAATCAATAGATTCAAACTATAGGGAACTTTCCTTTAACTCATAAAAAAAATTCAAGTTGATGACTGAGTCTTGGACACACCACTTATATTTACTTAAACAATTTCTAAGAATAAACCAATAAAATAAGCATCTCTCTGGCTCTAGAATAATATTTTTATAATATCTCAATGCACACAATGCTCCTTTTACTGTCAAAATTCAAATTGAATATTTCTTGAGATCACAAAATACAATGTCGTTGCCAAACAATTTTGCTTAAAAGAAACGAATGTAATAAAAAATGACTTGCTCAAACTCACATGACAGTAATTTCCGATTCTTAACATTACTATTAAAGATCTTCATTTTTAAAATGTTTTTTTCTGTAAAAACTTTTTTTAATAAATACAAATTGTTCCTCCTTTAGAGTTGACAAAGCTAATTTTATTTCTTTAATTATTGCTTAATCTTGTTATAAACTTTGGTGAAAATAGCATGCTCTTTTAGAATCTTTTGATGAGATGAATAATCTTGAAGCCGAGATTTACAAATTCTGTTTTCTTTAACTTTAAATAATATCTCAATTCCACTACTTTTCAGGGAATGGAGCGCACTTCAAGAGGGAAGTTTGAAGGAGGCGATGCTTTGTGGGAAGAAAGTAGATTAGGAACTTACGCTGATAGGCAAGTTTTTATTAATAAAAGTTTTATTAAAAATTTCGATTCCAGTGCTACTTATATTTTTCTTTCTTTATCTGCAATTGCTTGAATATTTGTATTATTACCTTTTTCACATCTGACCATAGTTGGATGTTTAAATATGTTTCCTCTTGCCACCAAAAGTTACTGTATGGCATGTTTATTGGTGTCAACCATTAAAAAAAATGGCAATAACTATAAAATGCAAAGTTTATATGAATGATAGTAGTGAATTTTAAGAAAACTTAAGCAAAAAACTGATTGCATCAGCTTTTTTTATTTTAAACAAATCTACTCTTGTAAAAAAGTGGAACTTGTATAAGTATGTTTTGTACTTGTTTGCTGATCTTCAGTAGTTATTGATAATTTAATTGACTATCGAAGAGAGTTGATATGTCTAGGACAAATTGTTTAACCAAAATTCGTTAAGGTGACAAGCATTTGGATAGATGGAAATAGAGTTGTCACAAGTTGATGCTGCTAGAAGCCTCAATTTGGCTTTCAGTGTGGTCCAAGAACTGTGAGATCAGTTTAACAGTAAAAGCACTTTTTGAGGGCATTTTGGCTCCCCCCCCCTGATTTCCCTTGCTTTATTTCAGCTTATAAGTTAGCACCCTAGCTCATATTTTCTGACTTCCTAAAATACTTTCTTAAGTACTGTGACAATTTTTCTCTCATTTTTGTTTGAATTCTGTTTCTCATTTCTATTCTTGCTGCTTTACTAAAAATTGGGGTCTTGTTTTCATCACCAAACCTCTATTAGGATAATACTGAACAAATTGCCGGAACAGTCATCTGGGCCCATGCTACTGTCGAATTTAGTCTTGTCATGGACATTACATCATCATCATATGAATTGTTAAAATAAATAATCATACAGCCAGCCAACAGGGGTCATTTTGATGCTCATAAGGAAAAATGACTAAGGCTCAACTGAAGGTCTTGTTTTTGATTTTCCAGTATCTTTTTTTTTTTTTTTTAATATGGGAAAACACAGCTCATTTCGTGATGATTAAGCATAGAAAAGTAAACTTCAATTTGCCTTTGTTTCAGTGATGTTTAGTGATCCAGTGAGACTAATCTTTTCCCCATTATGTGCATCTTCAGTTATCAGTCGCTCTAAACTCTCTAATTCTTCTCTAAAATGTGCACTGATACTGTCATGTTACAGAGTATGGAAGGAAAATAGATCTGTTAAAGCTTTAGTCAAAACTGAACACGATAGCACTTTCTGTATCAACGTTTCAAAATTTTCGACTGCGACTTAAGTGTAAATAGAGGATTGAGTGCACAAGAGTGCCTTGCCCTCCTGGAACAATTAATTCAGATGTCAATGTTGACAACAGCAGCGGTGAAAATTTTTGTGATGATAGTGTGAACCTACAGAATATGTCGTCTTCTGACAGTGATGCAGTGGAGCATTCTGGCAATCAGGACATTCATGTGGACTTAGGCAAATGCAAGAGGCAATAATTTACCAAATCTTTCTGCCAGTAGTAGTAACAATAAAAAAATGTCATTCAGCAGTATTCTTTGAAATCAAATAAACCTTAGCAGCGTCATTTCCACTACAGATCACATACCAACGTGCAATATTATAACAATTGCTTGTGGACCAGTGTCTTTTACATGTCGCAACATTGAGAGAATTCCTGTTTTCACTAGACCTTTGATGGTGGACGAAGCAATGATATGATTCATTACTTCATTCAAGCAACATTCAAATATTTACAGATGCTGAAACATGCAATTAACTAAAGCATGAGAGCAATCGATATGTTAATTTTCTCTCTGTATTGTGTGCCGATGAAGCTGTAGGTCATTTAGAACTTTACGCAGAAGATTTGTTGTAAAAAATTTTAATCATCTATGTTCAAAGAAACAATGTTATGCAATCTTTTCTGTGAAATTATGCAATATTTGAAATCGGATGTGCGAAAAAGCATTGCAAAGCATCTGGCTATGAACATATTTACTCTAGATTCTGAAACCTGGTACAAGCTGATTGAAAATTGTTATTTGTGCTATAATCTTGAATAAGAAGTAACCATATGATGACCCCTTGAAGGACCGTAAAAAGTAACCTTGAGGAACCATACATGCTGTGTAAATCAAGTTGCATATTCATCCAATGTATGGCAAATATGCCAGATAACTTTGATATCAAGTTTTGGCTAACAGCTGATGTAAAATTCATATATATATTGAATGGCTATTCTTGTTTGAGCAAGGGGGAAAGGCCACCAATATTTTTAAAATTGCCTTGTCTCAGTGGCTAGTTTGTTTTTTCATAGCATCTTTGACATTGCTTCACTGAATTCTTAGATAATTTTCAAGGAATTCTCAGATGCCTCAATTTTGCATTGAGGATTTTTTCTTGTGATCATGGAAGAATTTTGAATTGGTGCTTTGTGCAACAAATGCCCTCCCCCTCTCTACAATAGATCAAGTACAGAGCCTAAAATGAAAAAAAAAAAGTGTGGCTTTGAGCATTTTAAGTGACAAAATAAAACTTTTGAAATGTATGAGGGCTGCCATAAACCAATTTGTGGCAAATGTATTGTTGTCACAGTCAAGTGTGCATATCATAATTATGCTAATGTTTATTTTAACTTTTGAGCATATAGTTTGCAAATTTGTATTCCATTAGTAATTTTTGTTTGTTTTCTTATCATTTGTACTCCTGCTAAAGAATATTCTGTTATATATAAAATGTACTGCATTTATATGCTATCATTATTTTTTTTAAAAAAAACCGAATTTATATGCTTGAGAGGAAAGGGAACTCTAAAAACTTAGTAAAAAATAATAAAAATACATAAAATCTTTAGTCTTATATATTGTAATTTCAGCATCATTTATCAATAAGAAATAACTTATTTGGTTATGATTCCTTATAAGGGTCAAACTGACCCCCTCTCAATCAATGGTGGTTTTAGGTAAATCCAAAAATCCAGCTGTATTAGTGTTAAATCTGAAGATTTTGTGTCTGGACAACATGTTCTCGGTTAACCATGAGTTACAACACCTGCAGGATACCTATTTCTAGCCTTTTTGGTTCAAAGAAGGTGAAACACTATCTTACCTGAGCTCGCTGCAGATCATTTTGTTGCACTAGAAATGAAAATTTCTGCTACCATAGTTTGAAGATTATTCAGAATGCAGGTCTCTATGCAAGACAATTAATTGTGTGTGTCTTTTTGAACTGCTGAAGGATGCACTAGCTTATCTTGGGCAAGAGAACATGTTTCCTGGACCAGAGAGTGATGCACTTCTGTTCTTTTCACAGACGAGTCTAGGTTCACACTGGAGAGTGATTCAGGGCTTCTGCTGATCTGCAGCAAAAGACACACACAACTAAGTAAGTAACATCTTACCAGATATTACTTGTCCAACAATGTTAAAAGATGGTTACAGAGGTGGGGAAATCATTATTTAGGGAGATCTCTCTGGGTGACACTGGTCTGCATGTGTTCCTTGAAGAAACTCTTAACTGATGTGAGGTATTGGGGGAGATTCTTGATCAGTATGCCCACCTATATGCCATTCCTGTTGGCAATGAATTCATTCTAATGGATAATAATGCTCTAAAGCAAATTAAATGGCTTGTTCATCTTCAGACCTAAATCCAATAGAGCATATCTAGAACTACATTATTTGACATGTTGCTGCTTTAAGTCATCCTATAAAATTGTTACATGAACTGAAACAAAGTTTATTCTGTGTCAGGTATTAGCTTCCCATTTTGGTGTCTGACTATTTAATTGACCACAGGGAAAGTCATTGCTGCAAATGCTTTGCCGTTAGTGGTGAACACATTCCTTATTGGAACCCATTTTTACAATATTTTCATGACATTTTTCCTCATAGAATTAAGGGTTTTTTTTTTTCAAGAATTGATTTTTCTGTGTAGAAAATTCTTTTTTCTTCTTATGTAAAACTGCTTTTTTATGTGGAAGTCTGAAGCTTGTTAAATTTTTTTCTTTGTTAATTTTTAATGCTATTTATTCTATTTTACTGATTGTAACTCATGTGTCCATATATATTTATAGTACAAGGTATTTTGCAGTTGCAATATAATGTATTTGCCAGACATCTTTTAAATATTAGAAAAATTACTTTTTTTGCAAACCCAATTTACTTTATTACTTAGTAGCAACAGTATTTTTATTTATTTATACCTTCCATTTCATGTTTCAAAATATATAAAAAAAAAATTATTTTCTGTTTTTAAAATTTCATATTGTCTCTTGCAGTGAAATCAGACTCGTAGAAATACAAGAAAAGTTATGTTCAGAAGAAGAAAAAGCATTTGATCAAGTAAGATTTTATAAGTTAGCAATAGTAGTTTTGTAAATTAGCTAAAAAACTTATTAAATGTTATGAATTTTCTAAAATGATTTTATTAATATTTTGAATTTTAATGCATTCCTAAATTGTGTGTAAATGAGTCAAATGAAATTTATTGGCTTGCCTTGATTTTTAATGTATTTAATTTTTTAATAATAGCACTCATTTATTAAAATTGTTTTAAAAAAACAGATCAATTTGGTAAAAGGTTTTGTTTTACACTTTATAGTCTTTAATAACTATATTATTCCACCTTATGCCTTATTATTTTTAAAACTTAATTTTTTTCCCCAGTTTTTGGGAAATTTTTTAAAAAATTTTATTTAACAATTTAAAGCTACCTTAAAATTTCCAAAGCTGAATACTTATTTATGGTTCTTACTCCAAACATAATGCAGTAGGTTTAAAACAGACCTTTCTCTTTATGGACCATTTGAACCTAATCAGCATAAAATGCTAAGGGATGTGGACAATAGTTCTTAACTTATTTATTTGACCACCATATTATGTGACAATTTATGACCACTGTAAAATGTGTTAAGAGAGAATAACTTGAAATGCCCAGAAATACTTTAAAATAGGGAGAAAAAAAAAATTGAATCGCTAGAAAAAAGTTCTTTATATAGAAAATGCAATTCGCTATAGGGAGGTTATTTTATGAAGAAAATCGTAAAACGTTCTTGGTTCCAGGAAAAAGTTCATAATATGGAGATTTGACTGCATATTGACAGATGTTGCAAAAGGAATTTTACTGTTTTTATTAAGTATGATTTTGCATATCCTTAGTGGAATGCAAATAAAACGAATCCTAATATGTCATATGCCTTGTGTTCATTTCTGTTCCTTTGATGTTCATATTTCACAGGTTCTATTGTACACTGTAGTGTGAATATATGAATAAAGTATTTTTTTTGCCTTTCATGTGCATTTTTTAGCCTTTGCGTATAAATACTTGTGTTAATTTACCCATCTAAAATTATCTATAAATCTTTCAAGTTACATTTTCACAAACTCTACAAAAATTTCTGCAGCCAACTTTAGGTTCTGTTTTGTAGAAGTTTCTATGCTTTGAAGATGTTATACTTTAGGAAGAATGTCAAAACATTAATATTTTGACTGTTGTAAGCTTTTTTTATGTTTCTGTATACCTGCAATAAATTTGCACTCATATCTAAACAGAACTTTTTTTTTAATGTAGTTAGAAAAGGAATTAATTCATGATTTTTAATTATTTGGCATATCTTATTTGATGGGAACAATGGCTAATAGCATTAAAGATATTATTAATATTATGAAGTTATATATTAGGTACTTTTTGCTTAAGTTTAGAATTTTCTAAATTTTTTATAGTGTCATCATTTAGCTGAGGAGCATGAAGCCCTTTTAGAAGAATGGTGGTTTAAAAGCAAGGCGTCATATCCAGATATTTTTTATTTTCTTTGCATTGACAAATTACTAGGTATTACAACTATGTTTTCTTTTCTATTAACTTAAAATATTTCATAAAAATTAAATGTTTAATATCAGCATTTTATGTTTATATTTTTCTATTAGTTGAAGTTTTATTACATTTTTTCAAAAATAATTTTCTATTTACTATGTCATGTGGGTAAAATGTATCTTATTTCCCACAAAGGAGTTGAAGATGATCTGAGTATTGAATCTTTACATACTTGATGCATTTTAATATATTCTGTTTTATGGAAAGAAAAGGAGAAAAAATAAAACTTGAGAAATAATATAAAGTGCAGAAATATAATGCAAAGTTAGCTATCTTTTCTGCATTAATTTGATATTAGCTGAGTGAACTTTGTAAAATTACATTAATTTATCTATCTAAAGAGTTTCTAAATTTTATTTAATATGCAGCCCTTAAGTAAACTAATAAGTGACCAGGTACTATCTTTCAAAAATATAACTTTTTCAACAAAATTTTTGTCAAGTCTTATTTGTCATATCCTTAGTGAAGATTTTCATTTATGACATGAGTTATTAGAAGTGTTGTTATGTTATTGGAAAAATATGCAATTTGCGTATTTTAGTTGAAAATTAAATTGTAATGTTTGAATTATTTGGAATGAATTATTTACAATAAAAATCAATTACTTCAAAAATATCAGTCACTTGAATTTCTTTAATAGCATCAAGAATAGTTGTCATTCGTTGGCATGCCTTATTTTATATATTTATCTTTTTAGGTAATTATAATAGTTATTTTTAGCTACATTATTTTAAGTAATTTTAATATTAAGCAATTGTTTTAAGCTGCAGTTTTAGACTCAATTAAATTTATTTTTCATTTATTGACTTTTTGGGTATTTTGTAAAATAATATTGATAAATGTTTTTATGTACTCTCTTCATAAAGTAAATTGTAAGGTATGTTAAAATTTTTTCCTACAAAGAATGAATTTAATTTTTTTATCAAAGGAGTCTAAATATTTGTATTTATTCAAGTAAAGAGAAACAGTTAGAGAAGTATGTTGTATGTATACATTTTATTATAAAAAGGATTTTTTGCAACAATTTTTTTTTCTATAATCAAGATTTATATTTTGTGTCTTTAACTAATGAAACTTAAAATATCTTAAAATTTATTATTATAACATGCATCTTTATTTATTAGTTAATATTGAATCATGTGCATTTTTAATGATTTCTTTTACATGATTTTGTATTTGATTATTTTTTGAATAATACTTTTTATCTGAAAATTATTCTTAACCTTTTTTTAATTACCAGATAAGTTTGTTTCAAAGGTGGCTTATTTCTAGAAAAATAATCTGCAAGGTTTTAAGCTGTTTATTTTCCTTTTTTGCATATATTTTTGTATGAAAATAGTATGTTGCCCTGAGAATCATTTTGGCTCTGACTGTAAACCTTGTCTTGGTGGTTTGGTGAACCCTTGTAGTGGTCATGGACAGTGCAAGGTAAATGCTCAGCTAATAATATATTTTTTGCTTATAATAATTAAATTTATTATACCAAATTTGCTGTCAGTTATATTTTTATTCTGAATGAAATTTTGTGATCACACTGTATGAATTTGCCTCTCTCTAGTCCTGTAATAACTAATACATTTAAGGAAATGTTAATCATTCTTTTTAGTGTGATGTAATTGAAAATTGCCTTTTAAAAATATTTCCATTAAATTTTTCTGATATAATTAAGAAATTTGTTTGAAAATAGTGTTTTAAGAAATATTTGAAAATGTACTAAATTAAATTCAGTGATATTCTAAGTATAAATGTTTTCTCTTCCTTCTTTTTCCAAGAAAGCATTTCTTTTCAAATTGAAAACTGTGGAAAGATTAATTTTTTTTATCCATGTTGAGAAAACTTTAAGGTAACTTGGACGTGAAAATAGGTGCAATTTTGCTTTTTTTTTACTTTTACTTAAAAAAAAAAAAGAGAGGGCACTTTGCTACATCCATTGATGCATTATTTATGAGATTTTGATAACTAGAACGCTAGAAAATTGAATTTTAAAATTCTAAACAAATGTGCCATGCCCCTTTCTTAATTCATTTCTCATTCTCATCTTCTCATTTGTTTAGAAATTGTGCTCGTTGATTTGGAAATTTATTTTTCTGTTTTATTTTTAACATTAATTGTAAAACTTTTAGTTGATTAACTTCATGTTTCATTAACTGTATCCTTTGTCTTTCTTTTATTCATAATTTTTAAATAATTTTCTTTTCATTATACCTCGATTGAAAGCTTTTGGAAAGTGTAGATCTTTTTATAATGGGCAAAATAATGATCATGCTGAATAATTAGTCAATGAAAGCAATGAAAAAGTATGTACCTCAAAATTTAAAATAGATACTGCTTTAGAATGTTGGATGACATTCCCGCTGATGATCAGAGTTCTGTAAATATTGTTATTGATTTAAATATAATTTCTGAATTTCTATAAAGTATGGCAAGATGTAAATATTGCAATAAGTGTGATTCACTTATTATTACTGAAGATGCCAGAAGCCGCAGAAGATTATATGTGAGTTTAACTTTACAGTGCATTTTTTGTCATCAATAGCATCATTTTAGCTCCATACCGTTTAATTCAACAAATGGACTTCATGACATAAACATTAGATTAGCCTATGGCTTGCGCTGAATAGGTAAAGGTAGCAGTGCTCCCAAGGCATTTTGTGCTGTAATGAATGTCACCACTACCTGCAAAATTTCAGCGCTATAATGGAATACTTTTGGAAAGTCTTGCAAAAGTCAGCAATGCCTCTATGAGGAAAGCTGTGGAAGAAACGGTAGAGATGAACAATAGCAACGGAAATTTCCCCTCAGCATTTGATGGTAGTTGGCAGAAGCGAGGCCATACATCTTTGAATGGAGTTGTATCTGCAACATCTCTAAAAACCGGTAAAGTTCTAGATTTCGAATGCGTGAGCAAATATTGTTTTGTATGCAAAAACAAAATCAATAAAGTCCATAAGTGTGAAATTTTTTTTTGAAGGTTTCAGTGAAGGAATGGAATCTGCTGGAATTTTTTAAAATTTTCAACGCTCCAAAATTTTACGCTATGTTAAATATGCCAATTATCTGTGTGATGGTAATTCCAAGGCATTTAACACTGTATCAGAAGGAAAAGTATATGGAAATGACTTCAAAGTAAAAGTTGGAATGCATAGCACATGTCCAAAAAACAAATGGGGGAAGGATGATTGTGATCCTTAAGAAATAGCATGAAATCTTGTAAGCTTTCTGATAGTAAAGGCATCTCTGACCATGGAAGGCTTACAGACAATGGAATTTCTAAGTTGGAATACAATATTATGGCTTGGCTATTCGACAAAACATGAATTCTGTGTCTGATATGTTTAAAGCTGTATGGGCAATTTGTTTTCATAAGCTCTCAACAGATTCTGACCCACAGCATGGTATATGTCCAACTAGTCCTGATACTTGGTGTGGGTTTAACAAAGCTAAATTGTTGGGAAAAGCCTATTCACATAAACATTCACCCTGAATCTGTGCTTCTTGCCATAAGGCCATTTTTAAATCATTAAGTGGTAAAAAAAACTATTAGAAAAATGTATTCATGGGAAAACTCAAAATCCCAATGAAAGTTTCAATCATTGCATATGGGAACAATTACTAAAAACCACATTTCTGAGCATTGCATCAATGAAAATTGGTGTAATGGATGCCATGATAACTTTTAATGATGGTGCTCAGCGTAGGATAAGGGTATTGGAAGAAATTGGTATAAAACCAGGACATTATATAAGAAAGGCTCTATGAATTATTGATAATAAAAGTGTTTGTGAAGCAGAAATTGCTATCCATAAAGCATATAAAGAGGTTAGGATTAAAAACTAAAAAAGAATAATTTGGAGCAATCTAATCAATTAGATTACAGTGCTGGGCTTTTTAAAAAAAATATTGTAAATCAAAACTGTACATTTTGTAATTGAATTTTTATGTAAGTACACTATAATTCAGATATACTTTTTTCAAAATATGTTTTTCATATAATATGTTTTATGAAATACTCATATTTTCTACTCAAGGAATGTAATTTTTCTGTAATTATATTTTTAAAGTTTATGAAAATTCTACATTTTTGTACACAAAAATTAAAGAGAATTTAAATGTATAGTTACAAAATTTTAAAATTAAATTTTGTATTTTAAATTGTTAATTATATCTAGTTTTTCATTTAAGTACTCAGTGTAGTTCTTAAATTATAAATCAAATAGTTTAAAGTGAATCTTCAGGATAATCCTCAATAAATTGCATGGCTTGTTAGAAGAATATTTTGTTATTCCTAACTGCTTATTGATACCATTTAAGTATTCATAATTTATTCTTTGTTTACAAATGTTGTTTTTAATTTAAAGTAAATAAATATTCAAAAATATGAGTACAAAAACAACTTCTTTTGTAATAATTTTTAAAAACATAATTCCATTTAAATAAGACATCAAATTAACTTTTTAAATTCATTGAAGACATTTTCTTTGTGTATTTTTATAACAATAAAAATATGTATAAAGAATTGTGTAATATCCTGTAATGACGATGTTCAAAGTGAAGTAAAAATATTAAAACTTATAGTCATAAAATTTTGGTATTTTAAGTTAAGTGGAAGATGTTGTGATTCGTTGGTAACACATGTTGATGAAATAAGGAAAGAGTGATTCAAAAGACTTCTAAATAATCTAGAATTTAAAATTTTCAAACTGAAAACTGATTCAGAATAATCCAATTAATTATGGTATTGTTTTATATTGTATTAAAAAATATTATTTATACAAATTATAGGGGAAAATATCTTTAATTGCAGTTTTCTCCAAACGCATTTTTTGTTGGTTCGGGTGCACTTTCCTCAAAATCTTCTTTACCTATAGTGCTGATATTTTAAATATATAAAATTCACAAATTTTCAATAAAGTGAATGATTTTTTTTTTCAAATAAGCATCCAAAAATTTTAGATACAGCACAATTTCTGTACAAAATTCAAAGGGAATTTGAATCACAATTTTAAAAAAAATTTTAATTTCATTTCATTCATTTTATGGACTATTGTGTTTGCAAACACTATGTAAAATTTTAAAGCTATATATATTTAGTGTATTTTATTCAAAATGTACCTAAAGGTAAACACATGCCTCAAAAATTAAAAAAAATAGGTATTGGTTGTTAATTGCTCATACAGAATTATTTATATTTTAACATAAGATTTCTTTACATTAACATGTACATAAATATACTGATAATTTTTTGTAAAAATATTACATCTATTGCTTTTAATTTAAGTAAATGAGAACAATTTATATTTTATGTAAAATAAGCTCATTTTTGCTTATCGAGGACGTCCCAGTTACCTTAAGCTTTCTGGCTTTTGCTTGAGAAAAAAATAACTTAAAATGGAGATAAGTAGAAGGATTGTTGAAATTTTTTTTCTTAAGATTTTTTAAAATTCTGTAATATATCATTTTATAAATATGATTTCCAACTATTGTCCGTTTTCCCCTCTATTTAAGCTGTTGTTATTTTAAGGAATTTTGGTATATTATTTAAAAAATATATTGTTATATAAACCTTTATATTAGTTTAAATATTACATATACTTTAGGGTGGAGGAACCAGAAAAGGTTCTGGTTTATGTAGATGTGACTTAGGTTACAATGGAGAGCTCTGCGAAAAATGTAAGATTGGATATTACAATGATACATCTGTCAATGGGTCATGGCAATGTACTAAATGTGATGTATCTTGCAAAGGACATTGTCGAGAGGCAGGTCCTAAAGGATGTGAAGTATGTGCTGATGGATATTATTATTCTATAGAGCTTGGATGTGTTGGTAAATCATCTTACTTTGATTTGTTTCTTTTTTAACAATTTGAAAATGGTCACTGAAATAAAAACCAGCTCTTATTTTGTAGGTTTAATTATTAATGTAAACTATGTTGTTTGTTTATACTCGCATTCCTTTAGCCAGCTCTTTCCTAAATATATAAAGGTATGTTTTTTTTTTATTTAAAAAAAATACCTTTGCATATTCAGTAAAAAGCTGGTTTGGTGTATTGTTAAACGAAGTATTCATTTCAAATCACTTAAAGTATTTATTTTCAAGGAAAAAATTTATATTATTTTTATTAGTCTTAAATCATTAAAAAGTAGGATTTAAATTATTTTCCATTAAAAATACAATTTTATTTTATAGCTAGTTTCCAATTGAAAGTTAATCCCTTTTTAGAATTTTTTCCCTTTAAATTCACATATTTAATCATACATTTTCAATGGCATTTTTAAATTTTATGCACTATTATGTTTCTATCTAGTTTCCCTAAAAGCTGCATTTGATATTGGCCTTGCATAGATATTTTTCAATATTAATTCAAGTTAGAAATTATTAAATATTTAAAGAAATGTATAATTTTTGTAGTTGAATATTAAATTTCTATAGCCCAAAGTTTTTTACAGTTCAGGGAATAATGGTAAAAATGATTGAAATATAAGTTAAGTTCTGTCTTTCACTTTTTAAAATTTGTACTTTACAAACCATCCCACACTGCCTCAAAAAATAAGCAACAAAGAGAAAAATGGTAATAAAATAAAATCAATTTTTTTAAAAAGTAATGAAATATTCACATTGTTAACAAGAAGCAATGCTGCACAAAATAACTGAGGAAAACAACAATTAGTTAAAATAAGCTGTATAAACATTAATGTCCCACAAGCATTTTTTAGTTACAAACAATCATCAGTAGGGCATGTGACCACGTCTACTGGAGATGCAGGCTCGGTAGTGACGATTCATAACTGCAAACCCATTGTTAATCTCACCTTGTAGAATCTGTTACCCTTCTTGAAGAAAACAGGTTGCCAAGTCATTAAGGTTTTGGGGAGGAATGCACAGCACAGAAAGATGTCTCCTGAGCATACCCCAGGCATGCTCTATTGGGTTCATGTCAGGCGTACATGTTAGTCATTCCATTTGAAACTGTGTTTCACGTTCCATGTATTAGTTGACAATCTGAGCTCTGTGTACTCTTGCCTTATCATCCAAAAATTTGGCATCAAGGCCTATGGCTGCCAGATATGGATGAATATATGGCTTGAGGAATATATCCTGATAAATTACTGTCACTGAACCAAGACTGAAACGAAATCATAATCAATATCTATTCAAATAGAGAGACATTGCCACACAACCTCTCCCTTCAAAATCTAGTTTTATTCTGTTTAATAAAAAATAGTTATCACACTGATCAGCAATAAATTATAAGCAATGAGCTGGCTGGCGCCAATGTAGACAAAATAAAGAGGAATGTTTCGCTTCCCACTTCCCACCTCAACTCTCCAAAGAGTTCACTTATTAATTACACCATTCAATAAATGCAAATGTATAATAACTTATACAACAAAGAATTCGAAAATACAACAAAATGCTAAACTAAGTATAAAAACACTTTAAAAATACAAAATTCTTTTTCAAAGGGAAATTAATTAAAAATTATAATAAATGAGTTTAAATGATAGGTTAAATAAATAATTAGACTAAATGAAACAGTAAATAAGAAAGGAATAAAAAATTGGAAGTTCTAAAAGTTTTTCCAATTTGTAAGAACACAGTCTATAGTTCCAAGTGGATAGAGATGTTGAACAGTTTGTTTTAACCGTCCACCAGTAGTCTTTAGTTTGTAACAGCATGTTTTGTTATCACTTCCTGGTAAGGTTCTTTCAATTTTACCTAGCTTTCAAAGAAACTTGTTTTTAGTGTTCTCTTCAATCAATACAACATCACCTACCTTTAGTTCAGGATATGTTTCCTGGTTTTTCACTGAATGAGCAGTTCGCAAATCTAAGAAATATTGTTTTTTCCATCTATGCCACAGTTATTTTAGGAGTAACTGTTGGTATTTCTTTCTTTTTAAAAGAGATGATTTTGTAGAAGCATTTTCTAGGATCTCCACAAACGTAACAGGATATGTTGGTTGATTTTGTTCAAAGTTTAAAAAATGCATAGGGGTGAGTGGTCTTGGTTCATCATTTTCTTCATACACATATCTCAGTGGTCTTAGATTGAGAACAGCTTCTATTTCTGGTATAGTTGTCATTTCTTCAAAACTTAATAGGGTCTTCCCAAGTATTTTATGCAGGTTTTCTTTGACAGATCTCACCAGACGTTCATAAAATCCTCCCCACCATGGGGATCTCTCGATGATTATTTTCCAAATAATCCTTTCTTTGGTGAAGAAATTCTGAACCATGCTTTGGGATAAGATTCTGGATAAGTTTTCAATTTCTTTTTTGCTTTTCAGGAATGTTTTGGCATTGTCTCTGTATATTACTTTACAATTACCTCTTCTTGCGAGGAATCTTCGGAAGGCAAGTAAAAACGAATTAGTAGTCATATCAGACACCAGTTCCAAGTGAAGTGCTCTGGTAACTCCACAAGTAAATAAAACAATATAGGATTTTTGCAGCTTTCCGAAGTTATTGACGTAGAGAGGTCCACAGAAATCCATGCCGCAGACTGAAAAGGCTGGTGTTTGGTTGGTACGATCACTAGGTAATGGTGATGTGAGCTGATCAGTAGGCTTGGTTAAATATTTTCTACAAAAAAAAAAGCAATTTCTTTTAACCTTTTTAACTAATTGGCATCCTTTGGGGATCCAGTAATAATTTGATCTAACATGTTAATGTACTGGCTGTTCCTCCATGCATTACTTTATTATGTTCTCTGCATACTATCAATGCAGTCAACCAGGGATTTTTGGGTAATATCAATGGATGCTTTTCATTAATGGACAAATTACAAAATTCTAGCCTTCCTCCTAATCTTATGAGTATTTTCATCTAAATAAGGCATGTAATTATATAAAGGGGATTCCTTTTCTATTTTATTATCTTTTAAAGATTTAAGTTCTTCAGAGAAGAATTTTTCTTGTTCAAATTGTATCCAAAATCTTTCAGCTTCTGATAACTCTTCACTTGTTAGGGGACCATGTAATACATTGGATTTTTTCAACATCGTAATAAATAGTTTCTGCCACGCAGTAATTCTTAATACTTTTTCTAAGTTGCTATATTTGGAGATGTCAAATAGACTTTTCCGTTCTTCTATAATACATTCATGCTGAACAATATTGTTAGATTTTCTATATTCTAAATCAGGTGAATTAGGCTATCTTCGTTCTTAGATTTGAGCCAAAATTCTGGAGGAAGTCTTAGCCATTCTGGACCTTGTAACCAAGAGGTGTCATTTAACAATCTGGAAATTTTCACTCCTCTAGATACAATGTCAGCCGGATTTTGAATTCCAGGGCAATGATGCCAATTTGATGATGAGGATGTCAATTTCTGAATTTCTTGAATTCGATTTTTGATGAATGACTTAAATCTTTCAGGTGGCCCTCGAACCCAAAAATATGTTATTTTTGAATCTGTCCAAAAGAAGTAAGGGATATCGAGTTTTAGAGCTTTCAAAATATTGCTGCTTAATCTAGCTGACAGCAAAGCACCCATTAATTCCAATCTTGGGAGTGTCAAAGTTTTCAAAGGAGCTATTCTGTTCTTAGAAGCAACAAATGATGTTAGAATCTCTTTATTAGATGATGTCACACAGAGATAAGCTACTGTTCCATATGCCTTTGTGCTGGCATCAGAAAAAAGGTGAAGTTCGAGTGTGTTTTAAAATTATTTACTAAAGGGTCAGAAAAGTAACAGTGTGGTATTGAGAAATCAGTTAATTGGGGAATCTCTTCACACCAATCAGCCCAAAGGGAAATTATGTCATCAGGAAGACTTTCATCCCACTCTATGCCCAGAAGCCATACTTTCTGCATCAAGTGCTTTATTCTGAGAGTAAGAGGTCCCAAAAATCCAATGGGATCGAAGATTCTGCCTAAAACTTGCAAGATAAATCTTTTTGTATCAATTCTTTTAGAGACAAAGTCTATTAACCCTTTAATATCAAAGTATAGAAAATTCTACTATTCCAAGCTATACCCAAAACTTTGCAGGGCAAATTATCTTTTTCAAAAGTTTCAAAATGAGGATTTTCATCCGAAATTATTCCTTTATATTGCCATGCCTTGTGCAAGGATTTCGAGTTAGTTTGCCATTTGTGTAGAGATATACTGGCATCTTCGAAAATTTTAGTAGCTTCTAAAGTAATTAATTGTTAATGCTTGATTTACAAATGGTTGGCTTCCTATAATATCGCTTACATAAATATTTTCATTCAAAAAGTTAACTATATCTGTATACTTTTCTGAATATTTCTTCAAATGATGTTTTATAGTTGCGCTCAACAAAAAAGGACTACTACTAATACCGAATAAAACTCTGGTGAACCGATATACAGAAGGAAGCTGAGATTCATCGGAGGGGTCTATGGAGTTTTGGAATTTATTCCAGAATTCTAACCATAGACATGGATCACCGAAATATTTATCGATTTGTAATTTGGGTAGACAAACAGAATTAACATTTCTGATCGAATTGTTAAGCGAATCATTTTGATCATTCAATCTTTGCGACAATACACTAGGATCATTTTTAGATAGATTTTTAATTTTAATTTTAGAACACAACGTAGAAATCTTTTCATTATACCCGATTGCAGATTGTATTTCTGCGTCAAATTCTTCTTCTACTTCAATAATATTTTGGATTTTTTATCTAGTTCTCTTAATTCTTTTAAATTTTCATTTAAATAATCAAAATGTTCATGTAAAGTATCAACAGATTGAGAATCAAGTTCATTTTTTAATTTATTCATAATTTTAGTTACTGCTGTACAAATGACAACTCTAGTTTTCATCAATTTCTTTTTCTTGTCCATTTTTTTATAAAATATAGTTACTAGATATAAAAATATCAATGTTCTGTTTAAATTGTAAAAAGTATTTCTTACCGGCAGCCGACTTAGCTCTTCAAAAGCATTATTCCAATATTTTCATTAATTCACAAACCCTATGTTCTACGATTTCATATTGTTCGATGAATTTCAGGAAGAAATTTTCTAATTTTTATAAATCTATAATCAATCTATTCCCGGCCGATGCACCATGAAACAAAATCATAATCAATAGCTATTCAAATAGAGACACTGCCACACAACCTCTCCCTTCAAAATCTATAGTTTTATTCTGTTTAATAAAAAAATAGTTGCTGTTATTTCGCACGTATAGTCCATAGACACGATTTTATATAAAAAAATTTCAAAGATTGTCAGATAGTCTGCGGACTATACGTCCGAAATTACGTTATTTTAATACTGCAATATTTATGTATTTTAGAAACAAAGAACTAAGCATAAATAGAAAAAAAGTACTTCCTTACTAATATGCCTTCAGGAATAAAACGCTAAATACAAATAAAAAACAGTGCTTACTAATTAATCACACATTCTGCTACATTAACGAAAATCTTCAAAGTCCGATTCATTGGTATCAGAATTAAACAGTTCTAATATATTTTCGGGAAGAGTGTCCTAAAGTTCATTTTCAGCATCACTATCTTCACTGTCAGTGATTCCCTTGCTTTCACTAACAATCCCGGCTTTTATAAATCCTGATCGGATGGTGGACACTTAACACTTTTCCAGGATTTATCGACACATTCGGTAACTTCAGTGTATGAAGCGCGTATCATATTTCCTCCTTTTGTACAAGTATGTAAACCTTCCGACATCCAGTTCTCCCAGCAAGCACGTAAGTGGGACTTGAAACTTCTGTTCATGCTAATATCCAGAGGTTGCAGGATTTTTGTTAAACCTCCTGGAATAACGCTAAGTTCAGCACCTATGTTTTTTTTTTAGCTTCCGCCTTTACACTGTCTTTTATGTGTGCCCTCATGGAATCCATAATTAGTACTCATTTGGAATTGAAAAAGGCACCTCTCTTCTTCCAAACTTCTTGAAACCAATCGAGCATAATGTCCTTGTTGCACCAACCCTTTTCATTGCACCGTATTCCGACGCTTTGAGGAAAATTTTCCTTGGGAATTGTTTTTCTCTTAAAGATTAAGAGCGGCTTCAACTTTGTGCCGTCAGCACAACAGGCGAGAATCACTGTGAAATGGGTCTTTTCTTGACCAGTTGTTATTGATACTGTTTTCACTCCACAAATATCGAGGGTGCGATTCGGTGGGCAATCAAATATTAATGGAACTTCGTCCATATTTATAATATTTTTTAGGGAATACTTCCCTTCTGCAATAACTTTCCTTGTAAACTGAAGGAAAGAAGCTTTTTCATCTACGTCATCCGGAAAGCCTGACACATTGTCGTTCTGCTGCGAACTCTCAAGTTTTTACGATGTATGAAGCGGTAAACCCAATTTATTCCTCCCTTGAAATCCGTTATCTGCATCTCTTCTGCCATGGACTTCGCCCGGAGACGGATTTTAACTGTTGAAATGGAGCGTCCGACATTTCTTTGGTCGAGAGCCCATCTCAGTAAATTTTCCTCTAAAGCTGGCCATTTTACTTTTCTGTGCCGATTGGATCGCTTTCTTCCCATGCTTTTTAACACATCCTTTTGTTTGTGCCAATTTCTCACCGCTTTCTCGTCCACTTCAAAATAATGGCCCGCTTCTCTATTTCCATCTTTTTCAGCTTTCTCAACTACCTTGAGTTTAAACTCAGCAGTAAAAAAAAAACTCCGGCGATGTTTCATCAATGTTATTGAAGATGAAAGACAAAATATGAAAACAAAATACTGTGCAATGTGCTATCCTCGTGATAAGTGGTAATGAAATTTGACCTTCGACCCCACTCACTCGGTGTTGCCAAACCACACTATAAGTAAATGAATTGCGCTTTTTTTTCATACTCCAGGTACTTGCTACTAAGGCTCCCAAAAATCGAGCTGAAGCATCAACTACTTTTCCCCCTCCTGGCAGTTGCGCTTTAACCGTGAGCAACCAGTGTATTATCCGCCCTGGTGGATAGTCTGCAGCTTCAAAAATTCGCATTTTAAACACAGATAGTCCGCGGACTATATGCGCGAAATTACGGTATTACACTGATCAGCAATAAATTATAAGCGTTGAGCTGGCTGGCGCCAATGTAGACAAAATAAAGAGGAATGTTTCGCTTCAAGACATTGAGACCAATTCTAACCCCTGACTGATATCCTTGCCCAAACCATGAAACTGTGTGTTTCAGTGTTATTGTGAGCTTGCGATCAAGTTCCTGGAATTCTACAGATCTGTATTCTTTGGAAATCATTGTACAGAATCGGGGCTCACATCGTTGAGCAACCCACCGGACCATTGTGTATTGGCTGTGTGGTGTTCAATGGATGTGTTTGGGCGTCACTTCAATGATAATTACTCTTTTGTCAATTAGCAAACGTTTATTTTTGAGTACACACAACTAAAAAAATATGAATCATTTCAAATTAGGCAGAATTATTAGGGCGACCAAACCTTCAATTGCATGCTTATTTACTTGGGAGAACTGCACTCACCCACAAAGGGTTTGGAACTGCGAACCGATTCTCCGAGAAGATACTTTATTTATATACTAAGCAAAATACATATACAAAATGGGCCCGAATAAGGGACCCTCTCCAAAATTCTTGATAATAGGGGGAAGAATTTAAAGTACAGTAAAAGTACTTAACAAAAATGGTCCCTCACTGGATGCCATTAAAAATGATGTAAATACTTAAAAAAAACAAACAAATGCTATCTCACTAATGAGACAGGAGAGTCCTTGGGAAAAAAAAAGAGGTACCACTACTATAAAAGGGAATAATCCTTCAATTACAGATTACAGCTGTATATAATCCTAACTTACTCGCCACTGAGCTCAAACACATAGCAAAAATCTTAAATTTGGCATTACAGAGCAGCACCCTCTTGTCAATGCTTTTCAACAATGTTATCCAGAGCCCAATGTAACCAAGCTCTTCTGTGAGACAACATCAATGACACCCAAACTGTTGGTCGTCAGAACATGGATATTCCTAATGAAGTCACAACGCTCAAAGAAGGATAACACTGTGCCTGCAGACACAGATAACGGTCCTCTTGGGGGGTGTAGCCCTGGGACATCCACTGCCAGGCCTTTGTGATGTTGTGTAACTCATTTTGATAACAATTCCCCAAACACCCAATGATCAAACAATTGGTATTTAAGGCTCAGGCCGTCCCCGAGAATCGTTTTCCAAAACGGATCAGTCTGATTGCATACCAGCCATGTTTTAACTCAAATGCCATCAATGAATCATTTTCAAAAATTTAAGACGAAGAAATAAGCACCAAACAAATGTAACATTCTACAAAACAAAAAAGAACAAAAAGTAACAATTGCTATATAAACCTAGTTTTTTATACGTATATATTGTATTACATAGCCCTAATTGTAATTATACAGATATTTTACTGTTAAGTTGTTTTTGCATTTCACTGCAAGGAACACTTGCAAATTTTATTGATGTAACCTTTCTTCTTGAGCTATGCTAATTTTACTGTTTGTCTCTTATTTCTTTTAAGATAGCAGTGGTATAATGTTGCCTTACTGATTTATCAACAGGGACTTCACATGAAGCTTAAAAATCAGAAATTAAATATTTTTAAATTAATTTTTATTTCAGTAGAAATGTTTGATAATTTCAAAATGTATTTTATCAATAGTTAAAGTTAAATGAGAATTTTCACTGTTTTTTTTTTCCAAAAAAAAAAAGGTGCAAATTGTAATATTCTATAAGATTTCTGTTAAAGAAAAGGCACTGGTATTATTTTTTAATTCTTTAACTTGTGATAATATGGCAGTTTATTCAAAATTAAACTATTTTATCAAAATTAGGTCAATTTAAAAATAATTAATGGATTATTTATAAAAATTATTAACTTTTTATGATTTCATGATTTTTATTGCATTTCTATTTTTCTCCTGTAACAAATTAAAAATATAATTAAATTCCTTATTGCACTAAAAAGTAACATAATCATTTCATTGACAGAAAAATTTTGCTGTTACATTATTTTAAATTATACAGTTATTTAACATATTTTTAATCAAATACTTCAGTATGCAATTTAGAAATAGTTTACTGCAAGGTTTGATTTGTGATGTGGTAAAATTTAAGTTTAGTGATCTTGGCTTATGTCATCCAAAATTAACTGGAATCTCCTTTTTTACTTACAAGGAGCTGAAGCTGAGTCACTTGGAGAAAGTCAAAGGGAATGTTTTCCTCCCTAACAGTATCATTTTAGTTGAAATGAATAGGATTATGGAAATATTGTGTACTTTTCAGTTCACAAGAAAAAAGTAATATGTAATTTTGAAGATTTTTATGGAAGTGTTTTGAATTATTTCTCTATCTAGACCATTTAATTATTGCAGCCAAACTTCGCATTTTGTAAGTTTCTCCTCTTTTTAATGGATTATCTCATAATTTTTAAAACTTTTTTGGAGAGATTTCTCTTCTATTAGTGGCACCTTCTGAGTAATAAGTAATAATTTCAGTTTTATATTGTAACAAGTTAGGGCATTCTCTAGCAATCGAAAACTTGTTATTTAAAGAATTAATTGTAAATATGTAAGCATTTGGAATTTTTTTATTTATTTTTTGTTGCACAATTTTAAGATTTTGTATAAACTTGTGTTAATAGATTCCAATGAATGTTTGGGGACTAATCCACATCCATGTAAATATGGTACCTTCTGTGTAAACACTGTTGGCTCCTATCGTTGTGTTGGTAAGTTTATATACTGAGAAATGGGGCTGAAAAAATACAACGGAACTCAAAATATTTCATTTTTGCTTAAAGCATGTAATGTTGAAGAATGGGATTAAAAATTGGTTAAAAAACACTTTGTCATCAGTGTTATATTCTGATTTACTAGCTTATTAAGAGCAATATATTTTATTAAACTCCTCTTTTCTATCAATTTTTTTCTGGTCTCTTTCGTCGCTTATATAAAAATGTTTTTAACTTTTTATGTTGAAGTGAAAAATTTTGTTTTTAAAAAGCATTATCACATTTTAAGGCATATACAAGGTGTCCCATTAGACCGGATAAGCTCTGAACAGCCAGATTCGTTGTGTGGAAGGCATTAAAAATGCCCAAAGAACTGTACTTCTGCAATCCATATTTTTCGAGAAAAATACTAGAGAAAATGTATGATGTCCACACATATCTGATGTATGAAAAAATAACTTTTATTCGAACACAAACATCGGTATTTGCATAGTTTTAAGTTGGAAGGTGTTTGAAATATCTTTTGTGCATGAGGAGCATTTGTCTGTACATCATGAAATGGTTGATTGTACATGTTTCTGCAGCATTGTGTCCATAAAAGTACATGCACCATGGAGACAAGCTTCATAAACCAATTAAGGTATTTTCCATAGGAAGAAATCTAAAGGGTTCAGATCTGGAGATCGTGATGGCCATAGCACAAGACCATCAAGTCCAGTTGGTGGCCTGCACCTTCTACATCCGACCAATTACATGCAAAAACGGAACTACACCAGAGTTCTATCATGCTGGAACGATAGATCACGTATTTTCACGGCATGTCATCTAAGACAGTGATCATTAACCCCTGGGTCGCGGACCGGTACCAGTTCGTGGATCAAATGGTACCGGAACGCCCAAGGAACTTTAAATTATTTCCACCTTATTTACTGTGTTATATTTCGGTTTTGTGCGATTTTCTATGGATATAAACAATGGACATCCCCTCTCACAGGGCTGTGGTAAAGTTACCAAAATGTCAGTCCATGGCAATAAAAAGGTTGGGGAGCACTGATTTAGGACATCGCTGAATACACCAGGAAAAAATATCAAGTTCAAAAGTCCCAAGAGCTGTTTATGAAACAAATATGGTCCATTTAATCTAGTGCCTAGTTCGTCAGTTCACAGACACAGCAATCCTGATATCTCTATAGGCTGATTGCATGAGGATTGGAGTCTGGCCTTATATGGTTGTTGTGAGTTTTGAAGCCCCCATCATGTGTGAATTGTTTTTCATGTATCCACAAAATGTGCAATGAAAGAATTATCGGCTTCTTGTTACAATAATCATTCACAAAAGTCAATGCGTTGTTTATGGAGACCTTGAATGGTTGTGTAAGTATATGAGTGCAGCCCATCTGCTCTTAGTAGCTTGCGCACTCAGTGAAATCTTTTTCTTTTCTTAAATATCAGGATATATTGTTGTTTAAGTGTTATTTCTTATTAGTACATTGAAATTTGTTAGAATATTTAATTATTTAATTTGTATAAAATTTTAAAATTTAACTTTTTGCTAGAAGCCAAGAAATGCTTGATTTTAAAACTACTTGCTTTGAATACATGGAAATGTTATGAACCCCTATGGTTCATCCGGGGGCAGGATGTTGTGAATTATCATCCCCTGCGTGAGCGAAGCGTATCGGTCACTGCGCTCAGACCCACGTGGGGTGCTTCCCGACGAAAACGAAATGTAGCAGATCAAAAAGAATCGAAAACTTGGCTTCAGCGCGTTTGGTCGCTGTTGTTTATCACAGTTATTTTTATTTAAAATCTTGATCTTGGCTTCGGCTTCTAGAAGTGCCGTTGTTTTCTAGAATAATTTCAGTCTAATAGTTAAATTGAGGATTTAATATTTGTAAAATTATTAAGTTTTGTTTTATTGAAGTTTATCAAAATGTTATGAATAAATCAAGAAAAAGACAAACTTGGACTCCAGTATCTATGTACCACAACACACACTTAGCTTTACTTAATACTCAGTGTTGCTGCTTGTATTCATCCCCTTGGCTAGTGTGTGTGTGCTCAACTCTGTAGAATCTTCCACACGTCAAAAGTATCGCATCTTCCTCAGTTAACATAAGCCCACCATGCTTTCTTCCACCAACATCGTTGAGATTGTTTGTCAGGTAGACACTTTCAGTATTTTGCAGTGTGTCTTGCAACCTATAGATGACGGCATTGGGAGGATACCATGATGAATATGAATATATAAAATATAACTGATGTTTTGATTCTGTTAGGTAAAATAAAGATACATTTTGATTTTTTAAAATGCAAGTGATATAATTTCCTTCAGTATTTTGAGAGAGAATTTCAGTATCATCAGAACCAACAAAAATTGAAGCAGTAAAAAAAGTTATTTTGATATTTTTTGTAATGAATTATCCATGTCTGAAACTGTTACATTTTTATGTAAACATTCTTTCCTCAAGCATAATATGGTTTTTAACAATGAATATGTTTAGGCTGTATGTCTTATGATATTAAAGGATATTATATAATTTACATTTAGGCAGAAAAAAATATCCTAATTTTCATATAAATTCATGACATTGTCCTGCATACAATACTGCATTGTTCATTTTACATGTGTTTTTTAAAAGCTAAGAATTGTTACAAAATATGTTCTAAAAGTAATTAACCTGTTAAGCTAGAAAAACATTTATCATTGCAATAGTGTTATGGCAGAAAAGGGTTAATTTTTTTATTTTTAAAGAAATCGATAAAAACAAAAATGATTAGCATAATTGAATGTGCTGTGCAATTAAATATGTGGGAAGCAAAGTAAAAAAATAATATTAATGCTTTGTTTTCTATTTGAAAAATAAAATGTTCCAATTTTGGGTCCTATTTTTTTAACATTACATGAAGACAATTTGAAGTAAAGTGTTTGTAAATGAATTGTACTTTGAACAAGCAATTGAAATAGTAATTGCTCCATTTTTTCTCAATTAAAATAGCATTCTTCTCTTACATTTATCATTTATTTAGAAGTATTTATGTTCTTAATCTAGTATATATTTTATATATGAGTAAATTATTTCAGTGGAAACAAATACTGAATAAAATACTTAAAAAAAACGCTTTGTATATGTGTGAAGTTTGTTTTATCTTATGAAATTTAAAAAAGCAGTAGAAAAGTATTTGATAATCCAAATGATTTTGTTTCTTAAAGTATCCTAAACAAATGCAGAAGTGACTAATTCTCTGATTGCTGCTATTTAAATGTGTTATATCTAATGTTTCAAATTTTTGTGAACACAGTGGCTTCATATCCTTTTACAGAGTGTGACAAATCATGTGATGGCTGTAGAGGAGATGGTCCTGATATGTGTGAAAAGTGTGCAAAAGGATATACATATCAAGAACCTTTATGCATTGGTAATGTTACTTAATAGTTTCTTTATAAAACTTTTGTGTGTTAGATTTTTTAAATAAATTTTTGCTTTACACTAGAACTTTTTGAATCACTAAGGGCAGTCTTGAACATAAATTAAGAGATAAGAACAGGACTATTTTTAAGTTATTTTTTTAAATGCCTATATTTAGGATCATATTTTTTTATTCCTGTTAAATTTTCAAAAATTAACATGCAAGTAATGATATTTGAGTTGGAATTGTGTCATGTTAATTTGAAACAACTCACACTAATATATCTGAAGGGACGAAAATAAAATCCTAAGTGAATATCTGAGGATATTTCATTCTCTTTATTGAATTGTGACAATGTAGACCTGCTTTTTTTTCTCATTGTTCTCCAAACCTATTGGCTTAAGGAACTTTAGGTATCTTAAAGGATTTTTGCCTACCATGTGTTTAATGAGATCATGTTTCCCATAAATATCAAATCTGACAGTAAATTCACCTGTATTTTTATCTTTTAACCAAGTACATGATAGTACTAACATGTTGAGTAAAATTTCTCATGCTTTTGTGTTACAGTAAAATCGAATAATAAATCTTATAGCATCAGTAAAAATTCTGCAATTTGAATATATATATGAGGAATTGAATTGAGGGATTTTTGTTGTAAGAATGATCCCTGGACAATGAGTATTAAATACACTAAGAATATACTGATGCTATCAAAAATTAACTTTCTGTAGTATGTGAACAAAACATAAACAGAACTAATCTCCTTTAGAGTGCAACAGGCTAGTATGTTTTTTTAAATTGAATTCAATTTTTGTAATTATCTTTGATTTTTTTTTTTATGCATTGCCTGTTATTATTTGCATTTTTGGGTCTTTTTTAATTTATATGAGCCCATGAATTGATTTCTTTTGAGAAGTAGTTTGTTTTTGTCATAATTTTTATTAGAAACCCTGAAAGGAAATAATAGTTCGTTCGTAACTGATTTTTGTATAATTATTAATGTCTTTGTATGTTAGTGTTAGAAGCAATAGTTTTCAAAGTACTTAAATAGGATTGCATTTTTATTTTACTTTTTTTTTTTTACTTTTTATTTTTACAATTAAAAGTAAAAAAATTTCATGTTATTTATTTTATTTTTAGAAACAAAAACTTGGCAACGCTCAGTACATGTTGAAGTTGCACGATACGCAACATATATAGGACTTTGCATTGCAACCTGCATTATATTGCGTCGGAACTTCTACATTGCCAGTTTGATTGGTTTGCTTGTAGGAGTATATATAGGACTATCTGAGTATACTGTCGGTGACTGGGACAAACGTTCTGTAATTAAATCTGTTAGATCTCTTAGTACTTTATGATTAATTTTTGTAAGAAAAAAAATATTTGAAGTTTTTTTTTATAAATTTTATCTGTATATAAATTAATGTATACGTTCATGACTTTTTAATGTAAATGTTATTTTATTCATTAACATATTGCTTTTGTTTCCTGTTTATAAAGGGTGTTTTTTTAGAGGTATAGAACTTTAAATTGCTATAAAACAATGATGTATTATTCGATTGACATGAATTTTTTTTTATTCGAAAGATAATCTTGTGGCATTACATTTTAAATATGATCAAGCAAGGCGTAGATTCGTCGAATGGGCCTAAAACGAGATTGCCGTTGTTCCCGATTTTCGTAAGCGAATTTTGTTTAGCGATGAAGCGCACTTCTGGTTGAATGGCTACGTCAACAAACAAAACTGCCGCATTTGGAGTGAAGCTAATCCCCAAGTGTGTCGAAACACCGTTACATCCAGAAAAACTGACTGTTTGGTGCGCTTTATGGGCTGGTGGAATCATTGGTCCGTACTTCAAAAACGAGGAAGGCCACAACGTTACAGTCAATGGGGATCGGTATAGAGCCATGATTACTAACTTTTTCATTCCTGAATTGAACAATCATGATGTCCAGGAGCTGTGGTTCCAACAAGACGGCGCAACATGTCACACAGCTCGTGCCACAATCGATTTATTGAAAAACACGTTTGGTGACCGCCTAATTTCACGTTTTGGACCTGTGAATTGGCCTCCAAGATCTTGTGATTTAACACCGCTAGACTATTTTCTGTGGGGCTATGTAAAGTCATCGGTCTATGCGGATAAGCCACAAATGCTTGACCATTTGGAAGACAACATTCGCCGTGGTATTGCCGATATACGGCCACAAATGTTGGAAAAAGTCATCGAAAATTGGACGTCCAGATTGGACTTTATCCGAGCCAGCCGTGGCAGTCCTATGCCAGAAATCATATTTAAAATGTAATGCCACAAGATTATCTTTCGAATAAAAAAAATCATGTCAATCGAATAATACATTGTTGTTTTATTGCAATTTATAAAGTTCTATACCTCTAAAAAAACACCCTTTATCATAACATGTTGATCATAACATCTCATTATTTTAGTATTTCATGATAAATAGCATTATTGTGTTGTTTCAAATGTCATTTATAATAAAGTTTAGAAATTTGCATTAAAAGCTGAGCATTTTTTTAAAACGTAGACTGAATTCAAATTTTGTGATTTTTTTTTAAAACTTTTCCTCATTATTTGTTCTTATCATATGCTCTTATAACTACTAATTTTAAAGGTAAATTCGATGTATCTCCTCAGATTATATCACAAATAATTTTGTGAGATACCCCATAAGTGTTAGAATTTCTTATTTAATTAAACTACATTTGTTGCAGATGTTATTTAACATGTACTTTCTGTAAATTACAGCTTGGATTCAGGATATATTTATTTAGAATGAAACAATTTTGTTTCAAGCTAGTGAATAAATCTTTTAAGGAGATCTTTCCGCTTTGTGCAAGCATCTGTGCATTGCTATTTCTGTACATTTGTGTTATTTGAAAACAATTCTTTACTTTGTTTTAATTCGAAGGAAGCATTTATAAATAAAATCTTTTAAGTAGCATTTTTTTAAGGAAAAATGTTTAAAGAGTATTATAAGAATTTTGATGAATAAATTATGTTAAAATTATGAATTTTTAACCATCAGTAGCAATATAATTGATATTTTTTTATATTTCTTAGTTCCTGTTTGGAAATAATTCATTACCATAAATAAATGATTTCTGCATTACAACTACATTATTACATAAAACAAATAAAATATAGAAGCGCCTTATTTGGAAATTGTATGTTAATTATTTACATTGCAATGTTTCACTGCTATTCACAGTAACCTATGGTAAATACAAAAGTTGGAGAATGTTGCACATTTTTCTTCAAAAAAAAAATTAACATTACTGTAGATATTTTGTATTTGAAAAGTTTCGATTTTTCTTAAAATAATTTACTTCTTCAATGTTTTTGGCCACATATGTATAATAAAATAATAGTGGAATTTTTTTAAAAAAATTTGATCACAAAAAAAAAATGCATTTTTGGAATTTATTTGAGTTAGTCCAAAAAAGTGAAAAAAAAAAATTCAATAGATTTTGTTTTTTGAAATTTAAAAATATAAAACCAAATATATATATTAACCAAATTATAAAAAGATTTTAATCTTGCTTAAATTTGTTCGATAAATAATTAAATGAACATGAAAGACAACATTCTGTCAGAAATTTTTGACTTATGATTTTTAGTTTGTTAAGTACAATATTTTATAATAAGTAATGTGGTACTGTTAAGCCAGTAGCTTGTTTGCCCAAATACTCTTTTTGGAGAAATTATAATGTATTTTCTAGGTATTTTAAGACTGAAATTGGTTTCGTTCAGGCTGCTCAGAGAGAATCTAATGCTTTGGAACTGAGCTGGGGTTATCTAATTTTACCCCCTTCTTGTCCCTTAGACTTTTTGAATTATAATATGAATCTTGATCTTATTCAAATTGTTAAAAAAAATGAGATGATCTCGATTCACATTTAAAATCCATTGTGTTGGAGACTTTTGGGGTTCACTTTCCTCAAAATAAATGGATATACAGTCGAACCTCTATATTGCGAATTTTTCTATCTAGCGAACTTTTTCCTGGAACCTTGAACATTTCATGATTTTCTTCGTAAAATAACTTCTCTATAGCGAAGTGCATTTTCTATATAATGAACTTTTTCTTTTGTGATTCAATTTTTTTTCTCCCTTTTTTAAAAGTATTTCTGAAAAAAAAATTCACACATTTTATGGCGGTCATATATCTTGAACTGGTTTTATTAGATCCTAACTTGCCAAAAGCAATAGAGTTCTGGATGTTTCATTCAAGAAGGGCAACCTTTATCCACCATTGCCGAGTTCACTAGAAACATCTTCGATATCCTCTTTCACTCTCAGGGGAGTTGTCCTGCGTTCTAATTATAAAATAATGTATGTTTTTTTCTTGTATGCTTTAAATCATAAAATTTTCTTAAAATTCATTAATTTAAGTATAAAATTATTTTCTTAATGTTGAAAATACAGTGAATTCTTCGTCATTCTTTTTTCTTGTTTTCCTTGCAGTTTTTCTTTTTTGATAGGTAAGATATATAAAATAAACATATATTAATTTAAAAAAGGTGTAAATAATTATTTTTTTTAATATATAGTGTTTATGAATTTAAAATTTGTTTTATGTGGGGCTTATAAAGTATATTAAAAGATTAGCATCTATATATAACGAATTTTCAATATAATGAACTTTTTTCCGGGCTTTAGCGACTTCGTTATATAGAGGTTCGACTGTATGTCTACTCGGACAGCTCTTTGTTAGAGAGAGTCTGTAGTGCTGAAGCAGGTATAGAGAGCAAACTTTTTAGTTTCTCCTTGCCAATGAGCCCTCTTATGGTGAAATAAAGCTATTTTTGTATTTATTCAATAACTGTTGATTTGTAGTCACTCTTTTCTAAAGAGTGTTATATTGTTGTATTCAAAAATGTGCTTCAAGTCTTTTGGGATAATCATATTTACTCAAATCTAAGGCACACCCCCAGATTCTCAAAATGTTTTTGTGAAATGATGTTGCTATCGATTCTAAGCCACACCTCCAATTCTCTGCACATTTTTGAGGGGGGGGGGGGAATATGTAAAAAGTTCATCAATATCTGATACTTAAAATTTTTTTAAAAAAATTAATAAAGAAGTTAATAACTAATTAATTTTACCAGTGTATTAAAAACTTTTATATACATAGATGAACCTATAATTACCCTAACCATCAGTATCATGTTTCAAAAATGATTCGTCACTCTCATTATCACAGCTGAATTCGGAATTGGTGCCAGTGCACAGTGGGCAGTTTTCACGATCGTCTCTTCCGACATTTGTTCTAACGGTAAGATGGAACTATTGACAAGACCTTCGTGTATCATCACTTTGTGGAGGCTCTGAGGCTTGTAGTACCAAGGATATAGTGCTACATAAAGTTTAGCTGTGGCCAGGCAGAATTCTTTAAACTTTTCTGTGCGTCAGTCTCATATCACTAGCTTTGGTGGTCAGCAGTTTTCTAATTAGGATTTCATCAATCTTTGTAATAGCTGAGGCCATTACTGGGTTCCAGAAGAATGCTCCAGCAGTATTGCCATCATTTGTGGTCTCAAAGACAGGTTTTGGAGCATCCACCTAAAGTCCCATTTAGTGCCGAAATTTTGCCTGCACTATCTTTTTGTGTGCATCCACTACAGGTATATTTGTGTTCCTCACGGACCATTTTTTGATATCCAACCTATAAGATATGTGCAGAATGCACTCAAAACATTTGATCCAGCCGTGCAAGCTGGAAGCATTCTCCGTAATTACTTGCCTAATTTTCATAGCCTCCAGGCCATTCATGGAGCTAGGCTTTGAATGGCATGATTGAGAATTTTCAGAAGAGGATTGCGCCAGCCAGCTACAAATTTTCCCATCTATCATTGTCAATGACAAAACTAAACTTCAGCTGTAAATATTTTATCTAACGTCTCTGTGCAGAGTTGGAGGAGGGAGATTTGGGTTTTGATTTTTTTGAATTTCCAGTTTTACAAATGTTTCCCTTTGATGTGACGGAAAAGTAACGGTCCATTCTGTGCGAAAAATGCTTTATTGATACTAATTACGTAGTTACAAAAATACGGCGGCTCTCCCACGCCCTCTTACGGAGGGAAATAAAAAGGCTGAACAAGAGTTACACCAATATAAAAGGCTTACACTGAAATTAAAAATCATAACTTTGGAGATAGCAGCTAAATTTGGTATTACATTAAGTGTCCATATTTACTCTATGTAACTTTAGCATTACATATTTTAATCTGTGTCAATCTCAAAAGTTCTAGTCCATTATACAAAAAACCGACAAACGTTTGTGGGAGTTATATACTGAGCTAATTGTTGTTTTTTCAATTTTAAATCAAGTTTGAACCTTATTTGAAAGTCAAATTATTAAAGTTATTTACCCATGGCATGTATTTTCAAAGAAAAACACTAAAAGCTGGAAAATGAGGCTCGTAGATGTTCGTCGTAGCCCCAACAAACCCGATCTAAACCGTCGGCGGTTAGGATTTCTATTCGCGTACTGCCGAAAACTGATTACAATACGGCTGGGGAGCCCAAGAGGATCATAAATTGTAAGTTGTTTTTCTTCGCGCAATTTCATTTTTGGTGTTTCCGAGCGCCAGATTGTGAAAACTGCAAACTGTGCGTCCTTGCCATTTTCCCAGTGTTGTTTTCCGTGCCATCCAATGCATTTGTTACGGAACATTTTTTTAAATGAATATCAATGAATTTTTAAAGAACGATGAACATTTATAAGCAAACATTATATAATTTTGCTTACGCCATCGACGTCTATTTGTTTCATCCGTGTCAAGTTTTCAATGGTCTCTGCTCTGTTTCCGTTTTTTGCTGCTTATAAAATTGCCTACCTTTTCATACTGGCATCATAGTGACATCGTCTTGATGACATTACCGATATTTTTTATGTTTAGGTGATTAAAAGAAAGCGTATAAAAAAAAATTCTAAATACGAGCAGACAACAATGTTTAGGATAGACTGAATACTGGAGGTAAACTGCGGAATTGGATAAGTCAAGTGGCAAGAACGGGCGATTACATATTTCCTTTTGAAAAGGTTGAAAACTCAATTCCCCCCATCCAACAAATGTTTTACCTTCGATTCTAAACCACACCTGATTTTCAGTAGCATAAACGTTGTAAAAATAGTGCGTCTTAGATTCGAGTAAATATGGTAGCTCTAAAAAATCTTGGATTGCAGTCCTTTTCTCAAGGCAATTTCTTCCCATTGGGAAATTTTGGGCAATGAAAAAGTTGCCGCACTGGCTAAAAGAACTTCGATGGAGCAACGCTTTAAATAACCTTTCCCCCCATACGTTTAAATTCTCTGTTAATTTCTTTAAGAAAATACTTAAACAAGATATGATCCAATGCACTATGGAAGAGAGATATGTCCCCATTCTACTGAGACATTGGTGGCTGTCTTTAGAGGTCTGACTGGTTATAACTATTTGTGTAACCACCTGTACAGAATTGGAGTGGATCTGGCAATATTTGAGCAATTGTATTTCTGTTTCTAGTTGTGAGGATATTGTTAAAAAGTATTGGAGAACAAATGTAAAATAAATTTTATGACAATGTTCCATTATCTTATTTTTATGATATCTGTTTTTGTACTATTTGAGGAATAGGCTGTAGACTTAAAAGTAACACAAACATTGTTTGAAACATTAATATCATAGGCATATTTATTTGAAACATTAATATTATAGGCATATTTACTATTAATATAATCCGTTAGTAAAGCAAGTGTTTTATTGTTACTCTACATTTTTCATTTACCATTCAATGAACTTTTTCATCATAATTTTGAAATGTTTAGTTGCTGTCTTTTGAAAATTAAAGGTAGTATGATGGATTAAGCCTATTATGTATAACTAGCTTAAATATCCATATTTTCCAGAGATTTGAAAATACTTACAAAACTGAAAATTATTCAATTTAATTCAAGGTTTCAAAAAGAGCATGCTGCAATATTTTTATTACTCACACAGTGCATATCGCATTAACATAAAGTTGGTAGCGAAAGCTGCCACTAGATTGTGCCACCATGAAATGGCTAACACATTTGAAGACTTTCCGTGTATGCAAAGGCTTAGTTGCCAATATGCAGCCCATTAGGGAGAAAATATTAAATATATTATAGAAATTTATACATATTAATTAATATTTAATTGTAAATTTGAGGGGTAATAGAGAGCGATACTTAAAAAGATTACATGAAAATTGTTTTTATTATGCCCAGAAAATTAGTGCTGTTTCCTTCAACTACATATGTAAGTAAGTGTTTACCTCACATAGTGAGCTTTAGGAAGAATTCTATAAGAAATACACCAACAGATAAGCGTTTAGCATCTCTTTTTACATCTGCATCACAGTTCAAAGCTGAATATAAGGAACTTTTAAAAAGGAAGTTTCATTCATCACAAGTGTATATTTGTATTATATTTGCATTGTAATATTTGTGTATATATATATATTAAGTTTTATTTGCCCACTTTTTTTTTGTCTGCATTTAAAAGTGTTTGCCCATCTCTTGTTTAACATATAGCAATTTATTATTCATTTTTTGTGAAATATATAAAAGCAGGGTAAGTGAAGGAAATAATTTAATTATTTTAAGGAAGAATGATTATTTAATATAATATGAAATACATTCCAAATAATAAAACTGTAAAATTAGTGATAATTTTTTACCTTATTTGAAAATCTTAAAGCATATTTCTGAAAAGAGTACACGTCTGAATAATATTTATTCTCTTGTTAAATGAAATAAAAGAAGCATTTTTGTTTGTACGGCAATGATGTTTTAAGTGATATGATATCACTTCTTTTTATATAATCGCGAACTTCCTGTTTTTCTCAGCTTGCAATAGCATCAAATTAGTAGTTATTCTTATGCGTTTTGTGAATAAAGTGCTTAAAATGTAATGAATTTGGAATTCGTTTCAAATCAATAGCATTGAATGAAGACATTTAATGCCATGAAGACATTTAGGATTTGTGTTCTTTTATTAATTTTAATTTTCTGAGGGAAAAAAAGGTTATCTTGTTTCTATTGTGTGAAAGTTTTCCAGGTCTTAAAAAAACTATTAGTAATTTTCAAAAATAAATTTTACTTTTACTGTTGAAGCTTTATTATATGGTTATATCACTTATGTTTTGTGCTCGGGAGAGATTTTCAGTGTTCATTAATAATTGCAGAAAATGGAATGTTTAAATGTTTATTTACAAAACTGATGATGATATTACAGAATTATGGAGCTCAACTTTACTCATTTTAAAAGAATCTTTTGATTTCAATTCAATTTTTAGTAAATGGAGAAATACATTTGCATCACAAATTTCTAAGATAACTTTTAGAGATAAAATACTATCAGACAAAAACAAGTTATATTATACTAGATAGTATATGCATCTTTCTGACAAATCAAATTTGAATACTTATGGGAAATATTTACAAACAACTTATATTCATTGTTTTCACTCACTGAAAAATATTTCCTTCGATTTAAATTGTACTTTTCTTTTCAACTTATTTCTTCACAATTCAGATCATACATAAAATCTATACAGTATATAGTAAGTTTATTGAAGTATGTCAAACAACTTATGCCTGTACTTCTGAAGTACTGTACACTTCTTTTTTTCAAGTTAAAACCCATTCTAACCATATTCAAAACACAAAGTTTGGCTATACTAGGCGAACAGTACGAAGTTCATCAGTACACATTTTGCATGGTTTAGGACATTGATCTATAAGCTAAAATCTCATCAAGCCATTTTACTAAAACCACATTGTGTATCAAAAGTTTCTCTGGACTTGGAGTAGTCTTCATAATGCAGTTGAACTGTTTCTTATTTTACTTCCTACTCCATTATGGAACGTTCTACAATAATGAATAAAACATTTCGTGTTGTTTTTAAAAGAAATTGTGATAACCGCATATATATAAGTAAATTCAAGTGAAACTTTTTCAATCGAAGGAATAAAATTCGTTTGGCAATAGCAGGGTATGGTACCTACTTTATAAATACCCATGCAGAGTAATTCTGAACAAAAAACAATTGGATAAGCTTGTATTTATTCACTTTGAATTTGGCCTGGCTATAGATGCTCTTGATCTTGATGGAGGTTGACCTAAACATCCACTGTTTTGAGGTGTTGATAAATCTTCTGCTTCTTCTGGTCCACTGGCTTCTGCTGGCTCTTCTACAAGATATCTTTCACCAAGATCACTCATATCATCATTTGACGGTTCTTGTTTCACTCGTATTTTTCTTTGTTCACTGAAATAAAAGAACAAATGCACTATAGACTAATCCATTACTTTCTAAATATAAATTTTCATTAAAAAATAATACTTGGAAATAATTTTCAAAATAATTCATATATATGTATGTGTAAGAAAATGTTATTTGCATATCATTTGTGTAATAATTATGAATTAAATGCATTAAAAATATGTTTTTTTGCGATTCTGTTAAAATGTGGATTCATCAGGGAGAGGTTCCATTATTTCTTAGGAAGATCTGTAACTTTCACTACAAGTGACATAAAACAATACATGTATGATCAAAACTTTCTTACATAATTTGTAATATTTATTTAAAAACCCAAATGATTTTAGTTATGTTTATTTCTAAGCATTATCTCCATCATTATGTTGGTGTCTGAACGAGATGCCGATTGAGCTCTGTGTTCACTTTTGCAACAGTTGTTCGCTTTTTAGACATTACATTACGTTTCAGTACCTGTCTGTCTCAATGAGCTTCTCTTTCCGTCCACTGTTTTTCTTTTTAGAGCTTGTCTTGCAGCGCTGTGTGTATGTTGTCATGACTTAGATACCGTACCTCTAGAAACGCCTAAAAGTTGGGATGTTTCAGTCACACTTTCTCCAGCTAAACGGGATCCTACAATTTGGCCTCTTTGAAAATCTGAGGTCCGTGATTTTACGCTTTTGAAAAAAATTGAAGACTTACAGAACTTAATAAAACTACTACATATTTCTATTTATAAAAAAAAAAAAAAAAAACACTATGGTAGCTATTACTATATCTTAATACTTACGAAGCGCATTCAAAGATGTCACTTTTATTCACAAGTGTCCATTGTTTTGATAACCCCACTAGTATATATATGCATTCAGCGCTAGCCATCAGCCATATTACAACAGGATCATGCGTGACCAAATGTTCAAGAGTTCTTTTCCCATCAGATTGAATTTCTTTCTTGGTCTGCTTGTTCTCCCGATCTATCGCCAATAGAAAACGTGTGGTCCATGCTAGCACAACGACTGGTCCGGGATACACCACCCGCTGTTACAGCAGATGCACTTTGGCAATATATGGAAGCCGCATGGACTGCTGTACCCCAAGGATACATTCATAGCCTCTTTGATTCTATGCCGAGGCGTGTGGCAGCGGTTGTAACCAACAATGGCGACTACATTAACTACTGATTTTGTCATCATCCACACGTCACAAGGGGGGTCCGGACCCCCCCCCCAAAAGCCCTTGATTTTTTTTCCGATTGATTATAATTATGAGTATATAATACGTAAAGTTTAATTAATTGCTTGTTATTAATGATTAATTTTATTAATTAATGCTAATTATTTGTTCAAAAATTAGTTTTTACTGTGTTTTGTTCCCGAAAATTGACAAAATCAAAAGGAGCATGATACAAGAATGGTGAACTTTCGACCCCCCCTGAAAAATTCCTGTGAGACCCAATAGCTAATTCCCGAGCCATTCGGTTTAGATATGCACTTCCAATTTGAAAAATGTTTTTTAAAAGGTAAGGAATGTTTTTACGTGCTTTTCGAACCAAAAAATCCATTTAGAAAAAATTGCAAAAATTAAATTTTTATATGGTCCCCAGGTCCTATCACTTATATTTAGGAAAAGATGCAGTACACAAAAACAAAAAGTTTCATTTTATTACGATAAAAACTGGGTGAGTTATGGAACTTTGAAAATCATACATTTCAGGCATTTTCTTGGCCATTTTCAAAAAGCTAGTAAGGGGCCATATCCAAAGTGAAATTAATTGGAAATTTGCCAGGAAACTTTCGCTCTTGCACGTTACTCTTATGTAAATCGTTTTTAAATTTAAAGTTAACAACACAATAATTGAGTACTTAAAAAATAAAAATTATTCTGTGTGCATGTAAAACCGACAAAATAAAATATTTTGGAGGAAGAAAACATTTCAAAAGTATTTCCAAAAAAATAGATTAGTTTGCTGCGGTACTGATCATGACGAACGTTAAAAATCTGTTGTATAGTTGCTTGCAATTGCATACAGTCGTATTATAATATTACGAATTCTAGTACGGGGGAACGAGATGTATACAAATGAAGAATACTGCGAAATGGCAGTGTTGTACGGGCAGTGTAATCAAAATAAGAGAGGTGGCAAGATTTTATGGCCTTAAATTTCCCAGTAGTGAAGACATCAATCTTATTATACACTGCTGGACAATTGCTAAGGACGGATCACAAATTGCTATGTAGCATAACATTAAGCGAGACATTAGGCCTAGTAGGATAAAATATAGTGTTGCCACACTGTTCAGACATTAGAATAAAGAATATTTATTGTTCTGGAAAGTACAAAAGCTGTGAAACATCTGAAAGAAAAAAGTTCATTTGATCTGCGTACGTAGAAATGGAACAATGCATCTAAAAGTCAGCAGGCACCTTAAAGAAAGGTATCAGTACGGGATATGTCCACCGTGGAGTGTGATGCAACATTCCACACGTCGTACCATACTTTGCACAACATTATCCAGCAACTGTTGAGGCAATTTATCCCATTCCTCTGTGAGTGCACGGATGAGGGTGTTCTTGTTTGTCGGAGGATAGTTTCGACCGGCAACTTGCCTCCCCCAAGCATCCCACACATTTTCAATGGGGTTTAGATCTGGAGAACGCGCTGACCATACGAGACGTTGAATACCCTCGCTGTCTAGACAATCCTGAACAGCGAGTGTTCGATGACATGTTGCATTGTCGTCCATAAAAACAAATTTATCACCGACAGCACCACGGAAAAGACGAACATGAGGAAGTAGAACTTGATCAATGTATCGTTGGCCCGTCATAGTCCCATTCGCAACCACATGTAGGCGCGTGTGGCCATTGATCATGATGCCGGCCCACACCATGATACTGCATGTCGGATATCGGTCCTTTTCCTGGATATTTTCTGGACGATAAGCAGTACCACTCTCGCGCCAGATCAGTTGGCGTCTACAATCCGATGACAGACTGAACCTACTCTCATCTGAGAATAATACGCATGCCCAGTCCTGTTCAGTCCAATTGTGATGCTCACGACACCATTGCAAACGGGCAGTACGGTGCTGTCTGGTCAATGGACACACACAACAGGTCTGCGTGCGTATAGTCCCCCTCCCCTCAAACGTCTGACAACAGTTTTTTGGGAGATCTGCTTTCCTGAGGCAGCAAGAAACTGATTTGCCACCTGCTGAGCTGTGGTGCGCCTGTTCCTTTTTGCTGATAGGACGATATATCTGTCTTCTGCAGGCGTCGTACTTCTAACACGACCTCCCCCGTGCCGTCTACTACACATTCCAGTAGTTTTAAATGACTTCCACAGCCGTGAAACAACGCTGTGAGCGATGTCGAACACCCTGGCAACATCTGTTATTTTTCGCCCTTCTTCGATCTTTCCAATAATTCGGCCACGCATAAAATCATCTATGTGATGTCGGGAAGACATGCCAAAAATTTTAAGTTCGTCTATTAAACCTTTCCTGTAAAACTTTGACTTTAAACAACAACTGTCCACACGCGTCAAAACCTTTAAAGCTCTTATGAACGCTATCACGTGATGAACAGACGTGGAAAAAAAAATTTGCATACTCATACTTCTTCTTACTAATATCCCGCACTTATTCTAATTTTCCACATTTTGCTTCCTTTCATTTTGTGGTTGCTATGGATGATAGTGTTATCCGTCCTTAGCAATTGTCCAGCAGTGTACAATTGCTCGTGCTGTTCAACGCTTGTATAAAACTGGGAGTTATAGACGTATTCCCTTGTCTCGTGCCACACCTTCAAGCTTGCGGATTCCCGCTGAGGATGTTCTAGGACAGAGGTGGCGAACCTTTTTGAATCAACGTGCCATTTTTTTTTTAAAGAAATGCTGAAGGAGGTATAGACATGCCGTCAAATAATTTTGACTAGTGATTATTGAGAAAATAATAAAAGTAAATACTAAGAACTCAAAACTCTTTAATTACAACGAAAAAATATATTTTGCACAGTATAGTAGTAATTGTTTTATTTATGTGTGCAATTCAAATTAAAATAATATTAGTGTGAATTCTGTTGTGGTAGATTAGATGACAAATAACTTGTATTAGCATTGTAAGATGTTACTTTTACCAGAATGCAAGCTGAATTTGAGTCATCTTCCAAACTGTTTCCAAGTGAGTCTTCAGTGTTATTCATCTCTGAAAATAATGACTCTCAGGCATAGGTAGATGAAAACATGGTTAAAATAGCATGAGCCAGCTACTTCAAACAGCTAAATGTATCCGAAATTGAATTCCATGTTTCCAAAATTTCATATTACCAGCTTTTTTACTTGTATTGCTTGTTATATAATCTTTCTATTTTAATCAATTCCAACTTTTTCCTTTTTTCAACAGATTTTTGAATCCACATTGAACTAGACTGGAAATCAATCACACACAGAGTTGCATTTCAAATTTTTCAATTCACAACCAGTAAAATTAGGACGAATTCAGTTTATTAAATTAAGTCACATCAAGGTACAAAAAAACTTAAGCATTTCCGATAACTCTTTGAAATGAGAAAATCTGGCTGAAAACTGCGACCCATCATTCACGTTTCTCGTACTACTTCATATTGAACTTTGTTGTTTTGAGTTAAAATGCAAACCGTTTTGATCGGTGGCGTGCCCAAAATATTGTGTCGCGTGCCATCAGTGGCACGCGTGCCACTGGTTCGCCATCCCTGTTCTAGGATATGCCCTGGCTCATCCTGAAAGTAGTTTCCGAGATATTAGCAAGGCTTGTTCCTACTTGAAATCGACGGTGTGAAACATATTACATACGTACGGTACATATTCTTATCGTCCAGTCCTGGCGCAGGAACTAATGCCCGGAGACCAGGAGCGTCGTTTTGATTTTTGCAATTTTGTGTTAAACACACTGGATGAAAATCCAGATTTTTTTAATGAAGTTTGTGTGATGAATGCCAGTTCTTGAGGCAAGGCACTATTAATACACAGAATACGCATTATTAGTCCCTCGAAAACCCACATCTAATACGACCAAATCGCCACCCAGTGCGTTGGTTGGTGAATGGTGTGGTGTGGAATATGGAAGAGCACCTTAATTGGCCCAATGTATTTCGATGGACCTTTAACATCAGAATCATACACGGAAATTTTATCTGGACCGTTAGCCGATTTTTTAGAAGATGAAGTTTTCTTACGGGATTTGTTACGCATGTGGTACCAGCATGATGGTGCACCTGCACACAAATCTGCGCAACCATATAATTTTTAACGCAGACATTTGACACTCGAATAATTAGCTACGGAGGTCAAGAGGAGTGGCCCCCGTGATCTTCCGACCTATGCCCTCTGGGGCTTCCTAAAAAGCAAAGTGTACGAACGTGAATCCACGAGTAAATCTGAAAAACTCAATCGAATCAGCATGGCATGCAGGTCTGTGACACCAACTATGTTGCAGAAGCTACAGGCGGAGTTTCTGACGTGGGTTCGGTACTGCATTTCTGCGGAAGGCAGTCATTTTGAACATTATTTAAGTTAATTTGATCATTATGATATAATAAAGCCCCTGATTCATGATTGGAACATCATTCCACATTATTCTATAATGTGAACGGCAAATCATGTATTCTTTTGCTACTATTTGTTAAAACAAGCTGTTTTAATATTTTCGGTACAAGTTGTATTTCTTTAATTTAAACTTTTATTGTTTGCCTTACAGCAGTACAAATTGTCAATCTATGAAGCTTACTACGATATTTTAATATTACTATGATGTTTTCTTTTGCTCTTTCTGTAGATAGTGAATTACTCTGTTCTCGAAACTCAATTTTTATACGACTCCCTAATCTGAGCAATTCAGATGCTTCACATTTATGTAGGCATAACTCGGTCAGTTTTTATCGTAATAAAATGAAACCTTTTGTATTTACTTTGTTTTTGTGTACTGCATCTTTTCCTAAATATAAATAATAGAACCTGGGGACCGTATAAAAATTTAATTTTTGTAATTTTTTTCTAAATGGGTTTTTTGGTTCGAAAAGCACGTAAACACATTCTTTACCTTTTTAAAAACATTTTTGAAACTGGAAGTGCATACCTTAACCGAATGGTTCGGGAATTAGCTATTGGGTCACATTAAGGCTGGACACCCTGCATATTATTGTTGGCGAGTGGTAAGTTTTTTTTATTTCTTAAATTCCATTTTGAGGTGATTGATTTCAAAGCTGTTGAATGGATCATTTGGTATTTGGGTACTGCACTTTTACTGACTATAACATACACATATAAAAAAATAGGATTACATGAAGCATTGCAACGTCACAAAAGCAAGCAGTGGCGGGCGATATGACGAGGGACAGGAAGCAGGCTGATTTACCTTGGAAGCGAGAGCTTTTATGGACAAGTTCTACTTTGTAAACAACAACATTGAGCTGAGACCGAATGACTTCCAATCCTACTTCCGGTGTAATGTTATAATCTATGGGAAAACATCAAAATTCAACTAAGTTTTTCAAACTTCTAATGCAGGTTTTTGCAACTTTTTTTGAACTATATGGTTAGAAGATGATGGGTAGATTTCAGATTCAGGATTTTATATTATTTATTTCAGTATCTTTTCTACAATACCTTATTAGTTTTTTAGCTCAAAGCAAAGAGGATTTTGCTATTACCGGAAGAAGAAAAGGATACTAATGACTGCATTGCCCCCATACTAAGCTTTACGGTAGAACTTGTCCATATGAAGCGGCAACTGGAAGTTCCCAATTCCACGTGAATGATGCAAGGATATCGTACGATGAATTCTGATGCAACCTTACTTTAAAAAAGCTGAGATTTTAGTTTTTATGAGATACAGTCACGAGAGAGAGAGAGATTATAAATCCCATCAGGTGGAGAAACTAGTTAATTATTTACACGTGAGTCCTGAAGGGCTAGGGAAAAAGCAAATTAAAAAGTTGTTTAGATGAAGTTAAAGGGAATTATTACATATATATAGTATTACTGTGGCTACTTATTTCTTTTCTAGTACTTCTACTTGTGTTTTGCTTATCTAGAGTTGTATATATTATTATATTGACTCTATATTTCTACATGTAAGTTAAATATTGGGAAATCAAAAATGGACCTTCAGACGTAGTACTATACAATAATACAAAAGGAAAAAAATGGCGATAGTAAAAACCATTATTGAAATTGCTCAATTCATTACTGTATCTCACGATGATAAAAATTGATAAATAAAACTTGTACTTACTTTACTGGTACATTTAAGCCATGACACACAAGGCTAGAAACAAAGTTTTCAGCATCACTCAGGGCGCATGAAGAAGCATTTACTGGTGCTGATATGGTATGACACGTAGAAGGCATTTCACTCATTGAAGTAATATTGACATAGTTGGACATCTTATTTGAATTAATCTGTAACGGAATACACAATGCAATAAGAATATAAAATAATAAGTTGAGTTAAAGTTCATTTCATGAACTTTAAAATGCTTAAACTTTATAAAAAAAGATAGACATTCGTTTTTTTATAAAAAAAAATATTGAAATGTAGTTAAAAAGAATATTTACGATTTTGCTCTTCCCTTTTATACTTATTTGATTAATTCAACCTAAGCGCATTGTTGCGTTTAATTTTACATATGCTCTGATGTATAAAACAGTTTTTAAATTTTAGGAAGCATTGAGAGGTTTAAAAAGGAATGAAGGAGCCAATAAAAATGCAATTAAAAAGGTTCATAATAATTACCAGTGTCGAAGCTGTAAGACTAGTAATAAGTTTAAGTTTCTTTTTAATGAAATCTTCATCTAAATCCTGGTTGCATAGAATTATATTGTATTTTACTAAAACAACTGCCATGCTCAATGATGGGAAATTCTGCATGTTTAACACAACTAAGCTTCGAATTTCTCACATGGCGTGGTAAGAAGTTAGAAGATTGAGGTACTAATTTAGGAGATTCACAACCAATACTTAACTGAATAATTCTAGAGTGTAACATTAAATATTAAAAAATAATCTGCCATAAGAAAATGCTTCTCTTAATCTCCAGATTTTATTTTTTATTAACTTCGCGCTCTAAAGCGATGTGAGGGCTATCGGAGACAAACCTTGTAATAATGAACCTAACCGAATGGTTAAATGACGAGGATGACCCGTGAGCCTGAATCCCACTCTCCAAATTTCCACACCAGGCCAGCATGAGGAATTTGAGCCCCGACTGATCTACACGACGAGTTTTTAGTGGCACCAGGACTGGAACTCACGACAAGATGACCTCTTGGTTACCTGGGGCCCTCCTCGATCGCCACGTCAGAAGACTCACAGAGCCCCAAACTCTCGTCTAAACAAAGACATCTGAGATGGTATGGACATTTAGATAGTGTACGTAATACGTATACGCAATTGGTTATAAAAATAACGAAAGCTTTCAAAATGGGTGGTGTTGTGACGTAATTTCATACTAATGACACACATGCGTATATAAGTACTACTTTTTTAGGATAAATAGAGCTTATATTCCCCAACCTTTACAAAACTGTGAAGATATTTTTTCAACGGTACAGAATCTCCTACCTCACATATCTTTACAAAAGGCAAATTGTTGAAGTGGTTGTAACATTAGTTGCCGTAATCACTAACGTCGTGGGTGTTTCTCAAGTTACGATATCAAACGTCATTACTTCATACTGTACATAGAGATAAAAAAAAAGTATCTTCTAAATGAAATTGTGGGAGAAAGAAATCCACATTAACCGTATCAAAAGGGAATATCGCACAAACAAAAAAATCAATGGCTGTGAATTTTAAAATCATTCTCACTGATGTGAATGTTAAATATTGTCTCAAATGACATTGTGATCATAAATTCTGGTCAAACAATGCGTGCAAAAAAAGCAATATGGTTCAATGAATCATTTTTCTCATTGTTCTTATAAACAGGACGTGTGTACTTGTAGAGAATGCCTTCAAGATAGTATCATCCGGATTGCCTTCTTCTAACTACAGAGGAGCCTCTATCATGATTTGGACAGCAGTCTCATGATTTTCGTCACCCTAGGTATCTGAATAAACTGCGATTGGACATGTGTATTGAGTGCATTTCATCCAACTAAGTGTACCCGATAGTGCAAATATTATTTCCTTCAAGAGATGCTGTTTTCCAAGCCATAATGTTCTAATCTATGTAGCTAAATTTGTTGAGGTGAGGCTTCAAGAAAATACAAACGAAGTTACACATCTCCGTTGGCCGTAGCAGTTCTGGACCTAATCATATTGAACCTTTTTTAAAATTTAATTTGGAAAAAAGATATTTCCGAAGCTGATATTTACCTCCTAATCTCTCTCTTAAATATCATATCTCCTCCTAATATCTACCGCCTAAATATCATATCTCCTCCTAATATCTACCTCCTAAATATCTCTTAATCATCCCTATCTACAGGTTGATTCATAATTAGTGTGACCAATTATAAAAGCATGCAACTATTTATTGTAAATTTTAACCGCTTTATTGCCAGTTTATTAAAAAAAATGAATCATTAAAATTATCAATCTAACTATTTTTATTAGTGGAAGTAAATTATAGCTCTGAAATTAGGTCCTCAAACACGAAACGAAATTTTAAAGCTTTTGAAGGATGATTGCTCAAATTCTGTTATAAATAAAGTATTTAAAAATAAGAAAGAACATTTTTATTATCTGAGCTTCGAAAAGAGAGAGAAATAAGATTTGGCTGTCACTCAAAAGTTCCAGGAAAAAAATGTAGATGAAAGGAGTCCTTGATAAAGAAGAAAAAAAAAAACAAGGTAAAAATACTTATCGCTGTTGAAATTCCTCTGCCTTAAAGAACTTTAGCAAGGAAACTACAGGTATTGCAATCGACAATTTATCGTCAGACAAAGAAAATTGGCAAAAAAGTGAATAAACCAGTCTGTCACCAAATGTCTGCAAACGTTCTTGCCCTCTGTATTTAATGTTACGCAAAGGTAGACACAAAATATGGATTACTTCTGATGAAGCACTGTTTCATCTGTCATTTACAACAAAACGAAGATACAATATATTTCACGCAAAAAGCGTCGCAAAGACTGTTTTGTGAAAAGCAAGTTGGACGTCAGGTGTTATGGTATGCATGGGAATGTCTGCTCAAAGCTAAGCAAAAACATTTTTTGTAGAACCATAGGCAAAAATTGATGCTTGGTATGATTAAAATTAGATTTGAAGTACATGATCAAAGAAAGTAAACGTCTTTACCCTCCAAGAAACTTGTTTTTCTCCAAGATTCTGCACCGTCATACTGCAAAATCCATTATAAAATGGCTGAAAGATAAAAAAATAAATTTTCTTCCTCCTGAGAAATGGCTACCATCATCCCTTGACTATGTTCTTTGCGAGTATTTTTTTATGGGAGAACCCTTTCAAGGGCTTCAAAAAGCATTGAAAGAGAAAGTTGGAAAATACCCCCAAAAATGATCAAAAAAGTTCTTTCGGCTTAGCCTAAAGATTTACGTAAAGTAAAATGCTAAAGGAAGCCACATTAAAAATTTCATGTAAATACCTTAATTTAATAAAAATTCATGATACTCTGAGAAATTGGTCACATTTATTTTTGAATCAATGTGTATAAAATCTTTCCGATACACGTATGGCAGATTATTTAACATTCCATTTAAACAATTCGAGATTTGTATAATTCCATATAACGCATTTATCCCATTTTACATTCTAATAAAGGCCTAGCGTTTTATTGCATAATATGTTTTTTTTTATTATTTTGTAAGTGGTGTTTTATATCACTTTGATGACCACATGCATATAAATTCAATATTATTGTTATCTAAAAATAATTCAAAATCCTGAGGACTTCCAGAGATACTTCACTATCCATTTCAAGCCGGACAGTAATCAAATGAAATCAAGCTATTTTTGATGAAGAAATGGAAAGTTTATATACTAAAATCTCTAAATACTTTTTTTATATGCAAATATATAATCAAGAGCAATCTATATATTTTACAAAGCATCTATACATTTCTCTTCAATAAACTCGATTAAGAATTATTATCGTAAGAGACAATACGCAAAATTAAACAATTAATTAATTTTGCATAATTTTAAATTATAAAGTTAAAATGTATGCGAATTTGAAAACAACGCAATATTACAAAAATATCTTATGTATTAATAAATGATTAATGGATATAAGGATTCATAAAAAATTTCCTAATAATAAAGAGTCTACTTGTAAAGTTTCAAATTTGCTGCTTTTTCTATCAAATTATTATTTTTAATGATGTAGTTTAGTAAAATTCTTGCTTATCGAAGAAAAACGCAACCACACACACACACACAAAATATGAATGTATCGTTAAAATTTTTTTTTTCAAGTTTAATTATGACAAACAAATGTACATAAACAAGATTTTAATGATTTTAAACTAATTGCATACACACCTGAGGTGGATGAAGCGGATCTCCATAACCCTTAGGACAATTCGGGGGACTTTGGGCCTCTTGCATACCCAAAGAAAGTGTCCTGAAACCGTACAGCACAAGGGAGAATAAGATTCTTTCCAAGGAAAAGAAAAATATCGAATCGTGATACTATGTAGTCATATTTCAAAATGTGATTTTTATTTTTATATTATTAGATTTTCAATGAAGTTATGTCATTACTCACTGCTTTTAATAGCAATGTTTGAAACACTTTTTTGATTGTAGGTATACATTACAGAAGTAAATTCAAATTTTATGCATTCTGTTTTTGTGCATTACTACCTTACATTTTTAATTTCCCTCAAAAATTAATTTAACGAGAAAAAAAATACTGATCATTTCGTAATAAAATAACAATAAAAAATTCATTTTAAGCGGCTGAAATGCGAACGCGCTTCTTTTGTTTAAAAATGTGAGTTCCGATTATATATATAAGGTACAGTTTTTCCTACTTAATGAGATTTCTTTAAATGTTTTGGACAGTTATACATTTTATAATGACTTTTTTTATTATTCTTTCATGCCTTATTTTTTTAAAAATGTATTGTGCTATCAGAAGAATGAACTAAATTATTAAAAATTTAACTCCACTGATGTCTGAGTGCTTACCTGTCACATATAAATAAAGATATATTTAATATTACTTCTACTATTCTAAATAACGAATGTATCATATTTGAATTAGCAACTATTTAAATATATGTATTATATAGAAAAAAATTTATCTGTGTGATGAATTTTTATAGTAATTATGTTATTAACATTCCATTGTTCAATTATTATATAAAATTATGTTCCATAAAGTTTCATAATGTTCCAACAAGCATTAAATTTTCCATTTAAAGAGTGGACAAATTAAAATGTCTAGTTTATATAATAATAGAAAGTTACTGAAATTTTTAAATAAATAAAAAATTCTAATTTTATACTTCTACGAATTTTTTTATTATAATGAATTTCGCATTGATTGAAACGCTACGCACCTATCTATATTAATGTGTAAAATGTATTTTATTCTTTATGTTAAAAAGTAAATAACTTTAACTGATATATTGACAGCAATGAATACAGACTGGCTGGTTATTTATAAAAACGAATAAGATCTAATTATCGGAATGAATGAGCAAAAATTAATGCCATACGAAAACAATGTCATTATTTTTCGTTGATACTGAAAAGATAAATTTACATATTCAAAGAAATATAACAATATTTACATTTATAACAAGCAAATATAAAATATTCTAACACATATTAGCACATGCAAATTTTTGTGATATAGGGTTTTCGATTACAAACTTATTTTCGCACCTGAGGAATAGTTTCATAGCTTTGCACACGCGATTATAATAAATCAAATTGACCAAAAGGAAATATTACAAATCGCATGAGAGAAGCAACAATAAATACCCATAATATCGTGAATTTACGAATGGAAATTTGTCACAGTTCTTGCATTTTTTTAATGCTTTGCGAATTTGTTAACTTTTATATGATATTATCTCCCATAAAAACAAATTCAAACAAAAAAAAGTTTAAAATGTCTGAAATAGAAATAAATGTCAAAATTTTTTACAGTCATAATTTAACAATGTTATGTGTATAGTTAGTGGAAGTCACATATACTCAATTTTTTATGGTTATCGAAGAGCAGGTGGAATAAAACGTTTAAAAATATTTTTTTTCTCCTTAAATTTTATAAAGAATTTCTTTTGAACTATATCGAAGAAATTTCAGTATAGTTCACATAACGAACATATTTAAAAATGCTTGTAAGTAAAGCCCGGCCATAAAGTTCGATCACCATCGATCTATTAGTTGGATCTATTACATCGGTAAATTTATGTAATTGAGAGATTTTAAATACTATAAAATATATATTTTTAGACTTAACACACATGTTTTACACCAGCGTACTTATGTATTCATGTGTTGTTGTTTCTTATGACACCTGATCACTAGCGTAGCTAGTTCTGAGTGGACCCCGTATCAAAACTCCTTCAGAGCCCCTTTTTGGAAACAAAAGCCCTCTTAGTGGTACTGTAGTTACACATGTTGGGGGCCCTATGGCTTGAGGGTCCCGTATCATTGATACGGCGGTAGCTGCAACCCTGCACCTGATCGACAGTAACATCAGATCAAGGTCCACGAAATTCATCGTGGCTAAGGGCTAGATTTTTAAGCATATTGTCAGCCTTAGCTTTGAGCACCATGCAGGTGGCAGTACGATTTTGCTCGGTTCCACCCCAATTTTGAGGGATGTGTTCATGTAATGTCATCGAAAGAAGCATTTAAAATTCTTAAGAATGCTTGTTGTCAAAAACTGATGGAAGAAAATCTTTGCACGTAGATAATTTTGATTATGCCTTTCTACATGCTTGAGGAAGGAATATAGCCTCATATGCTGTTCATAAAATACTTATTTGATATCATTAAAAGCAATAACTCCCATCGCAGGCTATGAAACTATGCCTTCGGTAATAAGTAAATACAGATAATTTATCTAACACTTAAACATCAATTACCTGAAAAGAAAAAACGGATACAAAGATACATAAGATAGGTGCAGACAGAAAGAGGAATAGAGCAATAGAGGTAGAAAGCAGGCTTACTGTGAAACAGGAAAGTGCTCGTTCGTTTCCGGAAATTTTCTGGGGCGTCCACGACTCAAATGACGTCTGTTGACAAATTCACAATCATCTACCATCCAGAACGAGCCAAAGTCATCCTCATATCGCACAAAACACTTATGGAGGGACAGGTTGGTGCGTATTGCATTCTGTGCAGAAAGAAGTTTGGTGGGAGAGAGGGACCATTCAGATAAGTGAGAGGATGCAGTGGGTATTTAGGCAAACATAAATGCAGGACCAGTATGTGAAGGGTAGGCAGCCAACACAAAAATGATTAGAAATATCGAAAGGAATGGCAAGTCAGGAAAGGATGTGAAAGGGAAAGAGAGAGAAAGAAAAATAGAGTGTTATTTGACTGTGCTAGAATGACACACAACATAAACAATATCCACTGTACACATAAACATACCCAATTCGTTCCTGCAATCTCTGAGGTCTGCGTTTGTAGAATTCGATTTCATCCACCGTCCAAACTGCACCTTTAATATTCTCTACTCGCATAAAACATTTGTGCAAGCTGAGGTTGTGTCGTACTGCATTCTAACAACAAGAGACATCTTCTTTTACAATAGGTTCTACACTATTACATATAGTAAACTCTTTCAGCATTATGAGATTCTCTTCCAACTGGAGAGAAAATGGAATGCTGGCAATTATCTTCGATAGTCCTTAAGCTCTGGAGCTGAACACTTATGCAGTACAGAGAGAGAGTGAAAGTTTTCAAATACCTTTGAAGTCCCGATTTCTTTAATTATAATTTTGTAAGAAAAAGTGCAGTGGTGTTTGTCTAAAAACGCATTGTACATAAGAAATTGGCGTATGAACATATTGTAATAGAATTCAAACTGTTTGGAATGTAATTAGTCAGCTATTTTTTAAATAATTCTGGAGCCTTTTGAGTAGTTGTAGATAGTCAAATAATATGAAATATATTGAATAAAAAGACGTCTCTTTTTATGTGTAAATACTTTGAAATTCTAAATAATACCAGCGCTTGCGATAACATACCAGTACTTGATAACATTTAATATACTTCGGAAATTTTAAATTGATTAGAACTTTTAAAGTATTATTGAACAAAATGTTTCGATATAGGAAATAATATAGCATATAGCACTAAACTAAGTTGAAAAGCAGCATAAAACAGGAACACAAACGGAAATTAAGCGTTCGAAAATGACACTTATTATCTGATAATGCTGTTCAGAAGTCTGGCTCTTAACACTCAACATTTTTCGACTAAGCTACTTTCAATATTTAATTACAACATTCAGTTTAGATGCATGCTTTCAAGCAAAAAGTTATTGGAAATGTATTTAAAATTGTATTAATTTAAAACACACAAATCAAAATGCTCACTATGATTCGTTCAGCAAAAAGGTACTCTAGTTAAAAAATGATGGACACAAAAATAAATTTAAATGAAAATAATATAATTAACTGAATTAAACAAACAAAAACAGAATTGGCGTATCAATTTACAGAACATTCTCCCACTAAAGAAATCATTTTTTCATTTGTTAAAAATTTAACAAATGAATCATAATGATACACGTGCACTTTTCTGAAAAAAAATCAGTATTGTAGAAGATTAAGTTTAACGACAAATTAATGTAATAGTTAACTTCTGTAATATTATAAACAGCTAAAAACAACAATTTTTCGAATGTACAACTAATATACTGTTACGATGCAGTAGAAAACTTCATGCACACAAAGCTGGACGATTTCGATTAGAGTCGAATAATTGGAAGACATAAGACAGGATGATCATATCGAGTAATAGAAGTAGATAGTCTAGAGCAGTGGGTCTTACAAATATGGCTGAAAAAATAGCTCTAAGTAGCTGTTAATATAAAATGCACTTCAACGAATTAAGTTTCGGAATTTGGATGAGAATGAGATAAGATTACCAGATTTGCTACGAGCCATAATAAATTTAACGGCAGTATTCTCCACCATAAACATGTTGCAACTTCTTTCTTGTAACCCGTGGTATCTATCTGTGGTGCTTGATTGAAGGGGTTTCTGTCAGGTTCCGTAGGAAATAGCTATCTATCTTGTCCAGCATGTTTACCAATCCTTTCACCAATTAAATATGCAGGAGATATATTAAACCTGCAGATTCTAGTATAACAAAATATCGAAATTAAGGAATAATAATCGATTTTTTAAAAAATCTATCGAAGAAAGGGATTATAACTCTACATCATTCCTTACTTAGCTGTGCAGAAGCCTGCCCCGTAGCAAGGTGAGGTTTTACCTTTTAGTGGCTGCAACAAGCACTTTGTAACTGCTAGCTACTGACGCATTCTCTACGTTTGTGAAACTGAAATGATTTCATTGATTAAAAATGTATTGTGTTTGAATATTTAATTTTAATTAAAACCAATATTTTCTTCATAATGTGTTTTTTATTTATTTAGTTCTATTATTGATAATAAAGAGAATTGAATGAAATAAAAGCTATAAGTATAAACTAACAAAACTGCTTTATAGTTCCAAAATTTTTTAAACAATGAAACACTATACACTCTACAGATGGTTTTATAGTTTGGTATATATATTGATTCCCCCCTAACGTTATAAATTTGATGAATTCTTGAAACTCGCTGTCATTTCGGAAGCATTTCTGAATAGCATATGTATAGAAACAATAACTTATCGACCTGATTAGGTACTGCTCTGTTAAAGTTTGCCCCAATTTTTATGTTTCTTTTCATCCTTTTGTGGTTGCATCCATGTACCTTTCGGTATGGAGCGGAAACTGGAGTCTATCTAAGTTCAGTATTGTAATTCCAATACGATATAGAGACGAAATCGTTGCTCGACATATTTATGCCTTTCTTGTCGTCACAGATCTCATTGGGGTGAGTGAGTGGGCGAATATTAACGTCGCACTGTTCAGCTACTCGAGGGCTTTTGGCGACGGACCTCGTAATTTCAGATCTCACTGGAAGAGAGATGTATGCAAGATAACGCAAATTCAATGAGTTCACAGTATTAATAAATGCTAGAGTGGTTATGAGAAAATCGTTTCGAATAGTTATCAAAATATTCAACTTGAATGCATCCAATATGTAAAAGGTATGATTAGGAGATATTCGGTTCCTTTTCACAATCTTTCTTGGTACGTTTTTGAGATAAGAATAAATATGCTCCATGAATGGACATAGAAACTGCAAACCTCAAAAGATTTTCTTATTTTTAGCTACTGTTGAACGTATTTCCATATTAAAGGTCATAATACTCTCTACCGAAATACATTTCCATTATTAGCACCCATTTTTTGGCGGCTCTAATTCATATATTTCTATTAATCTCTATTATTCCTTTGTTCATAATATTCTTTCCTTTTTTCCCAAACCATTGCTTTTTACAATGTTTCATGATAATTCAATGCATTCAAATAAGTACATTTTTCTTTCATTTTTATTGTTTAACATTTGAAAGTGATGGCATTTTTCGTTATGAATGAAAATGGAATATTCTATCTTTCCGTTAGGGAATGCAATTGGATCTCCGAAAGTTATTTCGAAAGACAGTCAAATTAGATTCTTATATAATAACTATATATATAATACTAGTTATTATATATGTTTGAATTTCACTCCAACAGATAAATATTGAAGGTTAAGGCTGTAATATAAATTACTAGCAAAAAAATCTCGATATGTGGGCTAAAGATGCAAAACTTCATAACAAGTAAAAATTCAAACATATCTTTTTCTTTCAATTCACTAAATCCTCCTTATTCTAAACGTAATGAAGTTTTAATTTTGTGTTCTTTAATATATCTTTATTATATAGTTTTTTTTCTTTTAGTTAGCGTGATCATTTTGTGTGTGTGTTACTATATCTCTCGCCAAAGATTTTTTTGTTTGAAATTTCCTTTTAGAGGAATTAGTCATAATCTATAAGAACGTTTTTTATTCCCTTTAAAAATTGTCAGGTTCATTTATCTGCTCGTATATCAATTAGCCTAATGTTAAGCTGGCATGAAGTCATTTGTTTTCCTATTTGGAGACCAAAGCAAACAATTACTAACAGAAGTACCTAAAAGTAATATTTTGTATCTTACTCTGTATTTACATTCATTTTTTCTACAATTCGCTTCAAAATATTTGCGTTGTTACCAGTTGGTTGCGATGTTTTATTTTACAGTTACACATCTGTAATTCTCAATATTACACAAGGTTGAATAATCTAGAATATGTGCCGCTAGAGGGAAACTAATCAGCTTTAACTGATGCTACTGAAGACTAACTTCTACTTATTGCAGTCAAACCTCGATATCTCTGGAAATATTAATACACAAAAGTTGGGCCACGCCTAGCCAATGATAGAACTCTCTTTTTAAAAAACACAACTCTCTGCGCAGGTACTAATGAATCCATAATCATCAAATAAATAACTTTCTAAGGGAATTCATAGATGTGTGCATTATATATACACGACAAAATTAATAACTTGATTACAATTACACACATCGTAAATATTCTCTACTATAGAGACAAGAATAATTATAACACTATATATAGCTGAAGCATACAAAACTATATATATATATATCCACTCTAGCTAAATTTCTCTTTTTTGGTTTGTAATGGTTCCATGTTCTTGGTTCTTTCGGTTTGATATTAAGATGTTTTAGCATTTATTAGTCTTCTTTTTAATTTATTTACTGCCACACACACACACACACACACACACATACATATATATATATATATATATATATATATATATATATCATAAAAATCCACATTTTAGGAGGTTTAGTTACAGCCACTATTTACTGGTTGGAGTTAACGAGTTTGAAACTTCTCTACTATAGTCAACCTTCATGTAGAGAACAATCTCAAAATGTTTACATATTCATAATGTAGAAACTTTGTAAGTGATATAACAGCACACATACCGCTTTCGTCACTTAAGCATAGATCAAAATTATGGGATCGATCACCAATATTCTCCCTAAGACAACACTTCTTACACAAAATGAAATTGTTAAGTGTAATTAATATAGTCAATGAATTTTCCCACACACACATACATTACATAATATTTTAATATGAAAGAATGGCTTTTTCAAAATGTCCTTCTAACAATAGAACTCCTTCTAATGTGAAACTCCCAACTTTACAGAGATCAATTAATCGAGGTTTGACTAACTGAACTATTTTCTATCTAACTTTTTTTCTTCATGAAAACCAGTAAAGAATATGTTACCTTCCAAGTTGCCGCATTTCTTCGGAAGTAACAAAATGTATTCTGGAACCAGTTGTATATTTCATTTAAAGTTAGCTGCCTTTCTGGAGATTCAATAATGGCCTGAAGTGAAAAACGAATGAACATGTAAAATGCTGATAATATTAAGGCATAATAAAATGAACACAAATTAAATAATGAAGCTTTACATTTTTTCCGATTGATCGATTATCAACTCCCCTCAATGGTAAATGATAATTTCGAATTAGGATATCACAACAAAGTGTATCAGTGACCTTTCTAAATATAAAATAAACATTCCTCTTAGCGGTTCGAGTCGCATGAGATTCTTTAACAGATAATTTTCTTATTATCAAAATCCCTTTCAGGATTAAATAATATCAAAAAAGAAGGAGCAATTAGTGTTGATTGCTCCTAAGGAGCAATCAATACTGAAGTTATAAGTTAACGGGGCAATTAATGGCTAGAAAATATATCTAATATTATTTCACAATTATCTTATTTTCTAATCGAATGTTTTATGATATTCGTACGATATGTAGTTTTGAAAAAAGAGAGATATTTCTAATTATGATTATTTTTTATAATTAAAGCAGATATAATTTGTTAGTTTAATAGAAGACTAGTTCAAACAAATCATCATAAGTTAGCAAGTAGGTAAAAATATGAAAAATTTATAAATTCATAATTTTTTTCTTTTTTAAAAAGCTTTACTTTTAAAAAAAAGCAACGTTCAAAAGCATACTGAAGTGAATGTAAGCACTAGAAATAATGACGCACAGTTGCTTTAATAGTTGTTTCTTTAAATTAAATTACATTTAAATTATACAGGGTTATTCTTAAATCTCTCAAAGGTTTCGGAGTGTTGTAGTAAAAAAAAATCATGGCAAATACAGCAAAAAAGAGCATACGAAAGAATACAGAAAAAATTCAAATTATGCTTACATATTTTACAGGTGTTCTTTTAGTGAACCCTTGGTCAAACGGCATACATAAATGCGATAATCTAGTTCCTGACCCACTCTACTCAAAACGGTGCTATCCGCGTTATTGGCAGCTCGTGTTATCCTTCCTTGTTATCCGTGTTATCCGAAAACTTGGTCTTTTGCATAAAACCCGAGTTTCCGTACTCCTTTTGCCACGTGACTTAGCAGAACTGCATGAAAGGATAGCACACTCTGTCAATAAATAACGTTGATAGTACCATGTTGACTAGAGTGAGGCAGGAACTGGACCATCACATTGACATCTGCCATAGATTCCCAAACTTTGTTGTCTCATTGACCCCTTGCCAAGTTTTTCGCTTTGGGGTAGACCCCTGTTTACCTAATATTGAATTTTTGCAAATTTACCAACTTAAATGTCTTTTTGACAGCTGGTATAGAGCTACTTACATTATACGATTTAAATTTCTAACTGAAGTGAAGTACAGAGTATAAAACTTAAGAAAAACATGTTAATTAAAATAAATTGAATTAATACATAAAACACAATTGAGCAACAAATAAATATTTTTAATGGGAGGAATAAATCTGGTGCTTCAATAACAATTTTTCAACATTTGAAATCAATCTTGTCAGGTTTAACTCTAGATCTCCTCGGCTAGTAGTGCCCAGCCCTTATTTCTCCCCTTTCTTTTTTGTTTTGGAGGTTGGTAACCACGCTGAAACTCCTTTTCACTAGGAAAAGTAATTAAAAGTATTCTCACGGTATTCGATAATGCGTGATAAATAACAGGTATGTCTTTTTAAAACCGAAATTGCTGACATGGTTCTTGCTTTAATAAAATTTATGCTGTCACCTTGTAACTGCAAAGAAACACTTCATTAAAATTAGTAAATAAATCTATTAAATAGATATGAAATCTGGTTTCCCCTTAATTAAATTTTCTTTTAAAATTAAAATCATGATTTGGTTTAATGAGAGCCACTATCATAGACCCCCATTTTTACGTCATGGACCCTCAAATTATTTTTTTTTTTCGCTGACATGCACCCCTTGCAGGTCATCATAGATCCCTGGAGGTTGATATAGACCACTTTTGGAATCACTGATGTATGACGTGTGACCAAGGGTTCCCACATAGAAAACCTGTAAAATATACATATAGAACTTGAATTTTTTCAATATTTTTTCATATGTTCTTTTTTTGCTGCATTCGTCTTAGTTTTTTTTTTACTAATATGCTTCGAAATCTTGGAGGGCATTATGAATAACCCAGTATTACCCCCTCTCCCGCTAAATAAGAAATCATTTTCGACCAATCGGAATTTTTGAAAAAAAAAGTTTCCCGATTTTCACTCACCTGCCTGATGAGTGAGGCATATGTAAATGGAGGACGGACATCAGCATTCTTGTAAAACTCCCGATTTCTTGTAATTTCTGTAATTAAAAAGACATTATTGCAAACACAACGTCACTCACTGATTTGATTGCCAAACATTGCCGCCAGGTGATCCTTACCTTCAGCTGAGAGGAAAGTACCTAAGTAAAGAATTAAGTATATAAAACTATTTATATCTACACCATAAATATGGTTAATTATGGTTAGTCAAAGTGCTACATGAAGAAAAATTTGTTAGTTGACGTAAGCTTAGTGCTAGATTAAAAAAAATAGTTCCCCATGATTTTTGATTACTCAAAAATATTGGAAAAATTGTTAAAAAATAATAGATATAATAACGCATTAATAACTATTTTACTTTTTAAAAAGTGAAAAAAGAGCTCTTTTTGATGTAAAATATCCTCCAAAAATATTTTTTGTGAGCGCAGAAAAATAAAAAATCTTGATTTTAAAAATTCCTGATTTTTAGAAAATTTCACTTCAAATATAATGATTGTATTCCCAGGAAGTTTACTGTGTATTATATATTTCTTTTCCTTTCAATTTTACATATACACATAGAAACAAAATACATAGGAACCAAACGAAACAAACGAAACACAAAAAAAGAGAGATTAAACATTAAAAAAAATATTACATAATTCTAAGGAAAATCTGCAAATTTTAACTCTATGAGATTTCTGTAAGTTAATTGTAGAATTTTTTAAATTGATTTGCTCAATTGTAGTGTAAATTTGTTAATTCCCCTTTTGTTTATTTCTTTAAAAATAACAGGAAAATCTCTTTGAAAAATTACGATTTGTCTGTAATGAAACCTCGTAGGAATTCTTTTCGAATTTTACTTTCATTCTTTTACTACACATAAATGTTTTTTTTTAACTTTTTTTAATCGAAAATTTTTTTTTACATATAAGCAGATTATACAAAATGTTATGCGATTACTAATACGTAATAAATAGTTTTATAGAATTTTTTCTTATTAATATTGTGAACTGTGTACTGTCTACAATACGCTTTCTTTTATTTAAGGCAATAAACGAAATCTGTTTAAAAAGAAATGAAACTAGTGCTTTCACATAGGAAAAAAAATTACTAAAAGTTATTTCGTTAACAATGTAATAAAATGTTAGAAACTAATTGTTCATTTAAGGTATCCGACTACGTTCGAAACCGTGGTTTTCAAAAGCGCATAAATGGGTAATTTTCCTGATATTTAGTGTTGTCACTCAGATTAGAATACATGCATAAAGTTGTTTTAAGGAAATTTTGACAAAAAAAAATTATTTAAATATAATATTTTGGCAAAAAATTAACTTAGAATAATCTTTTTTCCAAATGTTCTCCTTTTGTGAAAAATGGTTCTATTATAATAATATTTTGCCTGTATATAGCTCAGAAGAAAGGCTCAACTAGAATTTTTGAAAAATTCACATTACTTTCAGAATTACCACAAATTGAAATAACTATTGGCGTTTTTTTCTTAAAGTTGCTCCCCTTTGTTGTCGTAAAATATGAATAAATCCACTTCTAAGTTATATATTTCAAAAATTCTAGTTGAGCCTCTGTAGAGAGGTCTGAGCTATATACAGGTAAAATATTATTATAATAGAAGCATTTTTCACAAAAGGAGAACAGTTAGAAAAAAGATTATTCTAAATTAATTTTTTGCCAAAATATTGTATTTAAATAAATTTTTTTTTGTCAAAATGTCCTTAAAACAATTTTATGCATATATTCTAATCAAAGTGACACTAAATATCATGAAAATTATCCATTTATGCGCTTTTGAAAATCACGGTTCCGAACGTAGTCGGATACCTTAAAGAAACACTGAGCTATAATCTACATAACACTGATATAGGTAGCAAAAAAGCTTTGTTTGACTTAAAATTTTCATTCTATATCCTCATAAGGAAAATGTTGGACATTAATTTCCTCTTTTCTAAAAAAAATCTAACCATAATTATATTCAATTGCAGCAAATGTTGGCTTGTGTTTCAGAAATATAAAAATATGCATTTTGCTTCTCAGAATTCAAACTTACCTTCTGTTATATCTAAGTTAACTTTTTCTGCCGCCCTTCGTCGAACTGGAGCATCTGTATATCCATGAGAATCTGTAAAATACATTTTAATGTAAACACTTCTTTTTAGAACTTCAGATTTATTCTCTGTGTTAATTCTTTAATAGTCAGAAAGACCGAAAGCATATCGATTTTGTACTGATTTCTGACTGATAATGCGATATTTGTTTAAGTTACATTTTCCCACGTAAAGAAGATAATTTTTTATACAAGGTAACAAAATAAACACATCTATGATTAAATTATTTTTCTAAACAACAACAAAAAATTATGTGATGAAGGATTTGGAGGTCATTAAAAGATACATTTACTGTGTTTAAATGCACTGTGTTCCCTTTCCCCTTCCTTCTTTATTTTTATGGTTCATGTGTTTTTGCTTCTTTTCAGAACACACATTTTGTCAATGGCTGGATAAAATGAAGACAGTATGTTCTTTTAAAAAAAATGATAAATCGAAGGTTAATCAGATAGTGCGATGTTTGTTGAAATAAAGAGTGATTCTTATGTAAATATTAATTTTTATTATAACTATTTGTTTCAAAAAAAGATATACTAGATGCAATATTTAACATATTTCATATCTGCGCGTAGCATTTTAAGTTGTTTTGCCTTAAGGAAAAATTTAATTTCTTTTAATACTCACGATACCGACATCATTTCTAAAAACTTATTAGGGAATAGCTTAAAATGGCCAATCGACGTAATATATTCGAAATCAAGTTATATACCACAAATATGGAAAAAAAAATTCGAAGAAAAAGAACAAATTGAGCTTAATATTAGCAAAATGGTAGTATTGCCATCATTTAAAAGATAACATTGTATAAAGATAAATCATAATATTAATTTACATGGTAATAAAGAAAAAATATGTATATAGAATTGCTTTTATTTCATTTTTTAATGCATGTGCAATACTCTAAGATAATTCATATAATTTTATAAATAGCAGTTATAATAGCTTTCAATGAATAATTGTAACCACTGCAAAATATTTTTCTTGTACTTTAAAGATGACAGTGTAGGGTTTTCAAATACAAATGTATAACAGAATATTTTTTTCTATTTGAGTATTATTATTCAGAAACAAAAAGTTTACCATTTAGTTACTTCACACAGTATAACTGTACAATAATATAATAAATATTTATTAAAAAGCTATCTTTTCTTTCTTTTTTTGGAAAATAGATTTTTTCTTTTCTGTATTCGTTCTTATTGCTAAGTAAAGTACAATATATTTTAATTATTTGAAGATTTAAAAATGGGTAATATAGATATTTGTGTGATTTCAGAAAAAGGCATCACATCCTGTTAAGGTTTAGCAACGTAGAACATACCTTAATGAAAATGAATTTTTCATTTTTAGAATACTCCCCCCTCCTTTTTAAGGCTATTTCTACTCTAATATTTCTTCTAATGCCAATGTATTTTAAAACAACGAAAACTAAAACTAAAAAAAAAAATCAGTTTCGACAAGTAAAATAAAGAGAACGCAGTTAAAAATAAAAGACCGAAATCGAACAAAAAGATCGAGTTCAAATTATGTTTTTAAAAGAACATGTGATGTTCAATCTATTCGAACCTTAATAAAATCAACGTCGATTACGTTCAATAAGAATAAAGAATGCATTAAAGTTCATCATTCCGTTTATATGTTATTTTTCAATTCTTATAATGGGATACGGAACTTTATTTGGAGACGAGCTATATATAATTAGTGTACACTAAATATTACTTTCTACACTAACTAAAAAATATATGAAAGCGTTTTTAAGAAACACTAAAATAATACGAATATTTAATAATAATGACAATAAAATTTCTGGCAGAATGTTGAAAACAAAGATAAAATAAATAAGCTATTAATTATTTTTAATTAATGTTTATTACTGAATAAGTTTGCTAACACTCATAAATTAAAAATTCATCCAAAGTAATGATAAAATTAAGGAGTTCTGAACACACACACAGAGATGCACATCTATATAAACTTCATGTATTTAAATTCAATTTCAAAACAAAGCTTTCAAAGCAATTCATACAATTGTTTCAATAAAATGAGATAGATTAAAATCTGAATTAAAATTCAGTTGTTAATATGAGGGTTTCCAAAACGCAAATTTTTGACGTAACTTTTCGTAAATAGAAAAGAAAATAATAATAATAATTTTTAAACTTAGAATTAGTTAATATCTGCTACATCAGATGGCGCCACGAGACCTGTGCTGCTACCGCATCGATGCAGAATTGAAAGCAACCCAAAATGAAGTTTTCTCTCCCGTATCCTCTGAATAAAAATTGCTATATCTTTTATAAATATGTCTGATTTAGGCAATGATAGTAACATGTGCGTCGAGAAAGAAAAACATAAAAGAAATTCAATTCTAATTCCCACAAGAGTAGACGTCATTAAAGACATATTTTTTTTGTATCAATTTAAATGATTCAATGCAAAATGGCTTCTAATCTTTTTGTGCTTCTCACCACATTTTCATAAAAAAAAGAGTAACGAGTCCCTCAATTTTCATAACTAATTCCAAACACAATCTTCATATCATAATCTATCTGATGGAATACAAAACAATATATATTTTGTACAGTGGCGTATACAGGGGGGAGGTCCTGGGGGTCCGGACCCCCCCCCCCTCCAAAGCCCTTGATTTTTTTTCAGATTGATTATAATTCTAAGTATATAGTACGTAAAATTTAATTAATTACTTTTTATTAATGATTAATTTTATTATTTAATGCTAATTATTTATTCAAAAATTAGTTTTTACTGCGTTTTGTTCCCGAAAATTGACAAAATCAAAAGGAGCATGATACAAGAATGGTGAACTTTCAATCCCGGACACCCCCACCCTGAAAAATTCTTGTGTGCACTGATTTTGTACACCAAAATTATTTATCTGTTACAGTGTAATAATATTCTAATTTTATATATATATATATATATATATATATATATATATTTCATATAATATATATATATAATTTCATAAATCCTAAAAGTTTTCAAAAGTGCAAGGTAATATATGTTTAATGCAAGTAATAATTTTTTATTTAAGGTGATTGTGTTGAGCTTGTTTTTTATTACAAAGTTTCTCAAAATATATATATGCAGCACTGAAAATACAGAAAGTGAGACTAACAGTTTCTGCGATGGAAATTATAGATTAAAAAATTGTAGCATTTTATATTTTCAGGGGATAATTTTACCACATTTGAAAACAAAGAAATGAATTTAATGCAAATATTAGCCCTTACTTATCGAATTATTGATAAATCGTGGAAACGAGATGACATTATTAAACGCACAGGAACCAACTTAAGAAAGTCTTTTATCTTAGAATTCAATAACAATTGTAAAATGGATAACAATTTTTTGAAAACTGTTCATGGGTAGTTGCTAATTTATCAGGTTGACTTATCTCTATTTTATTTGCTAGGTTCATATAATATGAAAAAATAGTCTTCATACTATGCCTATATAAAATTAGTTAAAAAGGAAAAAATATTTCTTAATATTTGAAACAATCTTTCGAGTTTCAACTATCCATTTTCATTTGGAAGCAGATGAAGTTTTGATGATACTAGGCCTAGCAATTAATGAGAATTCTGTTATTGAGAACGAAAGGATATTTTTCTTAAAAGACAAACGTCATTTTTATCATATGATACTTCGTTATGCTTCGAAGACGCATACTTCGAGTGTTCTTAATTCAATTTAAATAAAAAGGAATTCTCCTTCTCTCATCATCAAACAAAATCGTTTTATTTAAATAAACAATAAAATGAGTAAATTTTTTTTCTTTTTCAAACAAATGTTTTCTTTAATCACTATAAACAGTTGTTCTCTACTTTTTTTAAAAAATTCATAATATTCATTCCCATGATATCCAAAGTGATCAAATACCCATGAAATTAATACTAAATACTCATCAACATTATTTTATTACAAGACTGCCATTTCACACTTGTTTTGTGAAAATGCATATTCTGTTAAACATAATCTTATGTTATACACGTTACTCAAAATAAATTTAACATTCTTATATATAGGCCTCAAAAATTCAACAAAAACCATTGCTTGCATCAAATTTCAAATGATTTATATTCGGCAAATTATTATTATTATTCTTGTACATATGTGTGTGTCCAATCCAATATATGCAACAGTGAAAATATCTCCTTCTGGAAAGAATTTTATTGCGCTCAATCAGCTCAGTATGTGAAAGGGGAAAGTCAAATGTTTTGGTCATTTGCATAATAAGAAGCATGAAAATTACCGAGATTGTCCAAGTTTCTTAGTAACTTGTTTACAAAAAGGAAATAACTCACACACATATATAAAAATATAGAAATAGTAGTATACCAGACTGTTACAAAGGACTGCTGATATACGAGCACGACATTTAGTTTTATCTAGATCATTTCACTGGTCTGTGATGAACATGTGCTCTATCTTAAATAGTGAGCCAATGGATCCTATTCTTTGGGAAAGGTTTTAGCCATAAATTCTTTTACATTTATTCTTCATTCCACTAACTTTCGGACACAAGTACACTTAAATAAAGTCTGTTCTATTTTGTAAGATATATACTTCTAACTTTAATTAAATAAATGGAACACATTCCGATTAGCTGTAAAGAAAAAAAGCATTTGCTAAAAATATTTTTAATTCCCCTCTGAAAAAAATACTATTCTATTAATTAAAAATAAGCACCATTATCCTTTATGTACTCTCTGCACCTTCAAATAACTGTCACACTGTGAACACTGTCATGAATTTCTTTTGTCGTTGGTGTTGGGAGATACAGGTGCACTTTCATAATCTTTAAGCACAAATTCTTGCAGATGTGTGACAAGGTATGACAAAAATTGGGGTACTTTGGTTACATGTAGCTCTTCTTTAGTTTCATGGTAAACATACATTACTATGTGTTACTTTTTTACTATGCTCGTTCAGTTGTATTGTTGAAAAGAGCAATTTGATCTCAAACCCATTTAAAGACAGGGTATTGTAATTTTTAATTACAACGAAGTTAATTTCTGAATAGTTTTAACAAGCCAATTTGATACCATCCTTCATTAATTTTTTTGGTTTTAAAACAATTTCAAAATTAAAATAATCAAGAAATATAATTAAAATGGTCTTTTGATAAATCACTCTAAACAGTCTAAATTTATTGGGTTATCGTTTATTTTTTTTTATGAAATAAATTAATTTAAGACCACTTGCTAAACTATTAACATTTTAAATAATTAATCATTTATTAATTATTCAATGCAATCTTTCTGTGTTAATATTTATTTATGAGAATACTCTTTAGGATAAGACACGAAACAAATAAAAAAATAGGAACCTCTTAAATAATGAAAATTTGGAATAAGTGAATGTGGTTAAAACAAAACTCAAATCCCACGCCATCAAATCAAAATAATCGTTATCTATTTTTTAAATTTTATTTTGCGTATTTGAATTAGTGTAAAAATAAATTAGGCGCATATATTTTAGATAAATTCTATAAGTTTTGTAACTTTAAAATAAGCCACTAATATTTTTAAGTCCTTCTCATAGGTCATAGAATACGACGTAATAAGAATAAGTAAATCGTAATAAGTATTTTTGCATTCTAAAAGTTAAGTGAGTATACCTCTGATGATTATAACGAATGACATTTTTTCATGATACAGATGATCCTAAGGGTATATTTACAGAAGCGCACACCTTAATGCCGCATAATACATCACCCTCCCCCCATTTAGATATATCTCTCTTTTCTATTTCAATTCCTACTATTAGTTCACACTCTCCCTATATATATCTTGTTCAAAATTTTCAATCGTTAATAAAATAATTTTATTCATCCACTCAAGTTCAAATACATTTTTTTAAAAACTTGTAGTGGATGACACTTGATGTTAATACAGTTTTTTTTCAAATATTAATTCATTCATTATAATTAATAAATGGATAAATAGTAACAAACACAAATAATAGTCCAATACCCTATACAAAAAGGAAAATCACTTGTTATGTACATGTAGCGCAATGGACAGCGCGTTGGACTTCTAATCTAAAGGTCGTGGGTTCGAATCCCACCTGGAGTGGCCTAAGTTCTGAGAATAAGTTTTCTTTTTACTATACTATTTTATTGGAATAATTAAATTTAAGTAATGAATAAATAGCATAACAAAAAAAATAATAATCCAACACCATATACAGAAAGAAAAATGGAAAATCACCTTCTATTTTGCCACTTAATATTGTGATTCCGTCATATGTGGATACAAATTTATATTAATTGTAATTATTTAGTAAAAAGTAATTAAAATAAAAATTTTCTTTGTTTTGACTAAAGTAGGAATTGACTTAAAAAGTTTTTTTTATATTATTTAAATTAATGTTACATCAGTTAATTGGAAACTAATTTCTCAATTCTGACACAAATGGCGAGGAAGACATCTGATTTGGTATGTTAATCATCTAGCTTTCCCATTTCCACTGAAAACTGTAGAAAGGCAATACAAAAGTCCACTACCATAGCAAATCTAGAGCAAGATTATTGATTTATTGTGACTATTTTCATACGCACATATAACTAAGAATAACCATTTAAATCAACTCACCAGACATCGGATGAGGATATCCCTTGTCACTGAGCCTTCGGCGCATGGGACCTGCAGAAGAAGGTTGGAGTAATGGCTGGCTGAGAGGAGGAAGTAGTCTTGATGGAATGTTTAGTAGCGATGGAGATATACTGGGCATCGATAATGGCAATTGATTACACGGTGGAAGAAGGTTTAATGGTGGGGATGGATGCAATGCCTTGGATGAAGGAAATTTGCAATTGTTGTTGTTTTTGTTACTTGTATTACCCTAAAATTTAAAAAAAAAAGCAGAGTAGCTAGTAAATGCTCGACAAAACATTAAAAAAAAACAGAAGGCCTACAATCTAAAGACACATTTATCATTACAAATATTGTCATTATGCACTGCTATTAGAATCACAATTTTTTATTATTCATTAGTATATAAGTATAGACCAGTGATTCCCAAAGTGGTCTATATAGACCCCCAGGGGTCTATGATCATCTTCAAGGGGTCCACGCCGGCGAAAAAATAATTTGGGGGTCCATGTAAATGGGGGTCTATAACAGTGACCCTCATTAAACCAAATGAAGATTTTAATTTTTTAAAAGAAAATTTAGTCAAGTGGAAACTAGATATTATCTATTTAATAGATTTACTTATTAATTTTAATGAGGTTAATTAGATGTTACAAGGCAACAACATATATTTTATTAAAACCAGGACCATGTCAGCAATTTTGGCTTTAAAAAGACATACCTATTATTTATCACGAATTATGGAACATAGTGAGAAAATTTTTAATCACTTTTCCTATTGAGAAGCAGTTTCAATGTGGTTGCTAAACACCACAACAAAAAAGAAAGGGGGAAATAAGGGCTGGACACTAGTAACCGAGGAGTTTAAGGGTCAAACCTGACAAGATTGCCCTTAAGTTATTTTATGTATTAATTAAATTTTAATTTAACTAACATGTTTTTTTAAGGTTTGAACACTTTACTCCACTACAGTTTCAAATTTAAATCGCTTTGTGTAAGTAGCTCTATACCAGCTGTCAAAAAGACATTCAAGTTGGTAAATTCGAAAAAATTCAATGTTAAGTAAGCTGGGGGTCTACTCCAAACTGAAAAACATGGAAAGTGGTCTATGAGACAAAAAGGTTTGGGAACCTCTGGTATAGACTTTCAAAAGTGAGTAGGAAATACCCCTATTTTCCTGTCTTCTGTCAGGTTTTTTTTTTTTTTTTGATTTTTCTGTATTACATTTGTTTTTTAATACTTTATATTCCCATCATTATTTTTGTTGAATTTATTTATAATTTTTCATTAATTTCTATTCCATTAATATGATAATATACAAAAAAATGTCAGTGTTTTTTGCATTAATTTAAGTATTTATAAGTTTTTATATAATTTAACATTCCATTAATTTAATTATAGATAATTTTTTTCAGTATTACACTTTTTATATACTTCTAAGAAAGTAGATTATTGTCTTATACTGTAGGATTATGGAATTTTATACTTTCAGGAGTTAAGTTTTGCTTAAACATACTTTTTAAACTGAGTTTTCTCTTTTTATTTAAGCCTAGTAATACAATCAAACAAAAAGGAACAGATGATGCCTTGAAACCACGTAATCTTAGTCCTAAGTCTAAGAGTTCGCTATAGGATTGCTGAAGCTATCATACTTCGACCTGTGATGTATATAAATATAGATTTAACTTTTTGAACTTTATTTAACTTTGGTTGTTTGTAACCAGAAGTACTGGACAAAGTTCAATCAAATGTTATGTACAAATACATAGGTTGATATACTAACAAAAAACAAACAACAAATATGCCACATACACATGTACGACTCATAGGCAAAGGAAAGTCTAACATATAGATTACGATGATAAATAAATAAGAGAGAAATGGAACAAAAAAGTAGGTAAATAGAGAATGAGATACTCTTTTACAGCAATTTTATTTTCACAAAGTGAATTCGTGCTAGAAATGAGACAGTTTTCGAGTCACTATGGCAGTAAATCTCTACAGCAACCCTGTTTTTAGGTTTTATATGGTTCTGGTAAGGAAAAGAGAAATTTCAATTGCTCTTAAAGCAATTATGATCTCCATAGGTTTAACTTACTAACCAAATTAACTATAAAGACAGCTTCCAGAGCTAAAATGAATCTAACTTGACGAAACCCTTCTGCTGACCACTGGTACGTAGCTAAGAGTCCTAGCCTATCTCTACAGAGATTCTTCAGACGGCCTTGGCGCGCTTTAGAAGCGATCACCTACGTGGTATGAACTTTGTGCAGGGGGTAAAGTTTTCTTTATCTGTCCCTGCTCTCTCCCTGCTTCTCTTGTTTATCTTTTGGATTGCTGGGGAATTTCCCTGGGACAGTTGTTAAGAGATCAAGACCTGGTTTGTGACATTCTTATGTGGAAAGGTTAAATGGACATGGTGTAGGCTTTCCTGCTCTAAGGGAATTTGAAACAACTCTATAAAATTAACAATGAAATCAAGGCAAACTGTATTTTTGAAAAGGAAAACATAACATTCCAAGGTTTCATCCTTATATCTTACAGTAGTTACCAAACCTCTGTCAAACAGATGGAAGTCAATGGGCCCTTCAAAAACATGATACCTACTCAAACAATCTAATCTCCGCTGCCATATTTGTCTCTTTTTCATATATTGCAGTGGATTCCTGGTTCTCTTCAGATGAAAGTTCGTCGTGAATCGAGATCGGAGTTAAGCTGAATTTGTATTCATCGGTGAATTAAAGATAGTTCTCCCACCGATCCCTACTCCAGTGCTGATGCTGTCTGTCCCATGTTAAACGAGCACAGAAGTAAGCGAGATGTAAACAGCAAGTCTTCTTGCAAGCAGACCTCTCTCAAGTATATTTCTGACACCAGTGTTTTCTTTAAAATTTCTGATGGGGTTGCGTGGATTGGTATTTTACCATTGCAGACCTAGTATATTCTCCGGGAGCTGGTATCTTTTTTTAGTGCAGCACCATTTAGGTGGTGTACCAATCGCCTCAAGTAATTTTGACAACAGTATACAAGGGATAATCCACGTTAAGGTATCCGACTACGTTTGGAACCGTGATTTAAAAAAAGCGCATAAATGGATAATTTTCATGATTTTTAGTGTCACTCAGATTAGAATACATGCATAAAATTGTTTTAAGGAAATTTGGACAAAAAAAAATTTATTTAAATACAATATTTTGGCAAAAAAATTAACTTAGAATAATCTTTTTTTCCAAATGTTCTCCTTTTGTGAAAAATGGTTCTATTATAATAATATTTTGGCTGTATATAGCTCAGACCTCTCTACATAGGTTCAACTAGAATTTTTGAAAAATTCACATTATTTTCAGAGTTACCACTAATTGAAATAATTATTCGAGTTTTTTTCTTAAAATTGCTCCCCTCTGTTGTCCTAAAATATGAATAAACTCACTTCTAAGTTACATATTTCAAAAATTCTTATTGAGCCTCTGAACAGAAGTCTGAGCTATATACAGGCAAAATATTATTCTAATAGAACCATTTTTCACAAAAGGAGAACTTTTGGAAAAAAGATTATTCTAAGTTAATTTTTTGCCAAAATATTGTATTTAAATAATTTTTTTTTTGTCAAAATGTCCTTAAAACAGTTTTATGCATATATTCTAATCTGAGTGACACTAAATAGCATGAAAATTATCCATTTATGCGCTTTTGAAATTCACGGTTCCGAACGTAGTCGGATACCTTAAATATATCGAGGTTGAAGAGCTTCACGTTGGCGCTGTGGGGTAGTTTGGGGAGAAGGGTGCTAGTTTATAAGCGCCATTCTAGTTACTACATCATGGCTGAGAATTAGCGAGCTCCATCTTTAATAACTCTTAAGTAGCTTAAGAAAGCGAAATTAACAGATAATTATTTTTTAGAAAATGTATCCCTTGAAACCCAAGTTCCTGCAGCTGTATAAGAGACCTGGAAATAGTCATGTTTGTGTACCATTAACCTCATTTTATTAAAATCTGTTCCACACTTCTGGAGTTAATCAACAAAAAGTGAATATTTTGAGCAAAAGTGTAGAAACTGATTTAATTGTGGTGAAGATTTTGTTAGTTTCAATGAAGTAATTTGGGATTGAGTGAAAATATGAAATTGCGATAATAATCATTAGAAGAAATTTATTTTGTTAGCTCATAAAATGAAATATAAAATTAATTTTTACACAATTTTAAATCTAAGCTCATTCACTCCCGTTACCTAGCAGCTGTTAAATCTCAAATATTTGAGCAAGACATTTTTTAGTGGTAATTTTTATTTTTATTACTGGAATGAATAAAATAAAATTACCGAGAAAGTGCTTACAAGTTCCAAATTTCCAGACCCCGATGTTTTCATATGCAAATGTTCCATCATTGCTTGAAGTCTGTTTTTTTCTTTATCCAGTTGAATTTCCAGCTGAGAAACGACCTGCATTTGAACACGAGCTTGAGCTGTGCTTCTGTCATCTAACTGGTGTTCCACATTCAAATGTCTATAAGAAAAGAAAAAAAACGAAACCTCTTATGCATTATTATTAATTTTTATTATTTTGCAAGAGAGTAAAATAGCCATTTTACTACCGTAAAGTAAATGATCGTAGTAAAATGGCTTACTACCGTTAAGCCATTTTACTACGATAAATCAAGCAACATACAGAAAGAAAACTAATAAGGGTAGGGGTAGTCAGCTAATTAACGAAAAATTTAAAATGATATTATGTAGAGTAGAAGTGACAAACACGCGGCTCGCAACGCACATTTTTGCGACCCTGCCAATATATCGGCATACAATAACATATAATAAAATAACTAACTAACGCAGAATAAAAATAAGATACGAAGAATCCAATAGATTTTTTTTAAAAAAATTATACTCTCTTTTTACACAAGCTTTTATTTAACTTGCAATGTAATTTGTTCGGGTGGAGTCTTGCAACTCAATTTTGAAGATTATGTCTTCAACCGATTGAGCTGAAATTTTGTATACACGTTTAGTTTGGATGTTAATGCATGTTTTGACCATTTATATTCCGATTTCGCAATTAGTTAAAAAGATATTAATTAAAAACGTTTTAGCCCTGTTAGCTTTTTATTCTGCCAAGCAGCTTATCGGGTTGAGTTAAAGAAGTTCCGATTATTCGACCTTTTTTTAAAAAAAAACTATCTTATTCTTTCTATCAAACTGAGACAAAAAATAATTACATAATCGGATAGATCATTTATTTCGCCACGATATGGTATAATTCTTTTAAAAAATAACGATGTTTTCTATTTTTTACGATTTTTCTAAAATAAGTCAAAATTGATGCGTTTTCATGAAAATGATTTCTAAATCATTCCGTATGAATTTTTTTTCGTGTTAATGAATCAATATTCTGGACTAAGAAAGTTCAGGCTTTTCTCTTTTAGAATCAGTCATTTAAAAAATAAAATGTCGAAAACTTTTTTTTTTACGATTTTCCAAAAAATGCTCAAATTATTAATAAAACATTTAAAAACGTCTTCATTTTTAAAGATAATCGCATGAAACTTTTTTTTCGTATGTAGAATAGTATTATCCAAATTCTGCACAAAGATTGAAAAAAATTGGTTTGAAATTATGGATTTAAAAAAAATTGTTTTTCGTTTTTAATTAATATTATAGTAAAAGCAAATAAATAAATAAATAAATAAAATAAAATAAAAAGAGTTTGAATATACTTTGATTAATTTTGCTTTGTCCAATGTTGTTGTTCTGGTCTTACATTTTTTCCTCCCCCTTATTCTCTTCTTGAGGCCCGAGTGAAATATCTATCATATGTACGTGGCCTGGCGGGAAAAAAGATTGAACACCCCTGAGCTAGCCTGTTCAAAATTAACCGGCAAACGTCTTTTCAACAATGATGCGTTGAATGAGATGAAGAGACTGATAAACCTGTCCAGCGATATTTAAAAAGTAAAAAAAAAAAAAATAAAATATTTTAAAACAAGCTTTTTTATTTAAATGCTCTAAAAAGAACAAAATAAACTTTTCTTTTAAAACTTTTTTTGCTATCAACTTATAACGTCATTACACATTTTATAATAAAAAGCTTGTCGTAAGATTTACCTGTGTAAATAAACAAGCAAATTAAATAACTTGATCTGATTGATTTCAATTTTTAAAATTTTCAAACTAAGTAAATACGAGTACTTAAATCTCGCGACAAGCTTTTATATCATAAATTGTGTAATGACTTTATAGTTGATAGCAAAAAAAAGTTTTAAAAGAAAAGTTTATTTTATTCTTAGAGCATTTAAATAAAAGCTTGTTTTTAAAAAAGTTTTTTTACTTTTAATTTATTTAGCTATTATTAAACAAAAAACGCATATTTATTTCGAATATATTTATTAATTTTTTTTAACAGTAAGAAAATACTGCCCTCAACTTAATATAAAATAGGTTTTGCGGCCCGTAATATCATATGAGTTTGTCATGCCTGATATAGAAGGTCTTTTTTTTGTAATTTTTTTAAATCACCTGAAAATGCATTACCGTTAAAATTAGTTCTGCTGTAATGAAATTTATTTTTTTGAAAGATAACGTTTGATATATAGAATGGAGGAATGCAAATGTGTAACACAAAACGACCATGCCAAAGTAAATGTGTTTGCGCATCTATTGATAAAAAATTTGAAAGGTCCCACAGGCACGCGCGAAATTTGTTGAGGTATAAATATTACATTAGAAGGAGTAACAACTGTTTGTGTTGTTTTGAGTATTATACGCATACTCAACACACTTCTATATTTTTTCACATTTTCAAATTGAGCGCTCAAAATAATTTAAAAGTGAGCATATTCCACACGTCAATGTTGAAGGATAAATCAGAATTGGTCCAAAAATGATATTTGTTGGATTACAGTAGTCGACTCCGTGGCTTAGAGGCAGCATGTCTGCTTCGTAAGCCTAAGGTTGCGGGTTTGACCCCGGCTGAAGTTGATAGATTTTCTGGACGCGAAAATAATGATAGGCATGCATGCCATATGATTATGTAGCATGTAAAAGATTCTTTGAGTATCAGTTTAGGTCTGGAACTTTCGACTATATTTAGCATCCGACGAGAACTTGAAATAAAAATTAATTAAAGTGTCCAAATTTGGTAGTGATGGTGCACACATGAAATGGCTCTCACGTTTGGGAAATTGCCGTGTCTGCAAAGTGTGAGTTTTTAAAACGCAGCCCATTAGAAAAAAAAAACAGTAGCAACATTGGGAACTTTGAATGACATTTGATTAAACATTGTCCATCAGAAAGATGTTACTGGGAAGGAGCTAAGTATTATGATATTGTACACAAGTATATAAAATTTAAGGAACTATTCTGATTTTGCTAATTTTACAAAAGATCAACTAGGAGACATGGAATTCATTCTTACTACAGAAGCATAATGCAATACTATAAGGATGAAGAAAGCATAGTAAGAAAAAAAATGAATAGGACTTATACAGTGTACGGAACGAAGTAGCAAAAACTTTTTTTGACATAATCGCATTGGTGGAAAACACTGTTTAGCCATGTGGGAAAAACAAGAAACCAAACTTATGACCAGATTATATAACAGTTTCTGGAAGTTAAAGTCCCTATTCCTTAATGAGCATCTGTGATCAGGATTCTCCTAAAAGACACATGTTCAAAGAAATTCAAATTAAGGAGCACACTGGCCAATCTATTCTGTTAATATATTCATTTTCTAGAAGTTTCTTAACAGCATGAGACCTGTGTGGCTATACGTAATCGTCCATAAAAACGAAGTCTGGAGCAATGGAACCTCGGAACAAAAGCATATAAGAGGCAACTTCCTCACAGTAACGACCTCTGGCAAGTAAACATATGCCGAAAATTTAGATCTCCGACTGCCCATTCATCACTATTCCTCCCCACTCAAAAACGCCAAGACCAACCCAATGATAACTTTTCTTGGTATTAGTTAAATGAAAACCTATCTTCATATCAAATGGAGCTGAGAATCGTTTCTCAGACTGAAACGAATCCCATTGGCAAAAAGGACGTGACTCCATTGGTGAGATTTATAGTCTTTGTGCTCATTACATCTCCATAAACGGTGCCCCAGGTGGGCTACTATGAATGATATGCTGCATTTAGGATGTTGGACAAATAGACCACTTTTATGTAGGCGTTTTGTTCCAGTAAATCGGGACTTCTGTTGTCCAGTTGTGCGCTGCTGCTGAGTAACGTTTGCTTACAGTCTCGCTTAGATCTCTTTTCACCTGCACACAACAATATATCAGTCGTCACTTATCGTTGTTTTCTTTGGCCAACCACAACCAACGTTTCACACAGCTGTACCTGTTTGGAAAGTTTTCCAAGGTCGTGATACAATTCTTTTACCATTTCCAAAGTCTTGGACAAAAAAACGTCAAATTACACCCCCTCAATCTCTTGCGGATATTTCTACCACGTGTAAATGCGTCCTGATGTGGTTTCTTTTCCTCTTATGAATAATATTCTCTAGATTATACGTAAGATCTCTCTTTCACTTGTCAAGAATTCCTGGAAATATGGAAATGTGTCTTTCTTTTTAGGTTGACTTCTCGCATTTTTTGCTCCCTCATATCAACCCTAACATCATTCTTCTGATATTTGAAAAGACATAATTTTTGTGTTGATTTGGGCTTTCACTGCACTGATCGTAAAATGCCCTTCTCTATAATTTTACGGTTCTATGGTGAAAAATTACTTTGCGTAAGCTTTAAAGACTAAAGTATATGATTATAGTGAAACATTTATAACTTTTCAGACTAGCTAATCACCAGCTGTATCGCATATTTTAGAACAGGTGATGCAAAGCTAGATGTTTGATCCGCTTAAAAATACCATTAAAAGGAATAATACATTAAATTGGATTACTTTATCTATACATATAATAGTTAAGACTAAGAGTTTGATATTATACTACAGTGGATATCTTTTTTTTTTGGTTTATACTGTCTTGTTAAAATAAATATATATATATATATATATATATATATATATATATGCTTCTATTTTTGTTATATTGAATTTATAACACTTTAGTACATGATTTTATATATATACGTATACCGTATACACACACATATATATATATATATATATATATATATATATATATATATATATATATATATATATATATATATATATGTATATATATATATTAGTAGTCTGAAAAGCCCTCTTCTAGATAATGTGATCTAAAAACAAGAATCAGGGACATTCTGAATCCAAAACCCACATTAGAAAACACGATGCACACCAGTTCCTGTAACATTAATTAAGGTATCCGAATACGTTCGGAACCGTGATTCTAAAAATGCGCCTAAATGGTTAATTTTCATGATATTTAGTGTCACTCAGATTAGAATACATACATAAAATTGTTTTAAGGACATTTTGACAAAAAAAAATTATTTAAATAAAATATTTTGGCAAAAAATAACTTAGAATAATCTTTTTCAAAATGTTCTCCTTCTTGTGAAAAATGCTTCTATTATAATTATATTTTGCCTGTATATAGCTCAGACCTCTGCACAGAGGCTCAATTAGAAATTTTGGAAAATTCACATTTTTTTCAGAGTTACCACCAATTGAAATAATTATTCGAGTTTTTTTCTTAAAATTGACCCCCTCAAAAATTCTAGTTGAGCCTCTGTAGAGAGGTCTGAGCTATATACAGGCAAAATATTATTATAATAGAAGCATTTTTCACAAAAGGAGAACATTTTGAAGAGAGATTATTCTAAGTTATTTTTTTGCCAAAATATTATATTTAAATAATTGTTTTTGTCAAAATGTCCTTAAAACAATTTTATACATGTATTCTAATCAAAGTGACACTAAATATCATGAAATTGTTCCATTTATGCGCATTTGCAATATCACGGTTCCGAACGTAGTCGGATACCTGAAAAAGAAATCTTAATGATAATTCTTAGTTAAGACGCGATGTGAGAAATAAAAGTCAGTAAAATAATTGTGTGATGCACTTACAATTTTCAATTGTAATGTTAACGATGTTGTCACTTTATTGTTTGTCACCGTTTTGAATAGACAATTCTGGATTTCTTTTTGGAACAAAAGGCAATACCTAGCATCTTAATAACGATTTGTAGAGAGCGGTGTCTGATCAATAACAACATTAATGATGTAAGACATAACTTATTATAACACTGTAATTTTTCCGTTCTCGGATTTTATAAATTGTTTAAGATACTGCTTCGTTGCCAAATGAGACAATATAATGAACTTTCTCTAATGACTATTAAATATTTTACAAGCGAAAACAGTTATCATACTTCTTAAATGCATTATGCTTGAGAAAAACAATAAAATATTTTATATAAATTCTAGAATGCTCTCCCTTCTTTCAATTGCTATTGTAGGAAGGGAGTTGTACGGTGTAATATCCTTCTTACATACCCCGTTGACGTAATTCCAATAGAGGGCGACCTAGTTGACAAGGTAACTCGAGGATAGAGTGGAAAATTACTGGAAATGAGACGAGAGAGCACGGGAAGAGAGACAGAAGACGAAGAAACTACGTGACGAAGTGGACGAGAGAGACGCCTCGTGGAATCCAGCGAATTATTTTTGACGATGTTTTAATTACTTTTTATTAACTTTTAGTCTTCCCTTGTAATTAATTTCTCTTAATGAATATATATGTAACTTAATTCGGCTGTTGTCACTCTCTACAATATCATAAGTATGTATGTATAGAATTAGAATAGCAATCGCATCCTTTCATGTAACGTTTTTACGAAGATACCTAATCAAATTATATTAGTACTGCGTTTTCTATGAGAGACATCTATATGTTATTTAAAAAATGTACAAGTAAAATTACTTAAGGTATCCGACTACTTGCGACAACTTTTTTTTTAAAAAAATGAAGATATGGGGAGTTTCTGGATTTGCTTAGTTCATTTTAAGAAAAATATGCTAAAATTAAAAAAAGAAAAAGTAATTATTATAACTAAAACGAGTAAAAATGTGTGTGTGGGTAAAAATTTACAAAAAATAACATAAACGGGGTCCATGCTGTACCAAAAGTTCAATTTTTCAATTCTTATGTGTTGCTATTTTATTCATTTTTAAAATGACCTACAGGATAAGAGATATTTTAATTTTTACAAAAACTAGAGCACTTTATCTTAGATATTACATGAAATTGCTTAAAAAAACAGTGATTATACTAACATAAAGGACTGTAAATTTTGTAATAAAACAGTGATTGATAAATCTGAAGGTTAAAACACTTCTACTATTATACAGAACATACACAAAGCATTTCAGCAAATTATTTTCAAAACTTTTTGAGCAACTGCTGTCTCCGTTTGAGCAATTTAAAAAAAAACACATTTCGAGTAAAACGCGTTTTAAAGTATGACATCTTGCTTAAAGGAATGTTATCAGCTTTAACTAAAACACTTGTAGTTTTTGTTCTAGGGGACAGACAATAATAAACTTGATATTTTTATAAAGCTAATAAGATGGCCTATAAAATAAAATTATAAAAAAATTGTCAACTTTTGTCAAAATTCACAATTTTAGGGTAGTTGGATACCTTAATGAAACAGACATCATTTTTGTGAAAAATATTTTACTTACAAATGTTAACAAGATTAATCAACGATTGACATTTTTATAAATTAAACGTTTGTATGGGAATGAGTATCACTTACGTTAAAATAAAGTCATTTTACGGTAGTCTGTCTCAATTGTATAAATAGAATTTTACGCATTTAAATGTAAAAACAAACCTTGTTTATTCGAAAGTTATTGCAAAAATTAAAGATCTCTAAATAGAACTTAATTACCTGTTACTAACCTGTTATTTATTAGCTATTGTGTACCATCTCAGATAAAAGGCCCAACAAATAAAATATTTTAAAAATGCCTTATACAAATAATACAACGCTTTCCAACGTGTAATTAATCAATTTTCGAAATTGTTTATTTTAAAATCGTTTATTTATTTACTTTGAGGAAGAAATGGTACAGCCGGACTATTAATAAAATAATTAAGTAGAAAAAATTAAGTGAAATGATTAAACTGTCCCTTTCTATTTAAAAAAAAGTGCGAATTTTTGTGTATATAATGAACAAAATTAGGAAGTTAAGAGTAACTTTTAAGAGTTAAATATAAAAAAAGTATATTACAAACAAAAAAAAATAGCGAAAACGCAAAAAAAGGAAGAATAAATTATATATAAGCACGAGAAATATTTTTAACATTGATTATGCATTTTTAAGACGTTTTAATCCTACTGAAATTATGGACACAATGTAGTTTTCTAATGCAGCCTTTCTCTTTGTTAAAAATATTCAACTATCATTTAAAATCAAGAATCAAATAAGACTCAGAAAAAATTCTCATGACATAAATTATAACGTTGGTGTATTACAAACAATAGAAATTCATAAAGGTCCTAATTTTTTGTTATATTAAAGAAAGACGCTGTACACACAGCTAAAAATGATTTATACGGAAAATAAAAGTAAACTTTAAGTAAAATGCTTAAATTGTATGTACACGACTAATATTTTAAATAAAATCATAGTTTTGTATTAATAATTCCTTTTACATTAGTCAAAAATTATCTGCTGTAAAATCCTTTAACTTGCACTAATCAACTATCAGTTTGAAACGAAAATGCTTTTTTTCAAATCGTAAGTGATACTCAATGACAGAAAAGGTAGAAAATTGTATTTTTTTCATGGAAATATTAAGAACGAAATAAATAAAATTTTAAAATTTATATCATTCTATATTCATTTTCAAAAGCAGTCTAAACGTTGGAAAACGTTATCATAATACATAGGTGCTAAATCTAAAGACATGCAATTTTTCAAAAAAATGTAGCTAACCAGTTAAAATGAGTAGTTATAAAAATATATAACATTAAAGAAACTTTAAAAACGTTTTCTCAAATTCATTAACATACTGTAAGGACAAAAGAAATCTAGCTCATGAAAAGTTTCACATCAATAATAGCTGTTTTATCATGCAACCTATATTAGTTTGCTTAAATTAACCACTCTCTCAAACTACGTGTGGGTTACTGAAGATGTAAATAGTTATTTTGAGCCATGGTAAAATGATGAGAACAATATCTGAGTTGGTATCTCACTTTTTTAACGTATATCCTTTGAGAGAATTTTGAGGTTCAATTCCATTTAAAATGTCTTTTATTCCACTCGCCCTGTTTTTAGAGAAATCAGGCTCGATTTGAGTATTGCTGACTTCAAAATGATCTCTCAGTTATCTAGCCGTATTATGATATGAATTATCAGAACATTGATTGGATTGATCTTTCACAGCATGCTAATATACATCTATTAAATATATAATCTAATATTAATTCCCATCACAATTCATTGTCAGCTAATTTACTTCATACGAGAAACTTTGATTGGGATGACATGATAATATATAAAAAAATAGATCTAGAATCCGATATTCTTTTTCTCTGAAAAAGACCCAATTGTTAAGCTATTTACACAATTTTTACTTCGTAATTGAGTTTCTAATAAAAAAATTCTTTAAGCTCATTGGCGAACTGTTATAGCATGTCTTAGATTTTGCATAAGACATTCTATTAAGGTGTAACTTACTTCAAGAAGTCCTGAAAATCATCGCAGAATGTTTCGCATCCAGGCCACTTACATACGCCATGACCAAACAGGAGATGGGTTGGAGAGTCTTCCTTTGGTGTGACTGTCCGGCGGTTAGTTGGAGGGGTCAGAGATGGTGACCCGATATTTTGTTGACCGTTTTGTGGCTGCGATGTTGCGGCCGGGGTGACGTGGTTGCCGTTGGTGATGTTTAACTCCTCATTATTCTTCCACGATGCCACATTTGAGTCAGACTTTTCACCTGAAGAAGAAAAGGATTACTATGCACAGGAGATGCTGACCTGACAGAAGAAGACAGGAAAAAGCAAAAGTTTTCTTTGAATTAATCTCTCATTTAATACGATTTTTATCATGATTGACACATAGCTTTGGCGTAAAACTAGTTATATTTCGAAGTAAAGATTATCTTAAAAATGATACATATATTATTTTGTTTTACGAAAGGAATGTGAAAGGTCTGAGACATGTACACTACTGTTAATGAAAATTGCAACACCAAGAAGTCATACAGAATAAACGAAACTTGCAGGAAATGCAAGACATGATAGCATATTCAAATGATTAGAAATTAAATTAGCAATCACGCATTCGAGTGGGCTAAAAGAGAATAACCCTCTAAGCTTCCGAACGAGTCTTGCATAAAAAACCCTTTAAAGGTGCGTTGAAATGTGAGTATCGTCTTTTGGCTCCTGTAAATGATTGATTAGAAGTTAGTATGTCTTGCCAAAACGAAATGTGAGAAAACTAACTGATTTCGAATGAGGCCGCGTGTGCAGTGGACTTTCGTACGGGAGGTAATGCCACAACAGCAATGCATATGTGGAAGAGATAAACCATTGAGAATCAGGTAAGTTAGAAACGTGGTAATGATCAAGGGAATATATCACCTCGGGATAACAGACACCTCATGTGTGCCATGGTGGTGGACTGTGCAGCGTTTTCTTGTGCGTAGGCACGACATAGGAGCACGCCCAAAAGTATGCAATCGTCCATCCCCATGGTTCGAAGACGCTGCCGCATCATGGGCTACATGCAAAGATTCCCCTTGATACCTGTGGCTACAATGGCTTACTAACACCGCCGATCGGTAATAAATCGTTTTCTTGGAAGAGTTTCCCTACAGCCTGGACTACATCTATGAACAGGGGTGAGCGCTTTCTTTCGGAGTATCTTATTCAGTGTCATACTAAACGAATGCTTGGCGTTATTGTTAAGGATGCTATTAGCTATCAGGAAAGATATCATCTACACTATATTGTGTGGGCCTTGAACGACGAGCGCTATGTCAAAAAAGTTGTGAAGCCTGAGGTTCTACTATTTCTGCTTTCTTATTCCAGGAGCTGTAATTAAGAAAAAGGTAAGAAAAGGCCCTTTTTCACGCTTTTTGGAATGTACATGCTTTTTTCAGTGTGATTTTCTGAAAGTTTTCACTTCTTTCATAGCATTAACGTTCCTCGAATATGTAACTCATTTAGCATGTTCGGGGTTGTATCAATTGTTGATAAGCTGTATCACTCATTGGACAGAGAGTATGGAATTGAATTCCTCAGCACGACGTTTAGAACCTGTACAATTCAATGCCACGAAACGTATAGACTCGCTACCATTGCTGAGTGTAGTAGCTGCACAAGTTACTTTTGGTGCACAATTCCGGCATCATTTTCCCCTGTTTAAATTGTGCCATTTATTTGTTCCACTATAATTAAGACATGGAAACAAATTTCATTTACATTTGATTATTCCTTCATAGTGTTGTAATTTTCAAGAACAATAGTGAAGATAGAAAATATTAAAAAATGAAAAATGATATAAACTGCAAAAGATAGCATATATATATTAATGTTTGTAAAAAAAATCGCCATCACAGGTAACTAAAGACCTACACCTCAATTCCTTTTATTGTTGATTTTGATCATTATGTGCAATATTTCATGTACTAGAAACATATATAGGCGGTTGGCCCTAATTCGGAATTCTTAAAAGTTTGATCTTCAAATAACAATTAAAGTATTAATGTGCAATAAATAGTTTCAAACCTATAATTACTGTATTACGGTTTCGTTGAGTTACTCTCTGGTGCCAGTTAATATAGCTAAGATGTTGATTTGCGTTGAATAGCAGGATTAATATCGATTTCTCAACTGTGTTGTTCTTACAATAAAGTGAGGTTTAAATATATCTGGAGAATATTACATACAACTTACACTTTTTAAGACATCTTTTGTCAAGAAGTTTTGTACAATATGAGACATTCCTTTTCAAATTAAATGCTTGTTCAAAAATAATATTAAAAAAGTTTTGTCAAATAAAATTCGGTATAAAAAGCAAGAATAAATGAACTTAGCTATTTAATTAGGAATTATTATCGATAAATAAATTTAGTTTTATCAACATAATTATCAAGTAAAAGCATAAAAATGGCAATTGGATACACATCATTTTATATTATTTCATTAATATTAAGTTTAAAAGTAACGGTAAGAAAGAAAAACTTTGATAAGAAATCTTATTTCCTACGCTAAAAATTCATATTAAAATTTTAAGACATGTAGATCGTAAAATTTTAATATAGGATGGTAATATATATATATATATATATATTTGTATTCTTTGTAAAATAACTGCATAAAGTGTTTAAAATCAAGAAATGTTTCTCTATAAATAGGAAACTTATAAACTGAAACGACATATTAAAAAAATGAATATTTAAATTTACACCAAAATTTCAAACAAATCTTTAGATATTTTTATTACTTTTTACGAATAGAAAATGCTCATGTATGTGAATATTGGGAATATTTAGTGTTAATATCGCTTATGTATAATATACATATTTATTGTTTTTAACAGGGATCGGTAGACTTTCGAGCCATGTTGTCAGTGAAACAAGATATCTACGGCGTCAAACAGCCATTTATAAGCATACACGAGCGCACGGGGGGCGGGGATTAAGACTGTCGTGCACTAATTACTATATTTTAGCAAACATAATTGTTTTTAATAATGCATACAAGGAGAAATCTGAAGAACCGCAACTGTGTATAAAAAGAGTCATATATGGATTACGAGCAGCGGTCTACCGAACCCTCGGCAACACCAATAAAAGATCAGTTATTTCAAATTATCATTGGATGAAAAATATTTTTGCTGCATTCCGTACATTTCATAACAAAAATAATTTTTAGAAAGTAAAAATTGGCACAATTAATTTTGATCAGAATGAGAATTTGTCGAACAAAAGCTTAAAATATTCTAATTTTTTAAACAGACGTTCTCGTCAATTAGAAGAAAATAGTATTGAATTTAAATGAAATTTTTTGAAAGGTAATTATTTTAAAGATAGTACGCTTGCTGTTTTGTAAAATCAGGGCGTCGTTATACATAACGTCGTAAGAAATAGAAAATAGGGCACCATAATCAAGATATAAACCAATACGAATAAGGTTTAAGAATGCGCACGCGATTGCGTAAAGTATATCATTTGACTCATAGTGTTTTTCGCTTTCGTTGGTGAAAAAGATTTAAAGTATTCATTGTTTATTCAGTAGCTGAAGAAGATTTCACTTAAGTCGTATGAATAAAGCAAAATTATTAGCATATGATAAAAACAGTGGAGTGTATAACAAGTATTCAAAAACATGCAATTATGAATAACCTGCTTTATTTTCGTTATACGAAAAAATACATAAACATAAAACTTTTTAATCTTTCTGGAATAATTTTGAAGTAATTTACTTAAAAGTACTTATCAATATAAATATACTTACGAATAACACTGACTGAATAGATGATAAAATTATTTAAAGCGAAGCCTTTAAAAATTGCATTAACAAATCATCTCTTGATGTCAATAAAAATTTAAATGCAACTTACCTCTACAGGTACCTTTTGTAACAACTGTCTTTAAATAATAAAAGCTACACAACAAAATATCTTACCTTTATCGAAATATTCATCTAAACTAAAGCAAGGCAATAGTATTCTAATTTTCTGTTTGTTTTATGAACAAGGAAGGCTTTAGTATATAATTCTAAACTTTTCTTAAATTGGTAAAATATTTTTATAAAAGAAGGTTTTCTATATATATATATATATATATATATATATATGATTTAAAATATCTATATCAATATTACTTAGAAATTGCAAATAAGGAAAAAAAGAAAGGATTCATTCATAGGATATATATATGTGTGTGTGCGTGCGTGTGTGTGTGTTTATATTAACGCGGGTCTGTATTTTTATAGAGATGTACAGAAGACTGAGACATTTTAAGAAGACAAAATGGATATTATCAGCTTAATTCTTCGTGGGAATGTTGTTGCTAATAGCATAAAATCAGTTTTCTTTTTATGAATTTTTCATGTCAACATGCAGTTGTAGTAGACAAAACAATGGAAGTCCTTATAAAAGGATTTTATTGAGATGATGTGCGTCTGTCATGAGCATTTCAGACAACAGCAATTCGACATGGAATAGGTATATAAATAAATCTCTCACATAAGATAACGGTATTTTTTACTATTTTTCTTGCAAAATACTTCTACATTCTGCTAGTGGTGAAGATGAGGGAAATCGATCTCCCATTTATCGCTTAAAGTATTCCCCTAAAGGTTCAAAAATGTGGGGATTGAAGACACCAATGAAATTGTTTCATTTCATCTTCTTGTTGCTTAAAATAATTTGCAAGACACTTCGCCGGATGGAAGGGAGTATTATATTTGAAACACAAGGAACAACAACCAGGGGAGATTTTCTGAATCATTGAATGAACGGGAACCTGGAATACTTTCACATATGTTTGAATCACTACAAAATCCTTCGGGAAAACTTTTAGTTTTAAAGAAAATCAAGAACTAGTACACTACACCATCAAAGACCCGGCACCATTTCAAACAGTTGAACTAAAGAGTTAAGATGAAATGCTTCTGCAGGATGTGATTTAACATTGACTGGAGTGGAAAACAAAGTAAAAAAACGATTAAACAGATCAAACTACATCTTTCTAGTTTTAATGTTCTTTACATCCCTGCATGTATTCTTTGGCAATGATGTCAGTAATAAAAACTATGCACTATGGTCTTGAAATTCTAATCTGTGAAGCTGCTAATAAACAATTCTGCTTGTTAAAGGATTTTCTTAGTCGATGTTTAAAACTGCAGTTTTTTTTAGTCGTGGATTTACGTTTCTAGTAAATAATTCCTACCATGACCCGCAGATACCTATATGGCAACTTCTTTTTTCATCTGCAGTTTAGAAGTAAAATATTATTTTTGATAACTGGCCATAATTTTATATACTGTCTCCCTTGCTACAGCCATAACTTTGTTTTAGACAGCTGAAGGCTCGAATAGTTTGTAGTTAACGAGTCTTATTATTCCTGTTTTTCTGCAAATGGCTGAAATACGACATTAACCCTTTATCTACCAACGGTACCTATAAGTACCACTCACTTTAAAATTACATAGAATACCAATTTTTATGAATACTCTGACAATGCTTAGCGGGAATATTCTTTTAAATCCACTCTTCCAAGATATAGGGCAACACGGGTTCTATGATGAGTACTTTAATGAGGAAGGCGAATAGTTTTGTAGCAGAAATTGCGTTTTCAGTTGACGGCGCTTTCAGTGGATTGCGAAGATTGTCATTTTTGTTCCGAAAAAATAGTTAATGTCAAAAGGTAAGTATTAGTAAGTATAAGTAATTTTTGTTTGTTTGTTAATGAAGACCTTAGAAAATGATTTGACTATTTATTTTAAATGAATAGCGTGTATAAAAATTAATTTTACAGTTGAATGTCTTTAATTAATTAATTAGCTCTAACTAATTAAATTTCCCAAAGTTGAGTATTTTGTGCATGTATATCCCTTAATTTTCAATGTAGTGATTCGGAAAAAAATATTGCATGAAAAAACTGTAGTAAACCATAATGCGGTAGATAAAGGGTTAAACGCGTAAAATAATCTTACACTAGCGATGTATAATCTACAATTGTACCTCAAGTAGTAGATAGTGGATTTCCTAACCTATTCATATGTATAGCAATCAGCAACACCTGCATCATACTCGAAATTTACATTAGAGCTCCTTCTGCAGGTGTTTCCATTATTTTGTCTACCAATCTGTATATCTTTTTCTAATATACGACTGTACCACCTATAATAAGTCTGTTTTAACAAAATTAAAACATTCACGCTTTGTTCACTTAATGCTTCCTCTTAGTAGTTGAACATATGATGCAAAGCCTTTTTTAATGAACTAATTTTCGATGTTAACATACATTTAAACACATATCTTTATAACTGAAGATATAACTAACTTTTAAATCAGTAAAATCTTTACAAATTTAAATAACTTTTGTTTTATTTCAACTAACCTTGAGCCGAAGTGTTATAAGGACTGGCTGTCATCAAATATTGTCGATGACTTTGTTGGAGTTGTTGGATCAATTGATGCTGCTGCGTGGAAAGCTGCTGAAGCTGCGCTTGCAGTTGATGCCTAGTTCCTTTTTCGGAATTAACTTCCATTGGTAGATTGGTTAGTTGCTGCAAAATTTGATTTTGCTGAAGCATATTCATTTGAATTTGCTCTTGCAGATGGGGTATAAATGCCTCCAGCTGCTTCAACTGCTGTTGATGTTGTTGCTAAAACAGAAATACAATTACGTAAAAAATGCTAAGCAATTCAATATATACCTAAATGAAATAATTTTTAGATATAATGATATTGCAAAGATACCATTATATTATTCGTGTTGATATCATAAAAATTTCTTTTCATGATTTATACTATAAAAGGATCATGGCGGTTTATTTTCAAATAAAATATTATTAATTCTGTTAACATTATTTATATATTAAAAGACGCATTTCAACTTACTCATGTAATGTGTTTTTCCCACTTATTTCACTTTAATTTTTTTTTTTTGAGTTAATGATGGAAGTGTGTATTTTGTTGTAACGACTAACAAGAAAATTTTTTATTTCTTTAACTATTTGTAAAAATTTTGGAAGGCATAATAATTTATTTCCTCCCCTTCCCCCACTCAATTTCATGAGCATGCATACATATTGAATTTCGAAATGATACGGAATTTATTCCCACTAAAAACCAGGAATAAAAATATTAGTAATTTAAAAAAAGAAAATTTTTTGTGTGTTTATATAAAATTGACTTTTAAATATAAATTAATGTGTGAATTTAAGGTCAACCGTGTTGAACTACAGTTTTAGTTGCAAATTCTTACTTGTTGCCGTTGATAATACAGCGCTTGTTGTTGCAGGAACTGTTGTATTTGGGCTGGTGAGAGAAACTGTTGCATTTGGTTCTGATGAGGAACCATTAGAAGTTGTGTAGCACTCATCGGTGAATTGTCAGTTACCACATCACACCCTTTACCAATAGTCTTGTTCTGCAAGAAGAAACATTCATTTGAAGGGAGTTCAATCCGATTCAATTAATTTGAATTACAAGAATAGCGTAGCTGTCACTGAAATTTTATATTACACTGCTGGACAATTGCTAAGGACGGATAACACTATCATCCATAGCAACCACAAAATAAAAGGAAGCAAAATGTGAAAAATTAGAATAAGTGCGGGATATTAGTAAGAAGAAGTATGAGTATATGCAAATTTTTTTTCCACGTCTGTTCATCACGTGATAGCGTTCATAAGAGCTTTAAAGGTTTTGACGCGTGTGGACAGTTGTTGTTTCAAGTCAAAGTTTTACAGAAAAGATTTAATCGACGAACTTAAAATTTTTGGCATGTCTTCCCGACATCACATAGATGATTTTATGCGTGGCCGAATTATTGGAAAGATCGAAGAAGGGCGAAAAATAACAGATGTTGCCAGGGAGTTCGACATCGCTCACAGAGTTGTTTCACGGCTGTGGAAGTCATTTAAAACTACTGGAATGTGTAGTAGACGGCACGGGGAGGTCGTGTTAGAAGTACGACACCTGCAGAAGACAGATATATCGTCCTATCAGCAAAAAGGAACAGGCGCACCACAGCTCAGCAGGTGGCAAATCAGTTTCTTGCTGCCTCAGGAAAGCAAAACTATTGCCAGACGTTTGAGGGGAGGAGGACTATACGCACACAGACCTGTTGTGTGTGTCCCATTGACCAGACAGCACCGTACTGCCCGTTTGCAATGGTGTCGTGAGCATCACAATTGGACTGAACAGGACTGGGCATGCGTACTATTCTCAGATGAGAGTAGGTTCAGTCTGTCATCGGATTGTAGACGCCAACTGATCTGGCGCGAGAGTGGTACTGCTTATCGTCCAGAAAATATCCAGGAAAAGGACCGATATCCAACATGCAGTATCATGGTGTGGGCCGGCATCATGATCAATGGCCGTACGCGCCTACATGTGGTTGCGAATGGGACTATGACGGGCCAACGATACATTGATGAAGTTCTACTTCCTCATGTTCGTCTTTTCCGTGGTGCTGTCGGTGATAAATTTGTTTTTATGGACGACAACACAACATGTCATCGAACACTCGCTGTTCAGGATTGTCTAGACAGCGAGGGTATTCAACGTTTCGTATGGCCAGCGCGTTCTCCAGATCTAAACCCCATTGAAAATGTGTGGGATGCTTTGGGGAGGCAAATTGCTGGTTGAAACTATCCTCCGACAAACAAGAACACCCTCATCCGTGCACTCACAGAGGAATGGGATAAATTGCCTCAACAGCTGCTGGATAATGTTGTGCAAAGTATGGTACGACGTGTGGAATGTTGCATCACACTCCACGGTGGACATATCCCGTACTGATACCTTTCTTTAAGGTGCCTACTGACTTTTAGATGCATTGCTCCATTTCTCCGTACGCAGATCAGATGAACATTTTGTTTTCTTTCAGATGTTTCACAGCTTTTGTACTTTCCAGAACAATAAATATTCTTTATTCTAATGTCTGAACAGTGTGGCAACTATATTTTATCCTACTAGGCCTCATGTCTCGCTTAATGTTATGCTACATAGCAATTTGTGATCCGTCCTTAGCAATTGTTCAGCAGTGTATATCATTTAGAAGAAAGTAGATTAATTTTTTTCTGTGTGTGAGAATATATAATACAAACATTCAAAATTATCATTTACCAGCAACAATTATCAAATTTGTTATTAATTTGCAACTATTGAAACATCAAAATTGAATTAAAATTTGAAGAAACTCACCGAGAGAGAGACATTGAGTAATTAATTTTAAAAGAAAAAAAAGTAACGGTTTTTTAAAAAATGAATTTTGTATCAAAATGTGTTAAGTATAAGAAATTTCAAATATTTTCGTAACGATAGTTATAATTGCACTCAAACTAAGATGAGGTAAATTTGTTCTAGTGAAAAAACACACAATAATATGAAAAGTTTCGCAAATAAAAACAAAAATGAAACCTAATGTACTTTAAAATAAATCTTGATTAGTTTTGGGTATGAAATCTCACAAATCAAGGTAACATAATTTTTAATTCAAAATCCAAAAAATATTTGAAGTTCTTTCAAAAATAAATTTTTCCTTCATCCCTTAAATATCATATGTATTACATAAAAAATTTTCTAACCAAACTAACCAACGTAATAAACTTATATATAACGTCTTTGATTTACAAAAAAATTCAAAAACAATGTAGTTTTCCACTTTTTGATTATTTTTTAATAGTTTGGGTTTCGTTTGAGAACTTCATCGCTATTTTTTTTTTTTTTACTTTACCGAAAAATATATAAGAAATGACACGCTATTGTTTTCCCGAAAATTTAACCACGATAAAGAAAATACATTTATTCCAGTGCTTGATTGTAGTGTGTAATTTATTTTGCCAGAGTTGAATGCACTTTTATAATGAAAGAAAATATCAGTCACAATGTTTCACATAACATTGAAAATATAAACATGGATCTTGTTGAAGTATTCATATCTACAAGTATATCAGAAGAGGTAAAAAAGTTCATTCAATGTTTTTGAAATTTGCATAAAACGTATACAAATAATCTCTAAATATTAATAAAAAATATTATAAATTTAAGTATATGTTTTGGAATGAGCAAATGTTTGTCATCTTTGGTAAAATTTATATAGTTTAGAATTTTTATGAGTTTCTAAAACTGAGTTTCATAACATTTTGAGAACATGATATCTCAAATTATGTTAAAGACGTTAACACGAAAACTTATCAATTTATTAACAAAAAAAGCTTTTGAGATATTGTTTAAGAGAAACATTTGCACATATATATGTCTAAAGTGCTCATTTCTGTAAAAAAGTTTTTTAAAATCCATCAAGATTCTTTATAAAATAATGAAATGAATCTTTTTATAGGGGAAATGATCCCATATTTCATCCTCAGAAAAACATTCAAAATATGAAGTTTCAGTCTTATCCTATGACTTTTGACAAGTACAATAAATACTTAAAACTCACGAGGAATACAATAGCAAACATATTTCTTCAAAAATATTTTGTATACATACTCACAAAAATAGCCCCAACTTCTGCATCTTTATAAAGCACTCTGCAGTAAAGTTACCGAGTAGCAATAAAAACAAAGTACTTTAGTCATGTTTTGTAAATACGATACTGATGTCACAATTAAGACCCAGGAAGAAAATTTATCTACGAAAAAAAAAATCGAAAACCACTCTAAAATATAAATTACACTACATAGCATGAATTGCATAGAATTTTTCCATTTACTGTTCAACGTTCTGCTTTGTAAACAATATTTTGCTTTGTGGCTCTTTTAGTGTTGTTTATAGTCATTTAGTATCAAAATTTATGATGAAAAACCCTCAAAAAAGAATCAAAACTAGTTAATTGGACAGGTGGGTTCCAAGAATTTGATACATGGTTAACCAGGTGCTTTTAAAAACACTACATTGTTGTCGTACATGGAAATATATATGTACCTATATTTATTATTTTATAAAATAATAAAAAGCTTTTCTTTCCCTAAGATAAACTTGGTGAAAAATACAGATTGATAAAGCAAGTATAAAATTGTTTTGTAACAAATTGATCTCACTATAATATATTTAAACTACGCAAAAACTAAGCTGTACAACATTATTATTTAACGTTGTGGTGATTTCAGTTGTCTTAAATAAAAATTTAGAGCAGAAAAATGCCAAAGAGTGGATTAATGACACATTAATAAGAAAAATGGATGCCCTACAGAGATTGATAAAGAAATAAAAGTATCAAAAATATTTCCATTTATCTTATTAAAAAAATCAAGTAACAGAGTAACATTAATTTAAAAGTTTACTATACACAGCAAGATTAAAAGTAAACGAATTCTCTATTGTGTAAATATTTTTTATACTTTCCATGTATTGCTATAAATTAAAAAATGATATAATGAATCTTTTTTATTCAATTTTTTGTAACTTTATTTTTCTCCTAGAATATAATTCACTAGTAAATGCAATTGCTATTATCTTTTACCCAAATTCTGAAACTGCATGAAGTATTAATAGAAACTGGAGACAATTTTCAAATTTAAATTGTTACACAGTTCACAACAAAATCAGTTACAATTCGTATTGCTGTTAGGTAACAATTTTCAGATAACTAAAAAATTTCAACAATCTCAAATTTTAAAAAATTTAAATATCTCTCTTAATGAAGTTTTTATTTCTATTGATTAATATGTTGGTTATTTCATAAATTCAAGCAGTTCTGGAATTATTAGTATTAGTGAAATATTAAGTAGACGAATAAATTTTGGGGAAAAATAAGCTAAGAATCATGTTCATTAGAAACATAAGAAAGGGATTACAGTTTTTTTTTTAAAAAAAATACTATGTGTAAAAATTTAAAGCGTAATTTTCTGAATTTCTGGTGAAGGTAAATTTAACTAACTCTACAGGGGGGAATAAGCAAATGCTTAAGCGCAAAAATATAAACTTCAAAAATTTACTTTTTAAAATCAGTCAATAAATGTCATGCTTCAAATAAATAGATTAATACTTTAAGACAAAAATATGTTTTTATTTTCTTTTTTTAAAAAATATATAATTAAGGCAATATTTGTAAATTAAAATATATTTTGATTTATTCCTTAGAATTTTGATCCGAAATTTTAATATTAAGTTCTAAATGAACAATAATATAAAAGACTAAAAGTTTGAGAAAAAACTTTCATACCCTTCTTAATTGTTTTTCCCTGAGTTAAACCTTAACATAAAAAAACCCTCTTCAACCTCTTATATTATTTCTAAGCAAAATATTTAGTTTTTTTCCAGCTATTATACGGACTATTTCCAACGCTTCATTAGAGAGTTAATTAAAAGTATTCGGAAAATGAAAACAATGTTGGTACCCATGATCTCACTAAGCCAGTGATTCTCAAACTGCGGGGCGCGGCCCCCTAGGGTAGTGTGATAACCCTGAGTGGGGGTGGGGGCACGAGCATATCAAAAAGCCGAAAATAAAAGATTATTAAAAAAATATTAATTTACTGAAGGAAGCAAAAACAATATATATATATATATATATATATATATATATATATATATATATATATATATTCTGACATAATAAAAAATAAAATGCAATTTACAATGATATAACACACTTAAGAATGTAGAAAGAAAAAGTAACATTATATATCCACACATCATATTACTTAAAATTAACTTACTTAAGATGTCCATTATTTAAAAGTAACACGTACAAAATTTAATTCTTTTTTTTTTTTTTGATAATTTATACGGTTCATAATAAAGGTTGTATTATAGTTTTAGCGTCAAAAGTACATTATTATTGCATTCAATAGATTATTATTGTAATGGGGGCTATGAAAATTATGATTGAAAATTGGGGTGCAAGTATTGAAAGTTTTTGATAACCACAGCACTAAGACCTTACATTTCGGCCCATTTAATTTTAAAACATTCCTTGAGTGTGCATAATAAACAAGTAAAATAAAAAAAATTAAGTCAATTCATACTTCAACAAAGAAAACATTTATTTTAGTTGCTTTTTTATATTAAATAGTTATAATTATATATATATGTATATACGTATTACAGAATCATAATATTAAATGACAAAATATTAGGTGTACAAAACTTTGCTTCCGCCGTTTGTTTCCGAAATTCGAGGATTTATTGTAAAAAACTGATTATACATTTATGATTCAATAACTGCGTTTGATAACGATCGCCTGTGATAGTTTCAGTCGGTTTTAACAACTCATAATATACAACGCCGAGCTGGTCCCACCAAATGCCATGCTGGTCTTCGACGTCAAAATCACCGTTCTTGAAGCGTTGAGACCACGCTCGGCACGTTCTTTCACTAATAGCGGCCTCACCATAGGTATTTGAGAGCATTCTAGGAGCTCCAGCCGCAGATTTCTTCATATTAAAGCAGAAAATTAAAACCTTCCGCAAATGACGAGAATTTGGCTCGTAAGTTGACATGTTTAATCGAGAATAACTTCATGATGCAGACACAAATCGACTAATATTTCGATGGCGTTATGTTTACAAATACCTAAGCTTATTGTATGGCATATACGATCTATTTATTTCGACTGCCACTTACCGCTACAGCCATCTATTCCAAAACGGCGGAAAAGCAAAGTTGTACACCTAATAGAAAGCGGATTTCCTTGCAATTTTCAATTTTCCTTTCTATATATGGTGTTGGACTATTTTTTGTTTGTTTGTTACTATTTATTCCTTAATTAAATTTAATTATTCTAATTAAATGATATATATATAGTAAAAGGAAAACATATTCTCAGAAATTAGGCCATCGCAGGTGGGATTCGAACCCACGACCTTTAGGTTAGAAGTTCATTGCGCAATAGGGACACAACGAACGATTTTCCTTTCTATATATACTGTTGGACTTTTCTTTTTGTTTATTACTATTTATTTATCTTTTAATTATTTAATTAATGAATTAATATTTGAAAAACTGTATTAACCCCCAGTGCCATCCACTATAAGATTAACAAAATGTATTCGAACTTCAATGGATGAATAGAAAGTATTTTATTAACAACTGAAAATTTGAACAAGATATATATATATATATATATATATATATATATATGAGGAGAGTGAACTAATAGTAGGAATTGAAAAAGGAGTCAAATTAAGTAGTGCAAATACAGAATAGAATAGGATCCTAAACGAGTAATCAATAACATCCAAAAGAATTTTTTAAAAAAAACCAAAAACCAAAATCAGAACCAAAAGACAAATGGAAAAAAATAAAGATCTTATCCATGTTTAAAAAATCTTATTTTAAATTATCGAAATAAGTTATCATTAGTTCTTACATTTAGAGTTGTTTTGTTTCTTGTTACGGTATTTTAAGACCAAAAAATTATATCATCAAAAGCATATCTCTGCTTTGTACTTTCTCCAGTTTTCTGCGGAGAGACAGCGACTCGTCTTACCGTTCAAAGCGTGAGCTTTCCGGGTTACAAATTTCTGAGTGGACGCGCAAATGTTTCTCTTAAACTGTAAGTAAAAATAAATCGCTAGAAATAAATAGATGCACACTTTGTAACCAACGTAGTCACTCTAATATGTTAAATCGTTAATCTACGCTTCTAATTTGGTTCCATAATGTACTCTTGAACCCTATCCACGCAGGATAATTTACGAATTAAATCTTTCTTTAAAATTGATATTTTTTAGACACCTCTTTATTTCTTCTCTATCTCATTAGTAAAATCACTCTCGCATGTATGCTGTATAATCAAATTTCGTGAAGCTCGTAAAAAAATTAAAAGCAAAGAATTTGACGCGGTGGTCCACTTTCAGGTATATTTAAAAAACCCTTTGATTTTAAAACATTTTCTAACAAAAGTTAAAAAAGAATTTCGAAATTGTGAGCTAAAAAACTCTACACAACTTTTAATTTTAATATCTCAACAAACAGTATAAAAGGAAAGTTCAGTATCACACATTATTTTTCTGATAAATCAGCTCTTTGTTCGGGGAAATTCACCAAGCTTAAAAAATTAGAAAATTAGGTCTGGCCTTAATGACATTATTTTTATCATCTATATTATATTTACGTTGTTAGTTCATTAAAGCAGTTAATAGGTGTTAATTTTCTGCTATTATTGCCTAATTGTTTTTTATTTTTAAGAGGTGCAAAATTTTTAATACATACATATATGTGTTTAATACATACATATATTATAAGATTACACTCATTACAATACCATACATTTACTTAAACGTTTTTGAAATCAGTCCTGACAAAATCGAAACAAAAAATTATTTCTGGAAAAATTACAACTAATTGTGAAGTACATAATGTTTAGTCTCAAAGACATATTGAAAATAAGAAAAGTAAAATAAATTTAAACTTCTGTGGGTTGCTTTTTTAAAGCAATGCCTGTGATAATGCGTAAAAAGCTGAAGCCTATATATAAGCCTATATCTATATATAAGCTGACGCATTATATATAGATAAAAAAAAATCAAAACTTAGTTTTCAAAATATGATCTAAGAATTACTACTTAAATGAAAAAAATGACCTCCTATTGAACAGTTCATTCATACAATTTATATCGATATTTTAGACAAAGAAATATTTTATAGAAAAATTCAATGAAACCTTTCTAATGAGAAAAAAAACTAGCTGAAGGTATTTAGATATATAAAATATTGAAAAGTATATTTAGAAATTTTTAATATACAAAGGGCCTTGTAAATAATTACTTCAGTCATTTGTGGTGTTTAAAATTGCATAGTAAAATTTTAGTTCATAGAAAAATATGTAATTATGAGATATACATAGAGATACATATATAGCTTTCGTTACGAATATCTGAGATAAATAGCTATCGAAATTTGTCCTGATGATATAAGAGCTTTAGGATCTACTTGCTTGTCAAAACACAAAATATGTGAACTCTAACTTATTTCATTTCAAAGCATAATATTAAGAATCTTAAGCCAGGAATAATATTAAAAGATGATTAAATATCAATGAATGAATATGGAAATTTTTTAGGATTATTTTGGGTAAGCGCCTATATTAAAATAAGAATAGATATTGTGAAGAAAAATTCATATTATATATATATGAATATTTATATTTAATTTTTAGAACTAAAACAAAAAAGTTTGTAATTTTCAGATTATTAACAAATTCTCAAGACCGAATATACACAATGATAGTAAATATTGTGTATTTTCCATATCATCTAACAAACAAGCAAATCACAAAGAGACAACAGCATTATTTACATAAAAATATCCTTATGTTGCACAAAGGAGGAAAATAAGTATAAATTTTCCTAAACACGTGCTGTTGTATACACAAAAAGACAAATAAATAATTTTAAAAAATATCAACTGAAAAATATTTCTTACCCAATATATCATTTTTGGTACTTAGGAAGAATACTCAACAATTGAGGATGAAATAATGAGGTAAGAAATCATGGACTAATGCATACATTTTGAGAGAACAGGTGACAACGCATCCTAAAAGATAAGCTGCCTATAATTTCTTTTTGCTAGAGCGATTAAAAGAGATTAATCCGCCTTTCTTACGCATCGTTCTCTCGCAATATCAGCTCGTAAATCTCTTTTCTATCTGTTTTAACACACGACACCAATCGTAAGGAAAACAAAACTGCACGATAGTAAATGGACAGCGTCCGATAGAACAGTATTTGTAAATCTAGATAAAGCGCTTTACTGATCACATAATTTCCCCTTTTCTTGCTTTTTAAATTCACTTTTCGAAGCAAATGTGTTCTTAAATACATTTATTCCCAAGGTTTATGCTCATCGGCGTGTCCAAGGGATGCCTTTCGTGTTGAAACACTGGGGAAATTATGCATTTACCACTGTTTTCATAACAGGATCTTAAGATCAGGAATGCGCCTGAGCCTTGCTTGTGTGGAATTAAAAGATAAAAACAGAAAGTCATGTGATGATGTCTGAATGAAACAGACATGAAAAAAATGAAGTAGTTTGATTTAAGTTGGACATTTTGAATTGTTTTTTTATGCGTAGTAATTTGACGTGACGTAAAATCCGGCGTATAATTTACACTTTTAACACAAAAAATAAGATCGAAATTTGAGTGTGCGTGTTATACGCCGTGTATAAAAATGAATGCTTTAAAAATTAAAAAGACATCGCAATGAAAGGAAAATTGTTTTTCTCTATGTATCGAAATACTGTTTACTAAAAAGAAGAGCCTCATGAACTTAGAGAGTTGTTGTTCTAGAAATATACTATTTTTTCCTAAAGCTTGGGATGATACCTTAAATAAATGACTTCAAAACATAAAAATATAGCGTACGCACATCGTAACTTCGTAAGAAAGGGGGTACGCGTTATACGGCGAATATACCTAAAAGTTGAAAAATGCAGCTGAAAAGTATGGGTGCACGTTATATGGCGGATTTTATGGTATACTTTTAAAAGTCTGTAAAAAAAAAGTACTGTAGTGGGATTAAGGAATTTCCCCAAAGGACCATAAAAAGGATAAAAATCGGTCAGTATTGTTAAAAGTGTAATACGAAAATCAATGAAAAAATAATATATTATTTATAATAATTTATTACATATAAGGGCAGTGTTTCTTAAATTAGGGGTTGTGTGACTTGCAGCTGGAAATGCCAAAGATTTTAGGATTTTTGATATATTTTTTACATAAAATAATTTGCCATTAATAATAATTGTAGTTTAATTCTTTATATAGATTTTTATTGCGAAAGCTAATAGATAATTTAATTGTTTATTCAGTTTCGAGAGTATTGATCAAATCTAAAGAATATTGAGGAAGTATTTTGTCCGGCGGTATTCCAAGACTAAAAAAAAATAACATAATTAAAAATAATCAAGCACATCCTTCCCATTGATACTGAAATCTTGCATATACCGTTGTTGATAAAAGGTGATGATGTCAGAAGCACTCGAAATGACTACGCTTAATAAACAGATTATAGTTTATGTATAATTCACTATGTAATTACATTTATACAATGTTATTTTTTCATTAAAATTTCTACATTGTTATATTTAACGTAAAAACTTATTGCAGATGTTTATTACTACAAATTAATAATATACTACAAATAAAACACATATATATGGACCCAAGCGTATGTAAACCTAGCGCAATGCTTATAAAGGCACACACAATTTTTGTAAGAAAAAAAAAATGGGATCACCACCCCTAAAAGGTGAGTTCTGCTTAAGGGAAAACTTATGCAAACTTTTCATACTGTAAAAATTAAATATTTTATGGCATTTAGAGATACTTTTTAAAGACTATTATGGGATTTCCCTTACTTTAATCAATAAAATTTTATCTTACTTAAATCGAATAATATTCTATACAGACAAAATTTTCATTTTGATTGTAGTTTTTAAATAATTAGTATTTTATTCAAAGATTATCTGTAACGCATGATTGAATAAAACGCCATTAATGCACGATCTTCGAAAAGCATAAATTTATAAGTGGCTTTGGAAAAAGGCGCAAGGAAGTTATATTTTTCATTAAAATCAAATAATACTCTATACACAAAAATTTTCATTTCGACTGCAATTTTTAAATAATTAGTATTTTATTCAAAGCTTATCTGTAATACACGGGGTAGAACAAAATGCCATTAATACACAATCTTCTTAAGGCGTGAATAGTCTTTATGAATGCTTAAACGCATTAAATCCTTTTACATTAAAAACTCTGCTTTTCAAATACCATTTCAATAACAATAAGAAAGCTCGCATGGGCATGAAAAATGCTTAAGAACAAATACAAATGGCACTTTTAAAATAATCTAAGAAAGAAACATAAATATTTTTATAACAGCAATTTAAACACAATGTAATTATTTACCAAAACATTTATTTTCAGTTTAAATCTGAATGAACAAAATCAAAATCGTATCCATCGCATGCATATTTCCCGAACAGGTGCTTCAGGAATTATTTTGATTTAACTGTCTCTAGCATTAATAAAAAATGTCCATTTAAATCATCATGAATTAAACGGCAGTTTTTATCGGAGGAATTCGCCGATGAACCATTAAGCTAAATAGCAATTCTGAGGCGAATGATTTGATGAAAATTGTATTTATAATGAAATTCCTATACCATTAGAACTCCATTATAACGACAGGTGTAAATTTTAAACAATTAACTACCCACTGCAGACCGAAGAAAAACCGCCCTCCTTCCTATTTAAAACCACATTTCTAGGATGCGTTGAAGGAATCAAAATTGCATTGTCTCCCCGACATATCGTTTATTGCTTTCTACCGATCTACTTTATTTGTGAAATTCATTTATTATTTGCCATTATTGGACGAAAGACGGGATTTTGTTATTATGTTATTAAGTTTAATGCGTTTTCCTAATGACATCTATTTGCAAAATAGACGTGATTAGAGTTCATTCCCTTTCCGTTTCAATTTCGGTGACGTACTCTTTTTCTATTAAGATTCGCGACGAAGAACTCGGGAATTCGTGGAAAGAAAACGAAGAGCTTAAAGAAAAAGAAAAAAAGAATATTGGAAACGTGTTTGTGTAAAATTAAGATTCTAACTTGGTAAACAAAGTATTTTGAGCAGCGTTTGGAAATCTTTTTCGTAACATTTGTTCCTACAAATGATGAGAGAATTTAATCTTATAAAAGATTAAATCTCAATTAAGGATTTGCATATAAGTTAATTAACTGATTGTAGAATTAATTCATTTTTGTTGAAGTTGTTCTGAAAAATCGTATAGTTGATGGGTGCATGATCGAAAACTAAAGATAAAATTCTGATTCAAAGTAAAATTTTCAATTGACAAAGAGTGCATTTTCTACTACATATTAAAATCTATTGTATTAATATTTTTTTGGATGAAATAATTTATTCAATATGTAAAGTAACGTTTAGTAACTCAAAAGTTTTAAATTAGCCAATTAAATTAATGCAACACTTTTTTAAAGTAGCGATTCCTATAATTGAAACATGTTTTTTTTTAATATAAGCCTAATTGTAATATCAGTACGTTGTTAAGGGGGCATTCATAAAAAGTAGTAAATTTTGAAGTTTTTTCTATAAGGCCTTATGGTATTTTGCGCTTATAAAACCTTTCTCACACACAAATCGTATTCATTTATTCACATTTTTTAAAATTAATTGGATTTTAATTTATTGTACCATTGTCATTCAGACAAAATTTGCTACTAAAAATAATTGAATTTCTATTATGAATATATTTTTTATATATATATATATATATGTATATATATCAAATTTCAGTATATATTCAAATTTCAAATTTCACAAACAAATTAAGGCGTATGTTGTAAGGTTACACAATACCATAAACAGAGCAGCTAATTCTGTTCTAACTATTGTCCATTTTTAAGCAAAACTTGTCTCCTACTGTCTAATCTCGAGAATACCATCGTCTTTTAAGCAGAACTTCTCAAACTTTCAATATTTGTGACCCAATTTTGAAACATAATTTTCATCGCATCTCTCTTCCATACATTAACAATGTATTGAATGCAATAATAATATACTTGACAATAAAGCTACACACAAGATGATTTATATTATATGTAAACCATACAAATTATCAAGATAAATATTATATATATAATTTCTGGATATAATTTTATGTATGACAAGCTCATGGGTTCACTGGTAATTATTAAACTTGTTTTTAACTTAGCATTGTAAAAAAATTATCAAACATTAAGTGCAGTACTGATACATTTATAATTGTATTATAAGACTTTTCGATATACTCGCGCCCCTAAAAAGGGGCGCGCTAGCCCCATGATAGCGCCCTACAGTTTGAGAAACGCTACTATATAAAGTCTAAGTGAACAAAATGCCAAGTTTTCATACCTATATCTCTAACATGAACTCCAATTAAATATAGACAAGATTTTATCGATTTCTCCGTGGAGCAGAAATATAAAAAGGCTCATAGTGTATTTATTTGAATAACGCAATGAATATAGAACCCTTTCGTTTTTCTTCAGTATCTTTCTCTATCTTGATTTGTTTTTAATTAGCCTCTCACTGAAGATACATTCCAATGAAGTGTAAGTGATAGCGATTTTAAAATGTGGTGAAGTGACGAATATTTCTAAGTTATAGTAATCCGGGGTTTTGAAGATGCCTTATTACAAACGACCAAGGAAAATTATAAAATAAAAAATTGCTCTAAAAGATTTTAATCTTTAGGATAGTTCAAGAAATGAAAATCTGAATTCAGATTATACTTGAGATGTTAAGGCTTTTTATAATTAAGTCTCGTGGTCAAAATGAATCGATCTAAAACTATTGGATCAAAGCACGTTCGGAATTTTCGTTTCTCATACAATGCTGATCGTAATGAAATTTGTTCACTAATTTTTTAAATAAATAAATGTGAGGAAATCGTTAATTGTGAAATTCCTATTTTTATATGTAGTTGTATAATCTGCATACAAATTTGAAAGATGTAAGCAAGGAAAAAATTATAAAAATACGCGAAATTATATCTATAATCCCAATGCGTCGCAATGAAGTTTTCTCAATAGATAAAACGGGAATATTTTAGCCATTTCACAGAGGCTGCGTATAAGGTAAAATAATACGTGATCATGGTTAATGTAGGGTGAGGGAACAGGCTACGAATCTTGGTATACGTAATGGGAACATGTAACAACACCAAAATGACAAATTGACGAAAACTTAGACTTGAAACAGTCTTCAGTGTCCAGTATTATAAAATATTTCACAATAGTTGGGTATATTCGTCTCCATATTGTTCCTGAACGAAAGCTTACATAGTAAACAGGAAGTGCACCAGATATAGTCCTGAACATATTAGTAAAAATATGCACGTTTTAGTCAGAGACTAAAAATATGAGCCACACAAAGCTTTGGAAAGAACATTTCCAAAGAAACTATGCGTTGATATATCTAAGATGTGGCTACTCCTTTCACAAAATGAGACGAAGGCTATTTCTCATAGCGTGGAATAAGCGTCGTCGCGTTATCTCACTTCAAGTTGAATTCCAATTCAGTGGAAAAGTGTACTGCAGTCAGATGAATCTGTATTTTAAATTTCATGTGAATATTTAGGCCGAAAGACGGATAAAGCAAATAATACTTTCTGTTATTAAGCGAGCAGTCCACAAAGCAATCTTTGTGATGGTGTGAGGATGCATGGCGGTGAATGGAATTGGAAATTTGCATTTCGTGCAGAAACGACAGAAAGGATCTATGCCCATCAGTGAAAAATTGTTTAGAAGAAAATGTTATCTTTTTTAAAGGTAATAATTTTAATTTTCTTAAATAGCACAAGGCTTCATATGTTGAATTTAACAACAACGTCACTGCTTAGTAAAAATGTACCTATTTTGCAATGGCCAACAGCAAACCTGGATATGTTTCTCATACATAATATTTGGAAAATTATTAAAAGGAATACGAGTAACATTAATACGAGTGCATACAACAGTAACCGCATACAACAGTAACTGCATACAACAGAAACTGCATACAACAGTAACTGCATACAACAGAAACTGCATACAACAGTAACTGCATACAGCAGTAATAAGAGTATGAACGCAGGAATTGAGAAAAATTCTCCACGCAAAAACACTGAAGCATTTAGTTTCTTCTAAACATCTTGCTGTATTATTCTCCGTAAAGATGAAGCGTCTTCTTGGTAATCAACAGAAAATAAATGTATATTTGACTTTTCTTGCACAAAGAAACACACTTGGATAATTTATCATAACTATCTATTCTGTTTCAAACTGACACAAATGTAATTTTAAATAATATTCTTCAATATTTAAATTTTGAATAATCTTTAGCATTTAGATCTGTATTTTTCCAAATGCATTGATTCGAAGCAATTTCATAAGAAAACGAATTTATTAAAATTGATGTTGTAAATGCCAGACTTTTCTGCTTTTTACTATTTTCATTAACGCGCAGCTTTTTCATATTGCTTAACTCGATATAATAATATTAAATATATTATAATTAATTAAATATACACATGCTTAATTACCATGCATGCTTTTCATTCGGTACAAAGCCTGTTAAGAGTAGTAGTAAAAAAACTAACATTGACGTAGTGATATTAAATAAAAAAAGAGCTTCATGATGGGAAAAAAGTAAAGGAAACCATGCTGCACACTGCGGAGTAAAAAATGATAATGAAAGTATAAATGAAATTGAATTAAATCAAAACTGCTCCATTTAAAATGATTGATTACTTATGAATATCCCAATATTTAATATATTTTACTTCACTGGACAGTACGGAATTATCCACTTAAAAATCCATACTTCTGCTTTCAGATAAATCAATTAATAAAACGATTTCCTATAAGTATAGAAAAATGAAGCAGACTTTCGATAATATAACGGAAAAAGCTTGTGTGATGCAATTACTTAAGGTGACTTTGACCAAATAAAAAAATAAAATAAGAATTTTTTTAATTAAGTAATTTTCTCTTCTGTAATAGTATCTAAATCTGAATTACTAGACATCCAAAGTCTACTGCATTGAAAACTATGTAAGGAGAAAAAATTGATGGCAGTTGCTAAGTTTTTATTCAGCAGAAACTAAAATCTTAATAGAGAAAACTTGGATCACATATCCTGCATGAGAAACGCTGTTACAATTTATTATTTTAAAAATAGGTTTTCAAGCATTTATATTTGTTATTTGATTTTACGTTTTAAATATCAATAATTTTGAGGATATTAATACATCCTCAAAAAAATGTATTAAAACATCAATAATTTTGAGGATACATGATAGATCGTAAGAGAAATCACGGTATTTCTCATTTTTTAAAAGGGTTTTTGTGGCGACTAAATTAAAATTCGTATTCGTTGGAAGTAAAGAAAAACTTCTTTAAGACTGAGAGAGTTTTGGGATAAATTCTACAGATCAAAAAATGCTTATATTAATATTAATCCTTATTCTAGACAAATAGTTCAATTTTTAGCTAACCATAGTCCGTTCCCATACTCTATTTATGTATTTTAAATTTAAAAATAACGCTTAGAATCTGTGTGCTATCAATATTATTCAACTTAGAGCCAAAAGCACAGATGATTTCCCTGTTATTTGCTATACTGATGGCAGTAAAATGGATGGAAGAGTTGGTTTTGCTTTTGTTGTGTTTAGGAATAATGTTGAATCCGAGCAGTTTCAATTAGTTTTAGCATAGTTTTTGTAGCTGAGCCTTTATGTTTAAACTTCACCATTATCACTGAATTAAATATAGCGTTATCTCAGACTATCTCATTTGTACAGACTCTCTTTTCTCCTTGGATTCGCTAAAGTGTATTTCTTCATCTAACAACATAATCGTCGAGATCCAAAAGCAACTTAAGGTATCCGACTACGTTCGGAACCGTGATTTTAAAAAAGCGCATAAATGAATAATTTTCATGATATTTAGTGTCACTCAGATTAGAATACATGCATAAAACTGTTTTAAGGACGTTTTGACAAAAACATTTATTTAAATATAATATTTTGGCAAAAAACTAACTTAGAAAAATCTTTTTTCCAAACGTTCTCCTTTTGTGAAAAATGGTTCTATTGTAATAATATTTTGCCTGTGTATAGCTCAGACCTATGTTCAGAGGCTCAACTAGAATTTTTGAAATATATAACTTAGAAGTGGGTTTATTCATATTTTACGACAACAGAGGGGAGCAATTTTAAGAAAAAAAAGCGCCACTAATTATTTCAATGGGTGGTAACTCTGAAAATAATGTGAATTTTTCAAAAATTCTAGTTGAGCCTCTGTAGAGAGGTCTGAGCTATATAGAGGCAAAATATTATTCTAATAGAAGTATTTTTCACAAAATGAGAACATTTGGAAAAAAGATTATTCTAAGTTAATTTTTTGCCAAAATAGTGTATTTAAATAATTTTTTTTGTCAAAATGTCCTTAAAACAATTTTATGCATATATTCTAATCTAAGTTACACTAAATATCATGAAAATTATCCATTTATGCGCTTTTGAAAATCACGGTTCCGAACGTAGTCGGATTCCTTAAAAGTCTAAAAAATAATTTAAAAAAAAACATCTCAATAGATTTTGCATTTGTTCGCGGACACACGGGCGTTCTTAGAAATGAGCGGGCCGATTGGCTTGCAAAGGCTGCAACCAAGCGTAAACTTGACGTTAACTTTAATATTCCTAAACCCTTTTACAAGAAGATTATGAAAGAAAGAATGATAAAGTTTTGGAACCAAGAATATCTCATTTCATATAAAGAGAGCTTAACAAAATTTCTTCCAACCTTTAATAAGAGACTGTTCCGCCATCATTTTTTTTATACTAATTACAAAATAACCCAATTTTTAACTGGTCATGGCAAATTTGTTCAGACTTAATTTCGTTCCATCATCTTCCTGTGATTGTGATATTGGTGGCGAGGAAAAAGTAGAACATGTGCTTCTTCTGTGTTCCAAATTTGAAAGACAACGAAGCATCCTAAGACTGGCTTTCAAGGGATTTAATATAAATTGGCCTCCGAATCTTCAGCAACTTTTTTCTACCAGAAGTGCATTTAAAAATTTCTGTAAATTTGTTGTAAATATTTGTAATCCTTCATAACCTCAAAGGATTTTTTTCCTTCATTCTTTTGTAATGTAAAGTTAATACTTACTTATATATGTGAGCCCCATGTGATACTTTGTGGTGTACGGAGATTTTATAATTGTTTTCAATTAAAAAAAATTATCTTTGCGGATTTGTTGTGGACGCGAATCACTATGTGTTCCACTGAACTCTCAAATATTTTTCGCCTTACTGATTCAACCGATTCTTCCGTGAATTGTGGTTTAGCTCTTTACTTACCAATTGAAATATTCCTGTTAAGTTAATTTCTTGTTTTAAACCACCAAAAGATTTCTCCGAAAAAAAAATATCTGTCCATTTTTCCCTTTTTTAAATCCCTGGAGCACTGAGTTCGTTTTTGTTCCTTAATTTTTTCAATAGAACTTAACTCTCTAATTAATTAAAAATTTAATTCTTAAATTACCATGCACGCACATATATATATTTTGCTCATCTTTTAGATTCTCCTTCCCCGCCTTTTTACAGGTCAATCTTTTACTCTTGTGTTTCCAGATATACTGTCTAGGTATTCTCTCTTTATATTTTAGTATCATATGTTTTATTTTCTATAAGTAATTTATATATGCTTTTGTCTTTTACTCTTTCAAAGAACTTATTTCTTTTAATATGTATATTGTATCCATATGCTCTCCATATGTATATGTATTCTAAATCAGTGGCTCTTAAACATTCGATCGCTTTTCTCCCCGTCCTCTTTATGTATCAGCCTGATATCGTGGACCGCCACGATTTTGAACACTCCTTCCTGACTCTCAATGCATGGCTGAGTGATATTTAAAGGTTACTCAATAACCCTAAAACTACCACTGCTGCTTATACAGACATATTTTAACACTTCTATGTGTTTCTACTACATTTTTGAAAATATTACGTCTTAGTAATGACTATGTATATTTTGTTGCAAACAATAAAAAAAACTGAATTACCGTAAAATCCAGCGTATAACGCGCACTTTTAATTCAAAAAATAAGATAGAAATTTATAGGTGCGCGTTATACGCCGGGTATAAAAATGATAGATTTAAAAATAAAAAAAAAAGATGAGCATAGAAAAAAATTAGACTTCTACATACATCGGAATACTGTTTATTTCAAAGAAATGACATTCCTAATGAACTTAAAGGATTGTAGTTCGAGAAGTATGCTATTGTGTGTTTTATAAAGCTTGAATAATACCTCGAATAAATGACTGCAAAATATAACAGCATTTCGTACGCACATGTCAGGTTTCTTCGTAAAAAAGGGGGCGCGAGTTATAATGAAAAGTTAAAAATTGCTGCTTGAAAGTACAGGTGCGCGTTATACGCTGGATTTTACGATAACATTCTTGATCAAAATACGTGTTCTAGTAGAGTTTTTCCATAAGGGGCAATTTAGTGATCTAGTCTATCATGGTAAATCTTTCTAATTTTCCGCGAGGCTTTTCAGAATCTGTAAAAGAGAGAAATCTTAACATTAAATGAAAGACCCTTACAAAAACGCTGGTGACCTCCAAGGGTCCCAGGACCACAGTTTAAGAACCGCTGTTATAAATGATGTAATACAAGAAAACTATTGGATCTCCCTATTGAAAAAGTTCTGTTTGAACTGTAAAAACAAGATGATAATCTTTCACAACACAATAAAGGCTGAATGCCAAGGATAATTGATTTCTGGAGGGCCGATTTCTAGCTCTAAGCCCCTTTTGATGAACTCGGTACTCTAGGACATTTTGCTAATACCCCTCGTGTAGCTTCAATACGTGATGTTAATAAACAATCAATACCTTTATTGATATAGACTGGTCAACAGCAAATTAAGACATTGCTGTTAACTATAAGTATAAATACACTTTATTTAAAAAAAAATTTCTATAGTAAACTCAGTCATCTCAGCCGAAATATTTTTAAAAGTTTCCCATATTTTATATAAATGTATCATTCTTTAAAAAGAAAAGCATTATTGTTCAGCCTTTATTTAATACTGCAGTATAAATTTATACCTCTCATTTTAATATTCTTCTTATAGTTGAGAAACGCTCATCTCTTTACTCTGATAAACTTTGATAATTTTTTTATCAACAATATATTATAATTAGAAATAAAATATTAAAATTATTTTTCACAACATGTTATATATCATATAAATATATACACGACGAACACATAAGAAAATATATGGAACTAACAAATGCATTGGGGAGATTAACTTAGTTAAAGTAAATAAACTAAATAATTTTTGAACCAGAGTACACTAAGAAAAACACTTTATTAATTTTTTTTATTTTTTAAAACGAAAAATGAATCCATAGAAAAATATCCGGCGAAATAATATTAATTTGATCAAAAATATTTTGATATATTATTATTAACCCTTTTTTAAAGAGTTTTAGAAATAAGGTGAAGAAAATAATCGGATTTTTCAAACAAGACAAATATTTCATACTAATGTTTATTGATTAAGTTAAAATGCTTAGCACTTTCTTCCGTACATTCGTATATTGTCTGGAATGGAACTGAAAACACAAATTATTTCACTCGTTTTAAAGCTGCTTTGACTTTTATATAAACTAGATCTCCTTTTTTCTAACTTTAGGAAGCAAGTTTGTATCTATATGGTTACCATTACAAAAGTTTCCCTTGGCTTTCTTTCATTAAACTCTACACAATGAAAGATAGAAATTAAAAAATGTGTTACTATACACAAACTTTGATTTGACCCATGCAAATGCATAAAAATGTACGATAATTTTGATTTAAAAACTAATTGTAAACTTGATGCATTTATTAATTCGTTACATCAATATGGCACGTTAGTAATATGAAGTTAAACTGCAAATTTCTAGATTTTGAAAATGAAAATAGGTAACAATTAATCCATTTGATTATAAACTTACTGAGCTCTGACTATCCTCTGAATCTCCTGCACCATTTGCAGCTGAAGCAGACCCTCTAACAACTTGAGTAGTGGAGAGGTTGATAGCGGAATTTTCGCTATAGCTGTCGTGGTTCATCATCTCATCGTCCTGGAAAGATTGAAGATGAACTACATGTTACATTACTCATTTAGCTGAATATTTACATACATACTTCATACAAAAGCCATCATTGTGAAGTACCTCTAAATAACCTAAGTCGAACCTCTATATAACGAACCTCTATTTCTCGAATTTCTCTATTTTGTGAACTTTTTCCTGGAACCAAGAACATTTTACTATTTTCTTCGTAAAATATCCCTTGATAGAGAAGTGCATTTTCTATTTAAGGTATCCGACTACTTGCGACAACTTTTTTTTTAAACAATGGAGATACGGGGATTTTTTCGTGGTTCTTAGATTTATTTAGTACATTTTAAGAAAAAAGTCTAAAATTAAGAAGAGAAAAAGAAATTAATATTACCAAAATGGGTAAAAATTTACAAAAAATTACATAAACGAGGCCCATTCTGCACAAAAAGTTTATGAAGAAATTTTCAGTTTTTAATTTTGATGTGTTGCTTTGCTATTCACTTTTGAAATAACCTTCTGGATAAGAGATATTTTAATTTTTATAAAAACTAGAATATTTTATCTTAGTTATTATATGAAATTGCTTAAAAAACAGGGATTATATTCACAGAAGGGACTGTAAATTTTGTAATAAAACAGTGAATGATAAATCTGAAGGTTAAAACACTTCTAGCATTATACAGAACATACACAAAAATTTTCAGTTAGTTATTTTTAAAACTTTTTGAGTAATCGCTGTCCCCGTTTGAACATTTTCAAAAGAACACATTTCGAGTAAAACGCATTCTAATGTATGACATCTTGCTTGAAGTAATGCTTTTACTAAAACATTTGTAGTTTTTGTTCTAGTCAACTAAAAATAATAAACTCGGTATTTTTATAAAGTTAATAAGATGGCCTATGAAATAAAGTCATAAAAAAATTGTCAGTTTTTGACAAAATTCATGATTTTAAGGTAGTCGGCTATCTTAACTAACTTTTCTTGAGGAGGGAGGGGTTCGATAGTTTTCTCCCTATTTTTAAAATATTTCAGGACATTTTTTTCAAATTAACCTCTCTTTTAGCACATTTTATGTGATCAATAATCCTGAACTGGTTCTACCAGGTGCCTAACTCACTTGCAATGAAATTGCCATAATTTTTCAAACAAAAAACTCAAAAAAAAATAATGATAAATACAGATTTTATCATTAATTAAACTTAAGGATGTATGCGGTAGTGTATGCTTAATATTACTGGTAATAAAGTAACGTACGTTTAAAATTACTCGTAGGCATAAAATTAGAAATTTTCGTTAAAAAATTAGTTAATTTTAATATAAAATTAAATTTTTTTTAAAAAAATTGAAAATATAGTGTATTTTTGGACAATTTTTTTGTTCTTGTTTCCCTTGTAGATTTCTTTTTGATGAGTAAGATATATAAAATGAATAGATGTGATTTTTTTTTTTAAAAATATCAGCAATTACTCTTTAAATAATATATGGTGTTTATGAAATTAAAATTTGTTTTATATGGTTTTTATGAATTTAAAATTTGTTTTATATGGTTTCTAAGGTATATTAAAAGATGAATTTCTATTTAACGAAATTTTCGCACAACGATTTTTTTTCAGGATTTAGCCACTTCGTTAAACAGAGGTACGGCGGTATATATATCAAGATAATAAATAGTCAACATGCAGAAATATAGGTATTAAGAAGGTTCGAATTTTTTTTTTCAAAATTTAAAACTTACCTATGGAGAAAAGATATTTTATGGTTCATAGATGAAGGAAAAAATAAAATAAAAAATTAATTTGTATGTTAAGAACTGCCACAAGGGGAATGAAGTTTAGGTATTTTAGCTTTTTTAAGATTAAGAGGGGTTTTTAAGATGAGTAATTTTTGTTAAAATGAAACAGGCACATTTTAGTACTTCTTAATATTTATTGCGGTGAGAGGACACTTACTAAATGGTTACAAGAAAATAAACACCAAGTACTTTTAACATATTCTTTAATGTTAATTAAAAAGAAAGAAGGGGAAAAAAACTACTGTCGAAATTTCAGGGCATGATAAAGCGGAAGACGGAAAAGGCTCCTATCGGATTGATTCGACGTTGTTGGGAGAGAGAACTGGGGGACGCGCGCGCGCGAAATGTTACACACTGCACATAGTGTACTATTCACCATACCAGTGATACTCAATCTGCGGCCCGCTAGCCATTTCTAAGTGGCACAACTATGTCTTATTGCACAAAAAATTCAATTATTTAAGAACAATGTGCTATAAATTTAGCGGGAAATTGTATCAATGAAGCAATCGAATCTATCAGTTTATTATCAATTTTTTTTTTTTTGATAGTAGAATTTAAGCTAGAGGTTTCGTTATAAATGAAAGGAAATCGAAACTACCACATAACTCAGTAAAAAATGCATAAAATTAAATGGGTTTTTTTTGTATGTTTGATAGAAGGGTTTTAATAAAGTATTAAAATAAAAGCCGAAAATGAGATTTTTAATATTTTGATGAATTTTGTTTTGTCCAATGCTGCTTTGCTCTGGTAGTATTTTTTCCCGATTATACTCATGTTGCGACCTCCGTAACATACCTGTCATATGAATGTGGCCCTACGGGAAAAAAGGTTGAGTACTCCTGCACTAGATAGTATTCACCCATTTTCAGTTCTTCATATTGTAGAAAAATAAATATTTTGAATCTAAAATCATCTACCCAAAGTTAAGAGTTTTTCGATTTTTTTTTCAAAAATTTAATTCCATTGTGGCAATATTAAAATTTTTGAAATTATTTTTTAATTTTTTTTTTCTTCTAGTGGAAAATTAAAATTCTTTAAAAAAATTTTTTTTCCTTTTAATCTCCATACATCTTTTCCACAAAGGTCCACATTTATAATAATTTTCTCCATATACCCGCGATTCAATTATAGTCAGCCACAGGGAGCTTACATATAAAATCAGACAACGAGTCAGATGTTTTTAAAAAACTTGACAGTAATTATCCTTTAGATCAAAAATGTTATTCTCCTAAATGGAAAAACAACTTTTAAGATGTGCAAAAACATAAACTATAGTCTTTTTTTTTTTTTTTTTTTTTTAATTTATTTAACTGAATGACGTGTAAATACTATTCAAATCTGCTTGTATAACGGTATTAATTTTAAACTTAATTTCAATGTAATTTTTTACAAGATCTCTGAATGCATGGCTCATAAATATATCATTATTTTTAAAAATAGGCATAGTATCTACATTCCAGACTAATTTTATCCAGCTTCTTAATATTTCTTAAAAATCTGAATGATGATTAAATTATAAATAAAAATTTATGATTTTATATCAAGAATGTATCTATTTCATTTAAAAATGATATTTGAAATTCCTTATTTTTGAGATTAGAGACAACATAAATAGCACATAAAACAAATTAATTGCAATAAAAATTACATTACATAGATGTGTCAAATTCTTCCATACAGGCAAAAACACTACATAGAATATAATCTCAAGCAAAAATATGTATTATGATGCTTTTTATTACCTTATATTTTTCATGATATTCCTTTTATTCAATTAAAAAAAACAATTCCTTTAAACATTACCATTAATTTTAACTATTTTTTTTAAAATATTTTTAAAACATTTTTCTTCAGAAAAACAATTACACTGGAAATTTATAAAATTAAATTAAATTAATTTTTTTATTCGTAGCCTATTTATATAATAATAGCTAACTTATTTTGAATTTAGAATATTATTTGAAAGTGTGCTACGATTTAATAACGAGTAAATTTTTATACAAACTGACACACACGCATTCTTTTTATATTTTACAATGCACTCATTTCTAACTTAAAATTATACAAATGAATAGATTTTAATCTTTAATCAATAAATTTTTGTCCATTTAATTTATTCATATTCAAATAAATTACATTTTCACTTATATTTCATATTATGTATTAATTATACCTGAATATCGTTTTTTAAAACTAAGTATCGTTCTTATACACTACTCTCTGTATTTATTTTCCGACACATTTCGTACTGCCATCTATTGTCAGCAAAAGGATATAAACGCATAGCTCAAAATGCAAGAGAGGAAGATATGTAATGAAAATAAGCTAAAATTGCTTATACAATTACAATTTATGCTTTTATAAAATAAAAAAGCATTAAAAATAGGGATATACTAAAAAAATTATTTACCTAATATTTATTTAATTTTAAATTTTTAGTTTATTTAATCTAAAAACTGCAACTTACGTAAATTTCGAGATGAGGTTCCGCTAATTTGATAAATAACTTCAAAAAGTGCTTATTATGAGTATTATAGTGCTTATTATGTACTTATTACAACTGTATTGTATTATGCTATTGCAAGTCGTATCCGAGCAAAATTTTATGAAGTAGCAAGAATAAAAGGACTGAAATAGACAATAACAATAGGTCTCTTTTCAATGACAAGATGGGCGTGGAGAGGAAAAAACAAAGGTATTTACTGCCCCTTTTCACCAGATATCTTGACCAGGTAAGTCTAATGGCATGGGATATCTCGTCCCAGGTCCAGGGTCTCAGTAAGAGTCTCGTCTCGTTCTCGACTCCGCCTCAATGAGATACTCATCTGAATAATTTTAGTAGACAAATGTTATTCGAGGACATAGGCTCCTACAAACTGGGAATTTCGAATTATATGCATGTTGGAAACAGTGGCAATACTACAAGCTCGGACTGAAAAACAACAGACCATGTAAAGAGTGTTTTTTTCCAGGTATAGAAGTTTAAGTTGGCATTACTTTCCAAGAGATGGCGACCGATTTAACAGCTGTCAAGTGATTTATTCTTAGTTTGGTTTGGCAATTCATCAAAGCGATCATCAAGCAAGGCATAGATTCGTCGAATGGGCCCAAAACGAGATTGCCGTTGTTCCCGATTTTCATAAGCGAATTTTGTTTAGCGATGAAGCGCACTTCTGGTTGAATGGCTACGTCAACAAACAAAACTGCCGCATTTGGAGTGAAGCTAATCCACAAGTGTATGTCGAAACACCGTTACATCCAGAAAAACTGACTGTTTGGTGCGCTTTATTGGCTGGTGGAATCCTTCTTCAAAAACGATGAAGGCCACAACGTTACAGTCAATGGTGATCGGTATAGAGCCATGATTACTAACTTTTTCATTCCTGAATTGAACAATCATGATGTCCAGGAGCTGTGGTTCCAACAAGACGGCGCAACATGTCACACAGCTCGTGCCACAATCGATTTATTGAAAGACACGTTTAGTGACCGCCTAATTTCACGTTTGGGACCTGTGAATTGGCCTCCAAGATCTTGTGATTTAACACCGCTAGACTATTTTCTGTGGGGCTATGTAAAGTCATTGGTCTATGCGGATAAGCCACAAACGCTTGACCATTTGGAAGACAACATTCGCCGTGTTATTGCCGATATACGGCTACAAATGTTGGAAAATTCATCGAAAATTGGACGTCCAGATTGGACTACATCCGAGCCAGCCGTGGCAGTCATATGCCAGAAATCATATTTAAAATGTAATGCCACAAGATTATCTTTCGAATAAAAAAAAATCATGTCAATTGAATAATACATCGTTGTTTTATTGCAATTTAAAGTTCTAAAAAAACACCCTTTATATGTTCCCACTAAAGTGTGAAATCCGTTATTTCATAGAAAAACAGGGTATTTTAAGAAATAACTGGACAAGTCAGTTAAGGCAGTGCTCCGCAACCTTTTTATCGCTGCGGACCGGTCAATGTTTTATAATTTCAGCGCGGCCCACTTAGGGTGGGACACGTTGATTGTTTATACTTTATATTGTTTTGATTTAACAATTTTAATTTAGTTACACATTTAAATATGCCTTCAGAATAAAATATAGTTACACCAAAAATGAATAAAAGTGATTTAACGTGTAATATATAGTGATTTTCGTGGAAAGTTGCGCAAATCCGAGAGAAATGCACCACTTCAAATAAAATGGCAATAGTTTAATGTTCTTTAGGCGACCCGGCATCATTTGATCCACGGACCGGTACAGGTCCGTGGACCGGGGTTGCGGATCACCGAGTTAAGTTATGCAACTACGTTCGGAACCGTGATTTTGCAAAAGCGTGTAAATGGATAATATTTATGATATTTAGTGTCACTTAGGTTAGAAAATGTATATAAAATTATTTTAAGAATAGTATTACAGTAAAACATTATTTAAGTACAATATTTTGACAAAAAATGAGCATAGAAGGACCAATGTTCAAAATATTCTCCTTTTGTGAAAAATGTTTCTATTATAATAATATTTTGCCTGTATATAGATCATACCTCTGTACAGAGGCTCAACTAGAATTTTTGAAATATATAACTTAGAAGTGGGTTTATATCCATGTTATACGACAACTGAAGGGGGAAATTTTAAGAAAAAAAATGCCGATAATTATTTCAATTCGTTGTAACTCTGAACATAATGTGAATTTTTCAAAAAATCATAGTTGAGTCTCTGTACAGAGATCTGAGCTACATACAGGCAAAATATTATTATAATAGAACCATTTTTCACAAAAGGAGAATATTTTGAAAGTTGATCATTCTATGTTCATTTTTTGTCAAAATATTGTACTTAAATAATTTTTTATTTTAATACTATTCTTAAAACCATTTTATATACATTTTCTAATCTAAGTGACTATAAATATCATAAATATTATCCATTTATACATTTTTACAAAATCATGGTTCCGAATGTAGTCGGATACCTTAAAGAATTCAAAATTATTCAATTCTACGATTTAACTAGGTATTCTATAGAATAACGATTACTTGATCGTTAAAGTATGAAATACAGCACTCGCGATAGTTGTTTGAACCGATTCTAGCTACTTTTAAACAGTTTTGAACCACTTATAGCTACTTAGAAATGACGGGTGAGTGTGTACGTTTCATTCCGTTGCTCTTAAACATAGAATTTAGGCGGGGTGTTTATGTTAGCGTGTTTTACGTTTTCGATTATTAACAAATATTTTGCAACCTGCTTTCAAACAAAGACTTTTGCAGAAATTGGAGACTAAAATGTAAATAAGAAAGATTCAATGCGAGAGATTTGAATATTTATTAAATAATTGGGGGACAAAAGTAAAACAGTGCTGCACTTACTCGGGAAAAAATATTAACTTTTATATCAGGAGTAAAAAAAAGCTAAAATAGCACAGAAAAAGTACCACGTGACTATTGGTTACTCCAGCATTATGATATTCTTGAAGTTCAAGGAGTAGAAAATTTAATTGTACCAGTAACAGATGCAAAAATATTCTTTTTTTCCCCTTAATGTTTAACTAATGCTAGCAATATGAACAATAATATATATAAGTTATATCATCTGCTTTTCCTTATTATTTATCAATTAATCACAACCACAGTAGGGACAAAATGTATTTTTCGAGAGGTTTTAGCTATTTGTGATCAATTCATTTATGAAATAACTTTGAAATTGTTTATTTTTCACTTTAACGGTCTATCATTAGTTATTTTATAGATTAACTAGTTATTTCATAGAATAGCTATGTAAGGTAGGAAATTTCTCCACTGTTATATACTTTAAATGACTTGTCCAGTTATTTCATTAAATACCTAATTATTCTATGAAATAACTGAATTATATATACTTTAACGGAAACATATATACCAATAACACAAGGAAGTGAAGCAGTGGTGCATACGAGTTACGTCTTGTCAGAGCTGATAGCCAAACAACGGAAACTTTTCCCTGGAAGTGAATTTATAAAGGAGGGTTTATCAAAGCTACACACAGAAATTGTTTGTCCAGGGAATGCGTGTGAAGATTTTTCAAGTAAACAGATATACTATTGTGAAAAGAATTGCTGATTTGGCCTACATTTTAAAATATCAGATAAAAGCAAAATGATCCAGTTTCGAAGCTTTTTTTATTGTGTATTGTGAGATTACGAATATTAGAATTATAGCTGCAATTTACCTGCACGCGAGACAGGTCTAAATATCTTTGAGGGATTATTAGAATTAGTTCTGATGTAATATTTAAGTGGATAGAGGTGTATTTGTGTTTTTTGACCAGCAAAAAAAGAACCTACTTAAGTACCTACAAAAGTAGCTTGCTTCTACAGATATAGATTGAGCTTCTATGACAGGGAAAATAAAAAGTGGTTTCATAACATCCAAGATTCATCATAGAAATTGAGTTATACATTAACAAGTATTATGTGCGAAGATTATGAACACGTGACACGTACTAAATGATTGTAAAAAAAATCCTTAATTTCATAAAATTTTGAGGCTCAAATCAGCGACAATTTTCTGCATTCGTAAGTGAATCCAACACTTAATGATATATATATATGCTAATCTGTTTTTACATTAAATGCAGAGGTACCGTTGGTTATCCTGCTCTAAGGTTCTTAGTTCTTAAACAAAACTGGGATTTAAAAAAAGGAATGTGCCTGTTTATAACGGGTGAAATTCCAGATACAATCCTGCTTTTGACACCACGTGGTTAACCCCTAAATCGGTTTGCCCGTACACCGTACGGGCTATCAAAAGTTGACCGCATCCGGTTTGTCAGTACGCTGTACGGTAACTGATATTTTCTCTTTCCATTTTTGTGGTTTGCATATACTTTTGGTTTTTATAGTGAGATTATTTTTGCCAGTGTATTTAAGAGATATAGTTTGTTCATGGTATTGAAATGCTCTTATCCAGGGTTTTCTTTGTGGTGCAGGCTGGAATTTTTCTTTGCAGTAATTTAGATCCTTGAAAATTTTCGATGAAGGACAGGGATTGACAAGACGATGTGCAGTTTGTTGCTTGAGAAGAAATGAAAATGGAAAGATAATAAATAAAAAAGGCCAATATATATATATTTCTGTCCTGATTGCAATGTAAGAGACTTCGAATTACACCATACTTCAAATTGTGTGTGCATACATATATCCACACACAAAACCCTTAACCGTTTGAAAAAGAGGTAAAAATACGGAATTTTGTTGTAGTTATACGAGAGAAGTTCTCTTTTAAGGTCTATGAAGCATTCTTCATGCCCTACAAAGTGTACTTATAAAAAACAAACATTTAGGGGGTTTGTATTACGCAGTTATAAAATAAAAAAATGTGAGAAAACTTTAAAATTTAAAATTAAAAAAAATTCTTCCATTCTCTTATTCTATTAAGTATTATGCTTTGTTATATGCAATAAAAAATGTGCCTTCTTTTAAATATTTTAGGCAAAAAAATTGACTGGTTAAGGGGTTAAAGGATCTATCTGCAATGGTCTTTGTAACAAAACGCTTATACGATTTAAATTTTCACCACCAAGAAGATCAGACAAATATGTGCAATAAAATTAAAGCATTCAAAGGAGAGCTAGTTGGGTGTTTAAAAAATGGTAATTTATCGCACTTTTCGACATGCAAACCGATCGAAATTGCTTTAGATGAAACCACATCTTTTAAAATTATGCAGAAAAAATATTAAGCTTTCCAAATACTTGAAGAAAGAAGATTTGAAAGGGATCCAGAGAAATTATCTTTTAAGATACACTCTGTCGCAAAAAAATATATGCACCCAGAAGAAATCAAGCTACAATCACGAAACTCGGCAAGAATGTAGTCTGGTAAGAGATATGCAAATGATTAAAATTTCGAAGCCAATGAGACAAGGCTAAGTGTGCTATGCGCATATTAGTTGCGCAACTGGGAGAGTTTAAAAGCATGAGTACGAGCGCCGTACGGCTATCCAAACGAATCTGATGACTTTGATAGACGATATTGAGACTTAGGATGCCTCTAAGACGTAACCGGCGGCAGTACGAGCAGCTGACGGACTTTGATAGGGGCCGTATAATAGGCCTCAGAGAAGCAGGTTGGTCGAATAGACGTATCGGCCGCCACCTCGGTCGGAGCGATATGGTAGTTGCTCGGTGTTGGCAACAGTGGATCACAGAAGGTAGAGTGTACCGTCGCGGAGGGTCAGGACGTCCCAGGACACAAATGATCGCGAGGATCGTGCAATCAGAAGAGTGGCCACTTCGGCACCAACAACGTCGCTAGCATCGATTCAACGCCACTTACCTCCTTCCAGACATCCAGTGCCATCAAGAGAAACCATAAGGAGACGACTGACCGAAGTTGGCTTGAGGAGCCGACGTCCGCTAAGACGCTTACCACTGACCCCACATCATAGGCAGTGTCGACTGGATTTTTGCCGACCTCGGGCAACTTGGAGTGTGACAGACTGGAGACGTGTCATCTTCAGTGATGAATCCCGATTCAGTCTCAGTGCTGATGACCACCGCACACGTGTCTGGAGGCGCACCGGCCAACGGTCCGATCCGGCATTTATTGTCGAGCGGCATACAGCAATTTCACAAGGTGTGACAGTGTGGGGAGCAATTTCTTGGGACACACGATCATCTTTAGTGGTCCTTCAAGGCACTTTGACAGCTCGCAGATACGTGGACGATATTTTAACGCCGATTGTGCTACCCATGCTATCAAATCGCCCAGGTGCCATTTATCAACAGGATAATGCTCGTCCACATACTGCGCGACTCTCCCAACAATGTCTTCAAGGATATGACGTCCTACCATGGCCTGCCAGGTCACCAGATCTTTCGCCAATAAAGCATGTCTGAGACGCGCTGGGAAGGCAACTGCAGCCGTCCCGAGATACAGGAGAATTAACTGTGCAGATGCAAAGACTATGGCAGGATCTTCCACAGGGGTCATAAGTGATCTAATTGAATCGATGCCACGCCGAATTTCCGCTTGTATAGCTGCCAGAGGTGGCTTTACTACTTACTGATTTTTAACCTTTTGCAAGCTGTAACCGCTTAATAAAATGATATTTTGTTCTGAATTTTTAATCATTTGTTTATTTTCATATACACTACATGCATACCAAATTTCGTGAATGTAGCTCAATTTCTTCTGGGTGCATATATTTTTTTGCGACAGAGTGTATATGAAACATTCTTCATGCTATGTAGAGTGTACTTATAAAAGGCAAACACATTCAAGGGGTTTTGTATTACACAGTTATAAAATAAAAAAGTGTAAGAAAACCTTAAAATTGAAAATTAATCGACTCGACTTGCAAACCGGTCAAAAAGCTTCAGATGAAACAGCATCTTTGAAAATTATGCGGAAAAAATGTTAAGCTTTCCAAATAAATTTGAAATCAAGATTTGAAGACTTTAAATTATTGGGAAAAAGTTTTGTTTGTTTTCCTCAATTTATTCAATCGATATAGAACCAACATTTAATGAGATGCAAATGGAGGTCCTTCATATACAGTGTGATTCAGAATTAAAGGTGATATTGGCGTACCAGAATTTTACTAATATTTATCTGCTGAGTCTGAAAACTCTCAAAAATTTACATATTAGATAGTTTCTTTATTTGGTAGTATGTATCAGTGTAGGCAATTATTTTCACTTATGAAAGGAGCTAAGTTTCCAATCTGATATAGAATAATTGACAATCACCTTGGATCTGTTTTGAAAGCAATCACATCACGAATTTCTCCTGAAGAAGAGAAGAAGAAAGGAGATAAAAGATGTTGAGTGTCAGGGGAAAACATTAAAATATATAAATTATTATTTATAGTATCATTGTTTTTACTATATCAGACTGATATATAATTGCCGAAATGGAAATTATTTATTCTTCAAAAAATCTGTTGTAAGTTCATTTGACTTTTCATCTATAGAAACGAAAATTTTCTCAACTTTGAACAATTCCTGTTCTAATGATTCCCAATGATCTTCATTGAAAATATTTACACCAGTAACTATTTTTCAACATCCCGATTATTCGTGTGTTTTATGACTTATTTCATTCTGCAATTTGACAATTTAGTTGGCATTAACGATAGATTTCTCATATCAACAACGATCCATTGGTCCCGCTAGCAAAACTGATTTTAGGAGATAGGTTTTAAAGTCTTTTTGTGGTTTTGGTGTTTTGGAATAACAAACACACAAACAGTGATTTATTCAAATGAATTTTTTTACGTGCTGTTATGTGGAAGCTATTGAGAGTCCTAGAAAATTATTTATATAAACTTTATTGTAGAATTTTATTCTCTATAAGATTTGTGGGAAGTATCATTTTCGATTTTCCGCTACAAATTTAGCTCCAGATTGTACAGGATTGTTGTTAGCTCCAGTACAATCAATAAACCCTGAACACAATTACAGCTCAGGTTAACGTTTCAAATTCTGTTAAGTGAATGTAAAGGTCTGAAAAACCGTATTAAAGCGATTCAATGAAAATTACGGATTTTAAGAAAAACCGCGTTATTCTGACACATCATTTAGGAAGATTAGGGATCGGCAGCCTTTTTGCTGTGGCGTGTCAACCCAATCTTCTAGTATGATTCAGCGAGCCACGCAGTAGGATATTTTTGAAACAATTCGATTCCCGTGATAATGCATGCATAATTAGAGAATAGAGGCCAATAATTTAGATTTACAGTTTTATTATGTATTAACTTTGTATCATTTAGAAATATTTCTTAACATACAAATAAACAGCATAAGATAAAATTAATTCTTCAATAAAAATTTAAAAAATTAATATTGTACATGTATTATGTATTTTTAAGGTATCCAAATACGTTCGGATCCGTGATTTAAAAAAAAGAGTATAAATGCATAATTTTTATGATATTTAGTGTCACTTGGATTAGAATACATGTATAAAATTCTTTTAAGAATATTATTAGAATAAAAAATTATTTAAATGCAATATTTTGGCAAAAAATGAACTCTGAATTACTTATTTTCAAAATATTCTCTTTTTATTGGAAATGCTTCTATAACAACAATATTTTGTCTATATATAGCTAAGACCATCGTACAGAGCCTGAACTAGGATTTTTGATAAATTCACATTATTTTCAGAGTTACTACCATTTGGCATAATTATCGGTGTTTTTTTCTTAAAGTTTCTCCACTCTCTGGTATTAAAATATGGATAAATCTACTTATATAACTCAAAAATCCTAGCTCAGGCTCTGCATGGAGGTCTGAGCTATATATAGGCTATATATATAGGAGGTCTGAACTATATTATAGATGAATTTGCCTTAAAAGGAGAATGTTTTGAAAATAGGTAATTCTATGTTCATTTTTTGCCAAAATATTGCATTTAAATAACATTTTAGTACACAATAACATTCTTAAAATAATTTTATACAAGTATTCTAATCTAAGTGACACTAAATATCATAAAAATTATCCATTTATATGCTTCTGCAAAATAACAGTTCTGAACGTATTCGGATACCTTAAACATATTTATTCAAATAAGAAATAGACAACGTAAAATATAAGTATTTCTCTTCATTACAGATAAACAAAAATTTTAATGCGTACCTAGTTCTTGCACCACTCTGTTTTCATATCGCAAAATCAGGGGTATAATTCGTGACTTTCAATTTAATGCGATTTGGAGCATTCAATTGTTAAACAATTTCTTTGGAGACTCAAAATGTTTTTCATATGAGAAAAGCTTTTTTTTTACTTAGATATATAGAACCAAAAGCAGAAAGATGAGTACATACAATTTTCTCTCTTTAAACAATTAAATCTCACCAACAATGGCATTCTCAATAATTTACAAAATAGCTGTAAATTTATCTTTAGAGTTATTTTTCAGATTTTTTCGTAATTCCGTAAAGGTCCATAATTCTAAAGATGTTTGTCAAATGAGTTCCGTTACAAATTCATCCACTTCCATCCACTTAAAAGTTAACAAATCGGTAGAGTAGTGCAGAGTGCCCCTGAAAATTGTACCGCGCGCCACAGACGGCACGCGTGCCATAGGTTATTGACCCTAGGAATAAATGAGTTCAATTAAAAACTTTCTACGATAAATTAAATTTATTAAACTATCTTTTTGATTTGTAATGTGAAAAATAAATATTTATTAACTCCATCAGGGTAACTTTAAATAAAAAAGCTTTCTAGAAAGATGATTTTATAAGTGAGAGGTGTATTAACGTCGCACAAGAAAGCAACACGAGGGCTATTGGTGACGGAACTCAGAATTTTCAGCTTCCGTCAAGTGACGAGGATGACACCTGAGCTGGCATTTCCCTCTCGAATGTACCACACCACGTCAACGGGTGGACTTCGAGCACGACGGATTTAAAGTGCATCCGCCCTCTCTACACGGTGGAGCTTCAGTGACAGCCGGACTCGAACAAGTAATACGCCGCCTACAAGTTCGTAACCATAGCTATTACGCGTTTCCACGTTCTAATGATCCCTTAAATAGAATTAAGAAGGGAACATTATTAGATTTTAATTTGTACCCTGTTTACCAATTCATATATCTTAAAACTTTTTCAGTTTGTGAAACATTTGCATAGACATTTTTTAAAAAAATTAAAAAGTATATAATGGGTCTATTCGAGTTCTTCCTACTAATAATCCTCTTGGGGAATAACGGGTCTTTAAATATTATTCTATTGAAAACTTTTCTCCGGAGAAGAAGATGTAATTTCTTCCTACTAATAATCCTCTTGTGGAATAATGGGTCTTTAAATATTATTCCATTGAAAACTTTCCTCCGAAGAAGACGATGCAATTTATTCAAATCAAGGTTTGTATTTAAAGATTAACTCTCAAGTTTGAAGAGAGAGAGAGAGGTTAGAAGCTAACAGGATAGCATGCAGTAATTAACGTAAAGCTAGGTGAGAGCACTTCAAAGATTATTTGATTAATGTTAAGATTGACGAATTGGTCAATTAGTTGTTAAATTGTATTCGGGTCCGTTTGAATTAGATTAACTTAGAAATTATTTTCAGATAGTAGAAGGTGTATTGCCTGTGTGGACATGCTAAGTGTAAGTGACCCGATTTATTATTATATCTCCAATTATCTCGTCTACCTCGCTATTGCTCCCATATTTAACAATTGGTGCATCATTTCTTATCTTGGGTTGTTGTTAATATTTGTTACGTTGTTGAGAATTGTTAATAAAGATAGTTTGTATTGACTATATATATAGCTAGTCTTTCTTCTGACGCTCATACACTAATGGATGGGTTCGCCTATCCATTTCAAGTAAAATTTATTGGTGTCTGTTGTTGAACAAATGAATAAGTGCAAAAGAAAATACATAATTTATGTTTTGACTGTTCTTTAAGATCAATTCACAAAGAAATAATTTGAGTAGAAATAATTACAGTAAATGGATAAATATAATGAAAATAAAATTAATATTAATCAAATTTATTGTACGATTTCTTTTAATACCGATTAGATTTTCTAAAAGACAGAAAAATACACTTCCCATTTAAAGAATCTATTCTTCATGTATGTAAAAGTTTTGACAGATATATAATTTGTAAATTTTACAAAATGAATTATTTCAATTTATCTGCTAACCCCATTTTACCTTATTACTATTAACTACATTATATTATTGATTCTCTGTTTTTTTATTTCTCCCAGCTGTTTAACATTAAATTATGACATGATTGCGAATGAATTTTTTTTTTGTTTTCTCAAATTGATGTTTAAATCTTTGATACAAAATAAAATAAAAAATTAATACCTTTTTTTAATATTTTGATTCAGATACAAAACAATAGCTTAAATAAATAAAATCAGATGTATAACGCGTGCCTATACTTTCATGCTGCAATTTTTAATTTTTAGGTATATTCACCGTATAACGTGCGCCTTCTTTTTTACAAAGAAACCTAAAACGTACGTGCGAAATGTTCACATGTTTTGAAGTCATTTATACGAGGTATTATTCTAAGCTTTAGAAAATAGTATACTTCTAGAACTACAACTCTTTAATGTCATAAGAGGAATGTCATTTATTTTAAATAAACAGTTTTTCGATATATATGTAGATGTGTCTAATTTTTTCTCTCTCTCTCTCAATGCTCATCTTATTTCATTTTTAAAGCTCTTTTTTTTATACCCGGCGTGTAACGCGTACCTTCAAAATTGATATCTTAATTTTTTGTGTTAAAAGAGCACGTTATACGCTGGATTTAATCTCAGCATTATTTTAGAAGTACAAATACTATAAGATTTAAAGATTATTTTAAAGAAGTAACGGGTTATAATATTTTCAAACTAAAAAATTTCTACTATATTATTCTAACAAATTTATTGCTTCTGTATTTTGCTAACATTAAATTACGATATGAATTCGAATGTTTTTTTTTCTTCTTTTGCTCAAACTGATGTTTAAAGAGCCACAAATTACCAGTGGATACTCTGTTGCCTGTTTACAAGCATAAACTCAGAAAGCAATAAAAGACTTGTTGAAACACTTGAAAAACATTCTATATTTGTGAGCATAAATACCGATTTTATTATATTACCTTCATACGTTGATTTTCGCAGTGTATTCAACACTTATGTTTTAAGGCCGAGTATATGTAACCAAATATAAAATCTGAAGATTACTTCTCTTTTTCCTATTTTAACTCGCTTACATATTTCGCCAATACATATACACCGTAAACTACAAAATTTACAGTAATCTGCATAGAATACCTTTTAAAATGACATTTTTTTTCTTTTCAAGATTAAAAGAAGATTACTGAAAAGAGATGGGGATTTGTAACATTTTTTCTAATCTGTAATTTTAAGGTTTTCTTCTATCAGTTATTCCAAATTCGGGATTAATTTTAAGGAACTGCCTTTTCTTTTTCAAAACTAGATTAATTATATTTATTAATTCGAAAGAGTAAAAAATTATAAAGATATTTTTTGTAGAATTTTATTTTTCCTCTGATTTTGAAAAATATTTTTATGCTTCTAATTTATTAACTCGTTTTTATGGGAATTTATATGCTTTAAGAATATTTTAAAGTATCAGATGAAAGAACTAGTTAGAAAAAATGTTATTTAACGTCATAATTTTTGCGCTTTCCGATGTACTTTGTGTGTTGTATTCAAACAAACATTCTACTAATATAGATTTTAGAAGAAAAGTAGAAATTCCTTAGGATTAACATTATATTCGTGAATTCAAAATATAACTAGTAATCAGGAGCCTAAAAATTAGTAAGAAAAAATCCACTGAATGGCTTGCAGTCATTCAGATTTTCTTTCAGTTAAAGTTTTTCGTAGCTATTTTATCAATATTTTACTAATCTTAACAATCTTGTATAATATTTCATAAATAACACAATTTCATAATATGCTTAGCAATTTCAAGATTAGTTATAAGAAGGATGAAAATCATTGGTAGTAGTAAAAAGTAAAAAAAAAAAAAAAAAAAAAAAAAAGACACAAGGTTTTAAAAGAAAAATGCCATGAAATTAGTAAAAAATATAATGAATCGCTCGTAGTCATTCATATTTCCTTTCAGTGAAAGTTTTTTTGTGGTTATTTTATCAACATTTTACTAACCAATATCTTTTACAACATTTTTATGCGATTTCGGAACAAACTTAGCAATTTCAAGATTAGTTGTAAGAATGATGAAAATCTTTGGTAAAAAGTAAAAAAAGAAGAAAAAAGACAAGAAATTAGTAAAAAGAAAATATAATGAACTGTTCATAATCATTCAGAGATTCCCTTGTCAACAATTTACTTATCTCTTAAACTTTTTGCAACATTTCGTTAACAACATAATTTCGTAGTATACTTAACAATTTCTTTGTAAAAAAGATGAAAAATCTTTGGTCGTAGTAAAAAGAGTATGAAAAACGTCATTTATAACAAAAAAAGCCGAAAAATTAGTAAAATAAAATATAATGAGTTGCTCGCCTTCATTGGGATTTCCTTTCTGTGAGTTTTATCATTGTTATTTTATCAACATTTTAGTGATCTGTACGATCTTTTACATTTCACTAATAACGCAATTTATAAATACTTAGCAATTTCAAGTTTAGTTGAAAGAAAGATGAAAAATCTTTGGTAGCAGTAAAAAGTACAAAAAAAAGAGACAGGTATATAAAAGAAAAATGCTAAGAAAGGGTTTATTACTCGAAATATAACATGCATGTAAAAATAACATCAATCCCAAGCATAACTAAAATTTTAATTTAAAGAATTAGTTATAAAAATTCATTAGGGTCAAAAATTCTATTATAGGACAATTTATATACTGCACGACCTTTACGCCAAAGGATTAGTTAATTATTTACAAAATCACTTTAGGCCGATGTACCATGAATATAAATTATAAAAGAAATAAAAATAAAAATCGTACAAAATATCTGTCCACATGTTTTCAGTATGCTAAATAAATTCAAAGCATATTTATTTTCTTTATTTTGATTCATTAACTTATATTTAAAAAAAAGTGAACGGAGAGCAACCGCAAGAAAAATCTGCCTTTTCCTTAGGTAGAAACAATAGAGATTCAACTGACCTTAGGCAAAAGGGGAAGGTTTCTCTTTAAATTGGTTCAAACAATCAAGATAAGGAGAGGGGGGAGCAGAGGTAGGGAGTTTCGACGAGGCAAAAAAGTGCAAATTTTAATTAGAGGTAATCTAGAAATTTTTTTGAGCTGTTAAAATAAAAAAAAATGCACTCCATAAGTTGATAAATATTTAAAGAGGTAATTTACAGCTTTTTGGTTTGCAAATGATTCAATAATTATATTAAACTCAATTCTTTTTCTAAAAGATGTTTTCTGGTTATTTGATATAGAGACTGAAAGAATGTTAAATAAAAAGTTTTGTAAAGTTTCTTTTACTCTCACTAGATTTGCGCTTACCATAAATTATTTACGATATTTATATTAAGATTTCAGTAACAAAGAACTTTTGCTTTGTTTAAAAAGAAAATGAACTCATTGTTTGTACAGAATCACTTTGAGCAGTAATAAAACAAATGCGAAAGGAAAAAAATCATATTTGTAAGAATATCCATAAAATAATAATAGATGTGTAGAATAAATTGTAACAATACATTGAGAATATTTATGAAATAGAACAAATATTGTTCATTTAAACATTGTGTATGATGATTACAAAGATTAGCCAGGAAATAAGCACAATATTACTATATTTTTTACGTAGGGAATTTATTGTGTGTTATGAACTTGAATTTTTATCAGGTAAGAGTCCTGTAATTATATTTTAAAAGACAAATAAATTACAATTAAAATCAGGCATGTGTCGGAAATATAGTGACAAAAGAACAAGAAAATATTAAAAAATTTTCAATAAAATTTGACATACAGTTTCAACAATTTAGAAAATAACAATTAATATGAAATATTGCGAAAAGAATTTTAAATAAACTAAAAAATTCTTTTTCTATATAAAAATCATACAAAAAACAAAACAGTATATAATTTCTGAAATGATTTGAATGTAAAAGGTCTCAAACATGTATTTGTGAGTTCAAATTAATATTTCAAGAATATGCCAGAAAAATAAACGAGATGCCAAAGTACAGAAGGCAAAGATGTTTAGAGCAGTGATTCTCAACCACAGTCACAGTGCACAGTGTCAACAACAGCACTTTTGTCTCTGCCGCCAAATTTTTTTTAAACTATTAATTATACACTTTGAAAAAAATCTCGAACTGAATCATTCGACCGTTTTATAGTAATAAACTAAGGGTTATTCGTGGTATATTTAACTTATTATTTCGTGGATAGATATGGAAGTGTATTACACAGATAAGTAATTTTTTTAAACTTATTTTATTGTTAGTGTGCCACAAATTTTTAAATTGTTAAAAGTGTACCGCAACAACAAAAAGGGGGATTTAGAATCACCCCCCGAAAAAATTGTTTTGATTCCGAGATGTAATCAGGTTTAAATGAATGTTTTCAGTGTATTGCAATGGCAAGAAACCGAATGCCAAACATGCTACAAAATTTCAAAATGTAGGTAAATCTCGGCATCACTGATATGTTTTGGAACTTAAATAGCTTTAAAAGGTTCTAAACTGTACGCACTTTTAAATACCCTTTAAAGAATTAAGTAGATACGAGTGTTTGTGTGTATCATATTTTTTAAAAAATAAACTCTATAGTCAGCTAAATATATCCAATATGCGTTAAGTCTGTCTCTAAATTTAGTCAAAGTCAGGTGAAAAGCCAGTTAAGGAGGGAAAAGTAAGAATTCTTTGCTTGGCTGTTAGGAATTTTTATTAATATTTTTTTCAGACGCTTTCAAGTAAAAACTGCACTCATAATATTTGAAGTATTGCAGTGCTTCTCAAACGTTCAATGTTTGCGACCCAATTTTCAATCGTAATTTTCAAGGCACTCCCCCTCCATACAATAATAATGTACTTAATTAAATAATAACGTACTTTATCGCTAAAACTACAAAACGACTTTAATTATAAACTGTAAAGTTATCATGATAAGTATTAAATTTCGAATATAATATTGTACAAGCCCATGGGGGTCACTAGTAATTATTAAACTTGTTCCTAACTTAGTATTGTTAAATTAATGATCAAATACATTGTGCAGTACTGATGCATTTATAAGTATATTATATCATTGCATAAATGAGTATTTTTTATTATCTCAAAATGTATTTTATTTTGCTTCCTTTCAGTAAATTAATAATTTTTTAAATCTTTTATATTTTTGACTTTTCGATATGCTCGCCCTCCCTGGTTGGATTATCAGGCCCCCAAAGGGGGCGCGCCCCACAGTTTAAGAAACGCTGAAGTAATGGGATTATTTTTCTATTTGGTACATGGTAATTTATTGTCGATATGAGTATCTATAATTTAGATTTATATCAGTATTTTTTTTCAAAACTTTCCTTGCACTAAAATTAAAGTAATGTAAAAAAAAATATTTTGTTGATCAAGAAAGGACAATTGTAGGAAAAAAACTATATACAATCATATAAGAATGTTTATGACGAACAGTATGATATAATTAGATATTTTTGTATTAATAGACTAAAATATTTCATATATGTGAATGTGTGTAACATTACAAAGAATTTATTTAGAAAAAAATAATTTAAGACACACACATGGATTTTAGGGCTGAAAGGACAATCCAGCTAAGTTAAATCAAGTTCTTAAAGCTGCAATTTATTAAGGATTTGTTACTAAATTTCAAGTATAATATAGAGATAAGACAGGCAATGTAGCCGATCGAAAGCAAAATTGCAACATAGAGAAAAAAGATTTATAGCCTTTTTGTGATGCAATAATAAAACAAACATTTTCAAAAACTGCAAGGAATAATTTTATTTTATTAGTTTATCGATTTCTGTGTTCTTAATAAACTATGTGTATACTTAAAAACGCACTTTCAAAAATGTCTTAAATCATAAGATGGCTTCAATTATTATCCTAAGGTTAAAAAAAATCTGACTATGTTAAAAAGAAGTATGTAAACTTTTATGACTCAGTTTAATTCAAAGATGCAATTTGTAGCAAACACTTGAAGACTACAGTAAGAATATACAAAAGGAGATGAAACAAACATTTAATTAAAATGATGAAAATCTACAAGTAACTATAAAATATAAAATACACATACATAGTGTTAAAAAAATTTTAAAAATATAATTTTTTAAATAGCTCAAGTATTTTTTTACAAGGGCTCTTTTTTTGTACTTTTTTCGAATTTGTTTCTGGATTATTTATATATCATTTCTTTGATATGACTTATTTATCGAAAGAAATGAATATATTCTCTATCGAATTATAAATAGAGTAAAAGTATGTAACAAAAGAGACTGAATTGAGTAAGAAAATCGTTTCTTAGCAATTTCATTTTTTTAAAAAAATTATTATTTTTAGTTTTAGTTTTTTTTAAAAAAAAGCGATGTGAGGTAAAACTTTTGTAACTTTCCAAAGTTTACTTTTTCGAAAGAATTAATTGGTACAAGAATGTATGTTTTATTTAATCTATTTATTTATTTCACGAAAACTGAATTATAAAAATGCTTCAAAGGTTATCTTGAAGACAAATCAGATATTTTTTCCTCTGAAGATCCACTTTTCGCGAATATTCCATCAACAAGAATTCTCCGAAACATCAATTTTCTTGCTTCGTAAAAGGAAAGGTCAACTCCGCGAATAATTTTCCACGGCTCTGCAGCACGCTTCAGATAACGCCGAATGTTGAATAAAAATAATAATTTCAAAAGGCTACTTTTGAGTGTTTCTGTGATTTGTGCAGTCTTTGGCAAGGACGTCATAAGAAAGAGCGGATGTTTGTTTCGTATAGTTAAGCAGCAGATTATTGCGATATCATAATCTGAAAACACCTAATTTTAGAAAATGACCCCATATGGGGTTTTCGCGGAAAAATGTTTCATCTTCCCTAATTTGCATATTTATTTCTGAGATTTGAAATAAAAGATGTTGCGCCACAGAAACCTTTGTCAAATCTTAGACAATGTCTGCTAAAAATATTTTAAAGAACTACTGCTGAGAAGCTACAGTGCAAGGAGGAATGCATATTTTTCAAAAAATTGGAATTGCCAAGCAAATCTCTGAGTGTCAAGTTTGTTAGAAATACTATCATCCATATATTTTCAAAAAGAAAGACTGACTGAATACTTGCCAAATTACAAGTTATAAATGACAATACAATAAAACTGAGATGACGTGTTAGATATAATGACTGCTAACGACACATGAGACGGTAGGCAAAATCCAGATTCTTGAAGCAACTCATCAAGAAAACTAAACTTGATAATATGAGACAAAATACGAATATATTTAAAAAAGAAATAAAAAACATTTAAGGTATCCGAACACGTTCGGATACCTTTTTAAAAAGATAGCATACTAAAACATTATAAATGCTTTTTTAGGATTCAATAGCAATAAATATTAATATTTATATAGCTAACAATCTTTTAAAAAATTTCTAAATTTTAAAAAAGTCAAAAATATAAGTGAAATTTTAGCATTACTTTTGAAAAATTTTAAAGCAATTAGAGAAAGAAATAATAAACTTATATAAGTAAAAGTATTACTAAAACAAATTAGATGCAATTACCTAGAGAACATACTAAAAGTTTAATGTTTCATTAAAATTCAAAAATTTTAGAGCTGATCGAATAAATACTATAGTAAATGTGGCATTCTTTATGAGACCATTATTTAAATAACAGGCAATAACTAAAAATATTCATACAATAAGAAACATTTTAATACGTTCTTCAGAAAATGGTATAAATATCAGGCTCAAAAAGTTTCATAAATAGGTTTATAATATTTTGAGCTATTATACTCACAATGATAGATTTCGAACAATTTAAAAATGTCCACTTCTGGTAGATTAAAGACACACTTCTGGTTTTTCTAATTATATAAATTTATTGTGACTTGAGTTCCACGCAACGTAGAAACAAAACAAAGTATGTTTTGTAAAGTAAAAAAAAAGATAGCTCTATCTCTAATAAATTCAGAAGCATAAATATGTGTTTTGACCAAATTTGGTCTTATCAACGTGTTCGGATACCTTAATATGACAGATGATTACGGTGACATGTTGGTGTACCAAGAAATTTTTCAAGGGGGTTGAGGAATTCTCCCAATTCAACTGATAGTCAAAATTAGTTTCAAATTTCATTGTTTATTTTAGGGCGAAAAAGAATATTTATGTGGAGTAAGGGATTTCGAATATCATTTTTATTTGAAAATGAGGTATTATGTATATATATATATATATATATATATATATATATATATATATATATATATATATATATATATATATCGTTAGAAATCTGTTCATAATTTCAGTATGCAGTAATTTTTGAGTGTGGAGGAAGGAGTTGCAAACTCCACATCCTCCCTGTCACTACGCCACCGGCATCATATATAAATATATTAAGTTCTCACAAATTAATTTTATTCAGCGTACAATGAAGAGATTTTTTTCAGTTAAACTTTTTAAGAATTGGCCCAAGCCGGTGGATTTTCATGATGCAGAAAATTGACAGCGGCCATGTCGTATGATTATACGGCATGTAAAAAATCCCTAGAGCATTTGTTTGACTTGGGTGCTCTCGGAAAAATTAAATCCTAGTACAGGTTCGCAACTTCAAAGCTCAGGTGCCTCCCTCTAAGGAGGAAACTGGGCATCAAAATTACCTGCGGTGATTGGTATCCACCTATATGGTGCCGCACTAAAAAGAGAACCAGCTTCCGGGGATTGTACAAGTTCTGAAATGGTAAAACACCAATCCGCAGCTCATTTGAAACAAAAAAAAAACTTTTCAAGAACTGCTAGAATAAACTTGTCATTAAATTAATTCTCAACTAGCATTAATGAAGCAGATAGAATAATCTCTGGATATTTATGTGAATCTGGAACCCCCTTGCTATTGCAATAATTTTACATGACACAACATACAGTATCTGCAAGATTTCTTACATAACATATCATATATATATGTAAATATCTTCTGATTTACATGCATATAATGATATGCATATAAATCAGAATCCTGCAATTTATAATTAATGAATAGAAATATTTCAGCTTTGAAACGTATTTTGCTATGATGCATTGAAAAGATTCTTATAAATAAGAGAACCACAGTTTTTAATTTCAAAAGCTAAAATATTTCATTTATGCTTTTCCACGTTTTCTTATTTTAATTAATAAAATCATACTTGATAAGTCTTTTGGATTTATTTGCAATAAATTATTGTTTAAAAAAAACTAAAAAACTCCGTTTTATAGTTAATCGAGCTAAGTTGAAACTTATTATTTTAATCACCAAATCTGGAATTAGTCGTCAAATCTAGAAATGGGATCTGAAATTAGTCGCCAGATGCGGAATGGGATCTGAAAATGGGAAATTATTAATCCTGATGATCCTGATCAGGACAAGGACATCGGAACAAAATTATTAAATTCTTGTATTGTCATCAGTCGTGGACAAGTGAGAACAATTTCGAATTAATCTGACATTTTACAGTGGGTAAAAATTGAGTTCAAAGATTCCATTACGCACAAGTGAAGCTTATAAAAGGGTGTTAAAAAATAGATCCCTTGAAGAGTAAAAACTGCATATCTATGAGAGTTATTACATGTCTTTATGATGTAATTAATCCAGTAAATAAGTAAATGAAGTAATAAAAAAAGGTGCACGTATCACATAATTATTTATGTGCATTAAATACAATGACAAAAATATTTTTTCCTAAATTAAAACTTAATTTAAAATTTTCACGGTTGAGTATCCGTAATCTTTATCCTCAGATTATTTAAAAGTATTTTTTTTAAATATTACGTTTGCATCTACATGTATAAGAAACCTAACAAAATTAATACTTTTCTGATTTTCTTTAGGCCGCAAAATGAGGGTTTTTAGTATTCATAATAAAAAAATGATTTCTCATATGTATTCATCCGAGAAGTTAAAGCTATACAAATATATCACCTTCAAAAAAGACTATTTTAAATTTGCTTTCCCTTTCCTTCATTTTATGGCCTTTACTTTAATATTCTCTTGATATAAGCATTTTTGCAGCTCAGATAAAATACACTATCAATTATATGTTTAAGATTCAAATTTCGCTTTCTACGCACTAATATATTAGGAATTTCATACATTAATAATCAAGTATTATATATAACGAATGAAATACAACAATCAGAAACAATATATTACATATTTAAAAGTTATTATCTATATTAAGCACTATTTTGACAGTAACGATAGATATTAACGGTGGAAGAGTTATATTATTTGTCAAAAATACTTTAATAAATAAGTAAAAAACTAATTTAAAAAGGGAGAAATCAAGTTTATCAGATATTCCACAAATATCTTAGTCACTTTATTCTCCAAGAGAAATTTGCTTTAATTTAATTGAAGATTTCCCTACTGTTAACATACTGTTTCTGACTTATATACAGCAGTCTTTTTATTAATACTGAGTATATTTTCTCTTTCAAAGTAATATTGAAATGCATTTTCTCTAATCCATACCATATGAAAAAAAATATTCTTATCTCAATATTTTTTTGCACTTAACACAGCAACAAAAATTTTTTAAATCTCTTTCTCTCTTTTTCTATAAATAAAAAAATATTGCGATACTGTTATAAATTTATTACGTGCTATCACAACAATGCCAACGTTCCAGATAACTCGCCAAGTTGGCAACCCCGATTTCGCACGTGTGGTACGCGCTGAATTGAGAACCATGTTCATGTTCGTTTCATGTAATATCACCGATACGGTTGTGATTGTACATTATTGCAAGCTGTTGCAGACAAATATTACAATGATTGCCTGGACTGGAATCGCTGCGTCAGAAAAAAGGTGATGTCTCATACGAAGAGTTATTAACAAACAACGGAACTAAATACTCAATTTCTGCCGGTTTTTCAAAATCTGGATTTTATAAATGAAGTGTTGGACGATGCAGCTTCAGTGATCAATTTAATTGAAGAGGGGCGCCAAGAACGAATTTTGAAGAGAAAAAGTAATAATAAATAAATAGAACTACATAATATATGTAAATTGCAGTCTTACAATTTGAACAATAAGTATGAACAGTTGTATAATTTGAACAATGAGGGGGTTGGTCCACCGTTAGACAGCCAGGAAGTATCCCCTCTCCCCAGGCAAATTTAATAAATAATTTTACTTCAGAAAATAAATAAATAATTTTACTTCAGAAAATAAATAAATAATTTTACCTAATAAAATAAATAATTTTACCTAATAAAATAAATAAATTTATACCAGAAAATAAATAAATAAATAAATTTATACCAGAAAATACATAAATAAATAATTTTATTTCAAATAAGTCAATTTACTTCAAATAAGTCAATTTACATCAAAAATAAGTCAATTTACTTCAAATAAGTCAATTTACTTCAAATAAACAAATTTATTTCATTATTACTTATCCACCACATAACTCCGCTTTCAGTTAATTTGATTCAATAAAAAGCAGTGCTTCTCAAAGTTTCAATATTCGCGACCTAATATTTAACCATAATTTTCTCATCGCGCCCTTCCCCTCATACAATAAAAATGTATTGAATTCAATAATACTATACTTTGATGCAAAAACTATGATACGACTTTAACCTCTTAAGTGCCACTAGCATATATAAGCGTCTCGCTCAGTCGAAACGTTAATTTCACCGGACGTATATATACGTATTTCCGAAGTACGATCTTTTATGTGTAATGCTATCCATAAAATTATATCGAAGGCTTTGGAATGCAATAAAAGTACCTGGACGGTGTTTGCGAAGGCTTTACTTATTTAAGATTATTTGCTTCTTTAGTCCTCCTTGCCCCCAATACATCACATATGTGCGCCTACGTGGAAAGCGAATCGCAAAACTTCTAATCGGCAGTTAGGGATTAATTATAAACCATAAAAATTATCAAGATAAGTGTTAATTTTTGTACATAATTTTTTATATATGACTATCCCATGGGGTCACTGGTAACTATTAAACTTGTTCTTATCCTAATATTGTTAAATTAATAATCAAATACAATGTGTAGCACTGGTACATTTATGCATGTTATATATCAGTGTGTGAATGTGTGTGCATTTTATTTTTTATTATATCAGAATGTTTTGTTTGTTTTCTTTCAGCAAATTAACAATTTTTTCAATTCTTTTGTTTTCTACTTTTCAATATGCTCGCACCCCTCCCCCTCGTAGAGTTGTCACACCCCCACGGAGGGCGTGCCCCACAGTTTGAAAAACGCTGCAATAAAGGGCTGTAAAAAATGGAGCATTCAAATAATATAAAAAATCGTTTATTATTGTCCGGTAATTGATGTGTGCAAGAAGAACTAGTGTTACACTTATCTCTAAATCAATCATTAAAAAAATTTTTTTTTAATAATTTTTCTTGTTATTTTGTAGGGCCAAGAACTGTGTTATCAATTTAGTTTGTAATGAAGAATTGCGGACGATATCCATCTAATGCACGTGTAATTGATAAAGAATTTCCTTTAAAATTTATCGTAAGACATCGGGAAAGTGACCCAAAATAAACTTGTTTACTCTCTTTGATTGGGATGGATTATCTCGCGTCGAATACTTCCGGTGCATTTTCTCCTTGTTTCCGTCCAGTTCGAGACAGATAATTTTTGGTCACTAACCACTATCATTCTACCAATAACCTTTCGATACACAGGAATTAGGAGTAAAAATAATGATTGTTACATGTGTGTGTGTATATATATATATTGCTCAACTTTTATTTTGGCATTTTTTTAATAACATTCAGAGTCCCCCCCCTTATTACGAATGACAATTACATTTTTATGTCGGGAACTATTTCTTGATGATTAAGACTTTTGTGTGATTAGTGTTTATGTTTTTGTTCTTTTTGTTAACTTAATAGAAAGTGTAAAAATGCGGTGAATAAGCAATGATGGAAAAATTTATTTTTAATTTAAAAACATGCATATTTCCCAAAGGTGCTATAAAATGGGACTACATTTTTTTTAAAGGAATTTCAAAGAAGCCTAATTTTAATTTAAAAATAAATTATTTAACCTTATTTAGGTATAAAATAAAAAATATTGCGACAGAATAAGGGCCAAATATTATAATTGTGTTATAATATAAAAATTTAATACTTTTCTTACAAAAAGAAATTTTTGATTTATGCTTAAAATTTTGCGCTGATTTATGAATAATTACGAAATAATTTTTAAACAAATACATAATCATGCCCTTTCATTCAAAAAAGTTTAATTATGATTCCTCTTTAAAACTTAGGCAAAAATCTTGCAATTTACATGCATCATTTCAAAAACCACTCGATTAATTATGATTCCCCTTTAAAACTTAAGCAAAACATCTTGCAATTTACATGCATCATTTCAAAACCCACTCAGTTTTGTTTGCTATTAATTCATCTATCGCTTTCTGAATTATATTACAGCTGTTCCGTTTTAGTCTGTGACCTACAGTTTCTTTTTGATTGTAAATAAAGATATATGCCTATTTGCCTGGATGTTAGTTATTAAGGTCTATCTCCAAAGCAGCTGCTTCCTGCTTCGAGGATTAGAAGTACAAATGTCTGCAGCATTTCACGGAAAAGTCTTCAAAAATGTCTGATATTATAAAAAGCAGAAAAGCACACTAACACTTAGGCGATAAACACGATAAAATAAAGAGAAGAATCACACAGCAAAATACTTGAGACACAAATATGATTCATTCGGCAGCTTCAATCGCAGGATGCAATAATTGTCGAGGTTGGGAGTAAAACTCGATGCAGGTGATGAAATTCTGATTTTTTTCTGCTAGGCAGAGGAATTTGTTTCTCTGTATAGTCAGCTGCTGAAATGAACGGATGTTTATTGAGTATTCATATGATATATGTTACGGAAAATTCAAATCTCTCAGAGATAATTTTTGAATTCAGAATAACCTAAACAGGTGTACTGTAAAAAACAACGAAGTAAATATGCTGCAGGCAAATCATTTCATTGTAAGTTTTATGAGTTTTTGGATCTTGTATCAATGATGCTAAAATTCACAAATGACTAAAATTTTTTAGAAAGTTATATCAAGTAAAACTGAGGTAAAAGTGCTCGTATAATTTAAATTTGAATATGGTGTTTATAAACTGGTTAAAAACAAGAGAAAAAACGGTGTCATTGATGTACCAATGGTGAATATAAAAACCACGACATGCTGTGTTCGGAGAGTATATGTATATTTATATAATCAATAATCTTATTCTATAACTTTCTTTATATACAGTTGGCAAAATGTTTATTTGTACACTTAAATTTTTGTATGTTCTTCAAAAATAAATTAAGTAATATAACTAAAAGTTATTGAGATATATTTAAATTGTTTAAAAAAATAAGATTCTTTCACAATAAAAAATAAAATAAGCATTTATTTCAAATAAGTGATTTTTTTTAAAAAAAATTATACAAAAGATTATTTGTACACTTGCTTAGTAAACATTAACAAAACACATATGCAACACTATAATGAAATTTCAATACTTTGTAAACAGTCCATTGGCTTTTATAACTACTTCAAGACGCCTTGGCATTGACTCAATTTCTTTGTGATTTCTGTGTCAATGGAGTACCAAACTTATTGAAGTTTTTCTTTTAAGTTCTCTTTACTTATTATATTTTTTTTCCGAACTTCAGTGTCCAAATGGCCTTGGAGCATGATAAAGCAACCAGGTCTTAGTAACTATAGCGGTGTGCTTCGGGTCATTGTCTTGTTGGAATATAAAAGTGTTCTCCATGCTCAATTTCTTAGCACTATCTAACAAACTACGTCGCAACACATCGATATAAGCTAAAGCATTCATTTTATTGTCAATAAATGCTAAGTTACTCGCTCCATTATGAGCTACACATTCCCACACCATAACATTTCCGCCACCGTATTTTAAAGTGGAAAGTACATTTTTGGGTTCAAGAGCTGTTTTATTTTTTCTCCAAATTTTTCGAATACTTGGTGGTGTAAAAATCTCAAACTTGCTCTCATCAGAAAAATAACCTTTTTTGAAAAATCCATGGGCTTATTTTTGTACTTCATGGCAAACTCTAGACGTCTTTTCGTGTTTACTTCACTAATATAAGGTTTCTTTCTGGGAGTTCTGGCTTTCAGACCAGCGCTGTGCAGTACATTTCTGACTGTCTGAGCAGACACTGAAACGTTACATGATGACAGAAGTTCATTGGCAATATTTTGAGCTGATGTCATTGGTTTATTTGTTGCTGACCTTACAGTCATTCGCTTAGCTCTTGAAGTCAATTTACTCGGACCACCAGGTCTGGGCTTATTTTCAACACTGCCGGTCTCTAAATACCTTTTTACGATGTAACCAACGGTTGTAAATGACAGTTTTAAAATGTTTCCTATTTCCCGGAAAGATTTTCCCTCTTTATGGAGCGCTGTAAAGTTTTCTCATATCTAAAGAAAATTCTTTGGTTTTAGGAGCCATTTTTTCAAGATTATATCTGTAAATTTAAATATATAATCTGAAACTATTTAAATATTATTGATAAACTAAGACAAACGCATGAAAAACTAAGTTGAATCTAAAAAGTTTAATCAAAACTTTTGCCATACTTACACCAAAAGAATTCTGTACACATACTCTTTTTCCAACGATTTTTCACACTTTTCCAGATTACAATTTACTTTTACACTTAAAAAGAAAAATAATTTGCGAACAACAATTAGAGGCATTAAAGAAATGCATGATTAATTCGCAACTAAAGTATGAGTATTTATTTAATCAAAAACGAAGAAAAAAAAAAGGTGTACAAATAATCAATTTGTCAACTGTATATATATATATATATATATATATATATATATATATATATATATATATATATATATATATATATATATATATATATACTGCTCAAAACAATTAAAGGATATTGCAAGTTTTATATAAAATAAAGATATAAGCGAACTTTTTTTTTGCCGAAAATGGAAGAAGAGAATCACAAATGCAAATTTTTCTGATTTTCAAACTGTGGAGTATGCTAATTTTGAGTTCGACGTCAAAAACGTCGCTTCAGCGGCAGCGAATGAAATTTGACTTTCAACTGAAATGAAGACAAGGATGATTGGCATTCAGTGACTGCTTTGTTTCGATGAGTACGATGTCTCAACGAAGTCATTTAACCGATTCAGAAGCTTGGAGAGTTGTTGGTAGGTTAGAAGGGGGCCAAACTCAAGCCGAAGTAGCGCAAGCCATTGGAGTGTCACAAAGTGTGATTTCCAGGATCTGGAACCGTTTTTTGGAGACTGAAAGTGCAGGCCGAAGACCAGGACAAGGTCGTAGACGGGCAACAATGCCCAATGAAGATCGTTATTTAGTGTTAAGGCTCGGAGACACCGAAATATGAACGCTACTCTTCTCCAACAACACCTTCGCTTGGCTACTGGCACCACAGTTTCAACTCAGACTGTCCGAAACCGGCTCCATGGTGTAGGTCTGTATGCTCGCCGGCCACTGGTATGTGTTAGACTAACATCAAGGCATCGTCGCGACCGCAGGGAGTGAGCAACAGAGCATGTGAACTGGAGGAGAAATGAATGGAGCAATGTTCTTTTTTTCTGACGAGTACCATTTTTCTGTTCATCCGGATAATAGGCGTATTTTCATCTGAAGGGACATTGGCAATAGGAATAATCCTGTGTTCGTGCACGAAAGTGTCAGATTTGGCGTTGGGGGAGTGTTGGTGTATGGTGGCATCTCCATTGACGGGCGCACAGACCTCTACATCATTCGAGATGGACCTCTGACTGCTCGCCGATATAGGGATGAGATCTTCAGACCTATTGTAGTCCCTTACGCTGCAGCAATCGGAGATGACTTCATTTTAATGGAAGATACCTGCAGGCCCCATCTTGCTAACCTGGTGGAAGTTTCCTTTTCGAGGAAGAAATCGTACGAATAGAATGGACAGCGTGTTCTCCAGACATGAATCCAATAGAGCACGTTTGGGACGCTCTAGGAAAACGAGTTGCTGGCCGCCAACCACCCCCACAAACTCTCCAAGAACTGGAAAGAGCTCTTCTGGAAGAGTGGGACAAAATACCCCAACTCGTGATTAATAGCCTCATTGACTCCATGCCTCAAAGGTGCTCAACGTTACTGGCCATCCGTGGAAACCATACCCCCTACTGAAAATGATTTCCTTTGAAGAAAACACCTTTTCTTATTCTTTTTTTTCTCATATGCACAAATTGTGTTTTATTTCCTTTTGTACACAAATGCTCAATAAAAAGCATTTTTTTTCTGCCAAACATGTGTAATTTATTCTCATATAACCTACTACGTTTGTCGTCCATGTATCAATCAGCTAAAAAGTTTCCCAGCCACAAGATCCACCTAAAACCGCAACATCCTTTAATTATTTTGAGCAGTGTATATATATATATGTGTGTGTGTGTGTAGCTGAACATTAAAATTGAAAGATCGTGAAAGAAGAGAGATGACAAAATAGCGACAGATTTGCATGAAAGGGCGATGATTAGCATCAGTAGCGCACACAGGAATTTTTCAAGGGGGATCCGGGGGCGAAAGATCACCATTCTTGTATCATGCTCCTTTTGATTTTGTCGATTTTCGGGAACAAAACACAGTAAAAAACTAATTTTTGAATGAATAGTTAGCATTAATTAATAAAATTAATCATTAATAACATGTAATTAATTAAATTTTATGTACTGTATACTTATAATTATAATCAATTGGAAAAAAAAGCAAGGACTTTGGGGGGGTCCGGACCCCCCTTGTGTGCGCCACTGATTAGCATTTATGAACAATCAATGATACAGGAATGAGAAATGGTCTCTCAAACTCTGCATAACAGAAAAGTTAGGCAGCGGGGTTCTCAGCCGAAAATTGCATATGAATGTTGGTTGTTTGAGAGAAAATCGTGCTATGCCTCGTATAAGAAACAGAAACGGCTACCTATAAATGTAGGAATTCGATATCGGCAGGATTGTGGCCTATCGAGAGTGTGGTTTATCATATGATATTACTACTAGCACTGGTTCGCAATTCAATACTGTCATTCCAATACGGAGTCGATAAGTTCAGGAGAATCATAATGTACGCCACACAAGATCTCAATGGCTTTCCGCCGCTAACGTCTAAGGGATAAACATGTCGTCAGGTCAGTCTTGTAGGATCGTAAGCTATGAAGTCATGAAGTGGACTTGTTCGCAACATGACAAGTATCCGCACGGGCAGTGCGACGAAATCTGAAGCAGCATGGACAGTTTGCATGGTGACCATTCTTTTGTGACTTCCCTTGAAATTTCAGCATAGAAAAGTTTGACAACAGTGGAGCACCTAAAGACAAAACTGGATACAGGAGTGGCACCACGTCAACTTTTCAGACGAGTTCCGGTTCCGTGTGCCGCATCCTTAAGGATGTATCGGTTTCTGGAGGCACAAGAAGAACGCACGTGACCAGCTTGCATTCAATATCGTCATATGTGCTCTAAAATTTGGTGATGGCATGGATAGTCTTCGGGTACATGACACGAACATGTGTTGTACGCCTCGATAGGTCATGAGAAATGTAACCAGAGTTACATTTCTCAGTTTTCAATGCTGGTGGCTGTGCCCTACAAGACCTCTCAAATGTCCTTTTTCAATATGATAACACAAAGCCGCATGCTGCTCATCGTTTCCAGACCTACTTCGACAGAGAGGGTGTTTTGCTATTCCCCTGACTATAGTTCTCCAGATATTTCACTCATTGAAGCTATCTAGTCATGGGTTGCTGAGAGATAGGGCTGTTATCGCTCTCCAGTTACTACGATCGACGATAGATGGCCTACACTTGAAACATAATAAAATAAATTGACCATACCTGTCACTCAAACATAGTACGAATCAATGAATAACCGGTTTATAGGTGTTTTAATGGACAGATGTCGCAGCTGTGTGTACTAATTTCTGACTTTGTATGCAACCAAATCGCCTACAAATTTAATTATGTTTTCTTCCTTTTTTATTGTATACGTTTCTAGTGTTGCAATTTTAATGACCCCAACAGTGTTTATAGCCACACACACACAAACGTACACACTTATGCATATATGGTAATCAGATATTGGATAATATAACCTTTCACCACGTAGGTGTGAAAGCTTTCACCTTTTTCAAATTGTTCCCAGTCTTTTTTAAGATACATAGTTATACAAAGAATGTTATAGAAAGTATTCTATGTGTATCCTTAAAACAAGCTAAATTCCTAACCCTAAGCCTAGACAGCTTTATCCATAACACACATTTCATATTTTAAATTTATAGCAATCATTCACCTTAGTCATCATTTCAATTCTAAAATTTAGTAATTTTGTTATTGTGGGGACCAATTAATAAAACCAAATTCAATTCAAAATCCTGCACTGGTTATTGTTTTATAGAAATGAAAGATTTATAAATAGATCAACGTTTTTAGTATTATGTTAGGAAATTGACACACAGTAAACTAAGAAATATTATTACATTAAAAACTAATTAAAATGATCTATGGGCTTATACATATCAGGAGTTACAAAGCCTTAACGCTGTTGTTAGACCTTTATAGAGTAATAAATTTAAATCTTCGGATTTCAGTTAAATTATATTTACATGTTTACTCTATTTTTTATATTGTTCTTCTCTATAATAATTTACAGAAGCATTTAATATTTTGATAAATAATGTAAAGCATCTCAACTGAAATTATCAATATATTTACATATTTAATTATTTTATTTCACGTTGACTGAGCTATATGTCACTTTTACATCTAGTTACGTTACTAAAAAACTACTTCATTAATATTATTTTAGCACAAACTCTCTTATAGTGATGTCTACTTCTATGTTGAGCTCTTGTGTTTTTCAAAATGATATGAATATGACACCGTTTAATTTTTAATATACTCTGTGTTTTAGCACAAAATCTATTTAATATTTTAAAAAAGTGTTCTTATTTTTATCTTAAGGAAAAAAAATTTAAAACTCATTGAACATACTTCTTTACCGTAGTGAATCAAATTACAAAACTATTTACAAACAAGTAATATAAAAATTTTTTTTAATCAATTCCTACTTAGGTCAACAAAGAAATTTTTTATTTTAATTACTTTTTATTAAATGGTTGCAATTAATATAAATATATGTATATAAAGGGTGTTTTTTTAGAGGTATAGAACTTTAAATTGCAATTAAACAACGATGTATTATTCGATTGACATGAATTTTTTTTAATTCGAAAGATATTCTTGTGGCATTACATTTTAAATATGATCAAGCAAGGCGTAGATTCGTCGAATGGGTCCAAAACGAGATTGCCGTTGTTCCCGATTTTCATAAGCGAATTTTGTTTAGCGATGAAGCGCACTTCTGGTTGAATGGCTACGTCAACAAACAAAACTGTCGCATTTGGAGTGAAGCTAATCCACAAGTGTATGTCGAAACACCGTTACATCCAGAAAAACTGACTGTTTGGTGCGCTTTATGGGCTGGTGGAATCCTTCTTCAAAAACGATGAAGGCCACAACGTTGCAGTCAATGGTGATCGGTATAGAGCCATGATTACTAACTTTTTCATTCCTGAATTGAACAATCATGATGTCCAGGAGTTGTGGTTCCAACGAGACGACGCAACATGTCACACAGCTCGTGCCACAATCGATTTATTGAAAGACACGTTTGGTGGCCGCCTAATTTGACGTTTTGGACCTGTGAATTGGCCTCCAAGATCTTGTGATTTAACACCGCTAGACTATTTTCTGTGGGGCTATGTAAAGTCATTGGTCTATGCGGATAAGCCACAAACGCTTGACCATTTGGAAGACAACATTCACCGTGTTATTGCCGATATACGGCCACAAATGTTGGAAAAAGTCATCGAAAATTGGACGTCCAGATTGGACTACATCCGAGCCAGCCGTGGCAGTCCTATGCTTGAGATCATATTTAAAATGTAATGCCACAAGATTATCTTTCGAATAAACAAAATTAATGTCAATCGAATAATACATCGTTGTTTTATTGCAATTTAAAGTTCTATACCTCTAAAAAAACACCCTTTATATGACAGAATTACAATATTAAGGGACATTGCAATTTTTCATTTTCCTTTCTGTATATATGGTGTTGGACTATTTTTTTTTGTTTGTTACTATTTATTTATTAATTAAATTTAATTATTCTAATAAAATAGTGTGGTTAAAAAAATACATTCACAGAAATTAGGCTATCTCAGGTGGGATTCGCACCTACGACCTTTGGATTAGAAGCCCTACGCGCGCGCGCGCTATCCATTGCACTACAGAGACGCAACGAATAATTTTCCTTTCTTTATATGGTGTTTGTTACTATTTATTCATTTTTTAATTTAATGAATGAATTAATATTTGAAAAAACTGTATTAACATCAAGTGTAATCCACTACAAGTTTAAGAAAATGTATTTAAACTTGAATGGATGAATATAAAGTATATTTTACTAACGATTGAAAATTTGAACAAGATATATATATATATATATATATATATATAGGAGAGAATGAACTAATAGTAGGAATTGAAGAAAAATAAATTCAGTCCTAAGCAGTGCATGTAAACAATAAACTAATTTAATAATGAAAAAAATTCACACGGTGATTTAAACAGACTTATAGCATTTATAAAAACATGACAAACAGAAAGAACCTGCAGATGATAATCCTTCAAAACAGGAGAATTAGCACTGAAGACAATAATTCCAATACGAATTCTGAACATTTTATCTAATTCACCTTCAAGGCTGATAAAAAATATCTCTGATTGAAAAATCACACAAAATTGTCCTTCGTGATTCCTAAATCTGAATTTTCCCACGGAACAACATGACAGAAACAACTACATTTTACCCCTACATTAACAATCTATTTTTGAGCACGTCATACATAAAACAAGACGGTTCACATTTCCCAGTAAAAGACTAAAATAAATACGGAGATAACCAGGCGATATTATCAGTTGTTTGCTACACCAGTTTCCGATAAACGACTAAGATCTTATCGATCGAATCACAAGATAAGAACACTGAAGTGATATTAACATGAGCAATAATCACAGATTTATTTATTATTATTCAAAATATTAATACGATAAAGAGAATTAAAAAAATAAAAAAACGAATGAAGATACAATTTATGTGATAATTAATGTGTGCTTTGCTTCCCCCCTAGTTTATATTTATTATTTCTATAAGTAATGCCCTCGGATAATATCTTTTAGATGAGAACGAATATATATATATATATATATATATATATATATATATATATATATATATATATATACATTAAATTTACTATCCATTTACGTTTCGAATCAATTTTAATGACTTTTTATATATTAATACAGTCTGTCGAGCAACGATCCTCTAAAAAGAAAGGGTAATTAAGAAATTTATTTAAAAAAAGAAAATAAATACATTATTTGTATTCACATTTAAGATCATTCTTATACCTTCTTTTTCAACTTATCTGAGTGATGAAATTCAAAGCTCTTTATTAGGGGAAAAGTTTTTTATAAAAGAAATGAAATTTATTTTATGAATTCATTGTTAAAAATTATCTAATAATTGAAAACAATAAAGTAATAAATCACAGTTCAAGTACATACATGTATAAGTATCCGTTTAATATTTTTATCTATTAATCACACGATTAAATATGTCTCATCTAAACTAATAGTACATATTTTTTTAAATGTGCTTTGAGGCAATGGCCTATAAAAATTTATGGATCTTTTCATTTTGATTAAGTATCTAATATACCATTAAATTATATATAATGTCTTAAATTGAGGATCTTACGCAGTGTACTCTGATCTCACACAGTACTTTAGGAGATAATTAACCAAAAACAAAAATTCTTTTAATTTTACACAACATTAAAACGAAAAGAAAGTTGTTCTTAGAAAGTGGCGATTGACATGAATGAAATTTGAAGAAATGCAAACGATCATATTTTCAGGTTCGTCTGAACAAGCGACGCGCAGTGGATAGTTTTCAAAAACAATACACACCGAATCATAAGAGATAATCTAATTGCATAGCAAATTCATTTTGATTGGAATTAAGAGGGTTATATCATTTCTTGTTGTTTTTTGCATCTGAGAAAACTTTACAAACAATGAAAGAAATTGAAAAAAGATTGATAGAGGCCAAATAATTGGGCTCCGAGAAAGTGGGATAGTGTAATCGACAAATTGCATCATTTGTCGATGGTTTCACAACGGAGAACTAAACTTACGGCACTGCATCTTCGTCAAAGATTGGTGCGCTGTCGTCAGAGACAAACATGGGTAGTCAAATGGCATCAAGTGGTCTTCACCAAAAAGTCCCTCTGCTGTCAAGAGGAAGATTTCTTTAGAATCCGTGTATGCAGGCAGCAGATCAGCGTCAAGATCCACGGTTTGTGTACAGTCTCAGGGACAGAAGACTTGGTGCCTTGGTGGGGGGCGTGATGTAAAATGCTGCTAAATAACCTCTGGTGTTCGTTACGGGCTCATTAACAGACTAGCATGACGTTAAAGAGATTTTGCAGCCAGTAGCGATTCAATTCCAACCATTTTCCCAACAAAACAATGCACCACCACGTATTATTGCCATCACTACGGCTTGTCGACCTTATGCCAATATCTTACCACGGACGGCATTTTCAACAAATTTTCTTTCTATCGAGAATGTACGGAATGACACGGGACGAGAAGTCGTCCCTTCACCATTACCATGCAATCTGCAGGAAATACGCGTCAGATTTCAAGAAACACGAAACAGAATTTCGCAGGATTTCATGCAAAATCTATTCGATTTCCTACCAATGCTCTTGGCATGTTGTATTAGAAATAGTCGTGGCCCTATGGCCACACTGAGTGTTTTCACTGTTTTGTATGAGTAAATTCCAAATAAATTTAATTGTACTCTGACAATTCCTTATTGGCGTAACTTTTTTTGTCTTAAAATGTATATATATATATATATATATATACATATATAGTTTACTTTTACTTTTTTCGAGGATGGTAAGTGTAGAGATTATATTCAAAAATAAAAAGACCTCTTCATTAAACAAAATAATAAATATTAGTAATGTTGGCGACAATTGCTTTATTTTTCAAGCATGTTTCTTTAGTATATTAAAATTTATTTATGCGAATAAAAACAATTATTCGGAGTATATTTCATAATGATAAGGACACTTACTATACTAAAATTAACTTTTTTGAGAAGATCCATTGAAGACTTCAACTATAAGATAATAATTGTTTTCATTTGTTCCATTGAGTAGACATATAAAAGGTTCGGAATTACCATTTAAAATATACATTTATAATGGATTTTTTTTTAAAAAAAGAAACTATCTTACCTTGTGTAAATAAATCATGGAACCCAAAGCTAAGTGTATCTTATTTTAAGAGCCTGGGATTCTAACCATTCTTATAAGTTATTGATAAGAATTTGTGATTTTGAGAAATGGATATTTGATAAGTATCCTAACACAAACACTCCTTTGCTAAATGTTCTAATTTTATTTTTTAATGCTAAGGGAACCTTTCTAAGTTATTTCAGTTTTTATTGTTTCGATTTGAATTTTACTTCCGGCGATGTTTATAATCAGCTGATTCAATTTCAGAAATAAAATAAAATAAATTTTATTTAGAAGAAACAGCATTAAAAAATAGGCACTTTTTTTACCTTATTTACTTTAAAATATAGATTTTCCTTTTAAACTTGCACAAATGTGGTAAACACAGCAATTCGAAAGAATATGAATTTTTATGTAGCTTAAAAATAATTCTGATGAAAAGTATAGAAATTATAATTTTTTACCAACTAATTATCAATGCTTAAAATTTTTTTTTGTTAGAGAGATAGGGAAAAATTACACAAACACACACACACATTACCTTTATTTAAAGTTCTCCAGTGTTTAAACACTAAATTTATGCACATTAATCTGAGTTATTTTTCAAACAATATAAAAGTTTAGAATTATTTCAAAAATATACGGTAATTTAGAGTGTTGCAATTCAAACTTTGATGGCTTACAGTAAATTATTTATTAATGTATTGAAAATGCCTTTTTTTAAAAAAATAATATTAGAGTTTTTAAAAAATTCAGATTTTCCTCTTTATCTTCTATATCGGATTTTCTTCTCTAATCTAGATAACAGCATGAAATATTTTATTAATTTTTATACGATTTTTTAAAAAATTAGTTACCATCAAATACTTTAAATTTTACAGTTTTCAAGTACGAATGGATCGACTAGAAACTATATCAGTTCAAACTTTAAAAGATTGGTGTTTTTTCCAGTTAATATTTCTAAAGTAATATTTATGCATCTCCATGTAGAGGTTTTGTAAGTTTACTTAATTTTTTTGTGTGTGTCTGTGTAATTCTGTCTCGGTTTAAACAAATAATTGCAAGAAATCAAAGTACGAAATTAATTATTCTTTTGTTCGTCAGACATATTTACCACTCTCAGCTTGAAAGAAATAACAAAGGCTAATTTTTATCTTAAGTAAACCGATTTTATTAATTAAAAACAAGAGAATTAAAAAGCAAGTTGTACCTATAATTAAATTTGCTATATTTCCTACATGCGGCCCAACTCAATTAATGCATTCTCTCAAATGCTTAGAGAAGAAGTTTTTATCGACAAACTACAGGATGCAGTTCGCTTCACTCCTTACCTATATGTATAAACTTCAGAGATTAAACATAAGTTTGGAAATTTTATAAGCGGGTTAGTACACTATTTTTGTTGTTTTAATTATATATATATATATATATATATATATATATATATATATATATATATATATTATATATATATATATATATATATTTGCAATTATACTTTTTAAATTAATTTTAGTTTTTTAAACATCTTACATAATTTTAAGTAAGTAAATTAATGTTTTATACTATAGGATTATAGATTTTTATATTTTTAAAAATTGATTTCAATTTTTAGAGGAAAAAAACAATTTTAAACTGTTTTTCTCCTCTAAAAATTATAGTTTTAAACAGTATTTTAAACAGTGTAACTGTATTTTTATTTCAGCTCAGAAATAAAACAAATAAAATAGAAGGCTGGCATCTTAAGACTGTTTAACTATGTAATCTTTAGTTCTAAGCCAAAGAGTTTGCTTTTGAATTAATGAAGCGCTATTCTATTTTTACCTGTTTTCCTATATATATATAATGCCTCTAAATGGAAAAATAACACACAAATGAACGCATGAAACATAAAGCCTTCAAGGAAAGCTCATTACAAATTCCTGTAGTATAGTGTTAGAGAAACCCAAGTTCTTTACAAGTTCTAGAGACCAAGCCTTCAAAATGGTGTGAATCGAGTGAAATGTTAAGTGTATATACATACATACGTACATATGTATGTGTGTGTATAAATGGTGCGTAAAGGAGAGAGAGAGAAAGAGTTTTAAAATTTTTATGTACACATATTTTTTTCCAATTGTTAGTAAGCATTTTGTTGCCTTAATTTTAGATATAAAAATTTTCTAAAGCCTGTGTAAAATATTGTGATAAGGTTATGTATTTCATACCAATGTGCTAAAAATGTCTCCACCTTAAATTGCTTTTTTCCTCAAGCCTTTCATAGTAGTTTTTCTTAATATTACTATACCCGATATGAATTTATTAAGCATATTATTCTATTACTCCTATGTATTTGTTTTTCTTCCAATGAGAATAAATATCCCCATCATTAGAATATTCTCTTTTTTTTAAAATTTAGGTTGGGTTGCGCAAACAGAATTTTGACAACATTTAAATACAGCTTTGACAATTCGGGGGTTTAAAAATTTATGTCAAGAATGATGAAACAGTTTTAAGTACTTCATAGAGAGTGATAGATACTCCATACTTTCACTCAAAATACTATATTCTAACGAGATCCCATGATTTAATTATTTTCATTAATTCCCAAACAAACCACATTCGTTTCTTTAAAGGGTCATTTCTTGGATTATGGGGGCAACTTACATAAATTTCAATATCATACCTGTAATTATTTTGAAGAAAATATTCTTATTCTCCTGATTTAATCTCGAAGACAGAAAATAATTTTTTCACTTACAGTGAGAATTAAAAGTCTTTCGCGTTTACTTTAAATATGTATAAAAATTATCATTTATAAAACATATAAATATACACATTTTTATATTTAAAATACAATACTTGTTTGCTTAAATATATTTTTTCCTTTGATTTTAAATACCTGTTAAGAAACTAAAATTTATTTCATCCCCGAAAAAAATAGGCAAATAAATTTTATTTTTTACAATACAAAAATTATTGCAGTTTAAAGTTCAAGCTGCAATTTATACTTTCTTTAGAATAGAATTCACCTGACAAAATTTCAGAAAGAATTTGTGTGGTTTACATGAAAAAATAATACCTTAAAAACTATCCGTCTTATATGTATTGGATACAAATAGTTTTTGTTTCAATATAATTTAAGAGTTTGACTTTGAAACTATTAATATCCTTGAAAGCATGAATTGTTGTTAGAACATAACTTTGATACAGAACTAATTAACATTATATGTAAGCATTTATTATTATATTTTTAAATGTTCGACTCTTAAAAATTTGTTAAAAAAATATTTTCTTTAATGTAATGAGCATTAAAAAATTTAAAAATACACACAAAATTTCAAAAATAAAAAGGGATTTATAAAATATTTAGAACTATGTTACTTAAACTCACAAATAAATAATTATTTTTCCATAATAATGATTTCCCCATGCTATTTTAATTTGATTCCGAAATTTCATATTAAGTTTAATACGGCTTTCACGTAAAATCATAGTCCTGTAACAAACCAATATTTTTGAGTATAAAAGAACTAAGATCTGTAGAGTTTTGCTTTCAAGATTATTTTTCAAGCGCATACTGGAATTAATAATTAATTAAAATATTGGGAATTAGATTTTAGATCATTGAGAATTGGATTTAAGATTAAGATTATTAAGAATTGAGAATTAGGTTGCATAATAATTAATGTCCAACTGATAAATAAAGCGTTTCAATTTCAAATGTAAGTTATGTATTTATCAATGAGATAAATACATTAAAAGTATTAATACACACACACTCAGCCAATATTTATCATAATTATGCATTAATGAATAAGAAATTTGAAAGTATACTTAAATTAGAAAACGACATTAATTACATAAATCTGCAACTTTATACATAACTGAAACAGAACGAATGGAAGTTTACCATTCGATGCAAAATGGAAAGTATAATAGTTATGACTGTGGAATAGTGATAATCTCAGTTCATCATTTTGAAAACTCCATCACTAAACATTATCTGAACAATTGGATCAGACTCTAATTGTTTCATCATTTGAATGGCAATGGTAAAACCCATAAATTGTGACCGAATCAATTTGAAATTAAAATGCAGATATTTAATTTTTATATTCTTGAATATTAGTTCACACAGACTACATCAAAATAAAAGTTTTCTTTTAAAATAAGTTAAAGTTATACTTGTAATCAGAAGTTGCAACAATTATTTAGAAAAAAATAAATTATTTCATCGTAACAGTTTTAGAAATATAGATAAATTTTAAAATATTTGTGATGTTATTAGTAAGCAAAACTCGAAATTCCGAATTTAAGTTTTAAGAAAGCACATGGTTTAATATATATTTAAACTTTGATTGGTTAGATTAGGTGGTAGTAAAATTAGTTATCTCATTTTTCAAATCAAAACATTTATTATTTTACTGCATGTGATAATTACAAGACTCCCCATCACAAGAAAATTAAAAATAACAATTGCTATTTACATCTTGCTCATTGATAAGCCATTTCATTTCTGTAGGAGAAAATCCCCCCCTTTTGCAAAAAAGCTGATGATTATAGATCGTGCATAGGTGGCATGGCGCCATCTTACAAGGGTTTAGTTAACTAATACGTTCTACAATTTCTTATTTTCATTAAAATCATGCAAATTATTTTAAAAAATTTCAAATCCGCATCTCTATTACTTAAGTTTATAATTAACGAGTTTCTATGTTATCATTAAATTCTATATTATCATTAGTTCATGAGAATCTAACAACAAATTTAAATATCAGACCCAAATTTGTAACTACTATATTAATAGCACAATAAATGCATCTCTAAATGAGATGTATGTCACACGCACACGCAAATACATACACATATATAACACAACATTTTTTTTTTAAAAAAAAAAGACTAAAACAGTAAATATGGTTCTTTTCCTAAGCCACGGTCCCTGAAATTTTACAAATAGCAATATAAATACTACGTTATAACTTTTTCAAATTAAAGATGACGATGTATCTGTAAAAATTGAATGTTAAATGCAATGAAATTATTCACTTCACTTCACATTTATTCAATTTTCTATCGTATTGCATCAACAAATTTTTTTATCAAAACGAATTAAATGCATTTTATTCACTGGTGTAGCTAGTCCTGAGTTGGCCCTATATCAAAATTTATTGGAAACCCCCTTTTTAGGGGCCCCTTAACATGTTAAGCTATTTTTGTTGTGGCCCGTATCATTGATACAGCTGATACGGCGGTAGCTACGCCCCTGATTTTATGTCTGAATCAAGGAGATACTAATTTGATTGTTATTCGTTTTTTCAGTGAGAAAAAATAAGGTTCAAATAAACAAAATTTCTTAAGCATATGTAACGAGAATCCTTTATTTTAAGTATGGGTGTTCTAAAATTGATCAAATACTGCACTGCCTACAATTTTAAGCAAACAATATATTTTCTTTTTTTTTGAAAAATGGTATTTTTAAGTTTGAAATGAAATGACAGTTTCATTAATACATATCAAATATGGAAGCAAATAATGCAGATGATTGCATGCACTTTTAAAAAGTAGCGAAAGTTTCAAGTTTTTGCTTCTTAAAACATTTACTTAAATTTTTTTCTTACATATTAGAACACAAAATATAAAGAAAAATAAATTTTCGAAACGTTAGGACTGTCAAACGTTAGGTTTGTTTTATAACACTTTTTATTTTTATTTTTGCAGCAATTTGATAGAATGTTACTCATTAAAATTTCAAAGTTTTAAATCAGTATCTTAAAAATATTTTACAAAATATAACATAATTAAAATTAAGACAGGAAGCAAGTTTTCATAGAAGATTATAACAGTAAAAATGGTTGAAGTAAGCAAATCTTGTTAATTAAATCTGTAATTGAAGACAGGAAAATACTCTTGTGAAAGTGCAGCAACTATTAATTTTTTTCAATTAATATTTTATGGCCACAGCAACTGGTACAGCATTTATGCTGAATAACTATTTTTCGTCGGCCTTCTTTGGGGTAATATGTACAATTTTTTGCTTGATCTTTATTGGATTGTAACCATTTTATAAGATAAAACTGATCAATAAAAAAATTACATTTAATTTAAGTTCTTTTCTTCCATAATATATACATAAAAAATAACTCTCTTCTCCATAAATTCGAACTTTAACATTATACTACTATTGCTTCAAAAATAAATCCTTTTGCATAATAGTTTTTTTAAATTTATTTTTTCTATTCATACCTTCAGCACAATTGTAAAAATTTACACATTTTTGTTACTTAAAATAAATAACCCGTGTGATTTTTCAGTGAATACGTTCGATTAGTATGCTATGTTTTTTTACTCATATTGATTTAGAAAATGGTCGAGAATTATTCAGTGTCATTTTTATTACATAGTTAGCTTAATTTTTTCTCCAAATTGCATTTACAGAGAGAAAATAAGATAAAGAACACACATACAAGGTCTTCTCGAACTGATCTTAAGTTAGATTCATATTTTTCAACATTATTCTCATTGAAACGAGTAATTAAAATTGTACAAAAAGTACGAAAATTCAATTTATGAAAGTATAATCATCGTACATAGTACAAAGAATGCATACTATATACACTATTGCACTTATTATTGTCCTACTAATGCAGCTTCCTGTCTTTATGTAATATTTAAATGATTTAAACTTTTTGAATTTATTGTTTCATAAATGCGGGTGATGGCAAATCACATATATAGTATTTTTTTAGATTTGTAAGACTTTATTACTTAACACGAATAATAGAATACATAATTTTACTATTTATGTTAGTTAATGGATTGCATAAGTATATCAGCTAAATGAATAATTTCCACACAAATGGTTGTAAACTGAAATTTAAAATTGTCATTAAAATATAATCTTACTGTAAATTTTTAAAATCGATTTTAAACTAGAATATAGTGAATATTATTGTAAAATTTCACTGTACTGTTTTTGCATATTTATTCAAAGCAGTATTTTATATATTGTCCCTTTCAAGGTAATTTTAATAAGATGTACGTCATTAGGTTCTTACAGTATAACTAATTTAAAATAAATTTAAAAAATGAATAAATATCAAAACCACACTTTACACTTAAGACTTAAAACTTTATTTTAACATTGAAGTTGTCTATATAACCCGATGTTTCCGTTTAAATTGCTTTTAACGTTCGATACCATTAATAATCTAAGCAATGTTGATAATTATTCGTTACTGACACTATGAATTTAGTTATTTATTTTAGATTAAATTACCCAAAATCTAAAATTAGTTATTTCTTTTAGAATTACCTTTGTAAAAACACGAGATAAAAAGTTAACAAAAAAATTATTTAAAAGTCGCATTTGTATCTATTTTTATTAAAATGAAAAAAAAAATTCAAGAAAAATCAAATTATTAAAGTTTTAAGAATGAAAACAGCTTACTAAAACTACATAATTTCAGTGATTAAATACTGTAACATTCATTACTTTTCTTTTATTTATGTTACAATGTGTCTTAATTTTTAAATAATATCATTAGAGATTTATCAAAAATTTCATTCATATTTTTTAAGAACTTGATTTAGACATTATGAACGATATCATGTTAGCTGAACTTTTAAAAACTAAAATAAATGAATACAATTTTTTTTAAAAACCCAACAAAATATTTATGGTTTTGCTTATTTATTTATTATTTAAACTTTTATAATAATTCAGTAAGAAAGGAAGGTTTTAATATTTGGTTTTAATTTTTCTGAGAATTTTTTGTTGAAACAGATATTTAATTTTTACTTAATTTTTTTTTGTTTTTGAAAACACACACTAAAAACAATCATAAATTTTATATTCCTTATATAATCACTTTAAATCTTTTCTTAGGAAAAGATAATTGAGCATAAATTTGCTATTAAACCAAATAAGAGTAATATGTAACAAATAATTTGTTATTCTTTTATATTCTACATCTATAACAGAGAAATTTTAGTTTTCAAATTTTAGTCATTTGTTATTGCATTCAGTTTTCACAAAATTGAATAAAATATCAAGTAGAAGAAATTTGACATGTTACGATTAACATATTGTTTCAAAAATTTGATACCAACAGTTTCCAAATAAATGCCATAAATTTTAAAAAAGAAAGAAAACTGGTGCATGTACAAAACGAGATCAAATTTTTGGATATAGATTAACAATGCAAAACAAAATCTCAGAACATAAATAAATCCAAAAATTTCTAAGAGCAATTATCGAAGATACTAATGACAATTTTTTTTCACTGAAGTTATGATGGAATAAAAAGTTTAAAAAATACACGATATATATTTAATAAAACTTTTTAAAATAAAATAAGATAGTTATAAAAATTTAATTAATTTTATTTATCAGCATGGGGAATAATAATCACAGATTTTTTTAGAATCACGTACAGCATGCATTAGTTTATATTTTGAGAAAACGCCACTAAATTACTTTGGGTAGTTTCCTTCTTAATATTAGTAAATTTCCAAAACTATTAAAAAGTAATTGCATTAAAACAATGTTACATTAAAATACAAACAATACTTATAAGATTCAGACTAATTATTCTACTTTTTACACAATTCATGCATTTGATTTTTCATATAGTGTCCTTTCAGGCGTAAATATTTTTTAAGATCTAATTGATAACCCCGTGCAAGTATTCTTTCGAAACCATTGATTTATCAGAGAAAATTCACACATGAAATTAAAGAAAAATCAACAAACATTCACGATTACGATAAATGTAACTTATTAAAGCTAAACGTGTATGAATAATTACTCTTATGATTTTTTTAAATATTATTTTAATCGCATGCGAAATTTTTTAACTGTATAACATGGAAGGAACTTGTGCCTTTATACTTTTGCCTATAAACTCACCGATCATAAGAAACATGAACTAGATTTATTTATTTAAGCTGCATATTGTTGTTTAACCTACTTAAAATATAATATACTTAAACATCAATAAAGCAGTACTTAAAGAAAGGATGTTTTGAAGATAGAATCTTCTATTTTATCGAATAAACATTAATGGGAATTTCCTATTAAAAATAGAAATTTAGTCCAGTTGGTTACTTGGTTCTTTTTTTTATAACCCAACACACATGACAGAATGAACAACAAAGTCCTATGAATCTTGTGAGTAGTAATATATGGATTTCGGTCTTATTGATTGACTCACTCAAACTTGTCACCAAGTTTACAACTGGAAGATTATGTGTATAAACACAAAATCATTGAATGATTTAAAATTTTAAATTGTTTCAAATTTCAGAATCTTTTATCACCATTCAACATGGTTTAATTTGCAATGTTTAGCATCATTTATTTATTGAAATTCAAACTGCCTATGTTTCTTTAGTACAAATAGTTTTGAATACGGAAATTGCAAAAACTAATTCCTAGAAAAAAAACCTAGGAAAATCTTAATTTTGGATAAAAAATAGTCCTTTCCCTAAAAAATTTGAAATAATTAAAATATTTTCTAATTAAAGAGCTGCATCAAAATAAAATACTTTTGAAATTCATCTTTATATTTAAAATTTTATAAAATAAAAAACCACTTTTAGAGACAAGTTTTTTGCTCGCAATTCCTTACGTTAGAGAATTCTTGAAAAATGATAATTTTACACATAAATCATGTTGATTACTTTTCCCCCACAAAAAACTTATATATAAGTTACTATATATATTTTGTTATTTTATTTCCTAATTTTTCAGCTTTATGATCAAAATTCACAAAGAAATAAGTTTTTGCTGGATGTGTTTAAATGCAACATTAAATCCTCAACAAATTGTATGTGTGAAACTCAACTTAAGAAAATATTTTAAAACTAGTGAACTACTTTTAATCATAATAAAATAGTGTAAAGAAAGAAATTTTGTAAAAAGTACTTTTTTGTCCAATTATATACAATAATTTTCAGTTTACTTATTAATCCAAACAGAAACATTCAAGAAAAGAGTGTACACTCAACTTTTTGTGGCTCCAATTATTTTTTTTCAGAATAAAAAGTAGAATCAAATAATAAATGTATCACTAATAACTGACAACATGGAAAGAATAATAGTCCTCACATCAATTTTTAGAAAACAAATTACATAAACACACAGAAGACAATAATAAGGAACATTGCAAACATGAAAATAGCCAAAACATACATGTATATAGTAGTTAACATACGGAACTTTAAAAATGACTTAACAGACAGAAAACGTGATATGTAAACAAACACACACACAATGCCTAAAATACAAATTCGTTGCATTAGTTCAAGTTTCTTATTTCTTATTGATTGTTTTTGACAAAAGTAAAAGAAGGTTTTTGTCGAAAGGTCCAGGAAAGATTATCAGCAAAATAAGTACGGGGTGTACCTTTTAAAGTCTAAACATGCCTGTCAAAATATTCTTTTAATTCCAAGTGTCAAAGTATATCTGAACGTTTAAAACTGATAGGCAGAGTAAAACAGTTACTTACAGAACGAGAGTACAGAAGACACCCCTTGCGGTGGCTGTCTACAACAAAATTGTGAATGACAGACCCGCGCATGGGGACGACGGGAGACGTCTGACCACAGTCCACTTCTTTTTGAGGCCTCATGATGCTCAATCCAACAACGAGGAGGTAAGTTCACACAGCTTTCTCTCTATCGTTTCTTCTATTCCTTGGACATCGGTCCCAAAGATCAACTGTTTCATCTCAGTTTCCGTTTTACCATCGGCCAATCCCTATTCAGCTCATGTGGGAGTGCAACACCCTTTTCCGTTTATAGCTCGTGGCTGTCCAACCCGTCGAAGCGCACGTGTCATACGAAATCACCAAGGACACGTCATTTGTTAAAAATACAGGTGTTTATGAGTGGTTAAAGTAAGCACAAAATACACCTAATGAGATCATCTACACAACAACAAACTTTGAGCAGCTATGTTTAACCAAAGAAAATACCGAGGTGCGGAGTGTAAACAAATCTAGAATCCTATTTTAATGTGCGGGACAGCAGAAAACATTGCTGTAATCGTGCTAAAGCTAGCACTTGGCAAATTTAAAAGGGAACATCGTTATTTCGCGATCATTTAAAGCTATTTACCCTGATTATAGAGCTAAAGTATAATGCGCATTTTTAATCCAGGAATTAACATTTTTTTCAATATTCTAATTGAAGTTGGCATTCATAAGTCTATTTACTGAGAAAAGACTTTTTAAGCTATATATATTTATACGAAATAATACGGGATCGTCAAAGTAGCAATGGTGTTAACATGTATATGTGTAAATAAAACAGTAATGATATACATAATTGTAAGAGCAAGTTTGATGAAAATTTTATGAAAGCGTTTAAATACCGATAATTATTCATTGAGTGTTACAGACTATGCAACAAAATAATATTTTTGAAGTATCTTAGTCATTAAAATGAAAATAATAATAATAGAAAAAAAAACTGGATTTTTTTACAGTAAAATTTCAAATTGTTGAAAATGTATTACATTTATTCTAACATTTGCAAATTATTTAAATGTTATAGAATTTCTTGGTTTATAAATATAGTCTTGGTCCTTTATTTTACCAATAAAAAATGAATTCTTACTATTTATCTAATTACTGACTTTTTACTGACTAATTACTGACTTTTATCTTGTGCTATGTTTCTTCTGTGTGAATCCCCCTCTGTTTAAATCTTATATAAAACCCATTTATTTTCATAAACTGATTAGTTACCTGCGTTTGAATGATACTTATTTTCAATTGTATTATTCGTACAGATACCATTACGGGTAATAATAAAAGCACACAAATAATAGTTATCATTCAATTCTGTGTGTGTGTGTGATTTCTAATAATTTGATTCCTCATTTAATTTACTACACACAAATTTATCACCATATAGTTTCTATGTTTCTACCCTCTAAAACTGTCACATAATTTTATTATATTCAAGCAGCGCATTTGTAGGAAATTTTACACTATTCTTAAGTTTTGCTTTTATTATTAAGTAAAAAGCAATAAGTTTATGTAAAGAAAAAGCAATTACGCAGTAATTCACATTTTTTTAATATACACTAAACTTCTAAATAATGAAAATTATTTTTTCTGATATATACTTATTATTCTAAGATACTTTTCAAATTATTTACTACTGAGTTGCTGACTTAATTGTAAAATTTTACAATGAGTTCTCTTTTTTCTCTCCAGTTTCAGAATGCAATCAGAGCACATCTATCATTATATTTTTAATATTACTATATTTATATGCCCTTTAAAATATAATACATTTTATTGTTTGAACAAATCGACACTTGGAACTTGTAAGGATTCTAATAGTCAATTGATAGTCAATAAGTACAAAGATAAACTTATGTTTTGTACTTATTTGTCTAGAACCAGCGAGAACCCTCTTCAAAATTTAATGCATATTTAGTTGTTTGTGAGATATCTGATAATGAGATTTAGTTGATATTTGAAACAGTCAACATATATTAAAGATGTATGATTTCCATTTCAATCATAATTTTATATAAGAAATGAATCCATATATTTTATAAATTTATAACCAAATTTTATTATAATAATTTTTCTCGAAAATCGTCACGTTAATTCGAATAGTTACAAAAATATTATCTATTAAACATGTTTTCCTTGAACGTACGTGCTGCCATCTGTCACAAATATTTCAAAGAATTCTATAGAGATAAGTTAGAATTTTTTAACACTATTAAAACTCATGTAAATTTCTCTCTCAATACACTCTTGCTTTGATACAAGCAAATACAAAACTAGAAAAAATTGAGCAGTCAACCCAATTTTCAAATTATTTGAATAATTTACTAATTCGTGTTCGTTTTTATTCAAGAATTGCAGGCTGCTGAAGGTAAGTATTTTATATCGTTGCAAAAGTAGGTCAAAATAAATGTCAGTAAATTATTGAATTATCGCGAAAAGGGAGATTATTTATTTCTTACAAGATGATGCAAAAGGCTATCATATTTTAAATAGTTAGTATGCGAAACTTTGATTCTAAAATTATTTCCTGACATTTTAGGAATTGAAAAATTTTATACTTCCTGCATCAGTTTTTTCAGACAGACCATTTTTAGGAACACACTGATACTTTAAAGAGAAAATTAAACTAATTTAAGAGTTTAAGTTAATTCAAGTAAGTTTTGTTGTACGTTAAACAAAAAAGAAAATTAATTCTATTTATGTTGCGTTTGGTAAAAGTATTTTACGAATCTTTAAGTACGATAAATTTTGATAACTTTTACTAAAACGAATGGCAGTTCCCCAGAACCTTTTTTCAGCTGAAAAAAATGTCATGGAGAAAAACCCCACTGTTTTCGTTTTACCTAAAATTCCATCGTTATTCTATGGAAATTAATACTATTTTTGTAAAATTATTAAGTATTTTTTTTAAATATGTACTCTACAAGACGTATCCTTCCCTTTTCTTATTCGTAAATATACATTTGGTTATTTTAGATTATTTTAAAACTTGAAAAAGGAAACCGAAAGTAACTTTCCTTAATCAACGACTGGAAATTATTTAAAAACAATTCATAAAACTAAAACTTCTCAAGATTTATTAAAAGTACGTAACTTTTACATTAACATTACGGAACTTATGACATTATTCAAAATGTCGTAGTAAAAAAGTTTAATTATATTTTTATCTTATTTTTTAAAACGCTTCTAAAACTGCATTTTAATTTTTTTACAGAATTTTATGATGTGTGATGATGCAGCATTAAAATTTTAAAGTTTTATGAAATATTATGAAATATTTATTACAGTATTAAATTTCCATTATTTTTTATGTGCAAAGCTTGTTAAAGTTTTTTATATATCTTATACATTTATAAAACTGTAGGTGCTTTATATAGATGATCCAGTATATGTAAGTTTGAATATTGAGATACATGTATCTAAAAATATCACATTTAAAAATTTTCTTCGCCCTTTTTCTTTAAATTAAATTTATCACTAAATTAATCAAGTATAATACTTATGTAATACTGTAGAGATAAAAAACCTTAATATAAAATATGTATCTTATTCTTGAACTAAAATTCCTATTGAAATATTTTTAAAGAGCACATAATTATTTTAGATCACAAACGTGGTTTTAAAAACAAAAAAAAAGAACAGTTGAAATGTTTAATTAAAAAATGTATAGTCAATTTATGTCACAAAAGAAAACACGTTACATTTTTTTTTATTTCATTGACAATGCCTTGTCCCAATAGAAAAAAACTGAAAAATATTTCAATAGCCATCTATCAAAAAAAAAATTAAGAACACAGAACTATTCTAAATGAATAAATTTCTATCAATATTAAGAAAAATGCTTCAATTTTTCCAACAAATAGAAATAATTTAGTGAAATAGTAATTTTTTTAGAAACATTACAACTCCAGTTATAAAATTAATTTTCTTATCAAATAAATATCATAATCTTTTTAATTTTGTTTTAATTTTGTTTTTTATAATGTATTCCGAAACACGCCCATTTAAAAACTTAACATTAATAACTAATTTACATTAACTTCAATTTACATTTATTTTATAAGTGTAAACTTTCTAACAGAACTTGATACATTCACGAAAACTGAAACATGAAATTTTAATAAGCCAAAGTACATGATTCCGTAAAACATGTAATTAGTTATTATAATTTCTATACCATATCTAAACCCAAAACTATCATTGATTTAAAGTGTGGACATTTTCTCCCTCTTATTCTAATGTGGTTTTTTTTTTTTCAAAATAGTTTTCGTTTCACATTGAGTGATCTTGTATTATGGTCCCAACTTTATACAGAAATTTTAGCAATTCATTCCAAAGTTTCTCATAGTCTGTCATATGCACCTAAAATTCAATTTACAAGAAATCATCTCTTTTTATTATGTTTTGTATGGAAAATTGTCTGGAAAAAGTTGCGACCTTTTTCTGTCTCAAAATAATTTTTTGTTCAAGATACATGTGACAGCAATTTATCGTAATGTTTCAATGAAAGAATTCCACATGAAAAGAACACGGTAAAACAATTATAATCTTATTTTTCTAATGTTACATTTGCTTCCCGAATGAAAATGTCAAACTAGCCTTTTATTTACTATATTAATAAGGAACATAATTCTACAATCGTCTTCACATTTAGTTAAAAACGATTAGTAACATTAGACGAACATCCTCCATTGTAAGGGTCTCAACTATTTCAAAATTATGAGATTGATAAATATTGTTTTTTCAGAAATTTCATTGTATCTGAAGTATATTCCCAAATTAAATTATACAACTAAACAGTGACGAACACAGACAACATTCCTGGAAGGAGTTAAACTTTTTTTTAAAAAAAATTGTAAGCCTAAGCAACTAGGCGTAAATCTTATTCTAAAAATTAAAAATCTGTAGTTTGTGGGAGGGGTTTGAACCTCTAAACCTCATCTTCGTGCACGCCACTGGAACTAAAATATTTTTATAATCAATTAATTATAAGACTAAAACATTTTCTCAAATCATTTTAATTACTATAATATTTAATAATTTGCTCCATTCCAGCATTTCATATTATTCAATAATAAAGTGTGATAGTTGAATTCCTATGAATAGTCCTATTCATAGGATTATTCTTTTTTAACATGAGCGAGTGAATTTGACAGCTAACCTTGTGACGAATCTGTACGGAACCTTTCCACTAATATTCTTAGGCGTCTTTTTGGGGATTATAAATTCGCGTATATTTCCAATCAACTCCAAAAAGCGAACGGGATATACAAAGTAGATAGGGTATTTAAGTAGAGCGTTGTAAGCTAGCAAGGATGAAGGCTACTGAGCCAGCAGCAGTAGCCTCAAGTTTGGAGGATTCAATTGGATTGCGATATTGAAGAGTTATGGTTAGTAATCTACGAAGGCATCTTGAGAAGATACCTAAGTATTGTCAGGTGATATAATATAGCTTATCATCACTTAAAACAATCGTTAGTTTAATGAAATTAGTTTAAGTTAATGAAAGCTAATAATTCGAGTTACGTGAATTTCTCGGACCTCCTATTTCGGTAGACCTTATTTGATCTTACGCGTAATTATTAATTAATTTCATAATTCGTAATTTAATTTAATATTAAAGGAAAATCCCTTTTGTTTGACGTAACGAGAAATATTATATGTTATTAGTTTCTGTTATTTGAATCAATATAATAAATACAAGTTATTACTATACAAATGGCTCTTATTGATTCTTTGCCTCAAATTAATCTTGGTGTCCAGGGTGGAACCCAGGGGGGTTCGTACAACTTTAAGTTAAAATAAACTCATAAGGAAAAAGAGCGACATAATTTTAAACTTCGATAACTTCCAGGACATTCATATATAAAAAAATATAAAACCAGTCGAAACTTCCCCATTTTTAATACTAATTAGATGAACAGTTTCAAATAAATCTACTTATTCAAAATGAAATAGCCATTTATTTTAAAAACATGTCTGACCCTTCTTATTGAAGTGTTAGTCAATCAATAAAAATCTACGAATGTTTCACGCACACCATCGCCGATATATCGATGTTACAATAATGCATTCAAAAATTAATTTCTATGGCACTGAAGTCTATTCTAAGACTTCCATATTCTTTTTTCGAGGACATACTCCACTTCTGCATTCATATTCTTTGATGAGTTAAAGTAGAGAAGAAAGAATGGCGGTTGACAAGACAGCTATTTCTCATTCATTTCGAGGTGATAATTCATTCTTAACATGTGCCAAAAGGAGTTTTATAACTCGTCTTTTCGCGAAAGGGCCATTTTGTGCGGGAAGAATATAAAGGGAAATAATTCCAAATTAAAATCAAAATTAGGCATATTAATGAAAATTTTAAAAAATCAAAATGATATAACAAAAGGCCGAACTGTCTCCTCATTTAGAACGCTAATGCGCTACATAATTTCACAATGGGCTTCGCATCTGGAATACAATTACCTGCGGCATCAGGTGGGAAATTTTTTCTACCGAGGTCCCAGCCAGCCAATCGGAAGCCCGGGACGATACGTACGATCACAATTACACTGAGATTCCAGTAACACACGGGGCCGGGAATCATTTTAAGTAGGTTAGGCCGAACTCTTCGCTGCAAAAATCTTGAAAAGAAACGGCTGAAAAAGGAGACAAAAAGAGAAGGGTTCCTTTTATTCAGAGGCTTACTTAAATGGAACTTTTCCAGGTAGGAGGAACTCCCCAAGTGATTTATATTCGGGCTGCTAATGACGTAGTTCCCCGCGTCGCTCGGGCAACTATTAAAAGGCAATTTTCCACTTCCTCGCGACCACGAAGACGCGTGGTAGAACCTCAATAGAGCGAAGCAGACGTACAATGCGCAACCCGCCAGTAATTGCGCCCCTTCATCTTTTTCCTTTTCTCTTTTTTTTTCCACAGCCCTAACTCCTTCAAATGAACTCTTGCCTCCCTGGCTTCATTTTCGTCACCTTTGATTTTGAAAGAAGCAATTGTTTTACTTTCGTAGCCGCCGAATCCGGCCGGTTTTGCATGCAAAGTGAATCGGCTCGATTCAAAATTAGAATTCCTTATTTTCCCAAAAGAGGTTTTCGTCGGTCCCTCAATTCTGAGGTAGGGTAAATTTCATTGCGGATCATTCGTTAATACTCACTTTAAAAGTTCGAGAAATCAGCTATCGGTTATTTTTGGTGGGTAATACGAAATGGGATGGGTTTTTCCCGGTTGACTTATTAAACCACCGAGCAGTGAAGTGAAGTAAATCAATTGTATCTAGGTTCTAAGCCTAAGTTCTAAAAGCAGAATGCTCTTCCCTTCCCAAGAAATCTTGCCTCTTACTTTTTACTACTCAAACAAATTTTGTTACTTTGAAGTAAACTTAAAGCTCATTATTTGTGTGTGCGTGTGATATTAATTGTTACAAATATTCAATAATGTAACTACATGATAAATATAATCTCATTTGTGTTCAGTAACATATTTAACATTTATATTTTGAAATTGGATTTTGTGTTTTAAAAAATAAGCTATTAAAATATCAAAAACTTATAAACGATATAAATTTCTATAATGCCAAATCTGAAATAGATGGAAAAAATGTAGGAAGCTATATTTTAAAAGATAAATGACGTTTCAAAATAATTAAATAATCATTTGTGTATTTAAGTCATTTTTGTATTCTAAATATTCAAATTTAAATTATTTCGTCAATCATCATAATATCTTACGAATTTCAAGTAACTGTGTTACATTTATGAAAGAAGAGTGTGGATTTCAGAGGTAAAATTATTTATCCAAAGATATTTTATCCAAAAAATGTTCTTTTTAGACTCTTGCAGTTGAATTTATATAAATATAATACACACACACACACACACACACTCATATCAGTTTATAGGAACATAACATAGTACTTAATTATTTTCAGCGTAATCGTTATTTATTTATTAAAGATAGTGATAGAAGGAATATTATTTAAAAGTTTTATAACATACTGTTTAGAACATGATTTTAACCCTATTAAATTTCTTAAATCGTGCGGCTGGCAATAATGTTAATGTGAGTTTGAATTAAATTTATCTTATTATTTATTATTACATTACTTAATAATATGGGTCTCTATTATTTTACTTGTTTTGATGTTATCCCAATTTGTTAAAATTTACTAATTTTAATATTTTTACTTTTTAAAATTTTTAAAAAAAATATTTACATTTTGTATAACGATTTCATATTTTCTACGCATAATATATTGTTGACTTCACAAAAAAATGTATCAATGAAAAAATTTTGCCTGAAAGATTATTCTGAAAATCTTTTGTGTGTTGCTTCTGTATAGAGGCAAATAGATCAGTTTGGATGCTATTAGTTTATGGTGATTTAGATTTTTTTGCAAATCAATTTTAATATTTTTGAATTTTCACATTATTTCTAATTGTATTTTCTCTTCTAAATTTTATTTTAGTCTGGTAATACAAAAATTAAAGCGGAAAGTTGGAGCCTTAAGACCCTATATTTATTCCTGAAATTTTGACACTAAGCCTAAGAATTTGGTAATGTTACTGTGATTATTTTACTCATTCCTATACTGTCTTGCTTTAACTTGTTCACCTATTGTGATTTGCCTCACAAGTTAGATTTATAGTAATTTTGTATAATATTAGTGTTTATATATATATTTCTCTCTCTCTCTCTCTCTCTCTATATATATATATATATATATTTCTCTCTCTCTCTATATATATACACATATATATATTTCTCTCTCTCTCTCTCTCGATATATATGTACCGCATTTATTTGAATCTAAGCCGCACTTTCTTTCCCAGCGTTAATGCTACTGAAAATCGGGGGTGGTTTCGAATCGAAGGCGGAAAAATCCGTTGGATGGGGGAAATTAACGATAAGAGCCATTACAGGTTCATGTATGTATTTAAAAGTTTTCAGGTAAAATAAATTAAGTATTCACTTCTTATTAGTTCTCAATTACATTTTTTATGAATACTTAAATAAGGGATAACAATAAACCATTTTATTATAAACCGGTTAATTCTGTTTTTTTACACATCTATATACAACTATTTTTAAGCAATGTACAAGCACCTATAAGGATACTTAATTTTTACAAGTCAATTAAAGTCTTATATTGTTTTTAATCAAGCTTATTCGATCGCAAAAATGTCCTTAAATTTTAACATACATTTTACAGACAGAATATATTTATTAATTTTTATTTACATATGCTAACACAAAAGCTTAAAACGTAAGCTTATATTTTTATAGCAGAAGAAAGGATTTCTATATAATTTTCATATTACCTTCTAAATAAAATTGTTTTTCCACACTGCCATTGTTAAATTTTTTTCAGTTAAAAAATGTTACATATGTGTGATAAATCTATTTATAAATGATTAATCACTTTAATCTTTATTAAAAGATTGATTAAACTGATTATTCTTTTAATCATTTTAAACTTTTAAAACTCACTTTCAGAATAATCACTTAAATCTTTTTAGGATTTTACAGACAAAAGTTTTTTTTCTTACTTTCTTATTTTTTAATATAATGGATTAAAGAGTAAATTATAATTTTCCTACACACTATTTTCTCTTTTTGATGTAATATTATAAATCCATCTAAAATATTCATTAGTGCATTTTCGTATAATATTATCTTCCGAAAATGTAAAATTCTTTTTTTTCTTTTTAAATATTTACTTAGTAAATAAATAAAAGAATTTTATTAAAAATTTTCTTCTATTTTTTTCTGAATAATATTAAGATGATAGTTTTTTAAACCCATTTTTGTAGCGGAATATTTTGATCTAACAAATGGAATATATATTCTGTGACGAATACAATGAAATAAAGTAATATTATTTTAATCTGATATGTTTTTATTAACAGAGCTTTTAGAAACACGTTAAAATTTTTACCAAAATTAAATTCCAATATAACAAAAAAGGATTTCTAAGTTTTCTTCCAAATTTAAAAAGAAGAATATTATGATTAAAAACACGATCTTATTGAATATCAGTTGTTTTGGGAAGAGTTAGGTGCCATCTTGTGCAAGTATTCCTAGTTGAAAAGGTAAAGCAATACTGGGTAAAAGCAAAAATATTGTTATTAAAGTAAAGGAACGAGGATATTCTATTAAAATATATAAAAACAGCCCTTTCGAAATAATTCGCAGCTATTACTTATTATTCTGATCAATGATAGAAGAATAGAATCAATAACAGGAAATTAGAGGACAGGACGGGCAAAGGAATAACAAGGAAAAAGACTAGGAAAACGGGAAAACTCTTGTTTACAGCTGATATTAGAAATTACAATTATAACCTTCTTTTCTAAAACTGCATTTTGACGCACTTTTTTTTTCTACAATAATTATCTTCAAATTAATTTTAACTCTTGATCAAGAGTTTAATTATGTCACTCAAAACTGTTGTGTTAATTTTTAATAAGAATACTTCATTAATAAGCATTAATTTTGCTCAGATTTGAAAGAATTCTCCCTTTTGACTGTCTGAATAAGCATGAAATACATCCATAAATCTATGTAGCATCATTGTATTGAGTCTTTGCGTGTATTTAACATATGATATAGCTCATTTGCATTTACTTTTACTTGTACCATGACAGAGTATTGAAAATGACTTCTCTCTAACAAATCAATATTTATAATTTAAGTAAGCTAAAACTAAGAAGTTAGTATATCCAATAAATAATAATTGGTTTTTGAATACTAATTACAGCACCATGATTTGAATACATACACGATGAATGGATTAGATGTATATTTTGTGAAGAAAAGTGATGAAATAAAGTTTACTTACTTAAATTAGAAATATATACTCGGAGTATAGTTATAGTTATTTTATTAGGATAAATATTTTATTTCTAAGCAAAAATGCTTATTTCCATTACATAATAAGCTATAAAAGACATTTTAATGTTTCTCTCTGTTTGAATTATTTAAAGATTAAATAGTTTATCTAAGTATATTTTAAAATTTTTACATAATTCCTATCTGATAAAAATAAAATTAAAAACTCTTAGATTTTTCTCGATGCAATTTTAAAAGATACCTCAGCTAATTACTTAGGATGAATATAGTTAGAGATAAGTTAGGATTCCCCTTAAAGTTTTAAAACTCTTATTTGTTAAACTCGAAAAACATCGGAGTACGTTAGATATTTGCTTATATTTAAACGATCATCCATTCTAACCTGAAAAAAAAGATGAAATTTATGAGAAGCTCTCTCTTTAAAACCAAAAGAAAAAAGAACTATCAAATGAACTGGAATGGAACGTAAATATTAAAGAATGCTGAGTCATTTAAACTTAACAATTGTATTCTTTACCAGAAAAAAATAACTTTTCGACAAAACTTATTCTTACACAGATTAATATTCCTCTGGTTTCCCTGATCAAAAAGATAACACATGTCAACGAACATCCATGGAAAAGCGAAAGAAAATATTCCACACGTGAATCTCTAATATCTCCAATTCCATTTTTTTTCTCTTCTGAATTCACAGACACCGCTACAACTAAAGGCACCAAACAGAAAGAGAACTATCTAAATTGAAGAACGACATCCGCAAGATAAAAGACGATAAAGTGAGCTCTGGTAGCCTACGGCTTCCCACAAGATAAGGACAAAAGAAAAAAAAATCTGTCATTTGCAGCAAGTGATCGTTCACAGCCACATCTCCGATTCACACCTTTAAATACGGATAGAATAACTCTGGATAGATTGAGTGACATTAATATGCTTGCTGGTAAAGAAAGTCAATTTTTTCGTTTTCGATCGTGATCGTGATTTCAGATTTTTGGGTTCTTGAGCTCTGTCGATCGGAATAGCAATGAATGTTCTCTAATATTCTCATCTTCGTTCATCATATTTTTGGAACTTCTCTCCCCCCTTTAGCTCGAATTTAACGCAGCAAATGTCAGTCGATTGAAGACCCCCCCCCTTTCCTCTTTCGTCATTGGAAAACCCTGCTGCAATGTATCTATGGAATTATTCTGCAGATCATTTTTCCAAAACATATCATTTCCAGGTATGGAAAATTTGTTGAAACGCTTAAATCAAAGAATATTTCAAACTTATTTTACAGAGTTTTTTTCTCTCGCAAGTATAGCATAGTTAGACTACTTATTTTTATAAATAGTTCGTTGGTTTTATTCCGGATTATTAAGAACTAAAAATTATTTCACACCAGTTTGTGTTACGCTTTATCTCGAACCATTTTATTTTTAACTTTTTTATACTTTATATCTTTAAAATTTGAAAACCAATAATTAGCAAATTGTCAGGTTATTTCAATAATATTTTGATAATAAAAATAATTAATATATTTTTTTTCAAGCAGCAAAATACACCCAAATCTTTTTTTTACACGGTAGATTCGTTTCTATGAAAACCGGGCAAAAAATCGTGTAAAAAAATACATGCGACATATGGTAAATTTAGAGATATGTTCCACAATTTTAAAAATTCGTGTAAGATGAAAAATCCCTAAGTATTTTCCCAAGAAATAGTGCAAAAAAAAAGTAATAATAAAATCCGTGTTACATATTTATAAAACAAAAACAATTCATTTTTGTTACACCCCCCTAAAATTAATACATAATAAAAAATACAAACGGCATATAAATACAAACGGCATATATATAAACACTTAAAATAAAATTAAGAATTAATTTACTAGATAACAACTATTCATCGGTACTTGATAACAAGCGTGCACGTTTATTACGAACTGGATCAGAAATGCAATCATCAGAAGGTTGTCAGATATGTCTAGCACAATTGTCGGTTTTGATTCAAATGAATTTCATTCGTTATTAACGGCCTTTTTTTTAGCTGTTACAAAGCTTAATTAGCGGCTATCTTTTTGGTTTCTCAAGTTGATTACATAATTCTTGGTATCTTGCTACACAAGATTACGTAGAAATTTTAATGCACGCTTTATGTCAGGATCATGAGTAATAAGATGTTTTCCATACGTGTAGCAAATTTCAAGCCCTCGCGAATTAAATCAGCTGTTTATATTTGAACTTCACCTTCTACTTCACCAGTATAGTCTTATTTATTATCATAAACTATCAGAATTTTGTTCAAATCGTCCTCCTTCAAAGGGCATAAGTCCGGGAATTTTTTTGACATTCGTGCTAAAAAAATCATTAAAATTGTATACCGTGCTATTTCAAAATCATGCTAAAAATATCACGTAAAAAAGATTTGGGTGTACATGTTCTATGTACCTGCAAATATTTTCAGAAAAGTATTGATGGCATTTACATTTGTTGATAAGGAAAAGCACTTAATGTTTTAAACAGATTATGATGTCATATAGAGAGCTGAGATATCTTAAATGAATTATGTACATGGAGTTAAATATGATTATAATTAATGAAATAAAAAAAGGTTTTAAAAGTTGTCTATGTTTGTTGGAGCATTCAGGAAATAAAATTATACTATGTTCCAAATAATTATTAAAAATCCAGTAACTATTTAGTATTTGGTACCAGTTTTTCATTTGAATAAAACGTTTTTTTTTAAAACTTACTCTTCTTTTACTTTAACATTTTTCATAGATTTTTCTCTTAAAGAGGTAAATAGTTTTGATAAAAAGCATTAATTTAAACATTTTTTGCTGAAAAACACAGTCTTTTAGATTGTTACTTATTTAAATAAAATGAAAAAAAAAGAGGAGGGGAGGGGGTAATTTTTTCAGCTCAAATTATATAGTTAAAACAACTTCACAATAACGACTGAATTTATTAAGTCAATTTTCTTTCTGAGAATTTATTTACATTTGGGAGTATTATCTTAGTGATGAAATAATATATTAGGTATTAAGTTCATATAATAATGATGCGACACTGAAGATGTTCGAGATAAGAATATCTTGGAACGTGCCTGTGACTAAGCACTATAAAACCATAGATATTTTAATTCGTTCAAAAATAATTCAAATGAAAGTACTTTTTCTTAGAAAAACAAGAGTAATTACTTATTAAACAATAATTTCTTTCTGTGTATTTTAATGGGAAAGATATTCTTATTTTAAAATACAGAAATTCTACTCACTTTGTGTAGTTGTTGCTCAAAAATTACAATACTTTAAGGAATGTCAAAGAAGTTAGCGCTTGTTGATACAATCTACTTTTCCATGCGTGACAAACTTTCATATTCGTGCTTTTAGTTATCGAGGGAAATTTATGTTTGTTTGCATGTCACTGTTTGTTTGCAAACCTGGATTATACCGAACGTCGGTGGTTGTTGAGGCATAAATGATCTCTTTTTGGTTTACTCATGCACTCATTAAAGAATGCTTTGAAGATGCTTATTTCTTTCATCAACAGGAAATGTAAAAAGGAAGAGAATGTGAGTTAAGCAAGTTTGTGATCTGTAATTTTGTCCTTTAAAGGGACTAAGCAATTGTAATAAAGTGATGGAAAATAAGAAAATTATGCAATTACTGGAATGTACCATTCTGATTATTTCTAAAATGTAGAAATACATCTGCTGCATCAGACAAGAATTTTTTCACGATAACTGACGTATTAAGCATTGAAAATTCTCTCATTTTGCGATGAAGATTAAATATTTAATAAATTTATTTGAATTCACCTTTGCCACATTTTAATCCATTCATTAGTGTTATATTTCATACATAAAAATTTGAAAACATTTTGAATGCGAATAAAAATTTGTTAAATTGACTTTAATACCCATGAGGAATTATTAAAGTTCGTGTGCAATGTAATCTAAGCTATATATTTAGTCAAAAAGGAACGTAGTACTTAAGTTGATAAAAGAATATCTAAAGCACGTAATGCAATTATTTCAGGTAAAACTGTAAGCCATGACACATATCTGTGATCCGAGAGGGTATTATTAGCTATTAACAATTAAATTTAACTATGAATTTTAAATAATAATTGTATTAATTTGTATTTGATTATAAACTTGTATTTTTCAAAAAACATTTACATTCGTAACCGATAACTTTCTACCGTTTATGATTGCATATCAGTGAACAAAAGAAAACACGAATCACTCTTCCAATTTAAGAACGCATTGTATAAAGTATTAGTAAAATTCTAGTTAAAAAATAAATACTTTATGCAAAATTCAAAAATATTTGATTAAAAATTAATCAAATATTTTAATATGGTGCTTATTTGGATTCGAAAACTACTAGTAATACACAATAATTGTAACTTGTACTCAACTGAGCTATGCTTGCAAACCATGATTTCAAGAACAAATTTACTAAATAATTTTACCAAAATTAGTTCGATATATTTAATGTTACTGATTTTGGAATGTTGTATTCCCTATATTAATTACTTACAACAAACGGGAATGATCTCTCTCAATTGATATTTCATACCAGAAGTAGTACTTCTGGTTCGAAAGTACCACTTCTACATGGTGGTTATAGGCCACGAACCTTGTAATTTTGAACCGCGATTAAGTTACAAGGACAACTGTGCTGGTACTCCACTTTTCATACTGAAGATTTCAGCCACGACAGGAATATGCATTCATCTAACTACATAATGATTTTGGATGGAATAATAAGATCTGCACCCTGCTACTGCTTAATTATAAGTCCGTCATTCAACTAAACTGGAAACTTAGACCCTAAAACGAGCGAAAAATTCAACAATAAAAATGAATCTGATTTATTGTTCCTGAAGCAAATTTTTAGAAGAATCAGTTTTAGATATTTTTATTTTTGGCCCATGACCATCCCATTTCGGTTAATCAAAAAATATCCTGGCCGCCAAAAATTAAGATGCATGTGAAAACGGGTATAAAGCTGGAAAAACAAAAAATATGTACTAAGAGTATCTTTCAATAAGCTTGAAAACTAGAAATATTTGGAAAGAAAATGCATTGTTCGTTTTTTTCTTCTGTTTTAAGCGTCATTTTATTAAGTAAGATGATTTTTAATAGATGTCTTTCGAGAAATTTTTCGTAAAGATAATTCAAGGAAATTCCATTATTTCAAGAAGTAGAGGATCTATATAGAGAAATAATACTTTTTACTTTAAAAGACTTTAGTACATTTTAAGCACCTAAACATATCTTTGTAATTTTCTTTACAATTAAAAACATTTTTATAATAATGCATTTTTAATTAAATTATATAATAGTTACACAACGGAACTTTTTTATATACATAATCTGTTAACAAATGAACTAATTTCACAAGGAGATTAATAATTAACCAATCGCATTTCATCTCTCATAAGTTCATGAATATAATCATTACAAGAAGCGAAGTTAAGTGTGTATGATGTAATTTATTATTCTCAAATGCTTTTTTTTCTTCACGAGTATACCGTATAGAGAATGTAAATAACATCATGTTTCCCTTATTGAAACCCTATGAATAATATATCTGTACGTATCATGTAATGGGAATAAGATTTAACGTTGTATAAAAAATCTCATTCTAAAAATTGATTACATGTAAGCATAGATCTAAACACACCAGTGTCAGTTCAACTGAAATTATCAGTACACAGCGATACGATCTCTCACAAGTGTTTATATTCTCTCTTCGCCGAAATTAAAAAGCACATTCATGATTAAAAAATATTACTTTTAATTGAACTTCCAGCATGGAAGACTAGCATTTGTCTCGATTAAACTGTAATTACTAAATCTAATTAGAAAGCAGAAAGGTAAAGATTGTTATTTTTATCGTTAAAACTAAGATATATTTGAAAAAAAACACACACACACACAATGAGGCAACAACTAATTTAATGAAGCCAGCAAATGATTAGCAACTGGTCAAAAATTCATACGAATGGAATTAAACATACGAGTAATAAATGTTTGAGTTCGCTAATTCTTTAATTAAAATAGAAACGCAGATTACTTCGAAAGAGTGTAGTGTCGGTTGAAATCTGAAAAGATATGCAGTAATGAATTACCTTTGCAGAATATGCAACGGGTAAAATGTAGCAAAGGCACAACCGGTTTCAGAAATAAATGGAGGAATTATAAATTAAAGTGATACGAAGGAAGATGTGTATGTGGATTAAATTCCGTCTATTTTATAATTGAGATACAATACACATAAATTGCAGTCCATTCTTCGTATTTTTGTAAATAACTTGACAAAAACGGGAATCTTGGTTAAGGGAAAATGAATAAAAATTACGCATCTCTCTAGCTTATTAGATTTTTATTTTTAATTGGAAAAAATTTAAACATTTTAATTTAGTTCTAGAATTATGAAATATATTTAATATTATTTAATAGAAAAAATTGTTTTCAATGCCCTTTAAAATGATTGAAAACGCTAAAATTAATTATGAAGGTTTGAAAAAAAATTTAAAAAGTGAAGTATTTATGAAATTGTATTAGTAAAGTAATTTAAAAGTTTATAATACTCAATATATTGTATTAGTCCGAAAATTTGAATAGAATTCAATCATAAAAGATTGCTTTGTGAACAACTGCTCACAATCATAAAAAAAAAAAAAAAAACTAGTGAGAAACTATGTTAAGAAAAAAAAAAAAAGAAACATTGAAGGAAGAATCTCTGAAAATTAGCAAGAGAGCAATATATTTTTAAGATATCACCATGATAATGAGAATTTCACACAATTTTTGCCTGAATCCTATTTGATTTTTACTTCACAATTTTTTTATCACAAATCCTTAGATCTTTTAATTATTTTAGAGTGCAATAGGTTTAATGTGAGCTAGAAGCAAGTTCCAAAAAAGATGAAAAGTACATTTAATAATTATTATGTGTGATAAAATGAGTTTAAATATTTTACTAATATTTATTTTTTAAATATAATGCGTTTATAGCATGAATGCTACTTCTCTACTTCTTTAACTCTATTTTTACATGCAATCTATAAATTTCTTAAGTATAATTCAATTATTTTTTTTTTGTTAAAACTTTTTAACATAAATATAAATAATTAAATAGCGTAAAAATAATTCTAAGAGGTATAAATAATTGGGGTGCTGGGTTGAGTAAGGTATAAAAATAGTTTTAAGACGTGTTGATGCTCATAGAGTCATCAACACACTTTTGTTAGTCTATTAACGAAATTATGATCTATCATAAAAAATTACCGTCGATACTGAAAACATTGGAGCAGTGGTGCACACAAGGGGGGTCCTGGGGGTCCGGACCCCCCCCAAAGCTCTTGATAATTCTAAGTATATAGTAAGTAAAATTTAATTAATTACTTGCTATTAATGATTAATTTTATTAATTAATGCTAATTATTTATTCAAGAATTAGTTTTTTACTGTGTTTTGTTCCCGAAAATCGACAAAATCAAAAGGAACATGATACAAGAATGGTGAACTTTCTACCCGACCCCCTTGAAAAATTCCTGTGTGCGCTACTGCATTGGAGTAATATATATTTAGACTTTTTATTTTATTTCTACGTTCTAATAAAAGGTCAATTTATTTAAGCACAATTAATTTAAAAAAAAATTTATTTAGTCAGAGTATTAAAAGAAATATAAAAAAATTTTCACTTCGAATAAAAGATAAAATTACGATTATCTACTAAGTTGGTTGCTTTTACTTTCTTTGCATTTCGATATTTATTCCAAGTATTTTAGTGTTGAATGGTGCTCCAAAAATTTTAAAATATTTATTAAGTCATTGTATATCTACTTTTAAAAGCATGGAATTGAAAAAAAATTAATAAATTCTTATATAAAGCACATATGCTTTAGAATAGGTATATATAATTATGGTAGGGGGTGCTGTACAGTGTAAGGAATTCTACGTCTCGCTATCAGTCGTTGAGTGTAATCAATAACATTGTACCCAACGGCACGTTGTGATGCTAAAGCCAATAAGTGGACATATATCATGAAAGGGCCTGCAGGCAATTCTGATTAAACGACGTACAAAAGATGAGTCCATGCTATTAAGGTTACCAAATGGCCTTGATAGACTGACTCTTTTTCAAATTCATCCTGCAACAGTATTAACTATAGAAATATTTTCTTTATCTTTTGGATAATTTATTCAAATAAAATCAGGGATTTTTAAAATAATCAGAGAATTTTTCGACAGAAGAAGATATGGACAGTAACTGTGCTAGCTGTTTTTAGTATTTCTTGGAATTTCAGGTGTGTTTGTAACATTTATCGCAATTTTAATGACCAGATGTTTATTGTACTATTGTAAACACTTTAAGTATGCTATCATTCAAGGAATATTAGCTCAAATACACACTCCTGATTAAAGATTATTTATGCTGAAGTTATTTTGGTTTAAATGCTTAACAATTTAGTTTAGTGGTTCTCAAACCGTGGGGCGCGCCTCCCTAGGGGGGGGGGGCGTGAGAACCCATCGTGGGGAGCGCGAGCATATCGAAAAGTCGAAAATAGAAGATTATTTAAAAAAATTAACAATGCACTGAAAAGATGCAAAACAAAATACATTCTGAGACATTTATATTGTTATAATATACTTATAAATGTATCCGTACTGCGTAATGATGCACACAAGGGGGTCCTCAGGTCCAGCCCCTCTCCCCTGTCCCCCTCCAAAGTCCTTGATTTTTTTCGATTGATTATAATCCTATGCATATAGTACATAAAGTTTAATTAAGTATTTGTTATTAATAATTAGTTTTATTTATCAATGCTAATTATTCAATCAGTAGTTTAAAATTTTTAATGTTTTTTGTTCCCGGTAATCGTCAAAATCAAAAGAAAACGTTGGACGGCGTATTGGAGCATGATACCAGAATAGTGGACTTTTTCGACTCTTGACCCCCCCTTGAAAAATCCCTGTGGCCGGTACCGGTACTGAACATTGCATTTGATGATTAATTTATCAATACTAAGTAAAAAAAAAGGTTTAAAACTTACTAGTGACTTCCATAGGTTTGTCATATACAAAATATAATACTTTCTTGTTAAGTTGTGGGGTTTATAATTAGAGTCCTAATGTAGCCTTACGTCATAGTGCATTATTATTACGTTCTACATATTGTTATTGTACGGAGGGGGCGTGATGAAAATTTTGATTGAAAATTGGGTCGCAAGCATTAAAAATTTAAGAAGCACTGATTTAACTGGATTAACGAATGTCAATAGGAAAATGAAAGCAGCATAATTGACTTCCGAGAAGAATTTATTACTATTATTATCATATTTTAAAAATCAAATGAGTTTAGTTCATCCCTTTTATTAGCTACCGTAAAAGCTGGCGTATAACGCGCCTTTTTTAGCACAAAAAATAAGATCGAAATTTACAGGAGCGCGTTATACGCGGGTATAAACATGATAGCTTTAAAAATAGAAATAAAAAAGAGAAGCAAATTAGACTTCTACATGTATCAAAATAGTGTTTACTTAAAATAAATTTCATACCTTATAAACTTAATGGGTAGAAGTTCTAGAAGTATACTATGTTTTCAAAAGCCTGGTATAATACTTCGAATAAATGACCAAAATATAAGAGCATTGCAGGCGGACATTTCAGGTTCCTTCATAAAACAGGGAAGGAAAATCAAATACATGAATAAACCAAAAACTTCAAAAATGCAACTTGAAAGAATAGGGGCGTGTTATACGTCAGATTTTATGGTGCATTTTTTTAATTTCTCTGAAAAATTTAAAATCTACATTTGAAACCTAAATGAAATTTTCGAATGGAGTTGATTCTTACTTATCATTCTACAGCTTATTATTTTTCTACATCAATTTTTAGAACTGTCAATTTCTGTTAGATTTACTTTAATATATCTTTCAACTTTCCATATTAATTTTTTTTGCCCAATACTTACTGCCGAACCTTTAAATTCCCAAGAAATTGTAGTAGATTATTAACATACCTAAATAATTTTAAGTGGAGATTAAAATCCGAGAGGATTACGAACTCCATGTCGAATATGTTATTTTTCGTTCACAAAGATGTTTGAAACTTTTTTGTTTACATTTCAATTTGTAAACTAATTTCACTTTTATAGTTTTATCCATGTTTTTGATTATTTGAAATAAATTATAAAAATAATGTAATATAAATAATTAAATTACAATAAAAGAAATATCTGAAATGGCGGTAAAAAAGGAAATTTGAATCTGAAATCTTTTCTTAAATGAAAATCTTTCCAAAAGATCATCTCCTGTTTAAAAATAACACGTGAGAAAATCATTTTCCTCTTCCTTCCCCGTTCGAGTTCAAGTTCAAAAATATAACAGCGAAGAGGTTACTTTTCGATATCGTTTTAGTTTTAATTTTTGTTCGTGGTGCCATCTGTTGAGAAATAAACAAGTATTCGTTACCAAAATATAGTAAAAAGAAACTGAAAAGAAAAATTTTAGTAATACTCCAATGTCAAATCTAATTTGTCTTTTTTCCCCCATACAGTTTAAAGATGAACAAGCAACCCATTTTAAAATTTAATACTATCAAAAGCAATAAAACCTTGTAATGAGAAGTTTACAAAATATAAAATAAAGACACGTGGTTTGTGCACCATGTTTTGTTAGTATGAAAGAGAATGAAAAACGAATTCATATGTCAGTGAAAAATTTCCTTAAACGTCTTGCCATTTTATAAGAAACATCAGTTTACAATCTAACAATATAGAAGCATAAGTTCCCCATTAACTCGGGTAAAAAAAATGATACAAATAAAATTACAGTGCAAATAAAATTAATAAAATATAATAACATAAATCAAAGTTGTACCACTGTGTTTAAAATAATAAATTAATAATAAAGCAGCTTTTTTCAAAACGTCCATTTAAGACAAAAACAGATGTTGTTGTAATACAGTAATCATAATTTAACTCACCTTTTGACTCAAAAAAACCCCATTTGATTCCGAAAGTTTTTTGATAAACGAAGTATAGTTATATATTAAGCTATTCTTTCCACAATAATTAAACTTTCTCATTATAGTTAAGTGAGTTTTCAAACATACCCTTCTTTTTAAAATACTCCAGTCATAAAACAGCTTAAAAGGTAATTCCAAAAACAGATGGCAAAACAAAAGAAATCAATACTGTATTGTTAAAAATGTGAGAATATAATTTAAAAAATGTTCTTAAACTTAAAGAAACAAAAGATAAATATTAATTTCATGCTTGCTTCACACCTAGGTGTGTATAGACAAGTGTAACTACGAAAATATATATTTTGTTGCTATCTTTTAGAATATAGATAAATATCCTTAAGAGCTTCGTTTTGACCTGGACAACTTTGGAAATCATAAGCCATACTTATGAAAATTTATCCATAAGTGGAAAACTCTTGCTTCTATTTTTAATACAAGAACAGGTGGCTCCTGCAAAATGAGATTTTTTTTCCTTTTAGTAAATTTGAGTAGCGATAAGTACAATAATAACCTAAAATACCAAACCGATAAGTAATATTGGTTTGGTATTTTAGTATTATTTATCATCATATCTCATCATATTTTTTCTTTTTATCTGTATTACTTTTTACTCAGCAAGATGACATCCATTCTGAATATTAATGAATGAAAAATATCCCAAGTATTTCAGTGACTCTTTCTAAGCATTTCTTATTGTAATTTATTAGTGTAAAAATCCGTGCCTCTTTTATTTGTTTAAAATTAGTGCGTTCCAGCATTTAGGTGGTTTAATAATGGTGTTTATATTTCAATAATACAATGTTAATCACTCGCTTCCATTTTTTAATAAAAAGCGCTTGATGGCAGTTGAGTTTTCATTTCTGCACGTTCTTGAATTAGAAAATAAATTTTAGAGATAATTTTTGAGTATGTGTGTGTCTTCCAATCAAATAAATAAATCATATGAGACAAATTCATCTTCCAATTAAATAGAAAAATTTATCAAACGAGACATTCACCTTCCAATTAAAGACAAACATTCATCATACTATACAAATTCATTTGAGGAAAACTAGAGTAGTTTTACAAGATTAAATTTAGTTTTATGATTTAATAGCGAAAAATGAGTTGTATTTTTAGTAACAGAAGGAATTTCACGGTTTTACTTAAAATGAAAGCATGCAAATAAAATAAAAAAGGGCATTAAAATGTATGTATAGCTCAAACCGATTTTTCAAGAGGCGAAAGACTAACAAAATCTTAATAGGGGGAAGATATAATTGTGAAACTTCGCAACAAAGAATGAGAATTTCAGTAAAAATTGTATGATATTTATTCTTTAATCTTGACCAGCGGCGCACACAAAAAGGGGTGGTCCCCGGGTCTGGACCTCCCAACCAACCCCACACACAACGCCCTTGACTTTTTTTTCTCGATTGATTATAATCCTATGTACAAAGTACTTAAAATTTAATTGTATATATTGTTAATATAATTTCGGTTATTAATTAATGCTAATTATTTATTCCATAATTTATTTTTTACTGTTTTTTTGCTCCCAGCAATCGACAAAATGAAAAGGTTATGTTTGGTGGTGTATTGGTTGGGGTATATATAATAAGGGAATGGTAGACTTTCAACCCTGGAACACCCCCTTCAAAAATTCCTATTCGTGCCCCACTGATCTTTATACTTTCAATGAAATAAATTTATTGATAAATTTATATATTTCACAGATACTCTTCCTTTTCATTTCCATATGAAGTACTTTCAACGATTTAAGATGGATAAAGCAAATAACAAAAAATAACAATTATTGCTCACAATCCAACGAAAAGACCAATTGAAAAATAAAGACCTCATTTAGATTTTGAAGATAGAAGCAATAAATTTTTTACATCAAGGAGTTTTCAACTGTAGCTTTAAGTGCGATGTTAATAAACGCTCCCTCACACATTCAAAGAGTTTTCAATTATTTAGTATTTCATATTGAGAGATTTTTAAAGTTTTAATAATCCATATTTATATACGAAAAGACGTTTTTAGGTAGAATATTTAAGGAAACTTTAATAACAGGAAGTTTAATCAGACTTTTAAATGAAAGGAAATAGTCTATTTTTTGGTTAATAATTACTTTACTAAAGTTTTCAATATCAAGTTATCTGTCGAGGTCTTAAATTTAAAAGAACTGCCCCCTTCACAATTTTCTAGAAATATATTTAATATCTACAAATGTTATATTAGAAATTTTAGGGAAACAGTTCTTCTAATATTCGATGGAGCTTTTAATTTCGAAATTGTTAATAGATTTTCAAATCTCATTGGAAATACTTAAATATTTATATGATATAGAAATTTTTTTTTATTTTTGATTCGTAATTTTTAATTAATAAAACTTTTTAATTACAATTAATCTAATAAATATTGAATGTAATTCAATATAAAGGTATTAAACTAATTAAAAAATAAGTTAAGTCTCAATGCTTTGAAATGTAATTTAAACGAGGGGAATCAGTTAACTAATTCAGCATAATTGATATTAAATTCAATCTCTAAGCTTAGTAGATTAATTTTATATAAAAAATTCCGTCTGCCTCTAGAAAGGCGAACTATAATTATTAAACGACAGCTTGATTAAATTTGAAACTCAGTCATGAAAGTAAACAAAACTTGTTTAAAAAGCGAAATGATTAGCTAAAAAAGATTAAAATTATTATCTTATTATCTAAAAAGGAGGATGTTTGCTAATATAAATAATTTTTTAAAAAATGACAAATACAACAGCCAGATGTGAAACAGCATCATAAAATTGTATTTCTAAAGGAACACGTTCTTTTTTAACATATATATCTTTGCTACCCTAGATATTTTACGAAGTTTTTTTCTTTCATCTAATGGGGCTGCGGATTGGGGTATTTACCATTGCAGACAGAGTACAACTTCAGGTGCTGGTATAACTCTTTAGTGCGGCATCATATACCGCAAGTAATTTTGATGCCCAGTTTCCTCCCCAGAGGGAGGCATCTGAACTCTGACGAAGCGAACCTCTACTAGGATTTAATTTTGCCGAGTGCCCAAAACAAACAGACATTCTAGGGATCTTTAACATGCCGTATAATCATACGATATGGCCACTGTCAATTTTCCGCATCACGAAAATCCACCGACTTGGGCTGGGGTCGAACCCGCAACCTTGGGTGCAGAAGGTCAGCGACAAACTAACCACGTCACCCAGCCGGCTATTTTACGAAGTAGAATTATACCACTGAGGAAATGGTACTTTCCCTCTTTTGGAAAGACTAAGAGGAAATTTCGCAAAACTGTACCAGAAATATCTTTCGATTGTTTGCGATTTGAAATGTTTATGAACATTATAAATGCATAAGTAAATGATTGATAGCAATCTATAATTTCCTCAATGTAATTTATATAATTAACACAATCTGTTGTACATAGATAGCAATCTAATATCCTCATGTATATAGGGGCGTATCTACCTCCGTATCAATGATATGGGGCCTACAAGCTACAGGGGCCTCAATATGTGTAAATACAGTACCACTACACACTCACTAACATTCTTTTCTAAAAAAGTGCTCTGAAGGAGTTTTGTTACGGGGCCCACTCACAATTCTTTGGTACCTTGAAAGATGTTCAAATAAAAAAAACTTTAATGTGTAAAGTAATACTCTAAAAACTGATCATACTTTTTTTTAAAGATTATTTTCTGACTATATATCCAAACAATTTATGTACTATCTTAAAAAATGCATTAGAAAGACCTTGCGGTTTTTTACTGTTTACTGACTGTCTGAGATGTTTCACTGTTTTGCGACTTTTATTTTTTCACCTTTTTTTCAAGGGGAAAGGGTTCCTGTTTGTTCTTAATGAATAGAGGATTTTATATGAATCTATAAAGCTTAATTAAAATTATTCACAGAGAAAAATATTAGCTGATAGATAAATAAATATAAATACTAAGAAATGAATGAATGAACTAATAAATGAATAAAAATAACATTATCTGTACCTCAAAAGCACATAGAAATAAATTTATCGCTCTCGTCGAATATGTTAAATGATTTTGGCATAACGTAAAAATTAAACCTCTTACAATCAAATACGAAATTATCGATAAATGCAGGTTACATAACAAAGTAATGAATTGAAAAAGACATAGTATAAAATAACATAGCTCTAAATTGGTGGTCTTCAAACTTTTTCAACTCACGGAACCCCTAGAACTTGGAGGTGTTTTCGTGGAACTCCTAGAGCTAGAAAGTATTTCGTGGAACCCAATTCCACACACATACTTAGAAGAATATATCTCAAAATAATATTTAAAGTAGATCAATATGCTATAGGTACTTTATGTAAAGAAGTATTGTGTATGAATTTATTATTAAAAAATTCTAATCTAGTTTTTTAGTATAATTTATAGTTAATTAATAGTATTAATTTGTGATGCAAGTGTCACCTACCCATGCATTATATTTAGTAACTGAAATATGTGCTTGCTTTTTTTCCACACAAATTGTCGAAATCTATGTCTATTGAAATTATCTGCAGTAGCATTTCACATATTCTGCGTTTGGTTTATTTTTATACTTTGTTTTGGTAGCCACTTACGTTGAGAAATATATTTCACTAAGACACAATGTTTTGAATGGCATTAAAATGTTTATAGCTGTGCAAGAAATACTGTGCATTTTTCAAGAATATGTAAACGTAAAATTTAAGAGCTGTTCTTGCTTAAATTTAAATTTTAACATCGCATCTGTTGATAAGTTGTTTCCTCTACTTCATTGTAGGTGTTTTTTCCATAATTGCAAAATGGTGCATTTTCCATCAGAAAATTATTTAGTTATGCAAGACCCTGTGTTAATTATCTCGTGGAACCCAGGATAGTAAACAATAGAATATTCACAATTTAGTATAGGAAGCATATATATATAAAGATAAAATATATATGTATTTTAATATAAATTTATTATATTATATATAACAAAAAAAGTGTTTAAAAAGTGTTGAAAATAAAGTTTATTATATATAAATAAAATTTTCAGTTTTAATAAACAAGATGAATTTTAGATACTTGCAATCATACAAACTTCCTGGAAATAATAATTTGCATAAATATTTAAGTTCCTTTTCGGTTTTTTTTATTGTTACCCGTGGAATCTCTGGGTATGCCTTGTGAAACCCCAGGGCTCCGCGGAGCACAGTTTGAAGACAACTGCTCTAAATAAAAGGCAAAACAAATGTCATATATGACAGCCATATATCAAATCGAAATGCAGTCTACATAAAATAAAAGAATTACACCACATTTTTATAAATGTAAGTATGAACTAAGGGATACATTTATGAGACTCATAAATACTTTTCAAGTTCATTAAAACTTTTCAATTAAAGTATATTCTCATTTCAGCATTCTTGAAGAACCATTGAATAACTTTCTGTCCGCCCCCAAAGCTAACTGCTACATCTTTCAAAGCGACTTGACTGAAATCGTGAATCTGGTTCAAGGTCAAAGTCGCATAATTACGGCAGGATTAGAAAGAAGACTCGAAACAAAGAAACAGCAAAGACATTTTTTGTACGTGAAGATAATCAAAACAAACGTGAAAAGCGTTGCGACTTGAGTGGAATTCCAGAGCAATTATATATCTCCGACCAGAAACCCTACGGAATACCTTTGCTCGCCGTCTGGCTGCCCTATTAGCGAAATGCTCAAAATTTGATTAATGGAACAAATGTGTTATTTACAAAAATAAATAACTTGTTTTGTAAATTTCGCTTATAACTGGCTATTTATTTCATATATACTGTTAAAATATTCATTTAGATGAAAACAATAATAAAGTTCACATTTAAAAGAAGGAAATTTGTAAGAATAACGGAGATATTTTTAATTAAAAGCAGAAAGGATAGTAAAATCTGAATCAGTGAATTTTTTCTGCAAGTTTCTTTGCTACAAAAAAAAAAAAAAAAAATACACAAAAAAATGCGAAACACGTTGATTAAATATTAAAATCTTACAATGAATCATTCTTATTAAAAGTTAAAGAAATTTTGAAAAAAATAAAATTAATATTTAACATTTTTGTTCAAGAGACAACATAGAAATATAAACGTTAACCATAAACAGGATATTTATTTGAAAATTAAATTTTCTAAAATTATTATAAGAATCGATGGTAAAGGATAGCGAATGTTAATTTTTCCACACAAGAAACAACGCGATAAAATTGCATTAACAGAAATTACATCATGATTATACTAACAAAATTTTAAGTAAAAATTCAGTTAAAAAATAACGTTGTCTTCATAATAATATTCAATACATCTAAAAGAAATTTAGTGATTTTGTTGAAATATGTAAGTTTTTAATCTCCAAACAGAATCAAGACTATATATATATATATATATATATATATATATATATATATATATATATATATAAAGAGAGCACAGATAATATTCCCTAAATACCCTCAACGTTCCCACACAATTTCCTGTTTCCATCATTCCTTCACTAAAATATTTATTCAGTGTTTTACAGAGGTTCAGTTTGAAGAAAATTCAGTTTTTACGAAAAGAAATTCAGAAGCAAGTTTATAAACTAAAATTAATGCAAAATTATAGATCGGGTTCAGATTTCTATCATCTCGTTTGATGTTGTACTAGCAAAAATTATAATTTATTTCTGAAAATAAATAAATAAATAAACAAACAAACAAAGCTTTAACTTCAAGTAGAAAACTAACTGTTTTTTTTAATTAAATCTTTGAGTATAGTAATCACGGCCAATATAAAGTATAATTAACCGCATATTGCGAAAATCTATATATATTCATAATGTAAAAATGTACCACTTTGAATAGAATTTTTGGAAACTAATACTGCTGACATGGTTTGCTTAAAAATTAATATTCATTCAACTTTCATATTAGAACAAAAGTGTTGTCAATAATTTATTCTGTAATACAGATCTTCATAGATGGTTTACTTAAAATTCTTCTTGGTTTCAAGAATTTGAGGCTAACATAAATGTAAAAAATGTAACTATAAAAAGCAGAAAGAGTAATAATAAACTGAAAAATCAGAGAGCAACCTCTAAGCTCTCAGCCAAGTCAAAAAACTCTAAAACTTTCCCCCCAGATGAAGAACCATAGCCACGCCTCCCGGATTCCATCGCTCGACCAATCACCATCATGCCACTCAGCAGAATGGAAAACACCACTTTCGTCAAGCCCAGCATCATAGACTATCACGAGATGGGATTGAGGACTGTTCTTACAGTCCGGACGCCCAAAGAATAACGCCTATTCAACGCCTATTCAATAAACTGAAAACTGCGTTAAAAGGATTTTTAATGTAAATGAGTTATATAAAGTTTGCTTCAAATTAAAAGTTGGTCCTTAAATAAAATTTAAGTCTTTTCGATTAAGCGATACATTTGTGATTTTCTTCAAAATCTTATTCCCTTAGATTACAATACATTTTCTAAAGCTATTTGTTTTACTTAAAGTCATTAAGTGCTAATATCTAATTTTGTTTCAAATCCTTTTATAATTAACATCACAAATTAATCCAACCTTGAAAACTTTTCTACACCAACCATAACGTCTTGAAAAATGCCATCGTTCAAATAAAAGAAGCAATCCACAAAAAGAATAAGGCCACTCAATTATGTTTTCATACTCAGGATACTTCATTTTATTGCTGCATTATAGCTACTGAGCTAAATCCATGCCAACTAAAACACTCATGATCACAACACTTCCTCCAGAAAATTGTTTAGTAGATACGGTTTACGATGGATGCAATGTTTCCCTTCTAACCATGATGCGACCATCATGTTGGCAGAGAGTAAATCTGCATTGAACTGACCACAATATTTGCCATTGCTCAATGGCTCAACTCTATGTTTGTTGTCAAATTGTAGTCTCCTTTTTTTATTAGTCGCAGTAAATAAAGGCTTTCTTGCAGTAGTACAATTGTTTAATTTCTTCATTTTCTTGCCTCGTTGTGCAATTAGAAATGATTTCCATCCTTCCTTAAATATGTTTATAAGTACTAGGGTAAATTTTTGACGACTAAATTTTAATAATAGTTTCAATAATTTTCACTAACGATTATTTAGGATAGATTTTCGACGACATATTTTCTAGGAAGAAATTGGTTCATTCATATCATACCAAAATTAATTCTACGCTGGACAATCCGCAAATCAATACTGGTAAATTCAGCGGTACCCTTGCAGGATTTCTGACCTTGATGGAGGCCAACAATTTACCCCTTCTTTCATTCTGACCTATCCTATCCGCGACTACTTTAACTCCTGTCATTATTGCTTGGGGAAAAATAATAAACCGTACGCTGTTTCTACACCATTTATAGACTCTGACATACATCAATTTTTCAATGCACTTACGTTCCTAAATATTTTAAAGTTTGTATGTTTTAATTCAAGACGTAACTCTTTTTTTAATACCAGGCAGTGGTTTGTTTTATAGTAACATTCCCAGGAAGCAAATATTTAAAATTGTTTAATATTTCATTTATAAATAGTTCAAGTTATTTCTGTCTTATCTCACAAGTTGCATCTTTTTGATATACAAGTTTATATAGTATTCAAAAACCAGCTTCAAAAATGAAATATAAATTCTAAAATTATTCAAAATTTAATATATTTGTTACCGTTAAAGTGAGAAAGCCATTAAAAGACATTACTTAGTTAATCTGTAGATTACCCGATAAATTCCGTTAAAGAATGAAACCACCAAATGGAACAAGAGTTTTCAATTCTACGCAAGTAATGTAAACAATAACGAATTCCAAATCATGTAAGTGAAAAATTTACTGCAATAATTAGGATTATTTTAAAACAATTATATGCAAGATCTGAATTTAGCGTTTGTAAAGACAGAAACTTAACTGAAAGAAGATATTTTTATCATAGTTATTCATGACAAACAACAATTAAACAATTTCTAGGTACTAAACAGGATTTTATGAAATGTGACTACCAATTTATACATGCCACAACAGGCACGCTTGTTACAAAAATCATGTGGTATGTAATTCAAAGTGTCATCAAATTACAGATATTTCACTAAAAAGTAAATATAATTGCATCAATTTTTTCCCAATAAATTTACATTTCTTTAATTGTGATAATAGTTTTAAGCCGTTAATTGATTCATTGCATTATACTTTTCACAAGTATTGATTCTATCAATTTGGTTCTATAAACATTAACATTATGTTTAAACTTAATCTGTATACTTATCTCCTATCTCTGCTGATTATTAAATGAAATTATTTATACGTGGGTGAGTCGGAAAGTACGTTTCCCCAGTCGACTGTGGTCAAAGTTGTGTATGAAAGTCGAAACATAAAATGTAACATTAAAGATAAGGTATAACTATATTTTTCCACGTAAGTACCAAGTACATTGGGGCATTTGTCATACCGCTTGATAAGCTTCAAAAAGCCCTCCAAGAAAAATTCAGGGCTTTGCATCTTTTGAGCTCGCTCATCTTCGATTCCAAGTTCTTCGCTACTCCATCGATGGTGATACGTCGGTTTGCTTTAATCATGTCATCCACCTTCCTCAAAAGATCATCAACGATTTTCTTGGATACAGGAAAGTGTTAGCATGATAGGTAGTCTGACAACTGATTCCGACACACATGGAACAACGCATGGCGTCAGCCTGGAACATCTCGTGTGTTACCACGAGGATGGCAATGACTTTCTGTTTCGGATTGTAACGAGGGATGAATCGTGGGTCTACCATTTCACTCCCGAAGCGAAGGTCACATCAATGGACAAGAGAAGTCTGTCATCCCCAGTCCAATGCTATTCCGTATGCAAAGCCCTGAATTTTTCTTGGAGGGCGTTTTGAAGCTTAATAATGGTATGACAAATGTCTAAATGTACTTCGTACTTATGAGGAAAAATAAAGTATGTCTTATCCTTAACATCTCATTCTATGTTTTGACTTTAATACACAATTCTGACCACAATTGACAGGGAAAATTTAGTTTCCGACTCACCCTCGAAACTTAACAGAATATAAAAGTGCAGCGTGTTTTTCGAATTAGTAGTCTCTAGTATTGTTAAGTTACTTGTCTGGGTATATTAATTTAAGTGTATAAAAAATCATTACTTTATTTTCTCTTCAACAAACTCTTAGTAGGTAATGTGCATGTTACCTAAGTAATCTACAGATTAACTTTTTAAGGAAATTAAAAGGTTTTCCATACTTTAAAGGATCTGATTACTTAAGTTCTATACACATAATTGATTTTCACACTTTAGCGGCATGTGTGTGTGTGGCATACCTATTAAATAATTTCAACACTGTGTATAACAAATGAATGAAAATAAAAATCATAGCTTTTACGAACCGATTCTAAAAATATGTCAAATCATGCAAAATTTTACTCATCACAAAACGAGTTCTTAAAAATGAAAATATTAACTTGAATTTTACGTACATTATGCATCGTTAGTTACAGAATTATATTAGAAAGACAAACCAGATACATTACTTTAGAAATAATTCAAATATGATTTTTTATAGATAAGTCTTTCAATATGTTGCGATAGATATTAAATTTAGATACCATAAATATTAGACGAATATGGAACATTTAAAAACTTTGGGGATGGTTAGTAAAAAAAAGTAATGTTGAGAAGAAATAAATTATCACTAACCAAAATCTCATAAATAAATTCATAAAAGCTGCTAATTTTTTCAAGATAAACTTTAAGATCAAGGTTTGGATCACAAAATCATTTTGATCATTTTATCATTTGAAAGCAGCAATCGTTGAGATTTACTTGCCATCAATCAACTTAACAAAAAAATTAATTCGTTGATTACATAATATACCTCAACAAAGGTGATAACACAGCAAGAAGCAAACAAAAATAAACTATGAAATCAAATCGCTCAACTACTTATCAAATCAAAGGAAAAAGCAAAATTTAAAAACAGAGTATCTAGTTAAAATATTTAATTGATAACTGAAACATCTATCAATGCTCTTTTAAATTTATATAAATAAGAAAGTTAATTTTAAATCCAAACATTAAATTCCTTGGTATACAAGAGAAAAAAAGTTTTTTTTACAGAATAAGTTTATCAAAATTCCTCGATTGCATATTGTTTTTGAATTGCATGAATATTTCAATTATCTTTGCCTGTAAAGAGGTTTACAGAAGGGAAAAAAATAAACTTCAGTTTAATTTTGTTTAATCTGAAATTTTAATCAAATCCAATGAGAAAACACACTCACAGACAAAAGTTAAATATGAGAAGAAAATTTTTATTTTCGAAAACCAATCTGAATTTTGAGAGGTAGCAACTTGCTGCAAAAGTAGATGGGAGTATGCAAATATGTTACGTAACAGCCACTCAAGAAATCGAGAAATATGTAAAAAAGGCAGTCGAAGCCAGAATTATGAAGGGTTAGGTGAGTTATATGCCAGTGTTTATAAAATTATTTAGAATTTTCGTAAGAATCGTTTTCAAGACTAATGTGTTTCTGTGATTTCCAGAAGACGAATTGTAGATAGTGAGCTGCGGCATTTTGTAGGACGCTTTGAAACAGAATAAGTCACAGATATATTGCTCATCTCTTCAGCACTCATTTTTCCGACATTTCTCGACTATGGAAATAATCAAAACAGTTGTCCAGACCTTCAGCCAGTTGCCTAAGCGATACTATCCCCATCAAAGATCGATATATTGTTATTGTGGCTTAAAGGATTCGAAGAGAAACTTACATATGAATGACGTCTATGATTGTAGTATCCATTGAGATAAGACGATATGTGCTACTCAGTGCCAAAAACTATACATGCCCAAACTATACGGGTGCCACGGGTTTGCATTCCTCTATCCGTCCAATTCAGATGGACACGATTAAAGTGGTCTGGACAAAATGTGAAATGGATTGTACCTAATTCGGCCTGTATCTTTATGTTTACGAATGAATAAAATGTTTCTCTGGAGCTAGATGGCAAGCTCGTTTCAGGAGGACCAAGACATACGCAATCGGCCTCACTATATCTATCACTACGCATTTCGAGGTGGAAACATCATAGTGCAGACATGGATTTTTTCGGGATGTCGTACTGACCAGCACATTTATATACAAAGCTCCATGAGGGCTGTCCAGTATCGAGATAAAGGCATAGAACATACTCTGAGGTACAACCTGCTCGCCGATTTACACAAACACAAATATATATGCATATTTCTATTTGAACTGTTCTGAATTGTGTTGCCCCAATCATGCATTTTTAAACTGGATTACAAAAGTTTGAGTATTTCGCATGATAACTACAGCAGCATTAAGTATGCTTAAAGTTTGAAATACTAAAATATTTTTCTCAAAGATCGCATAATTATATCTGATTCAAATCAAGAAGTCACTAATTCAATAATTTCTTTTGTCTGTTCTCACAGCATCATTAATGAGCAAATATATTGTAAAAAATTAACACGAAAAACGATTCAAGATCATTAATGCACTTTACTTTCGTACCTAAACACTGTAAGAATCAAATAAAAAGTTGAAGTAACCACAAGTAGGTTTAAATAAACATTTGTGAAGGAAAATGCCATAAAAAGTTTTTGAGTGCAATAACTTTTTTCTAATCGCAGAAAATTGTCCTCTTTTTATGAAAAAAAAAGATTAAAAACTGAATTAAAAATAATTTTTCAGGAATACACGCAAACTATTTTAATAATAAGGCTCAAGAAATAATTAATATTAGAAGTAATTGTTTAATGGTAAAAAAACAAGGGAAATTCGGAAATTAAAAAAGAGCGTACAAGTCTTTCGGATTTTATTATCCTACCTCGTCAGAAACTTACTATCGCCTGACAAAATTCAAAATCAAATAAGAATTCAATTTGAACCGCAAAAATGCAAGTACAAGAAAAACGATTGGGGAGAGAGAGAAAAAAAAACAAAAATGAACCAAAATAACATCCAATAACAACGTCAAAAATCTCCTACTTATCACCAGCTTAAAACTCTTCCTTAGTTTGATACTTTTCTTTAATCGTGGTCGTGAAAATTTTCCTTTTAAATTTACTCTTCTTTTTTCTTTCCCTCGTTTTCTTTCTCGGAAGGTAAAAAGAAGAGGAAGAAAGAAGTTTAAAAAAAAAGAAGAAAAACCCCATCTAAATAAATAAAATAAATTTGGCCGTAAAGAAAACACGAGCCGTAATGCCATCAGTGGTTAATATAAATAAAGTCTTAAGCGCCGGTGCCCTCTGTAAAAACAATCCCACTACTCAATTAGTCGAGCAAACGTAAGAAAAATATCAACAATTATAAAGCTGATATAAGGTTTAGCTCGGAAACCGTGCTTTTTTGTCCGTTCCAATGGATTTGAGCAGGTTTTTGGTCCAAAAAATACCTGCCCCAATCATTAGTCACCGCTTTCCTATCAAAAAAGAATCGGACAACTTCAGTCTCAATGATTACTCTTCTTTTCTTCTTTCGGAATCAGTTTGGACGGTAGCCTCCTCATCCCCCCCTCACTAAAGCGTCAAGCCCGTTGGGAAAAAGATTTTCTGTAGGGGGGGATGGACTTGGGGGCCGCGTGCCCCCGTGCGTCAATAGCACGCAGCATGATTAATCAGAAGCATCACTAACAAGAAACGAGATCGTGTTTTTGTTGCCTTCAGCACAAACAAAGAGATCCCTCCCCCCTTTTTTTTCAGCACCGTCTTTTCCTCTTTGCCAACCCTTAAGGCACGAAATTAAAGAAAGTTGATGAGGCGATATGTTAAAAGAATCAGGCAGGTTTTTCCTGTGCGGCTTTTTCCCTTCCACCAAAGATGCGGGCCAGTCCTGTTGTTCTTCAATTTAAACTTAATTAAAAGTACGTTTACTTTGCGTTCGTCTTTAATAAAAATTCAATTACTGCGCTGTTGACTCTACATTTCTTGTGTTGACATAAGTGCTGGCGGAGCTAAGGCAGTGGACAGTTTTTTCTTCGTTTTTTCTTTTTTTTGGCACTAGGTCCTCAAACACACGCGAACCGACCGACCCCGACCTACCCTCTGTTTCCCACCCCCTCCTTTCCCTCGTCATTAGCAGAGGAAAACTTTGTACTCATTTGCAGGACAGAAGCTCACAAATTAACACAAGTAACAGTCAAACTATTTCGCGTGTTTCATGGCTTGTCCCCCCCCTTACCTCCCATCAGATAAAGCCGGCTCTTCGATAAATACCCAATGCCAACATCCCTGGGCTCTCTTCTTTCCAGGCCTCAAAAGAAGAACGAAAGGGAAAAAAAACCCCTTTCTTACCTTTAATATTTTTAGAAAAGAATTTAGTGATGACATTAGATCATTCTGTTTTTTCTTTCTTTTTTAGTTAAATCTTTTTTAGGTAGAAAGAACAAAATACCCATCTTTAGTGTTCCCATTGGTTTAAAGGTTACACAAAACATGATCTTTTTTCTTCTTGTTCCCCCCCTCCAGTATTTGCTTTGGATAATCCGTAACTTTCATGGTTGTGGAATTTGGAGGTAGAAAAAAATATATATTGGTGAAATAAATAAGCTTCTGAAATGCATGGCAGAATATGATTAAAAAAGCGAATAGAATTTGTAAGGTGATGAAAAAACATGGCAAGGTTAAGAAAACCTTACTTTTTTTTTCCTTCTTCAAAATTATGTTCTTACATTGTAGTGAAAGTGAAAAAAAGTAAATCTTGCACGTTTGAACAGTATTTAAAAGGATTTTGAGTAGTTAAAAGAAAAAATAAGCAATGGTGGTTGATTTACCGGGTTTCTTATGCAAGCAACATTGAGGCTTCTTTTTTTTACGCATCTCTAGATCCTAACGGACTTGAAACCAAATCAGTATTCAACTATTCACTTCTGAGTCACGAATTATTTCGTTATTTAGTTGTTAAAAAGAGTTTTCAAAATTGCTCACGAATAAAAAAAAATCGTAAGATTGAATTTTTAATATTAAATGCTTTTTAGATTTTGTAAAATATAACAAACGTAAATATAAATGAGAAAACTTAATAAGTATTAATTGAAATAAATCATAACAGAACCAATGTAAATTAAAATTTTATGAATTATATATGAGATATTTCAAATTGACTTTAATGATGGGAAATGAAATGTACTATATATAAACAATGTAGAATTCTTTTGCTTTGCATAATATAAGTTGATTTATAAAATCAAAGTCTTAATTTATAAAGTGATAAAACCCTTTAAGGCAAAGCCTGCACGTTTGTGGTGGAACACTCCCATGTTCCCAAGGGGGAGGGTAGAAAACTTTTTTTTAATATTCTTTTTCCAGTCTCATTGGGATCAGTATAGTGAGTGAATATTAACGTCGCACTGTTCAGCAACTCGAGGGCTTTTTGCGACGAACCATGTAATTTTGAACCATGGTCAAGTGACGTGGATGACACCTGAGCTGGCACCTCCTTTCCTAACTACTACACCACGCCAACGGGAGAATGTTTCAGCTCTCGACAGATTTAACGTGCATCGCTGCCCTACACGGCGGTTTTTAGTGGTACTGGGCTCGAACTCATGACATGCCTACCATGATCCGATATCTAGACCACTGGGCTACCGCAGCCCTTAGGATCAATATAATGCTAATAACTAGAAGAAAGTAATATTTAAAGAAAAATATTTCATGTCTTAAAGGGATAAATCCGGACACTTATTTTTTTAACAAGTGAAATAGTAATGTTGGTATTTCTAAAGATGATTCTTCACAGTTTCGTGTATAATACATATGCATGTGTGCGTCTGTCATTAGATCACCACACTCAACAGTCATTTAGATCTGTCGATTAACTAAACTAACTCTTGATGAAAAAATCTAGTAACTCGTGTTTTGACATTTTTTGTGTTGATTAATAATTTAAATGTTTTCGAAATTTTATATTGTCTAAAATTTTGTACTCTTACATTTCAATAAAAAGTCACTGTAAGCAAGCCGGATTTTACAAATTCACACATGAAAAAGCCCCGATACAATAACCGGTAAACGCAATTTTCAACATAAAAGGGACAAAAAGTATTTTATTTTTCATTTCTTAAAATTATAGATGTTTTCTTTTCTCAATTTTGAACTCAATATACATTAGAATTGCCAAGAAAAGCTTGAAAAAGCATTGTCATAAGTTAACAATAGGTATAATAATTAGTAATTTTCAAAATGTCTTAAGAAATAGAGTCAAAATCATTTTTTTATATATGTACAACAAAATCAAGCTGTGTCTCCCTCTGAAAATTTCAAACAATTCTAAATCTGTTTTTCCTCAATAGGTGCATGAACCTACTAAATCGTGTGAAAATATCTGTAAAAAATAGGAAAACACACACCTATGTGAGTAAATACAAAACTCTCTTTACGCTCCACAAATTTTCTCTTTTAAAGTATACCGACTTGACATTGAAAACACCGTTTTCAGGGTTCCGTTGATATTTCAAAGAAAATTAAACAATGCAAAAGCAAACCGGGTCTCGGTTCGGAAAATCAATTTCTCTCAATGAATATGAAGAAATCATCGGCTTTGAACGAATGAATATGAAGAAATCATAGAACAGTTATTTTCTCTTGGAACCATCAATCACGTAAGAAGTAATTAATGTCTTAGGGAATAATAGAATGGAAAGGGGTTATTATTTAAACATTCATTCAACGGGGTCTTTGTTACAAGAAATCAGAAATTTTGTTTCGGTCTCTTTATCTGTAAGGTTTTTCGTACTTGTGAAAAGAAGATTTGTACGAATTGTTTTTTAAGAAAAACATTTAAATGATTAATGAAGTAAATATCCATTGTAATTTCATCTCCAATATAACGTCTTAAGCATTTGCGAGTGTTTTAAATAATTTTCCAATGGGTTGTTCTCGCAATTTCAAACATAAGATTTATTGAAAATTTTCGATGGAAAAAACTCATTTTTTTTAAATAAGCATATGTATAGTTTACATAAAAAATTAATGTTACTTAACAACTTAAAATACGCGCGTTCGTAGGTTTTTATATGAGATATGCAACATTTAATGTAGGCCTCTGAGAGTTTAAAATATTAAAATAAAATCTCATATTTTTTAGGAGGAAGAACGACAGTTTTAAATATTCTCGAGGAAACGAATTTTGAGGATTTATAAATGTTTCTTGAGGCTTCGCAATACTCATATCAAAGTAACTAGGACGTGAAAATGCTGCAAATTTTACATTTTTTTTTATTTTACTTTAAAAAAAGGGCACTTTGCCGCATCCATAGATGCATTATTTATGAGAATTTGATGAAAAGAACACTAGAAAACTGAATTTTAAAATTGTAAGCAAATGTGATGTAAGTATGGTTCAAGTACACTTTCTTCAAAATCCGTTTTGTATATATTACTTTTTGTAAAAAAAAATAATTTTTTTTGGATTATATGTTCAAATTTATGAAAAATTATACATTTTTTGTGAAAAATTACGGAAAATTTAAATGATTAGTTACAAAAATTTAAAATAAAATTTTGTTTTGTGAAATGTTAGTTATGTCTAGTTTTGCATTTATAAATACTCAGTGTAGTTCTTAAATTATAAATCAAGTAGATATAGTACAAAGTGGGTCTTGAAGGTTATTCTAAATTAAATATACAGCTTGTAAAATAAACATTTGGTTTTTACTAACTGCTTATTGTTAACATATGAATGCTCATGAATTAATCTATTTGTTAATAACTGTTGTTTTACTTTAAAATAAGTAAATATTCATATGTATGAGTACAAAAACAGATGTTCTTTTATAACAATTTTTAAAAACAGAGTACCTTTTAAATTAAACATCAAATTAACTTTTTAAATTCATCAAAGACATTTTCTGTGTGTATTTTTGAAACAATAAAAATATGTGTAAGGAATTCTGTAATATCCTGCAATGATGATATTCAAAGTGAAAATACTAAAACTTATAGGCATAAAATTTTGGTATTTTAAATGGAAGAAGGTGTGATTCGTTGGTAACACGTGTTGATGAAGTATAGGAAAGAGTAATTAAAAATACTTTTAAATATAATCTAGAATTTTAAACTTACAATTCAAAAACTGAGAAATGATACAAAATAATCCAATTAATTGTGGTATCGCTTTATATTGTGTTAAAAAATATTGTTTTACAAATCATAGATGAAAAAATATCTTTAAATTTTTCTGAAAATCTACTTTACCTATAGTGTTGATATTTTGCATATTACTAGATTCACAAATTTTTAATAAAGTGAATGATTTTTTTTTCAAACATACATTTACAAATTTCAGATACAGCACAGTCTCTGCATAAAATTTAAAGGGAATTTAAATCACTAAATTAAAAAAAAATTGGATTTTTATAAATTTAATTTTTACCATTTGATTTCATTCATTTTGTGTTCGAAACATTCTGGAAAATTTTAAAGCTATATATTCAGAGTGGATTTATACAAAGTGCACCTAAAGGTAAGAACATGCCTCGAAAATTAAAAAAAATGGTTATTGATTATTTATTGTTATACAGATTTTTTTATTTTAAAATTTAATTTTTACATTAACAGATGCATAAATATACAGAAAATCCAACTTAAAAATTTTATTTCCGTTGCTTTTAATTTGAATAAATGACAACCATTTAAATTTGGCGCAAAAAAGTTTATTTTTCCTTGTAGAGACTTCCCAGTTACCTTAAACATTATCCCCTTATTGATCAGATTTTTTCCCGATTAAAAAAAGTACTTTTTATCGGTGAAAATTAACATACATTTTATCTTAAATTCGAAAATGCAATTTTTTACAGTTTTTTCTATGTCCTACCGACGTTTATGCATGTGAGATAGTTGCTTATCTCCAGTATACCCAAGTTTCAGGTCTTAAAAAAAAAGTACACTCTGATATTTAAGATAAATATTTGCATTAAAGTAATACTTCAAAATATGCAAAAATAGTTTAATAATTTTATTGTGAAAACAGCTTTACAATCTTTCTAGCTATCAGAATGTATAAAAACCACATTTTAATAATTTATATTACAGATCAATTTATTGCTTACTTCATGATTTTAGTTATGAATATTAAAAATCTCTTGAACATTTTTTTAATATAAATTGTGATAAATATTATGTTACGTATCAAAAGTTATCATTGTTTTAACTCTGACATGCAACAATGTCAATAACAATTATGTTTTCAATTTTAAACAATGTAATTTTCTCTTGGTGACATGCGATGCCAATCGTACTGGCAAAAAAAGTGTATGTGTAACAAGCAAAGGAGTTAATTGCATTTCTGAACATTAATGAACGTGAACATTAATCCAGAAGTAAATTAACAAATATATAAAATGAAATTAGGGAAGCATCTGAAACATTACATATAATACAAAAAGAAGTGTTGAACTTCTGCTTTTTTGTACGTTTAGCTCTAGATCTAAAAAAAAAAAGAAAATATGTTTTACTAAGTATTTTCAATCAGAGTTTCCTTTATACAATTTTATTATTAAAATACACTTGAAACAAAATATCTAAATTAAACAGAAAAAAGTACTAAAATAAAACTTCAATTTGAATTGAACTTTTCACACAGGATATAATGTTCTTTTTTAAAAATGATTAAGGTTGTGAATACACTTTTTGAAAATGAACTTAATAAATTCGTTTCCTTAAGATGTACCATAAGCGCTTTTAGTTAACTAAAATATATTGGAATATATTGAACTAGAACTTTTTTTTAGAGCTCACAGGACTCTTAACAGATATCCGTGCTCTCGATACAACATCCTTCTTCACACAAACCAATGTAACTTCGAAATAAAACAAAATAATAATTTGAAATTTTTACCACATGATAATCATATATATTTACAATACTTCTCAAATTTTCAGAGAATTTGAGAAAAAAATTTAAAAGTTATAAAAAAAATAAAAATTGGACAATTTTTCAAAAATATGAAAATTAGTATTTTACACCGCGAATGATTCTAAAGTACAAAATTGATCAAAATTTACAAAATTAATTTTACTTGGTATAAAAATGTTCACTTTTGAAGTTATACTAACTTTTAAGAAATTTAGAGGGAAAAAATATTTTTTAAATACAATTATAAAGAAAATTTTAAAATTTGAAGAAAGAAATAAATTAAAATTCAAGTAAAAATATTCCATTAATTTTTTTTTTTTGAAAATTGATGTATAAATTATGAAGAGCCTTATTTTGAACACGTGTATAAAATTTCCAATTGATAATATAAATAGTTTCTGAGAAATCCTGCGCGGAAGCTAAAATTCTTTGTTTTGCGAAAAATGAAGTCAAAGATAAGAAAGAGATCGGATTTTCGTTTAAATTTCACTCTACTTATTTCTCAATAACTTTGGAAGTTTTTACAGTATCAACACAATTTTGGCACCAAAATACTCAAAAATATTGAGGATTTAGCATACGAGGGCAGGGGCATAAGTCATGGCAACTATTTTTTTTCTTGTATATATGTGAATGGATCATAAACGTATAGTATATATGTCGTGTGGAAGTTCTGCAGGCATAGTGTGTGTACAAAGGAACAGATGGCTCTGTGAAAGCTGGTAGTTGCGCAGTGAGGGCTGTGAAATCAGTCAGTTGGTGAGTGTCGTGTGATGGAAGTAACCCGTGTTGAGCAGCGTTCTTACATCAAAATAGCCGTTCTCCGAGGGAAAAATACGATGGAATATCACAGTGAATTAGTGGAAGCCTTGGAAATAATGCCTTACCATACCGTAGAGTAGCACGGTGAGTGTACTGTGTTGTCATTCGTTTGCACCGTGAAGATCATATTGCCCTGTATACTACCGTAATAAATTAGTGTGTGACGATATTTCAGTGCTATTCATTGTCCGCACAAGTAGTTGACACATTGTTCTTTCGTTTGTATATGTCTCATTTTCCAACCGGACTGGTATCTTCAAGAAAAAAAAAACAATTGCCATGACTTTTGCCCCAACCCTCGTACATTTTTTTCAAAAAATTGAAAAATTTGCAATTTAAGAGTCCTGTGAGTTCTTAATAACACAAAGAACGTGTCATGATAGATTGTACAAAGAGCATCTCATGATAGATTGAGCAAAGAACATCTCTTGATAGATTGCTAATTAACGTCATGCAAGGAAGCAATACAAAGACTAAAGACAACGGACCTCGACATTTTGAACCCTGATCAAGTGACCAAGAGGAAACGTGACCTATTTTTTCCACTCTTTAAACTTCCCCCAAAAGCCTACTTGAGGCTTTGAGAGATTTAGCATGCATTATAATCCGTCTTTTAAGTGGCACTTGGTGGAAGTTACCTTGTGGCACTTGGCGGGTCTTAAGTAGTACCACAATTCGAAACCCACCGAAGACCAACCGTGAAGAGGAGACTAATGCTCGCTAAATCGGTAGAGCTTAAAGTCCTTTGGTTGGCATAGTGTGGTAATTTGGATAAGGGGTGGTAGCACAGGTGTCATTCTCGTCACTTGACCTAGACTCAAAACTACGAAATCTCTCAGTCGCCAATATCCCTCATATTCTTTCTTTTACAGTGCAACTTTAATATAATTCTCACTCTATGGCCATAACTCGTTGTAGCTACAGCGGCCACATATCGAACGTCTCAATTTCATAATAAAAAGATTTAAAAATACTTTTTCAAATCAAATGATTGAACTAATGTGCACTTTCATAAATATTAGTATTTTTGCAGTTTTTTATAAAATGGAAGTGCTAAATTTATAATCTTGTAAGACATGTCTCCTTTACATAGTACTAACCAGAAAGTCCCGTTTATAATCTGACAAAATTACAGGCTGTTAAAAAGTTAAACTGCGTCAAAAAGGAAAAAAAGATTTTAATCAAAAATAAATTTATTGAAACACTGTCAAAGACAACAAAAAAACATAGCAGATTATTTTATCGCATACAACAAAAGAAAAAAGAATTGCGTCCCATTGTTTTCTGCTAGAGTTACGAAAAAATATTCAATCTGAATAAATATTGTAAATACAGCCTTTCATCGTGCGTCTCGAAAATTGGTTTTCATTTGTTTCTCATGGATTCACGAACTTGCGGCTTTCTATGGGAATTTATACGTCTTGGTATAGATATTTAAAAAAATGATGCATAAAATTTGTCTGAGTAGTCTCATGGAATTATATATATAATAAGAAAAATAATGGTTTAATTGATAAAACAGGCAGTGCTTCTTTTATCTGTTTATTCCTTTCTTTACGCTCCTGTTGTAATGGGTCTATTCGTGAACCTCCTACTAATCCTCTTGGGGAAAAACTGTTTCTTTAAATATTATTCTATTGAAAACTTTCTTCTGAAGAAGACGTGACTTATGTAAATCAAAGCTTATATTGAAGCATTAACTTTAGGTTCGATAGAGAGAGAGAGGTTAGGAGCTAGATGATAGAAGTTAGTGATTAACATAAAATAATAGAAAGCTCGTCGAGAGTGATTCTACATTATTCGCTTAATATTTAAAATTGAAGAATAACGATTTAGTCAATTAGATATTTAAATTAGAATAGTGTTGGCTTGAAGTAGCTTAACTTAAAACGGAATTTCGATTATTTGGAACGTCTATTTCCAAAACGTTCCAAGAGTAAGTGATTCAATTTACAATTAAATATTAATTATCTCGTGTACCTCAATTTTACTCCATTACTTGTACATTTCCTAACCTGGGTTGTTGAGATTTGTAAGGTTGTTGAGACGCGTTAATAAATTATATTTATTTTGACTATGGCTAATCTTCCTTCTAACTCTCGTACACTGATGGATGGAAGAGCCCATTTATCACAAAGTCAAAATGGAGGGGTTTTGCTTTTTATGTCTTGAGCCAATGATATTTCAGGGCAGCCGTTTTCAAAAGTAACGCGCCAAAAAAAATCATTAACTATTCTGGAAGAAATCTTATTCCTTTTATCACATACCCAATGACGATACCACATTACTTATAATATTATTAGAGATGGTTCATTTTTTCAACTAGTTTATTTTAAACTACACTTATATAATTTATAGAATTTTCTTGAATAAAAAAAAATACGCTTTCTACAATTTTCTTGAAAAGCATGTGATCTCTTTAAGGGGTTAGCATACTAAAGAGTATTTACTCAATAAAGAAACTTTGTTCTATTGAAAATATTTTATCAACTAGGAATTTTTTATTTGTTACGTACATTGCAAGTTTTGATGCTTTTCTAATGAAAAATGGAAACTTAATGAAATTTTCAAAGGGAGAGAAATCCGATTAGATATTACAATTGTCAAATTTGTACAATGTTTAGATGAAAATGAAACATAATTTTATATTATTATCTTTATAATTTATATAAAATAAAATAAAATTTAGTAACTGGTATTTTCAGAAATGGTTGTTAAGATATTTTAACCACTTCCTGGCTTTTTCTGAGCTGACCTTGGACAGAAGAAACGTACCAAACAGGCTCCTTTCGAGTATAGCTCGAGTACTGCGAAAATTTACACTGTGCCATCGGTATTTCCCGAATTATTTCACATGTGTTTTTTATGGTTTCGAATAATAGAAAAGTACCACTCGAATTTTCTGCATAGAGAAAACGTCCTTCTGCTCCTCCTCCCCCCTCTTCACGCTTATCTGAAAGACACTTTATAGACTACATTCCCCCAACAAAGAAGAAAACTAATCCATCGCGATAGAGTATTATTTGCTGCTCTAAGAGAGACAGTAAAGGGAAGAAGGTAGGAATAGAAACAAGATTCCACAGTCCAGATTGCGATGTTGGATTATGTGCAGTAGCGTGTTTTCGAATTTATCATACACGATCTAATTTTGATTAATAATTTCATAATCATTTATGTAAATGCAAAAAAATGAAAATAAAATATGTAATTAAAGATAAAAGCTAGGCATTCTAAGCTGTATGTTTATAATTTGCATGAATTGACTCCGAAGTCTAATGATTTATAGCCGGAATGGGCATTAAGTCTATCGCGATTAACCGGTGGACCATCAAGGCATTTTCGGATGACAGCCTGAAGACTACCAGTTAGTAATTATATACCGAAATATTCAAGAATGGCTGACAGTATACATACTAAGTCTTCTAGTGATTGCAACAACGAGAACTAACTTTAAATTAAAATGTTCTAGTTTTTAATGTATTTTGAATTGTTTGGTAACAAATGCATCATTTGATATTATTATATTTGGGGCTATTATTACGTTTGCATCTTGCATTTTGCTTTAAATACCGTCTAAAATGTGTGTTTTTATGTAGGTAAGTGCATATTCCATATTTATTATTAAGTTATAATAAATGTTGTAGACCCTTTTTCTTAGCTCACCACACATACGCCACTGGGTAGACCGCAACAACTTGAAAAAATTAGAAGGAGCCTGTACCTTGGAAAAGTGTGCCCACCCCTGATTTATAGCATACAGAAAATCAACTTTACTGGTAAATTAATAATTTATTTAAATAAATTTTTTTAGATGAATTTTTAGGAAATTTTGTTTGCTAACGGTACTATTATGTTTAAAAAGATTTATATATATATTTGAAAATATGCTTTAAAAATTGACATTTTTTGATTCATGATCCAGAAATAAAATGAGCCTGGAAGGGGTTAAGAGTATGCAAAGATCTTGAGAATTAGATCTCTTGTTCGAAAATTTACTTTTAACCCTTTAGCACCCAGCATTCTTTTTGATGATATCTTATAAATACTTTTGTAGTTGAGTAGTACAAATTTTAGATACCAGATAGCACTGAAGTGCTAATTGGTACGCAGTAGTTTTGTGGTTTACTTTATAATGTCCATTTAGTACGTCTTCAAACTATATTTTTACAAACTCTATGTTTTATTTTATACAAATATTTAAATTATTGTTTACTGAAAAAGCAGGCGAAAACTATTAATAGTTTCATAAATCTCATGTATGTAAATTATATTTTGAATACTTTTCAAAACCGTGTTTCGTAAACTCCCTAAAAATCATTATATTTGTCTGTCCTCAATCAATGACATTAGACAATGGTAGCATTTTTATGGTAATATAAATATATTTTATTTGATTGAAGAGTTTTGCAGATTATCAGAAGAAAAATCTTTTTTAACTCTTGAAGAAACCCTCGAATGTACATTTTCTAAGAAATAGAGGCATACATTTTGACTCTATCTCCTGAAGCAGCTGAATTCACTAAAGAGTAAAATGTAAATGATAATGAATTGAGTGCATGTTTAATTTTAGCATAGTTGGAATTGCAGAATCAGATGTAACACTTGGCGAAGTGTTAATGTAACTTTTTGTCTGTATTTATATCCTCTACTTCAAATCGCCTTCAAAATTTAGATTCATTGATAAACCCCCAACTGCCAAAAAGAAAAAATTTGTAAAATTCGTCTGCGGGAAACAATGCCGATAAAAAGTTTGAAAATGTACGTCAAGATGTGGGAACCTGTTCCATGTAGGAAATATTTGAAAATCAGTTTACTGCAGAAATTTTTGAACTTATTGAAATTATGTGTTGTGTAATTGGTAATAAAAAATAAACAGAATTTTGTAGTCCCTATGGAAGATATAAACATATTTTAGATTTTTTTATATTTTCCGGTTATCATGGTCTACTTAGTGAACGATACTATTGGAGTGAGAGTTAATACACACGTAGCTACTAATTCCACAATTCTCTCTTATAGAAGACTACATCAAAGACTATCATGATTGGTTGTTGGGGAAACATAATATTTCTAAAGAGGGAAAAATAGTACTGAGGTTTATTTACCAAGACAAATGTATTGTTAACCGCTAATTATAGAAAACAAAACGCATCCCTAAATTTTCATAAAAGAAATTAGGAGAAATGTATAACTTTAGAGCTGTATGAGAGCTGTATAAATGTATAACTAATAGAGCTAACTTTAAAAGATAAGCACATTAATTACATTATTAATATACTATTTACATTAATTTAAAAGATTTACACTGGCTACTTTTTAGATCTTTAGAAAAAAATTCATAAAATAAGTAAACAGGGCGCTAATGGGTCAACATCTTAGACCTGCTTAACAAGAGGGTAAAAATTCTGAATTAAGCCATGTTACTTGAATGTTAAGTTGTTATTGAGCCATGAGAGTAAAATGATGCAAATGCCAAATTCGCATGTAAGAAAGTTGATACCTTAAAATGCAAATGATTAGCATTTAAGTGTAATCGAGCTATGCTGGAGGGATAAATATCACCTCAAACTCTAAATAAAAGGAAAGTTACACCGCAGGTTTCTCATTTGGAAATCGCATTTGAATGTTGGTTGGTTGTGAGAAGATCATGTTATAAGAAGCTCCTGTTGGATTTCGGTAGAGGCAGGATAGGGGCCTATCGAGAGTGTGCAGTTTGCTTCTCCGTAATATTACTGCTCCCATTGATAAGAATCCAACGAATGGATCCATTGTGAAATCAATAAGTTCAAGAGAGTTGCATTGAACCCGATTCAAGATCTGAACTGCTTGTTACGCTGAAGCGGACAGACAATACAGTCACATCATAGACCTTGAGTTAGGAATTGGGCTTGTTTGCAGCCAGACAAGTATCCGTAGGCACAATACGACGATGTTAGGAGCAACCTGGACTGTTTGCATGGCGAATGATAGATGTAACCACGAATGGAGGCACCAAAGAGAACGTACGTGGGCTGCTTGCATTCAATATTATCCCTGTACCTGATGTGATGGAACGGGTAGCCATTGGGTACACGACATAAGCACGCCTTGTTCGCGTCGTCGGTAATTTGAACAGCCTGAGTTACATTTCTCAGATCTTAAGGCCGAAGGCTGTGCCGTAACTTCGAGGCTTCAGAAACGTCCCCTTTCACTAAGATACCGTAAGACAGGACCACTTTTCCGTTTAGGCACGTCAGGCATGTGCCTAGGACACAAAAAAATTGGAGGGTGAAAAAAGAGAAAAAGATCAAAATTACAGAGAACGTACCACCGACTAGCGAAGACTAAAATGAAATTTACTATGAAAAATGGAAAGTTTATATAACAGTTTGATGTTGCTGTGCACTCAAAATGATATTGCAATGGAAATTGATTTCATGAAGTAATTAAGGATTTTCTCGAAAAAATCATTCGTTTTCGAAGAAAATCTTCGTTGTACAAGTACAATGACAGTGACTCAACAAAGAATAAGGATGCCAAAAAGTAAAATAAAGCGATAAGCGATGAAAAAGGTGATAATTAACAAGTTAAAAACAATTCATACAATAATGTATATTCTATACTGTAATTGCAAACGATTTCATTAATTTTCTGTACTAATTTACAAAAGGGTGGGTGGTCCGTGATGCCGTAAAGTAAGAAATGAACAAGAATGGCCAAACCCATACCCCTATTCTTTCCTTACGACTGTCAGTCCATAATATGATGGGTCCATAGGTGGCGGATAATGGAAAAACTATTCACAAAGAGTAATTCATTAAGAGAAAATCTCTCCCGAAACAAGACAGAAAAAGTAAGAACTGAAGGAGGAAGGACGGGGCGTAGCTGTTGAAATGCCTAGGGTGCCGGGGAAGTTAAAAACGGCCCTGCCGAAAGACCGCATGTTGCCCGTTGTGTCCTGGCATACCTCGACACAGAGGGTGTTCGACTGTTCCTCTTGTCAATACGAATACGTTCTCCAGATTTCTCTCCCATTGAGAACATCTGGCCACGGGGTACTGTGAGACTGGGCCGTAGTACTCTCCTGCCACTACGGTTGGTGAAGAGTGGCGTAGACTTGAAACTACATGGAATGACTTGTCTTATCTGTTATCCAAGAGCAGTTCGACTCGTTCCTTAACCAGGTTAGAGACTTTTTGTCTGCTACATACGGCAACTGCGTGCATTAATTTTTGACCCTGTATATACACCCCGATTGCTTACAAATATATAACCCTGTTTTCTTCCTACTATGCTGTATACGTACTATTTGCAAAGCTTCATTATTTTTCTCCTTTCTGAAGTTTAAATTTTACAGGCCAGCCTTGTATTATTGTTGGAGTTATTCAAACTGAAAAAAAATAGAAAAAGCTTATGTTCTATTCTTTAAATTGAAAGAATACAACCTTAAAATTGAATTGGAGAAGTACGTGATTAAGTTTTAGGTACTTAACGAGAAACATACTTGTAAATGACAATTCATCTGCATTATACAGGATTAGCGAAATTAAACTTTCACTAAGAGAGCCCTTGAGGCCGTTCTACTAGTCCGAAGAGAGAAATATTTGGGCAAAAGACATTTCAGATGATGCACTCGAGGTTTCTGAAATAAAAAAAAAATAGTTTAAAAATTGCCACTAGATGACGCTTATGGCAGCGAATACTGTTCTTCAAATCCAACGCGGTTGTCAAACGCTCTTGGTAAACGTTATCTTTCAAAAAGCTCCGTAACCAGAAATCGCGAGGCGTGAGATCGGGTGATCAGGAAGGCTAAGCTGTTGGGAAATATCCGCTGTCCGCTTTGTCAGACAGTGTAGTAGAGCATGTCAAGGGAGCGTGAAATTGTCGGAACACTGGCAGTTCCGTGAAGTGATACACTGCTTGCTTCTCCGACCGCTGTAGCAATACCTTCTACGACGGAGGTTGATTCTTTTTCGTCCTCTTCAAGGAAGAACGCCTAGCTGTCCAGTTTTCTCAAATTTCACCATCATGTCTTTTAAGAGCACGCTCCAACATCGGTGCACGTCGTTGTTTCTTGAGACGGCGGAGCTCTCCGATAGCTGCCGCTGCATTCTCACTATTGCAGTAGTATAGGTTCACAAAAGGTGCTCTTTCAAACAACGTCGGCAGTCTGCAATGCTTTTCTGATTATGGCAAGAATAACATCTTCCTTTTATCGTACGTGATATTTGCATATCTTGCTGGAATGTTCTGACCCACAGCGCCATCTATTGGCAATTTCTAAGCTATTTTTTTTTTCATTTCAGAAACATAGAGTGCATCATCTGAAGTGTCTGTTGTCAAAATATTTTTTTCTTCGTACCAGTAGAACGGCCTCCAGGGCCCTTTGAGTAGTGGAAGTTTAATTCCACCAACCCTGTATATACTACAGTACTCTTTTTGGTTAAGAAGACATCACTAAGAATATAATGCATTTCTATAGGCTTCTTTTTTTAATCTAAAACATAAAAAAACATCTTAAATTTTTAAAAAAATATTTTTCATTTTTCATTTTTTTATAGATAATGCTTGAACACATGACAATAGTAACTTTTTGAAAACTCTGTGCAAGTTAAAACTAAAAGTACGTTTTTAGTTGGTAAATATATTTGTTTAAAATTTGGTAAATATACATTCTTTTTTTAAAAAAAAATAGTTTTGTCCTATTCATTTTAAAATAAAATGGAACTTGAATCTTAAGTGAAAAAGTATGATATAATATTTTTGTTTTATTCCATATTATATATTTTTAATTAAAGTTGAAGAGTTGGGTAATTTATAAATAAATGATTAATTATAAATTATATATGAACTGTTCTCTAAATTTAAAAATTTAAGTGAATTAAAAAGTTAAATTATATACATATATCTGAAATTCCTAGAAAAAATCAAATAGGAAAAAGATGTTCAATTTTTAAATTTCGGAGAAATGTTTTCCCCCGCTTTTAAAATTAAAACAATGCGAAGTAGTATTACTAAAAGAACAAAGAGAATTACCATAAATCTATGAAGAGACTTAAAAAAAGCTGCCAAGGCTTCTATATTTTCTTTTTCCGGTTTATTGAAATAGAAAATGCAAAATCTTTATGCGATGTAATACATCTTAAAATAAAAAGAAAAATGACAAAAGTTGCTATAATTATAATTTTTAGTGGCAATTTTTAAAAAAATTTGAATGAAGGAAAAAAAAACAAAGGGCTGCAAAGAACTTCTAAAAAAAAAAGCAATACTTATATTTTTTTTCTTCTTTTTTAAAATTTTCTGAAAACGCCGTAAATTTTGCAAATATTATCTTACAAAATACAAACACGAAGAAGACGTCTAGTTTTTCTGCTCATTTAGAATGATTTCCTATCGTTCTCATAAATAAGTATTACGTATTAACATCAACAAAAAGATGAAATCTTATAAAAAAATCCTTTTTTACAATGTAATTAATTTAATCCCTGTTTTCTGGTTTCCTATTTTCCTTTAAAAAGTAAAAAAAAAAAAAAAATTGCAAAGAAATTTTTCTGTCTTTTAATGCTTAAGAAAGTGTCTTCGTGCTTGTATTGAAAAAAATATTAGTAGAATTTATATTTTTCACTATAACATATGCTTGTTTAAGTCTACAGAGGGAGATTTTTTTAAACGATTGAAAAAAGCTGCAAAACGGCGGTTAATGATTATCAGGAATGCAACGTTTTCTTAACGCATTCTCTTCTTTACCATATTCTCTTTCATTTTTGTTTCTTCTCCTCCTCCACGTGTTTTTTATTTAGTGTCTCTTTTAGCTCATTGGTGTTCTTAAGAGCCCGGAGCCACGTTAGGGTGGGGTCATGGGGCCCCGGGGCCCATGCCCCCTCCTTGTTTGCTCAGCTCTAACAAACGGTCGTCTTATGTTGATTCAGCGTTGGAAGCCGAGTCTCGAATATCAACATCCATCCCCATAGCAACAGCAGAGAGAATCACTGGGTTTTAATTAATTTCGCCCGTCTTTAGCTCTTTGTTTTCCCACACACATTAAGGACTAGGAAGGGGGATGCGAATCACATTTCCCCCTTCGATTTCCTTCGAAACTTTTTTCTTTCTTCGCCACTTTTTAAGTGCTCTAAAAAGCACTCCATAAACAAATTATTTGATCAAATCTTGTGGGTGTTAAAAATAAGAGATATGTGATTTTAAACTGTGGAAGAGTGTGCATTACACACACACACACACATTTTGGCAGATTTACTCCGATGAGTTGCAACACTGCCGAGGAATGAATTCACTCATCGTAAGAAATTGCCTCCAGTTCTTTTTGATGTTTGAGTATTTAGCAATTTTTTATATCAACATAAAATGAAAAAAAAAGAAAAAGAAAGAACCTTAAGTATTTGCTTCACTTACACAGGTACACTAACAGGATATACTGAAAAAAAAACATAAAACATTTGCTTCTCTCCCACAGGCACACTAACAGGACATACTGAAAAAAAAATACATAAACATTTGCTTAACACACAGGTACACTAACAAGAGGCAGCGGGGAAAAAACATAAACATTTGCTTCAGTAAGCCGAGCGTAGTTTTCTAATGAAAAATCATATTTTGATGGGTTTTTTCTCGTACGAAACGATGTGCCATTACAATTATTAATTTCTGCAAGTATTTATACGAAATTTATACAATTTCTGCTCTCTCTCTTATGATCTTATATAAAAAAAGGTCCCTAATTTTGAATTAACTATTTTCTTTGACTATATAAAATCACCATTTAAATAAAAATTACATAACAGTAACAAAGTAAAATTAATAGACGTACATATGCTGATATTTATTTTACAATAAGTATTGATTTAAATGCTTCACTTAAATTTTTTTATAAATATACTTCATAAATGGAGGATTATTAATATATAATAATTACAGAAAAGGCCACAGAACAGCATTACATGTCATAATAAATGTATTAATACATATTTCTAGCTTATACTAGCTAAGGAATTTATTCATTCACAATTTCATCGATAAACTAAAAATTGTATTTAACAGAAAGGTACTAATATAAAATTGTTGGCTTATAATTTCTGAAGAGCTTATTTGAAAATTAAAAATACCAGTATTCAATGAGAGGAGATTTTTTCATTAAAAATTGTTTTTTTAAAAAAATAATATAGTTATTTAAGCAATAAAGTTATTTGAAAAAGTACCTACATTTAATACGCAAATATTGATAAAAATAGAAAGTTTTGATGTAGTTTATTATTTCTTTACTGAATTTTTGCAACAAATATACTGATTAAACTTTTAAGGAGATGAAATTACCTTACCCCGTAACTATATTATTTATCTTCAATTAAAGATACACTCGATAACATATATGACAATAGTTCCAATATATTTAATATATATAAAATAATGAAATTTTTGGAAGTGGGAATCAGCATTATTTCAAGCAAAATTAGTTGATTTTTAAAGGTAAAACTGTTGCTTGATGATTAATTCTTATAATTCTTAATGTTTTTATACACTTAAAATGAACGGAGTTAATAAGACTTACTTTCATTTTAAAAAAGTGTGTTTTTCTCTATGTTAGTTTTTTTATTATTATTATTATTTTGAGATTCTTTAATTATCTTTTAAGCTCATACTCCTACAATCGTAACATTTGCATATATTAATAATTTATTGTGACGAATTTTTAATTAACATCAGAAACAGAGAATTTGACCATATGTAAATAAATTTGATAATTAAATATTTGTATGTGTTACAACGTACGCAAAATCGTCATACAGATATGTGATTTTGGTTCAAGCGTTTATTTAATGATTTTACTGCTTTTGTAGTTTTTTACTGTAAAGAAAGTAATTTCATATATCTTACTCTATTCAAGGGATATTTTTAGAACAAAATAAAGGAAAAAACTACAAAACAGAAAATAAGATAAACAAACACACACAGTTAATTTCTTCAGACAAAAGAGGATAAAATAAAAAATATATATACATCCATAGTTTTTCTAAGAGCATTTATGTTGTGATGTGTTGACAAAGAGAATATGCAATTGGGTGGATTGCGTGGTTATATGGAGAAATTTTTTTTATTTTATTCATCGAATCCTACCTATATATATATATATATATATATAGGATTCGATTAAAAAAAAATATAAATATATATATAGGATTCGATTAAAAAAATAAAAAATTTTCTCCATATATATATATGCGGAACAGATGTTCTATGGCAAGGTTGGGCATTATAACCTTTTATCTACTGACGGTACTTATAAGCACCACTCACACTTTCAAATTACATAGAATAATCATTTTTACCAATATTCTGATAGTACTTAGTAGGAATATTCTTATAATTCTCTTTTACCAGAATAAATGGCAGCATGGGTTCTATGATGAGCATTTCAGCGGAGAGGGTGTGAATAGTTTTAAATCAAAAAGTGTGTTTTCAGCTGACATTCTGAACGGATTGTGAAGATTGTCATTCTTGTTCCGAAAATGTAGTTAATGTAAAAAGGTAATGCCGTATTTTTATATGTTATAGTTAAGACCTTAGAAAACTATCTGACTATTTATGTTAAGTGAACAGTGTATATAATTAATTTTTCAGTTGAATAATTTTGTGGTACAGACAGTACACTGGATGTTAGAACAAGAATTTTTTTTCTTTCCGACCGTGCAGCTTATTTTTTTGTAGTTGTTTTGTTGTAGCGTCATTATTATAGTATAATACAGTTACGCTTTTTCTTTTGGCATTTCTTTTTAGTTTAACTGATTTATTTTGCTTTTTTTTTGTTTCATTTTAACGTTTTAAAAAAACCTTGAATCTGAGTTGTTGTTTTTTTGCCACACAATTAAATGAAATATGTATTACTTATTCAAAAATTAACAACATTTTAATTTATTTGTGTGTTACTGAGACTTAACAATAATAAGAGTTTTTAAGGTGCTATTATTTTTTTTTCCCTTAAAGTGTCTGGAAAAGAGAATCATAATCTTCAAGAGACTGTGGGGATTTATTACAGAACCTAGAATTTGAAAGCAGTGATGCACTAACAGATGATTCTTCAGGTGAAGTCCTAACAAATAGTGTGCTGAATTTTTTTCAGTTTCTGAACAAGATGATAAAGAGATTGAACAAGACCAAAGGAGCAGCAGTTCATGTTTAGAAAATACAGTGCTATAAGAAACATTCAATCCAAACCTCACTCAAAATGCTCAACATGTGACATATTTTTGTGTATTAATGAAAAGAAAAACTGCTTAACTGCTCTTTTAATATCGTCAAATTAAGTTTATGTGTAAAACCGGTTATTATGGGTGAACAAAGTAAGTAACTTTTAAAATTTTTTATTATTTTCCAAAATAAATTTTTTGTGATGTAAAATATCAGTGTGCATTTTTAAGAGTTAAAACTCGGTTAAAAAATCATGCAGTCATTTTCCTTCATGAGAATATTTTAGCTCTTCATGTACTGACTGTACTTTAAAAGTACAAATTTAATTAATTAGCTCTAACGAATTTTTTAAATTTCCCAAAGTTGAATATTTTATTTATGTATAACCTTTAACTTTCAATGTAATGACTCAAAAAATGATAAAAATAAAAGCTGCAGTACATAATAATGCGGTAGATAAAGGGTTAAGTTGATCGCGATCGACCGGTGGACCACCAAGACATTTTGGGGGTGGGGCCTGAAGATTAGCAGTTATAGTAATTATATACCGAGATATTCAAGATAGATGGACAGCACATGCAGACTAAGTCTTCTACTGACTAAGAGAACTAACTTTAGATGAAAATGGCTTATTTTTAATGTGTATTTTGAGTTCTTTGATAATAAACGCTTCTTTTGATATTATTGTATTTGAGGTTTTTATTATGTTTGTATCTTGCGTTTTGCTTTAAACAAGGTTTTAAAAGCGTAGTTTTTTTATTGTAATTATGTTGGTATAAGTAAATATTCCGTACTTATTATTAAGTTATAATAAATATTATAGACCTTTCCCGTATCTTAGAAAATTCTGCCTAGTCCTGCTCTATGGTGAGGAGATTAGGAGAAAAGGAATTATAAAAATTAATTTTATAAAATTTAATTTTGCCACAAAGGGGTTGAATTTTCGAAAAAAATGGGAAAGACTTAATTTTGGTTAGATGATTTTAGAATCCAAATAACATCATTTTTTAAAAATATAAATAACCAAAAGCTATATTACGATGAGTACGGGGTACTGAGTAGTAAAATGTACATTGCAACACCACAGATCTCTCCTCGAGCACTATCCAATCAGTTCCATCCAAGCCATTTTTTTGTTTCAAGCTCTTGCATGGTAATTTTGACAGTAGGTGTTTTTTAAAATTTAATACTAAAGAAGAATTTAAAGGCACCTGATGTGTTTTTTCTAGTAACTATATTTAGTGTACGTCCTCTCATCACAATAAAAATTAAAAAAAGTACTAAAATGCTTGTTTTTCTTTAACAAAAACTACTTTGATTGTTTAACGTAAAAGACAGATAAAATACCTAAACTTCCTTCTTCCTGTAGCAGTACTTAACATAAAAATTAGCTTTTTATTTTATTTTTTTCTTCATCTACCATCAGAGAATATCTTTTCGCATTGATAGGTTTTTAAATTGTGAAAAAAAATTTTTGATCCACCCTATTAAATATATTTTAAAGTGATTTAAAACTTAATTATTTACAACTGTGTATTTCATTGGAAAAAGATAATTTGATCAAGAGAACGAATTCGAAAATAAAATATTCTTCTGTGCGCTTTTTTAATATTAGAAATTTATCCATAAGAAATAATTGACTCCTAATTTATATTTTTGCATTAGTTGTGAGAGAGAGAGAGAGTCTGCTCATCTTAGCTCATTGAAAATATAACTTTCACAGTAAATATACGTAATGCGCTCGATAGATAAATAATTTTAAGTAAAAAGAGTTTTAAAAAAATATATATATAAACTAAGTAGGAAATGTAAAATTTTTATCCATGATAATTTAAATTAAATTAATAGATTTTTAAATTAGCTAATGGTACAAATTCCAATATTAGCCGTTTGAGTGATAAAAAATTTCTTATATATATGCTAAAAATACGGAGTAAAATTCGCATTCTTTTTTTTTTTGGAAAATAATAAAAATGGTTTTAATTAACTCTAATTATTATGTAACAAGTAATTTTGACCAATAAAACTATTTTTTAATCTCACTTATCACAAAAATATTTTGCTGCACAAATTTCTGAATTCTTTTTTTACATATAGCGCAAATTAAGTTGGAGATCGTTTAATTCCATAACCATTTTTTTTACTGCATACCTCTAACTTTTGCCAGCTTTCCAAGAGCAATTTTTCTGAAGAAAAGGTTTTACTTATTGGTAGTTTTCCGTGTTATTGTGCTTGCATTTCTCCTCTGTAGCATTGTTAGAAGAAAATTGGAGTCTAGTTAATTTTTTGTCTATATAATTTTTTGAATATATTATAATTGTATAAGCGTTTAGCACTATTCTGACAAAAATGTTGAAAACAACTTTCTTTCAGTGTCTGAGAGAGTTCGTCTTTCATCGAGATATGTATATAACATTTTGTTGGATGTATAAACTATCACTTGTCCTTATAGATCTGATGATTATTTAAAAAAAAAAATAAGACTTAAAACGTGTGTTATCAACCTTTTTACACGAGCTCATTTTTCTATCGAGCCCACAATCCACGGATCTATTGCATTAGTGCTGACCACTGTGTTTTATATTTTAATTCTTATTATTAAAAACCACAATTGTATGAAATTAATAAAAAGTGCAAATGATATGAGTACAACTGCTCTCAATTTATGCTAAAATTATACTAACCAACAGCAGCGTGATCGCACGTCCACACATTTTCAGTACAAAAAAAAGAGAAGCGCGATTGCGCTCCTCCACTCTTTTGGCATACAACCGCCGAACTGAAACGATTAAATAAATTAGAGATCTTTAAGCTTGGATAATTCTAAATCTTGTACAAAGAATTTGAATATTTAACTACTGTCACATGAATTCAAGCATAAAAATAACGAAACTATGAATTCAACTTAAAAATTTTTCTCAATTAAAAAACTTTTTTACATCATCATCATTTAGAAAGTTTTATTAATCATAAGATTTATTTTGTTCGAAGTTTACTATAAAAGAAAACAAACAATGAAATATTTTTATCCAAAGTGGATTATTCACGAAAACTGTGTGTACTTTTATTGGAATATTAATAAAAATAAGACATTACGCGCGCAAGCCATCTTTAAAAACAAAATCAACATGTCTTGCAAGAACCGATTAACTTCTATTCTTGTCAATATAAGAGAATTAATACTTCCTAAATGTCTTATTAATTAATAAATTAATTAAAAACAATGATACACAGACCAAGATATACATCTATAACATTATGCTAATCAAAATAGAAAAAAAGGACGAAAGACGCTTTTTATCTAAATCTACTCCGAAATCCTTTCTTGTCAAAAATCTCATTAATATTAAATTTAACAAATAAAAAAAATATAAAAAGGAAAGATGCGCTCCGTCGAATAAATAATTGGTCGAAAATCATAGCAGAAAATTTTCCGTAGGCTAATCAGTATTTAGACCGCACAAAACTAATAAAGCACACTTAATGTCGTAAATTTCGAGTTCTGTATAATGATGGAGGTATTGGGGAAAGAGAAAGCTTGTCTTGTCTAACCTTGATTAAAACGAGCGAAGGTGTGCTTCGGGAACTTAGCCGACTTAATAGTTTGTATCCGAGACCCTCCCCCGACAGAACTAATAAGCGAGGAAAAACGATTTACGAAAAACCATTAATGCAAATCGCTTCATTTTTGTTTGCGAAGATGCAAAGTAATAATAACAATAACAGTTGTTTATCTGCTCCGTATGGGGAAGGGAAGAATAAATTTCAGCTCTGAGATGAATAATCAATAAGACATTAAACGAGTCCCAGTAATGGAAGGACAAGATTTCTCTATTAAACGCGGTGCTCCTTTAAAAGGCAATTAAAGACGCCAGATATAACAACATGCATAAACATGCCGCTTTTACAAATGTAGCAAAAAACGGCTATAAACATGGGGCACGCAATCACATTCAAATGGATCCGTAATTGGAACGACTGCCCACTTTTTATTTCATCGGAGCTGATATGCATCACAATAAGAATATGTAAATGGTCGTCATTGCGGATGTGGATAGGAGGAGGACGCTTGGTTGCGGTCTGCACCAGAGGGGGGAAGATCGTCGAGAATTATGGATGGGAAAATAAATAAAAAGTATCTCGTTATTGGAAATATATTTTTTTCACTTTGTATTGCCCTTAACACAGTTTAGGACGATTTCATCTAAGTTCACAAGCTTTTTCAATTAAGAAACTGCTTTACTTGTGAATTTATACATAATAACAGACATGATCTAATATAAGTATGTTACAAGAAACAAGAATAATGTATGCGTGAATGTTCTTGAAATGTACAATAAATGATAGAGAGGCAAGAATAAAAATTTGTTATTTTTATAAAAATATTTTAATCTCCTCACTCTCTATGATTTCCGCAGTCTTAGATAGCTCAAAAACCCTCCATTACTTGTTAGCTTAGCCATGTGTTTACTTAGTGGGATCTAAATTTATTGTAGTATTGATAATCAAGAATATGTATAGAACTTTTGTGTTAAGAACACTAAAAAAAGATGCCTAGAATATAACTTAATTTTTTTATTAAACTCCGACTCATTTTAAGATTATTTAGCCGTTTTTAAAATCTTTTTTTGATACTGAAGATATCAGTGATGGAATATTTAACAGTATTAAACATTTAAGTAAAAGTGATTTCGCGATACATTTTTGAAAAGTAGGAGTAATAACTTCAACCATTTCACAAAATTAATGAATTATAATGTTTATTAAACTTGTTAATTAACTGTTTTGCACTTCGAATCAACACGTGAGCTAATGGTGACGGACCTTGTAATTCTGAGCCATGGTCAATTAATTGACAAAGACAACACCTGAGCTGTGACCTCAATTTTCAAACTTTGAAAATACTCCAATGATGACTTAAGAGTCTCGACGTGCATCAACTTTTCTACTCTGTAGGTATTTAATGGTACCAAATTCGAATTAACCATCTGACGAAAAAACAAATAATAAAGTATTAGCATAGTAAATACTTTAATCTCTCAACATCATGTATAATTAGCTGTATTTTAAAACCAACTTGCCATTTGAACTGATATTTCTTCACATAATTTGCTTCTGTTACGCGTAAAATGTTCTAGTATCTACGTATATTACGAAAGATTGTAGAATAATTTACGTAACAGTTTTTTTTAATTTAATAAAAATAATTCATTAATTGTAAATATTAATTATACAATGATTCAACAAGATCTACTGAGTATATATACTAGAATGATGCAGCTATGATGAAAAACTATTGATAAATTGATGTAATAAATTCCTCTTAGAAATATTTTAACTCTAATGTTCATTTGAAAATGATTGCAGAAATTATCATTTCCTTTAGAATTAAACGAATTAATTTATCTAATAATGCTAAACAAGAAAAAAATTGCAATATTATGCATGAGAAAATCTTTATATGAGTCTTTATTAAAGTACTTCACTGTTCAGTTTCAAAATCGCGAAACTTTTCTCTAGTTAATTTAAACGAAAAAACTTCAGTATCCACACATTCAGTTATAAAGATATTAACTTAAAATGATCCAAACGAGAGAACAAATGGAATAAAAAAGCAATCGTTAATAGATATACAATAGAGGAAAACGCTATTTTTTTAAAAGAGTTTACTCAACTACATTTGTTTTTTTTTTACGAAACGGGACTGAACAGAGAGGGTCACGAACGTTGTGAGCGCACAAGATCCCGCTGATAGGTCTTGCAAAATTTGCATTCCCCCCCTTCAGCTTTAATCCAAATATACGAATACAAAGAACCCTCTCAAGATCGAAAATTTACAAGAATTACTCGAGATCTGGTGAAGAGTGATTTATATACATCCTAAACTTTTTATCCATCGATTCCGAATTTGCCGAAAAAGCATTATGATATTATCAAAGACTGCTATAAAACAAGGAAGGAAATGAAACAAAAATCACATATTATAACTTTAATCAAGTAAACTATATACCAAACTATATTTTCTAAGTATATGAATAAGTCATTTTTCCTGATTAATTTATTAAGTACTTTCGTGTGATTTTTTTAAATGTTAATCTTATTAAAATAATTGAATTATTTTTATCATTTTCATATACTTTTTACTATATCACCTTTTTAAATATAATAAACAACAAAATGAAATAAAATATTATCTTAAATGAAATTAATCAATGGCTCTCTCTGTCTCTCTCTACAAGTTAACTTTGCACCGGGCATCTCTTTCAATCGGGCCGAACCTGAATGCCATTATCTAATTTAATGTAACAAAGCATTTAAACTATACGTAATACTATTCCCTATAATTTGCTATTTCAAATGTAATGAATTCAGTTTTATTATAATTATTGATAAAAATAGCATCAATATATTTAAAGGAGTAAAATGACTCACGTATTCATTCATCACGAGATCTCCGGGACCATTAGACCTACAGTCTTGAAATTTTGTAACCATGTGTCTTTTGTTGAAAAGAGAGATCTGCCAAGAATGATTTGGTTACGGATTACAATGGATTGGTTACGGGGGCGTCAAAGATAATTATATTTCCATTTTAGTTCCGTTAGTTCAGCCCTTTTTGAATCAAGATAATATAAAAGTATTTTTTAAATTGAGAGGGCTATATGAATGTTTATCAATACAATTGAAAGCTTAATGCCGGAACTTGGATATCAATAACTTATAAACAGTATATATAGTCACACAACATAATGAAATACCATACGAAGCGGGCAAACAACGTCCAGAACGAAATTTCTCTATTTGAGAAATACAATAAGCTGTGAATTGTTAATATACGTAAGTTATAAATCAACATCTGTAAAATAAAATTGTATTCGAATTTTTCAAAATATTTGTTACTGAAGAGAGAAATTTTTTCCTGACAAAACTATTTAGGAAGCTTTAAAAAGACACATAGCTTCCATCAAAACTTCAAACAAAAAAAAAATCACCTCTATGATTTAGACTTAAGTATTAAATTATAATCATTATCATATAAGTCATATATGTCACAACAGTGTAATATAACAGTATCAGTACTTAACGAATTATTATTATTTTTAATACAAGTTTAAAAAAATATTTCTCTCTCTCTCCGAACACAAACACACATTTAATTCAAGTTATTTTCCCTTTACAATATGTATCCAATGAGAATCAAACGTATAATATATTTTTCATACAAAATACTAAAAGATATATGTGCATTAAGCTACTAAAAAATTAATTCAAATAAAAAACTATATCTGATATGAAAAAAATCAAGTAGAGAGAGAGATACATATATTTCTAGTTTCTCCCTATTAAAGTAAAAAAAACAAACATTATTAATAAGAATATCACTCGTAAATTTTATGGGAAGTAGAAATGTTATTCACTCTTGAAAAATTCTAATTGGTTGAACTTTATTTTCACATCACTTTTCTTCTAAAGTGCAACGGGCCGCGGTAGCCGAGTGGTATAGGTATCGGACCGTGGCTTGCTTTGTCACGGGTTCGAGTCCAGTACCACTAAAGACCCGCCGTGTAGGGCAGCGATGCACGTTAAATCTGTCGAGAGCTGAAACGTCCTCCCGTTGGTGTGGTGTGGTAGTTAGGAGAGGGGGTGCCAGCTCAGGTGTCGTCCACGTCACTTGACCATGGTTCAAAATTACGTGGTCCGTCGCCAAAAGCCCTCGTGTAGCTGAACAGCGCGACGTTAATATTCAATCAATCAATCAATCAATCTAAAGTGCAACATTAAAAGAATAAAAAAAATGTTCAGTAATGGATTTTTAAATATAATCATTTAGCGGTAACTCTTAACGGACTTGCCAAAGATGAATTCAAATTTCATACTTCAATTTTCTTTATTCAGATAAAATCAACTCCAGTGGTAGTTTTTCTGTAAATAAAAACTGAATTTCAGAACTAGAAAATCTATAATGGAGGCCGAATTTCCTCGTAGGTAAAAATATTTCAAAAGAACTTTGTAATGCATCGAAGAACTATTTTAATGATTTAATAAAGAAATGGAACGAAATAAATCCAAATTTAATCTAAAGTATTTTTACATCAGAGTTAAAGATTTGAAATATTCATATATGTTATTGTACTACTGAGGCTAAAATATTTCCTATCTTAACTAGTTATAAAACTTATGTTTTATAGCTATTTGTATACATATATACATGTGTGTGTATTTGTTGCGTCTGGGATGTTTAACTTAAAAATGAATGGAATAATAATACAAAAATAAAGTGAACCCTTTGATGACGCGTTGGAATTTTACTGTGAGTAGGACTACTTAAAGGCAGAGCACACCTTTGGCTGCTCATAATATTTAAATTTTATTCCCCTTAATTTCCCAGAGTTTAGAATTAAGTATTGAGAACGAAGCGCTTCTCTAAACAGCCGTGATATGCCCCATAATAGCATAAGCTTGTGCAATATGGGGATATACCGTTAAAGGTAATATTAAAATTCTTGATACCTTACAAAATTCTCTAATTCGGATGATTGTCAAAGCTATAAGATATATGAGAATTGACGACATTCGAAAAAAAAAGCTCTTAAAATTAAAAATTCTAAATCTCATATCCAAGAAATCGTTAAAAACTTTCAATTCTCTCCCTCTTACCAGCAATATTAATATGTTAAATTTACCAAATTACAGTGCTGATATTAATTCTGAAAGGCCAAGAAGAGTATTTTTTGACTCCTGTAACCCATCTTAACATTAAAATCCAGTGCGCTATTTTTATTGCACATCTAAAAAATAAATTTTCACTCTACTTAATTTCTTCCATTTGGCTATCACGCTACTGGGGATCAGCCCCTCCTCTTCCTACATATAGTAACTTTTGAGACCCCATGGGCAGCCAGTGAGAGTCTACCTCCACACTTGCCATGGACCAATGAGAGAGCAGCCACTCAGCTCTCTACCAAGCATCAAAATTTTCATTACGGATACGAACTTTTATAAAAGATTGGCTCAGCCTATTAGAAAGCAGCACTTAAAGCATGAAAGTTCCACATCGCTCAACATCTACAGCCAGATATGGGATTGAGGGCTGGAAGCGGCTCTAATGCCCACATATTTCATCGTATGCTCGTTTGCTGGTCAATTCGGGACTTCATATCGTATGCGGCGAGTTTAGAAGTAGAATAATCCAATAGCACGAGCTGATGTTTCCTCGCTGCGTGTACGTCCTTTTAGAACAGGTTAGGCCCCAAGTGGCAGCCATGTTAGAAAAGTTTATTATGCTACTATAATAAAGGTTGATTGATTTAAGATCACTGATATTATGTACAAGCAGGCTTGGGGAGTCGATACATATATAATTCACATTAATTTAATCTTAATAGCTTTTTAATTTGTAATGGTTCTGACCCCCCCAGACTCTCGTGTAAATAATAAACTGTTAGATAATTAATGGATTATATATATATATATAATATACCGTAAAATCCGGCGTATAGAGCTCACTGGCATAGAACGCGCATTTCTACTTTCAAGCTGCTTTTTTATTTTTTAAGTATATTCGTCGTATAACGTGCACCCCTTTTTTTACGAAGAAACCTGAAATTTACATATGTTTTTAAGCCATTTATTCGAGGTATTATCCTTGAGACTTTAGAAAAAGTAGTATACTTCTAGAACAGGGATGGCGAACCAGTGGCACGCGTGCCTTTGATGGCACGCGATACAATATTTTTGGCACGCCAGTGATGAAAATGGTTTGCATTTTATTTCAAAATTTCTAAGTTCACAATAAAATATTACGAACAAACGAGAATGATCGGTCGTGGGGTGGCGGAGATCACACTTGATTGTTATTGCCTTGCCTTGCCTTAGTTATGTCGTAGCTTTGCTTATGATGTAAAGTTTGTCTACGCATAGTATAGTCAATTTCATTGACGCAATTGTATTTTAAAGTTTATCTGTGTTATATCTATAATTTTTAACTTATTTAACATGGCTAGTTCTCAAAAGAATAAAAAGTGCAAGATAGTAAGTGTAACAGAGAATTTCAAATTTGGTGGACCGAAACATGGCATTATTAGTAAAGGCGACAAAGGGGCTTGTGTTTTATGTTCTAGAATAGTGGTATGCAGAACATCGTCTGTAAAACGATATTTTGAAACAAATCACAAAGCTTCTTATCAAAAAAAGAGTGAACTACAGAAAAGTAATTAGTTACTTAGATACTGTTTGGCAGATGACTCCAACTGAGCATGAATTCTACAAAGAGTAACATCTTACAAGCCTAATATAAGTTATCTGTCATCCAATCTGCAGCAACAGAAATCATATTAATGTTACTTTAATTTGAATTATACGTATAACTAAAACATTTATAGCTATACAGTGTGCAAAAGGTATATTTTCGTAGTAAATAGAATTTTTAGTATTTCGCGCGCGTTCTATTATTTTCCCAATAATCACATCAAAATTATTTGATGGCACATCTATATCTCCTTAAATACTCTTTTAGAGAAAATGATCCATAAAGATTCGTCACCCCTGTTCTAGAATTACAACTCTTCAACAAGTTCATAAGGTATATATGATTTCTTTTAAATAAAAAGTATTTCGACATGTAGAAATCTATTTTTTCAATGTTCATCTTTTCTTTTGTAAATTTTTATACCCGGATTACAACATGCACCCGTAAAATTCAATTTTATTTTTTACGTTATAAAAGAGCGCGTTATGCGCCGGATTTTACGGTTAAGTTTTTAATCTCTCTCTCTCCACGGGAGATTTCTTTCTCAATATATAATAGCTATTTGAATATCACACACACACATACTCGTATAATATATTTTGAATGATCATAAATCTACATATATTTTAGATTCGGTTGTTAATATTACTATCAGAGGATGGATTTGAATGACGCGTTACCTTTCCACTGATGCATTGTATTGCTAATTTGTACTTAGAATTGATTATATCTTCCAGATCAAGTAAATGAATAGTTCCAGGTATAATTTTTTGTCCTTTTCCAACATTTCATTTTTAGAAACTTTTTTGATAATTTTTAAACTTTTTGAATATATATTTCTTGAATATTGACTTTCATTACATTATAACTCTTTTTAACAATTTTCTATTTTCGAAGGTTTCTGCTTGAATACTTCGATTTATGGTAATGCTTGGGTAAACTCTGATAACTCTTTTTGATTGTAACTGTTGCTCCATTAATTAAATTTTTTTTTTACAATTAATAATACCATTTTTCAAGCCACGGTTGTCGTTTTATAAAACACTTTTAGCAGAGTTGCAAGTTATTACTTTCAAAAATATATTATATAATGATACAGGATAAGAAACACCGATTTCTTTCTGATTTTTATAGTAACTAATGATATGCTTAAATTACTGTATTAGAAAGCACTAAGTTGCATGAAGGAATTATTTCAGCTTATTGAAGAAAAAATTAATACGCGCAAATTAAAAAAAGTAATAATACATTTGAAAAAAAATGAAGTATTAAATAAAAGTTACTTAAAAATAAAATATCTACTCAACAATATTAAAATTTTTCATAAGTAGGCTAAAATTAAAAAAAACAACGATGCAATTTTGGAAGTATTAGCTCGAACGATATGTTTAAATGATATGCAGCTGACCTTAGATTTTCTAAATATATCTCCAAGATTGTAAGAAAAATCATACGTATTGAAAATTTTATACGAAATCATTTTCTAAGTTATTTTTAGTTGATGACAGAGGTTTAATTTTTTTTAAGAAAAAAGTACTAATATATTTATAAAATAAAATAATTCCTGTACCGTATTCTTTTCTGTAATAATGCTTCTACATTTAGATTTAAAGTGTTCAGCGATTTTTTTAAAAAAATTCTTTAATATTTTTAATCGGATTAAATATTTTTATAAATTATTATTTTATGAAATTATGTTTTATTATTTCTTCCATTTTTGTTTATGGAATATTTATCTTTGTATTTCCTTTCCGAATAAAAATTTCTGAAAATAAATTTTTCTTATTTATGTAAACAAATTAATTATTTTAAAATGATTTAATTATTAATAATTTTTTATGTTTATTTACTTGAATGTTTACCGAGAGAATGTTCCTTTCACTTTCATTTAGGTAAACGAAGTTCCTTTTACAGTTACACGATTTATTTTAGTTCGAATGTTTATTTATTTGGATGTTAAGCGGATGTTTTTCTCCTTTTGCACAAACTACGAAGGTAAATATTTGAAAAAATTCCATTAGCCATTTAAAGGTGACTCAAAAGGTCACAATTTCATGTAGCGGGATCGATATATATATCAAATTAAAATGTACTAACACTTTTAATGAGAGAGAGAGAGAGAGAGAGATAAGCAAAAATTGAACGTCTTATATTTCCTCTACTTATTATGATTAATGTGCCCACATTTAATAAAGTAGAAGTGTGTAAATGATTTTGGTATTTTTCCGTTTCGCCGGTGCAAATCTTGCCAAGTTGGTGTTATTGGCAATAGCACACAATACACACAGAAAAAAATATTAATAAATATTAGTTTTCCTTAGCTTGTCATCCATTTTTGATATATTATAAAAAAGACGTTATTAATAAGAAAAAACCACGACTTGTTTTATAAAAGCGGTGGCAAAATTTTACCAACGGGAATATTCCGTTTGGCATCGGTTGTATTATTTTTGGCGACGCTATCGCTTGCGCCGGTGAAACGGAAAAGTACCATGGTTTGTTATAAATTACATAATTTACCATGTCCTAATATATATGTAAGCGAAATCATTGAAGTTGATGTATTTATTTTAAAATACCAAGGAAGAGGGAAATCAAACTTTAATCGAAAACTAAATGATACAGAAAAAAATGTATTATTCAATTCTGTAAGATGTAATAATCTCAATGTCGAAGTCAAATGTTTATCCATATGTCGTATTTTAAAGAATATCTCACGATCATTTATTCTCTAGTTCCATTATCAAACATGCAAAAGAGTAATTACAAAATCAATCTTGCACGTGAAACCAATAAAGATTGATAAAACTTTGAATTAAGATGCTTTATTTACTATAAACAATTCAAAATATATTTGACAAATTAGATAGATGCATTTTTTTATCAAATGTACCATAGCTTGTGAACCGAAATAAAACTTGATTCAATTTTGCCTCTGAAAAATAATTTGGAGGGCGGGGGTAATTTCATTTAGGGTAATATAGAATAATATTACGATGAGTAAGAGCACAATAAAATGGAAACAGTTACATTTAATCCATCTTAAGCACAATGCAATAAATTTCTAAGCAATACTTAATAGACATCCCTGGATTAAGTGCTTTTGATAGATTTCTGTTTTTATTATTTTGTGGTTAACCTTATGAATTATACTATTAAGAAATATAAGGGAGAAAAAAGATATCCCATTTACATTTTCATTTGTGAAATATAGTAATTAAATGAGTCTTTTAGCTCATAAAACTTCTTAAAATTATACCCCAATTATGTGTTACAACAATATATATTCTTTCAAAGGACAAACGTTGAATGTAAAACTGGTTTCATTACATTAATATTGCTTTAGAACTGCATGGTGAAGTTTAGTAGTGTAGTGTATCGATCAAGCATTTGGAAAAATTTGAAATATTTTTTCACTAAGCTTTTCGTGTTAGATGTAAGATATACAAAATTCAAAATTTACTCAAATTGAATTAATTGTTAGATGCTATAGATGAAATACAGGTAATTATTTTATTTTATACGTCACAACCAACATAATTAATACTATTAAACGTATTTCTAATTATACTGTAGTTTTAATTCATGTATAAAGTACAGAGAGACGAAACAAATATTGCTTAAGCCAATGATAGATGAAAAAACTATTGAGTCATTTCCTTTCATTACGTGACTGAAGGAAAATATTTAGATGACAAAACTTTAACTACCTAATTTTGCATTGTTATTCGACAAAACTTAAAAATATTGACATTTTAAATAGTACACCACAGTTGAGAAAAATAAGAGCTATATAAATAAAGATGGACGATCAATGGATAAAATTAAATTTTTTAAATCTATGACAGGCTGGACACAAATTAAACATTATTAAAAATGATAACTTTTTTCTTTTTGACCGATAACGAATACGAAATTTTGGTAATTAATGTAAATAAATTAATTATCCAGTAACATAAAATTTCATGACATTGTTATTGGTTTAGATGAATTAATAAAATTCTGTAACAACATATACCTTATAGCATGCATTAGTTAAACATGCTTCATAAAAAATTAAATTTAGAATTTTAAGCGAATTCCATCGCATAAAATCCGTTATAGCATTGAAATATTTTATCTCTTTTACTTTCGAAAAACTGTGAAGGAAAATAAATATATCCGATCAATATTTAAAGAAATAGAGCTGGACAACACCTTTCCGAAAGACCGTATGTGCTATATACATATAAAGCCAAAGTCCAGCACTTCTCCGCTCAATTTAAAATAATGCTAACTCTTTGACGAGCAATCGCATCGACGTGTTTGTCAGGTGTTGTCCCTCGATTCACCTCATTGGTAGTCAGCAAAGAGCGCCTTCTTTGACATGCCTGTTGTATATATGCACCAGAAGAGCTCTAAAGACAGTCATTTGCCTCTGAAACGATTCGACGAGAACAATCTGTAAACAAAACCAAAATCTTTCGACGCTTTTTACTGAAGGGGTTGGGCAGGAACAACAAAGGGGTAGTCAAAAAACAGGCTGGACATCCATACCCCTTTAAAATATATATCTGGAAACCGACACGCGGAGGTAAGCGATGCATTGAAATAAATAAATACATGTGTAAATAGAATACATGAATATTTGAGGAATGAATACATGAATACTGTTATTGAATAAATAAATAAATACATTCACAATAAAAGCTATCGATCAATTTCTTTTCTCGCATTCAAAAGAAATAGCGCGCTCGTTAGTATCATCCGCTGACACATTGAAATGTCTTCTCAGCTTCTTTTCCTTTCGTTTTTTAAACGTTATCAAATAAGACGAGCGATTTGCATGAGTTAAGTGACGATTCGAACACTATCTTAATAACGTGTTTAGATACGGCTGTTTGAATACAGAAGTAGGCGACGAAGAAATTGAATTGATTTTGATTAGGAGTGAGATGGTGGCGGAAAGATAGTAAAAAGATTGATGGGCGCAAATTGGTGAGGGGGTTGTTACTAGCATTTCACTTGCAATGAATTTTAAATAAAGTTAGGTGACACAATAGTTGATGTTACTATTTAATAAGGAATTTGAGTGATTCACACACCAGAGAAATCTTCGTAAAAATGCAATTTATGTAGATTTTCGGTTATGCAATTCGCTGTTCTTAAGCAATGACAATTTGAAATATTTATTGTTAATTGATACTTAAAAATCTGTATTTGTTTAACATTTGCTTTAGAAAAGGAAATTCCAAAATACTATGTTGCTTGTTCGATTTTCTAAGTTTGTTAGTAAAAATAAATTTAACACTTGTAGCATGTATCTGACTCTCAATGCATGCAAGATGCTTTTTCTTGAAAAAATACTACCAAGGCCTAACATAAGGTAACAACTTTCAAAAGCAGGTCTAAGACTTAAAGTATTTATATTAATTTTTTTAATGGCTCTTTGCTTAGAACTTAATGATTATGGTAAATTTCACAGTAAAATAATATTTCACATACATATTAATTTATTACGAATAACTTTTCAAAAAGTATATAAGTTTATAAAAACTAGACAAAGAAGAAAATTTCGAATAATTTCTGAATTTTTCAGCAGACTTTTTATCAACAATAATATATTTTCAAAAATTATTCTTTATGCAATATATTACGTATATAGAAGTATTATACAGTCAAAATATATACAGAAGGTCGTTCGCACTTTATGGAAACGATTTTGATTGTTAATTTGCATCTATAGTTGCCGTATTTTTTGTGATAATTTGCTTCTATACGATAGCAATAATTCTTGAAAATAGCTCTAGCTAGAATTTTTCATGAAAGTAAACTTTTTCTTAGTACTGTCATGCCGATTTTACCCCATTAATCTTGAATCGTTCTCCAAAGTGTGGATACCGTTTTCCTAAGGCTCCTTATAATACACCGAATGCACAAAAGCTCATTGGAGAAGCTTCAAATTATTTTACTGCTATTTCATCAAATGGAATACACCTTATTCCTGTTTCTATAATTCTTCCTTTGCTAAGTAAGCGGCGGTTGACTTATACGTGTGACTAGAGGCTTCGCCCACATGAAGCTTAACTTTATCAATGTCCTTTCCATATAAAGCTGAAATTTCTTCTTCAAAAATTGGTTCAAAAATATTCTGCTGATAATAGAGTAAATTAATTTTAGCTTTACACTTGCGACTTCTTTTTTATTTTAATTTGCCGTGTTAACAAAATTCTGCAACTATCATAAAGTCTTTAAGTAACTCGTTTAGACTCTGACGAAGTCATTTCGTACTGTCATTCCCGTCAATTCAGCAACAGGAAATTGATTTTCTTTTTTATTACAGTCTCTTAAATATACCCACACCTCATCGAGTGTTACCACAAATTTCTATTTTTCAGCAGCTAAGTGTTTCTCATATAATTTTCCATAAATTTCTTTTCTTTCAGTAACATGTTTTGACAAAAGCAGATGAAATTTAGGTTTAAACATATTTTTTTATCATAAAATCTTTAAGAATGATTTTTTCTTTCAATGCCAGAAGGCATCTCTAGTTTCAATACAATGCATCTATAAGTCGGTGGATTTTCTTTTAAGATCACATACTTTTTCTTTAGGATTATGTATTCATTTTTACTTTCAGTTATATAGACGTTTTCTTCTATCAAATTTATAAACACATTTTTTTGAAATGCAATAACCGAGATTTTTAGAACGCTGTATAATTTATTGATACGAATATTTCTCCTCGGAAAGCGCAATTACATACCTTCTAGTCATCTATCTCAATTTTAGGAATCATTTTTACAATAAATATTTCATTTTACATTCCACTCAAAAGAAAACATTAGCAAATGGTTATTCTGAGGTTGTCAAAGTTTTATCTCAAACTACAAACGAGAAAATAAATTACAAAATCGTTTCCATACAGTGTGAGCAACCTTCTGTAATAGGTTAGAAATATTCTTAAAACAGTTTGACTGAGTTTACTTGATAAATTATGGCTCCCGAACTTTTTGTGGAGAGCTTGTATTCGATGCTAACTATTATCTTAATAAACATTTAGATACAACAATTTAGAACAACAATTTAAACAATTTCATTCTGGTATAGACGGCAGCAAAAAGATATAGACTATACGAAATTTCTATGATGTTGTAAGATTAGCTGAATTTTTAAGAGAAGCATTTATTTACACTCTTAAAAATTGTTGAAAATTGGACTTTCACTTGTTTTTTTTATTTGTTTAATTTTTGTTGTTTATCTGAACGTTTGAAAAATCTGCTTTATAGTGCCGTACGCCTCCTAATTTTGGGCTACGGTCACCCCACACTCCTTATCCAAGCCTTCGTAAAATGAGAGCTTGTAACTTGAGTCCACCTCGACATTAAAATACTCTTTTGAAGAAATTTCAATCAACTTAAAATAATTTCATTGGATTACAATTGATTAAATTAGGGATCTTCAACATTTCAAGTTCGAGGACCAAATTAATAAATTTAAAATGATCCGTGGGCCACACATCAATAAATTCACAGTGATCAGCGAGCCCCACGATTGTCAAGAAAATAGTGTAGTCAGGAAATTTATACATATATAAAAAAAGAGAGGTTTATTAACCCTTTAACGGGAACACAGCTAAAATACAATTTTCTGGGATAAAGTACTTGATGAATGTAATGTTCTCATCCTCTATATATAAACATTATTTAGCCACAAAAAATATCTAATCGTGGGTTTTTTTCCAGATTAGTGGCTAGACGTTATATAGCCACAGCGCATTTAAGGCATTTAACTTACTTTTCAGAACAGAAATAGTGAATCATATTACAATAAACTTTTTATGAAAAATTAACATTTATATAATCACTATTTCAGTAACAATTAATTACAAACTATAAGTTTAATTTAATAATACAGTACAGTCCCGCTAATCCGAACACGGCTAATCCGAACATCCGGTTAATCCGAACGGCTCCGCGGAAAATTTTTTTATAATTTTAAGGACGAAAAAAAAAAATCGGTGAATATTTCAATATAAAACAGTATAAACCTTAATTCAAAACAGTTCTTTATTTAATATTCACGCACTGTACATCAAGTTATGGTACAAATTTTAAAATGGAATAAACTACAGAACAGAACACTAATGTTTAGTATGAAAAATTGTACAACATAACCCGTACTCCCAGTTCAAATAGTGATTTCGCTGTTACTCCGGCTAATCCGAACAATCACGTAATCCGAACAGGGGTCGGTCCGATATTGTTCGGATTATCGGGACTGTACTGTAATAGAATAATTGTACAACATAGAATATGTATACAGTAGCGCACACAGGAATTTTTCAAGGTGGTGGTGGGGGGTGCTCCTTTTGATTTTGTCGATTTTCGGGAACAAAACACAGTAAAAAACTAATTATTGAATAAATAATTAGCATTAATTAATAAAATGAATCATGAATAACAAATAATTAAATTTTACGCACTATATACTTAGAATTATAATCAATCGGAAAAAAATCAAGGGCTTGGTGGTGGGTCCGAACCCCCAGGACCCCCCTTGTGTGCGCCACTGTATATATATATAATACTTACTTAGAAAATATATAGAATACTTAGAATATATACATTGAACTTGGTATATATCCAAATTTTATATTTTATTTAATTTTAGTATGAAAAGTTAGAAATAAAGTAATATTTTTGAGAATTTAAATTAGTTATTTCCCAAATTTGATGAGCTATTTACTGTGGAACTTAATAATATGCAATCGTTTTCACCGAGCAGGAAAGCTGTAATGAAAGATTTTCGAACCCGAGAATCTTGTACCACATATTGTAAACAAAGTTTGTTTATATTTCACCCCCCAACATTCTCACGTGATTCTAAATGCTCTCTCTCGAGTACAGGAAAAGCGAAAATTTCTAGGTCATTTTTCTGTTCTAGGTGGGCAGTGGATAGAGCCTATATCCACATATTAAAGGTTTCCAAAAACCTAAATAAACCTTTTTTTTAATTGTACAATTGTTTAATTCATTCAGATGAGAGAAAAGTATACTTAAGACATGTCGAAGTTTTTTTCAAAGATCAGAAATTTTATTTATAGTAATCAAAATAAAATTTGTAGATTAACACCGTAAAAAACTGTTTTTAACTACCCATTAGAGGACATGGAATGCAAAAAAAGGTATTGTGTTGCCATCCGTATTAGTTTTTATGCGTTTTAGCTTCAATTAACGCATTTAGATAGACTAAATATCCAACACCCGCTTTGAGAAAACTTTTTGAATATGTGGCTAGACGTATTAGCTACTACCCACTAAAGGGTTAAATAAGACTACAACCAATTCTAATGGAAGATATGGTGTTTATAGATTTGTATATGTATATACCGTTTTCAAAAAAAAAAGTTAAATGGAAGTCGAATAAAAATATTTTTCAAATCTGCTAATCACCTTTTTTTCGAAAGTTTCTGAGATTTTATATATTATCAGATTTTTTTTATTTAAAATTATTTTAAATACAGTGAAATTTTTGGAAAATTTGGCATAGAACATTTTATCGCAAATGGATATCAAATACATCAGTGAAATGTTATAAATATCAAGAATAACAAAAAAAATTGCACTTTTTTCGACAAAAAACAGACAAGGCTAGTTTTTTAAAAAAATTCTTCAAATTCAGAAGAGGGCCACTAAAATATGCCTTCAGCGGGCCTTTCGTGGGCCACGGGTAACGGGTTTAAGAACCCTACATTAAATAATTAATATATTTTTATTACAAAATGCAGGAAAGCTATACCTATAGATCTTATACTTGGGGATTAGAAGTCTCGGTAAATTTTGTTTCTATATATTTTCTAATTGAAAAAATACATTAAATTGAGGGAAAATTTTACAATATTTCTGTATTTTAAAGAATTTTCTCTTAAATTAACGGTGTTATAAACAATATCTCTAGCCAAATTAAAAAATAAGTGTATGTTTCTGAAGGAAAGCTCTATTTTTCATTTTTAAAATTCAGTAATTTTTGTTTTGGTCATGTAAACAGGATATGGAAAAATATTTCAGGAAGGCGGATTTTGTGAAAAAAACAACAGTTTATGGAGCTCGTGGCTCTTTAAATGTAATATTGCGCTCCAATTAGAATGTTTAAAAAACAGAAAGAGTGCATTGCGGATTTATCTCAATGTAATGAGGCACGGGTATATAAAGGCGTGCACGGCGAGAATAGGCAGATTTTCTTCTCAAGTTCCTGCTCTCCCGCAGATTTTTCAAGATATCAGTTTTTCGACAACTGAATATGTATAAGTACTGATTTTTATAATTTTTGAACATGTAAATAAAAAAAGTTTTAAATTTTCTTTCGGTAGAGCTCGATCATTTAAAACTGGGTTAGAGAGAGAGAGAGAGAGAGAGAGAGAGAGAGAGAGGTTTTGATTAAACCTTTAACCAATTTTTCTATACACCGTACGGGCTATCGAAAGCTGGCCACAACCGGTTTGCCCATATGCTGTACGGGTACTGATATGTTTTCTTCTTTCTTTTTTTGATTTGCGCGTATTTTTAAATATAGAAAAGGTGATCTCTCTCTCTTTCCAGATGCGTATCATTACATTATTATCATATTTTAAAATAAATATATGGCATGCAGCCAAAAGCAACGCAGTCTTCGCGCGCAGGCGCATTGAAATGAAACAAAAACTTTTGGACATTAGAGCAGAGAAAGAGAGAAGCAGCGAAAGAGAACGCGAGAGGTGCGCGAGCAGGCGTTACCTTCTGAATATCATCGTCAAACTTATCTGTAAAAACTTTTCTACCTTTTTAATTAATTTTTGTTTAATGTTAAAATAAAATAGAAGAAAGACCAACGTCTTGGACCCCTTGTTGTCTCCCACAAATTATGGGGGCTCGGCCGGGATCGAGAAAATTTCGATTTTGAACCAAAGTCTGGACAATGAACAACAGCGTCCGTGAAGGAGACGCTCCGCCATTTTTCGGAAACTTCGTTCAACCTGTGTAGAGGTTGAATTTTTCAACTTCATTCCACCTGTGTAGAGGTCGGAACAAATAACAAAATAACCTGTGTAGAGGTATATTTTTCAACGAACCATCGACAAATATTCCGCCTGTGTAGAGGTTGGAAAACCCATCGACGAAAATTCCGCCTGTGTAGAGGTTGGAACTAGTGTGAATAATCCGCCTGTGTAGAGGCCGGAACTACAATTTCAACTATATTACCTGCGAAGAGGTGAAATCAGTGGAATCAACGTTTTTATTGGATACATCGTACGTGCGAGCAACAAGGAGCCAGAAAAAAAAAAAAGGTAGGATCTTTCCATTTCTAAAATGTATAAAAACGCTCTTAAAGAGGATCTCATAAGAGTCGTTGAGGAGCTAGACGGTACTGTGCAAAGTACTGACACTATAGTTAAACTAAAGACTAAAATTGAGAACAGTAGTACATTTGAAAGTGATCCAGATTTCGTTAAAACTTTAATTCAAAACTGTATAGATGAGAGAGTATCGCAAAACGAAAGAGAGGTAACTTCAGAACAAAAAATTGAGCTCGCGAAACTTCAGTTAGCAAAATTAGAAAAAGAAATCGAACTGCAATTGGCTAAAAATAAAGCATTAAGTTTAAATCCTGCAGCTAAAGTCGAAGAAAAACAGTTCGAAACTAACATAGAAAATATGATAAAAAGTATAAAAACTTTATCTCTTCCTGTTCCCACCAGATCTGAAAATTTTAATCTGTTCTTCCAATCATTAGAACGCGCATTTTTAACCAAGAAAATAAATGACGAATATAAATCTGAAATTTTAATAAATCTTCTGGGCGAAAGAGCTCATAACGTCTTACTGTATATTAAAGAAGAGGAATTAAATGACTATGAAAAACTAAAATCTATAGTACTCAGAGAATTCCAATTAACCCCTCGCGAGTGTTTAAACTCATTTAAAAATGCTGTAAAATCATCAGGCGAGACATACATCCAATTTGCTGCAAGATTGACGGCAAACTTCCAATATTATTGTTCGTTAAGAAAAGTTAATTCCTTTGAATCTCTATGTGATCTTATAATTTCTGATAAATTATTTGAAACTTTAAATAAGGAAACTGCAACTCATATTGGCATTCGAGAAGCAGAAGATTGGTTTAGGCCTATTGATTTAGCTAAAGAGTGTGATATTTATATTTCATCTAGAAGCGGATCACATAAAGAAATTCCTATTACTTATGGATATACCCAAGACCCCTTTAAAAATAAATCACAAAACTTTAAAACAAAAAGATTAAAGAGAACTATCCCCAATATCATGAAAGAGAAAATAAAAATTGCTATATATGCGGTGATTCATCTCATTACGCAAGAGACTGTAAGAAGCGTTTTAAATCTAAAGAGTCTAACAGCCACATCCGTAATAAAATAAACGTGAATACTTTGAAAAGAGAGAGCGAAAAACAAAATAGCGATGAATGCGCAAATCTTCAATACGTAAACATTTTTGTGGAAAATCAGCCCGTAACAGCATTGATTGATTCAGGTTGCCAGATCCCAGTTTTAAATTCCTCACTAATTAGAGTGCAAACACCTTCCGAAGAGATCATAACATTAAGTTCATGTTTTGGCGAACAGCGTATGGTAGAAGTTAAACCCATAAATATTTCTCTTAATCAACACTCTCCTAGCTTAAGTGTTGGAACGGCAATATCACCGACCTTGACCGAAGAATTTATTATACATCCCAGTGTATATTCTGAAATAAAAAAACTAGGCCACGCAAAGAGCGATGTTTTATTAAGTGAAAGTGAATCCTCTTTGAGTGTAGATTATGGTGTTTCTTTTCCAAATGTTTCTGTTTCAAATGTGATAGAAAACTCTAGTTATGATTTGCCATATGTTAAAAACTTTAATACTGGAAATGATTCGAGTTCTCGAATTAAGGATTATAAATGTAATAAAATTAAGATTACTAAGTTAAAAGTGAGTATTGTAAGAGAAAAATGTTCTGATATAGTATTGTGTAAGAAAGCCAATGGTGCCATGAAAACGAGTTCCGTGGAATTTATCTCCCGCTCACCTAACCCTTTACCTATGAAGAGTAAACATCATCGGTTTGTGTTGCTCCGAAAAATCTTCCAGCCCTGGCAGTGGAAGCGAAGGAAAAAGAGAAATCGTTTTGAACAGACGTCCAGAACTCTACAGAGGAAAATATCGATGCGTTCAACCAAAGATCAACTTGTTGAAAAAGATGTTCTTATGCCGGTGAAACACAATGTTTTCCTGTGGAACCTTCCGGATGTCGAAGAGGTGCCTTCACATGATGGAGGAACTGTCTAGTTCAGCAGAATTATGATATGTTTAATCTTTGTATATTTGTCGTATAGTCCTTGTCTGTTCCGTTTTTTTTTGTATGTTTCAGATTCTCCTCTGGTCTCCATGGAAATACCGCTGCGGACAGCGTACTGTCAGAATGGCCGTTATGGCATGCAGCCAAAAGCAACGCAGTCTTCGCGCGCAGGCGCATTGAAATGAAACAAAAACTTTTGGACATTAGAGCAGAGAAAGAGAGAAGCAGCGAAAGAGAATTCGAGAGGTGCGCGAGCAGGCGTTACCTTCTGAATATCATCGTCAAACTTATCTGTAAAAACTTTTCTACCTTTTTAATTAATTTTTGTTTAATGTTAAAATAAAATAGAAGAAAGACCAACGTCTTGGACCCCTTGTTGTCTCCCACAAATATTATCAAAGTTATATAATCTTTAGCTCACATATTAAATTTTAATTACCATCTGTCTTTCTCAAATATACAAAACAATGTATCTCTTATGCCATGAAGCTATCAAATTGCTTTGGGAAAAAATTGAGCATAACATTATTTTTCCATTCTCTTTTTAATCATTTAAATTCTTATTATAATAAAAGATATTTTACGTAACAATAATGTAGAAAACTTTATTAAGCTGGGTTTTTTTGTTAATTAAACCGTTTCGCTGAAGCATATTTTAACTAAATATCATGCCTGAAATACTCGCGCATATGTATAAAGAAAACGAGTTATATATTAAAACGTAATTTTTTGTATAAATATAAGTGAATTAATTCCAGGTTTGAAAGATGAAGTAAATAATCACATCCTACTCTGCAGTTACAATATAATTAAGTCTTTTCCTTCCTTTTTCTGAGGATCTTAAGATTTTATCTCAGAAAGCTAGTAAAATAACTGAAGCAGAAGAAACTTTTCTCTCAACCCTTTCAGTGACGAGTTGCGAGTCAAACGACAGGCTTTTTTTCCATTCTCCGGAGAGAGAGAGATTCTCAAAGTTTATTTTATTTTAATTCTCTAATTTAATAGTGAAACGCGAGAGGAGAAAGGGTTGCTGTAATATCTTTGCGGAGCGGTTATTCTACAGTTTGGCGTCTTTTCTAGTATGTAGGGTTGATTGATAGTTTATTAATGTCGCATTTCAAAGCTTCACGAGAGCTATCTGTTATGTGGGAAATTCAAATTGGTTTTGTAATTTCCCACATAAAAAAAACGAATGATTAAATTTTAAATTAATTATTAATTAAAATTAATGCTCACTTATTTCGAAAAACTCCGCTAAAAATATGCATTTTTTTGGTACTTTTCCGTTTCGCCGGGGCAAATCTCGCCAAGCTAGCGTTATTGGCAACAACACACAATATAAACATAAAAAAATATTAATAAATATTAGTTCTCATTGTGGTTTTCATCTATTTTTGTGTTCTGAAAAAGACAGTACATGAAAAGTCCATTACTTGTTTTGAAAATGTGGTGGTAAAAGTTTACCAGTGGAAATATTCCGTTTAGCGTCGGTTGTAACATGTTTGGCGATATTATCCCCTGCGCCGGCAAAACCTAAAAATACCTTTTTTTTTCATTTTATTAAGTACCGTTAGAACCTTGTTTTGGCCCCCCTCAAAAAACAATCGAAATTTTTAGTTTAATTTTGGATTTTGATCCCCAATGCAAAAAAAGAGCCAAATATTGCAATCTTACACGTACATCGAAAAGCTGAAAATCATATTTTTATCAGCAAAAATATTTATTTATACTTTTTCATCAGAAATAATAATAATAATAGGGGTATTTATTTTTAAAAAAGTATTCAAAATTGTCTTTTTTCTGATATATTTGGAAACAAGGTGCATCACATAGCCTGGGATGTCTTAAGACTTCTTGAGACCTTGGCCCTCTATGCAAAAATTGGCCCCATCTGCGACTCTTTTATCAAATTTGATGCATATACATGCCAAATTAAAAAGAAAACAATTGATCATAAAATGAGGCTTCGTTTAAAAATTCTTATCTTACATTTTTTTAATTTTGCGAAATCATTAATTGTGTCTTTAAATGTATCTGTTAAGTTGATAGATAGGAAAAGTGTGAAAATAATTTAGTAAAAGATAGCTAATCATTTATTAATATTCTAAGTGAATTTCCGGTTGAAGCAGATTTATTATTCTGCTTCTAAAAACAAATAAATAATTACACTGATGTAAAAATCATTACGCCATATCTGATGTACTATGTACACAAGGAAATGTACATTTCGTTTGTTTTTTCTCCCTTTTCTGTTCAAGAAGAAAAAAGGCGAAGACTCGATCCCTAGTTTACAAATAAAAATGTGTATAAAATGAGTGTAATATGCAGGGTGCCCGCTAAAATCCGTTGCTACCATAATAATGTTTTGAACGGCAAGAGATATCGTCATAAAAGTAGGGTCTAGTTATAGTAAAATTGCAATGTGGTACAATAAAAATAGAAGGCGTTAAACATATGATTTATTAAAAAGCGCTAACATATGATTTATTATACTTATTAATTTATTCTTGAACTCCCAAAATTGAAACGCGACATAACGCCGGAAAAAAAAGAGAAAATGTCACGTCATTATTGGTGCAACTTCATTGTGAACCACTTGGAGGGCTAACCAACGTTTCTTGCCAACATCATATGAATGGATAAGACATGCGCTTTGCACGTAATACTATGCATAATAAGCAGAACATCCATCTCTGGTTGCTGAATAATCCTAAATGTGCTGTCGAAGTTTGAAATGAAGTTCTCAGGGCGACAAATGTCTGGTGCGATACTTGTAACTGCTGAAGAATGTACTATTCAATTTTCTGGAGGATTTGCCAATGAGTGACCACAAATGTATGGTTCCAACATGATGGGGCCCGCCGTACAACGTATCACGTGTTACACAATACATTCGAGATACATTCCAGCAACAAGTCAAAAGGTATGATGGTTGTATTGAATGACCTGCTCGGTTACCTGATCTGAACTCATTTGACTTTTTCCTGTGGGGATACATAAAAAAAAATGTTTGCAACCCTTCCATCAATACTGCAGGAGTTTTGAAACCGTATTACGAATGTTTGTGCAAGCGTGTCACGTGCCATGTTGAAGAAAATGCAAGCCCGTGTCCAGATGTGCATTGTTGCTGTAGGACACCTTTTTCAGCAGGACAGAAAGATAAGTGTTATTTCGGGAAAGAGCAGTTTTGCTCAACGTGATCAAGCTTATGTGACCTTTGTGCTTTCCATTTGTATCATTTTATTACTCAAGAGGCTTTATTTTACTAAACGGATGATGCTGAACAGCTTCGTAATTGACTTTTTCTCGTGTTTCGTTCTTTCATGTGTGTACCGCAAGACAATTTCACAATAATTAGATTCCCCCTTTTATGATTATATGACTATAGCTCTTACTGTTCAAAAATTATAGGACAAAAATATTTCTTTAGAGGGCACCCTGTATTACCCTCGTTTCTGAAGGTGATATGATGGAACTTTTAAATTATAAAATTTTTTCGTGGATAGAAAGAAAAACAAAGCCTGAATTAAGTTATTACTTCTTGTATACAATTTTACTATTTTCATTGCCATGATTACTTCATTATTTTTAATCTACAGAAGATAATAATTCAAATTATTATTATAATGTATATATGCATGTATAAAATATACCAAAATACATCTATATTAATTTTTATCACATATAGCTAATTATTAGATTTCCATAAACATTTAATATTTATTTATTTTTGAATTGCAAGCGTAAAATTATATGTATTAAAGAAAGCACGCACGCACGTACGTATGTGTGTGTGTGTGTGTATGTATGTATGTATGTATGTATGTATGTATGTATGTATGTATGTATGTATGTATGTATGTATGTATGTATGTATGTATGCAAGCATGTACATGTGTGTATATGTAAATACGTATATATATATATATATATATATATATATATGATTTTTTTATTATATAATACATATACATATAAATATATACACACACACATATATATACACTGGTGTGCAAAAATTAAAGACGAGACGGTTTTTTCAATATAGCTTTGTACAAAAGCTTTCCAAATCAACACATTTAATACCGTAAGATCCCCAATACGAAAGGACATGTGTAATGTAAGCAACACTTACTAAAAGAGAAATCAGAGGGATAAAAAGAAGCTTGATTGAAAAAGTAGCATGGAGCGCAATGCGACTGAAGGCCGAAACATCCCTGTGATGGGTGTCCAGCAAGAAACATCCGGTCTTTAGTAGGGGATATGATCTCCTCTGACTGCTAGGCAGGTTTCACAGCGTCTGCCCATGCTGAGAATGAGGGTGTCAATGAGTTGTTGAGGCACTGCTGCCCATTCGTCTTGCAGTGCCAATCGAAGCTCCCGAATCGTTACTGGTGGTAAGGTACGAGCTGCCAAGCGTCTGCCTAGAAAATCCCATACATGCTCGATGGGGTTGAGATCCGGAGATCGTGCCGGCCAATCCATACGTTCAATATCCTCACTCTCTAAGAGCTGTTCGGCAGCTACTGTGCGATGACATGGTGCATTGTCGTCCATGAAAAGGAACTGCAGACCCATAGCGCCTCTAAAAAGACGCACATATGGAAGAAGAATCTCGTTACAATAACGGGTCCCGTTGACTGAACCTGCGTAAAAGATGTGAAGGTCTGTACGACTACCAAGCATGATGCCTCCCCAAACGAGAACACCGCGACCTCCATACCTGTCCCTTTCAATGATGTTCGAGGGATGATTGCGGCTTCCCCGCTCTCTCCAGATGAGTAAGCGATGAGAATCGCTACTCAAACTAAATCTGCTCTCATCTGTAAAGAGTACTCGTCCCCATTCATTGTCTCTTCAATTCCGGTGTTCCCGGCACCACAGAGAACGCCTTCTCCGATGGGTAGGCGTTAAAGGTACACACCGTACAGGGCGTCGTGCAAACATACCACCACTTTGCAGTCTTCTGGCCACGGTAAAACGCGATATCGGTCGTCCAGTCGCCTGTTTCGTGTGTCTAGCGATTTCTCCCGCTGTCTGCCACCTGTTTCTTCTGGCCTGTAAGACAATGTACCGGTCATCTGCGGGTGTGGTTCCTCGTGGACGACCACTACTGAACCCCCGGATAGCTGTTCCTGTAGTTTGAAATTGTCTCCAAAGTCGTGAAACGATGCTGTGAGCAATTCCGAACTCTGCAGCCACACTTGTCACACTGCGGCCTTCCTCCAACTTCCCAATGATTCGACCTCGGGTAAAAGCATCCAGATATCGTCTAACAAATTGATTATTCGCCATTTCTCGCTGAGGCAGCAACTCGATGTGATTTTAACTGCTATACGGCGTGCAATCTCTTTGCCATAAATACTTATCTTACACCGACAACATGCTTTATACTACTCAGACACTCCCCCATTACGTCTACCTGCATATCTGCGCATGTGCTACCGTACATCACCTTACTTAATCTCCTGATTGGTCTTTCTGTCCGCTCTGCCTCTTCTTTTAGCTGATATGCTAATTTTTCGACTTCGTCCTTAATTTTTGCACACCAGTGTATATATATATATATATATATATATATATATATATATATATATATATATATATATATATGATTATATAGATGTGTGTGTGTAATAACTCCCTTTTATTTCATCTAAGAATTTTTTAATTTGTAATGGTCCTGACCGTTCGGGACACACGAGTAAATAATTAATTGACTTGAGTGCCTGACGGGATTTAATCGTAACTATGACACTCTTGGAAATTAGAATCGCAGTGAATTTAAAGTAATCTTAAATAAGCATGATCGTACGATATCCTCCCACCGATCACAAAATCCATCCTCGGAAGTCATATGAGTTTGGAACTTCCGGTTGCCACTTCATATAAAAAACCGATACTCTGGAAAATCCACCCCTGCCCACTTCTTGTCTTCGTCATGTTGTAACGCGTATGTCGCATTTGTACAAATATAACACGTCTATACCTCGACTCTCGGAGTTACGCGATTTTCAAATCTCGTCTTAAGTTTGTTATTCTTTTGGAAAAAACTGTACCCTTTTTTTTCCATCTCTGAATCTCAGATTCAGGTGGTGTCAGTGTCAGAGTCTTATGAAATTGGAAATGCGATTGAAGAAATAATCTATCTTTCCAGGCAAATAAATTTAGAAGTGGATAGTGATAACGTTCAAGAACTGTTGGATTCCATCAATCAGGAGCTAACAATTGATGAGCTTGTAGAAATGCATAAGGAAAAAGACATTGAAGATTGAATGACATTTGGGAATTTGACAGATGGCTTATTCAGTTTAATTGAAAAAGGATTAAAAAATTTTTAGAAAATATTGACTCCAATGAAGTCAATCAACTAAACAAGGAATAAAAACTTATTAGCACGCTACGAGGAAATTTTACAGCTAAAAGAAATCGAAATCTTTGAGCCGGCAGACTACTTTGTTAGATTTTATGAAACATTCTACATCAAAATAACTTCTGTTTGCGATTTCGTATTTGAGTTATCTAAGATTTTATCAAACATTTCTTTTTCTTAATTATTATTTTATTTCGTCCCGGCACCAACTAAAAATAATTTGTATGTATTTATATGTGAAATTATACCCCGATTTACGCGAATTCGATTTGCGCAGTTATCACTGAGTTCCACCTATCACGTAAGTCTACAGGTATGCAATACGCAAGTGAGGTCACGGTATAGTAAAGCGACTACGCTCAAACTCATGCAAACGACAATTGCGCCCGTACAAGCGAAATTTAGAAGATAGGCACTGCGAATAAAAAACGAAAATAAATGGAGCAAAATTTTCAATCAGAAGGTTTTAGAGCATTAATTAATTAGTAAGAAGCAACATTTAGTCCACACGGATAAGATAAGTTGTCATCTGTATACCTAAAAATTATCAGAATTTTATCCAACTGAGATTTTCTGTGCAACATTGGTCGGACAAGACACTGTTTCAACGAACTGAATTATTAGCCGACACATTGCCCAATACTGAAAGATGGGAAATCTCGCGTGGGAACTATCTCTTAGATAACAAGTGCACAGGTCTATTAACTTGAGGGTGGTATCGGGAAGTTCGTTTACAGGGACCTGTGTCATACGAAGGTACAATGTTCAGACAGAGGAATACTATTATAGGAATTATACCTGACCTTGTAAATGATAGTCTTCTGTTCGCATTAAGGCACTTGTGGTTCCAACATGATTTTGCCGTTGCAAATCAGACAGCTAGAGGCCTAAGATTATTTTAGACAACAAATTATCGGGTATGGGGGTAATGTTGGATTGCTTCCATGATCACCGGATCTCGCTCGTTCAATTTATTCCTGTGACGTTACATAAAATATCAGGGTTAAGTAACTTCACATTCAAGTCTGCTGGATCTGCATCGTCATATAACAGTTACTTGTAATAGTGTGACACCTTTCACTATGAGGAATGTGTACATACAAAATTACTTTCATGAATAAAATATTTATCGGGAGCAATGGCAAAATCTTCAAACATACTCAACATTAACTTGTTACCCCTTTGTGACAGTTTGCTTCTATATTTGTGTTGTGTGATGTCCTAAAACTGCTTGGTGTAAGTACGTATTTTATGCAATAAATTGAATGTATTTCATCATACCTATGGTTAGTCTTTTAAAATGTTTAGTAAAAAGGGAATGCATTGATTATGGAGATACTAACTACTAATCATTTCGTACTGATTGATTACTGCTCTAAAACCTTCTAATTGGAAATTTTGCTCTATCTCTTTTTGTTTTCGATTTGCTATGTCTATCTTCTAAATTTCGCTGCTAGGGGTTCTGTTGTCGTTTGCATTAGGTTGGGCTTAGTCACTTTACTGTACTGTGACATCACTTCCATAGCTAAAGCTCTCTCCCTTCGCAAGTATTTTCAGGTTAAAGGGACTTTCCTATGTGCATCTTGTACATTTATTTAAATAATTTTAACTAAAAATATTTTATACTAATTTGTGATAAAGTATTAACATGTGATAAAATCAGTGACGCACAAAGGGACTATTTAAAGGGGGGTCAAGGGTCGAAAGTGCACCATTCTCATATCTCTCACACCCAATACACCGCCAAATATTCTTTTGTGATTTTATCTAATGTCGGGAACAAGAAAAGGTCAAAAATAAATTATTTAATAAATAATTAGCATTAATTAATAAAATAAGCTATAATTAATTATTTTACGAACTATGATGTAATTAATCAAATTATACCAATCGATATAATTACGTATAGGATTATCGTATCGATATAATTACGCATAGGATTATTGTAACGATATAATTACGTATAGAACTGTAATCAATCGAAAAAAAATCAAGGGTGATGGGGGAGGCAGACCCCCTGGACCCCCTTTTTGTGCACCACTGGATAAAGTATTAATACTTAATAAGCTTTAAAGTATATTAATACTGCACGAACAAAACAGATTTGAAATTCAAATAAATTTCAATTTTTGCAAGAAAATCTCTATGTGGGGTGAAACATATACGCGCAAATAGAAAACTTCTCTAGTGAAAGATCTTACATACTAAAAATATCTTGTTTTTTACGGTGTTGGGCGAGAATTTTCCAGTTTTTGATTTTTACTCTTAAAACGTTAAAGTATTGCACATTTATCTTATAATCAAATCGTGCTCTAAGATTCTTGTTACTGGAGACATTTTGTACATTTTTTCAAACCTATAACAATGGAGGATATAAGTTTTATGATGCTCTTTTTAAATGGGTTTCAATAATAAAGAAAACGAACTGTGTCATTTGAATTTTTATTGAATAAAATTAGGCTTTCCCCATCCCAGAAGCAAATAAAAATGTGACTCTGAATTACAATACTAATAAAAAATTTTGAGGGAAGATCACGGTGTATTCAAAATGAAGAAGCACGTATTTATGCATATAAATCTCAATTTATATATACGTATATATATACATATTATTAAAAACAGTTAAAATTATTTCATGTTATTTAGAGAGAAAGAGAGCGAATGCCTAAAAAAGTGCTGAATCTATTAAACAATATTTTTTTAATAGCCTGCTTTGTAAAAAAAGCAAATACGATAAGATTTACTTTATTTTATTGCAATATATATATATATATATATATATATATATATATATATATATATATGTATATTATCTTAAATCTCAAAGAAATAGAATTTAAAAAATTCTTTTGCTGTTTCAAAGAAATAAAATGTAATGCAAGGAATAGCCAATTTAGAGCTGTAGGTCACTAATTTCTACGAAAAAATGTGATTTAAATTCAAACTCAGTGGCGCAACAGCCCATGAAGACCAGCGCCTACTGTGCCCGTCTCAGTGTACGTGACCATTGGGCGCTGAGGTGCATGAGCAGATGTCCCGATCAGGTGGTCAGTCTGAAGCGAGACTCCCAGTGTTTAAGTTCCTAAGCGAGTTTGGTACTCATTTATCGACCCACTGCAGGATGGATGAAAGGCTGAATCGACCTAGCCCAGCCAGATGATATAACCTCGAACCTGGGGTATGGAAGTGCGATTAGCTACCACTCGGCCTTAAAAATGTGATTTCCTTCAGGGTAATTCCAATCCTCTTTTTATTAGCTCTGATCCAAATGATGAAATACTGAATGTGTTTTTGTCACTTCTGTTGGGGCTTAAGTGTAGCTCTTGTCCATTCATGAGGGATCCTTAACCCATGTATGCAAGAAAGTAAACGTTCCTGAAAACCTTGTCTCAATTCTGAGGTTGCAATCGGTGTAGTTTGGGACACCGAAAAAGCAGACATTGTTATAAAAGTAATTACTTTTTGTTTTTAAATGATCGACTTATGATTAACTAAAGTTTTGTTAAAACCATGGGAGCAATCCTAATTACTTTCCTACCTTAAGCTTATATGATAATCAAATAAACATTTATTTCTTGATTCAATTGTAGATCACTTGTTGGATCTTTCCTAGGTTGCTACAGTCCTTTTCAAAACTACTTCTCTTTTACTTCCACTTTACCGATCGGCAGTTCTTTCAACCCGCTTGAATGATAGCATAAGGACTAATGACTAACTCTAATACATCTATTGCCAGGGTTTAAATAGCACTCATATTAGCATAAAATTAAGTTATCTCTACGAAAGACGGCTTTAAACTCAAACCACAGTTAAAGAAGTATTTCACCAAGAGGATTAATAGAAGGATCACGGATAGAATCCGTCACAATCTCTTCTAGGCAGAGGCGTACACAAAGGTCGGGTTTGAAGGTTCAAACCCCTTCTGTAGACCAACTAACTATCAATTTTTAACAAATGTAGATTACATCTACACATTCTTTTAAATATATAAAACCTCCCTTTTAAGTAATTAGTGTACATCCAGTGATTTATGGATTATGTGTTATGTTTGTGACTATCTTCCCAAGGCAGCCATTTTATCAATGGATATTTTCCGATTTGGAAACAAGTCTAATATTTGCCCTAATTCTCAACAATGTTTGATAAAGGGAATATTTAGGATAGACGTAACTGTTTCTTCAGCCAGTAAACGCTTAAATGAATATACAGAGGTATATATTTTTTTCAAAGATAACTATAAAGGAAAAATTTTAGTAGACATAAAATTAATTTTAATTATATAGAGAGAGATAAGTCTGAAGACCCGCAAACGTCTATGCAAAGAGCCGCGGTCTTCCGATCTCTAGCCTAGGTCTTGACAGAGACATGATATAATAACACAGTTTTGCCACTGTTGCCAGTTGGCATATAGCTCGAAATTCACAGTTATTCTGAGAATATAAAGGGTGTTTTTTTAGAGGTATAGAACTTTAAATTGCAAAAAAACAACGATGTATTATTCGATTGACATGAATTTTTTTTATTCGAAAGATAATCTTGTGGCATTACATTTTAAATATGATTTCTGGCATAGGACTGCCACGGCTGGCTCGGATAAAGTCCAATCTGGACGTCCAATTTTCGATGACTTTTTCCAACATTTGTGGCCGTATATCGGCAATAACACGGCTAATATTGTCTTCCAAATGGTCAAGCGTTTGTGGCTTATCTGCATAGACCAATGACTTTACATAGCCCCACAGAGAATAGTCTAGCGGTGTTAAATCACAAGATCTTGGAGGCCAATTCACAGGTCCAAAACGTGAAATTAGGCGGTCACCAAACGTGTCTTTCAATAAATCGATTGTGGCACGAGCTGTGTGACATGTTGCGCCGTCTTGTTGGAACCACAGCTCCTGGACATCATGATTGTTCAATTCAGGAATGAAAAAGTTAGTAATCATGGCTCTATACCGATCACCATTGACTGTAACGTTGTGGCCTTCATCGTTTTTGAAGAAGGATTCCACCAGCCCATAAAGCGCACCAAACAGTCAGTTTTTTCTGGATGTAACGGTGTTTCAACATACACTTGTGGATTAGCTTCACTCCAAATGCGGCAGTTTTGTTTGTTGACGTAGCCATTCAACCAGAAGTGCGTTTCATCGCTAAACAAAATTCGCTTATGAAAATCGGGAACAACGGCAATCTCGGTTTGGGCCCATTCGACAAATCTACGCCTTGATTGATCATATTTAAAATGTAATGCCACAAGATTATCTTTCGAATAAAAAAAAATTCATGTCAATCGATTAATACATCGTTGTTTTATTGCAATTTAAAGTTCTATACCTCTAAAAAAACACCCTTTATCTGTGAATAATATTTCATGAGTAAAATCATTCTGATTATGATCTTATTGAGGCCTAGTTGAGAATGAGACGAGGCCCCCACGAAAGCAAGGCTTTGGGCCAGGGACCAGTTGGGCCATGCCTTAAGATGTCCTTGCCCATAGTCCTACATCACAATTATCATACATGTAACGATTCTCTTCTCTATTCCTTTTTCCCATGATATACCTTTTAGCTCAACGCACAGCGCAATATCTTGTGGGAGTTATTTTTCTTGATGTTGGAGGAATAAAACTGGGAAATGACGTTTCGTTAGAGTCGTAGAATTCTAGAAGATTTTGGTCAACCCACAATTTTCTTTTACATTAAAATCGTTATGCCAACTTTCTATTTCTACTAATTTGCTTCTGAAGTCTAATATTTTTCCACCTCAACTTTGCATACAAAACCTATGCGTTCCAAATGCTGATGTCTAGCAAATGAAAAAGAATCCTTTTTTCATAATATCATCTAAATTTACTATACACTTTACCTAAATTTAAGAAATTCCGAAGAAGGATCGTAGTCTCACGAGTGCAGAAGGCGATTACAGCTGCATAAAATACGACCCCGCTTGAATTATCGTGATTGAGCAGTTTTGCCAATTTAGTGCGATCGAATTAACTCGATCGCGCATGTTAAGGGGTTAAGTAATCATGCATAATCACACGATGTAAATATATTATTCGGAGGTAAAAAAATATTCGCATAAGAAGAAAATAATCCTAAGAAGATTAGATCAATACTTCTCAAACTTTCAATATTTGCGACCCAATATTCAATCATAGTTTTCATCGCCCCCACACCATACAATAGCAATGTATTTAATTCAACAATTCTATACTTTGACGTTTTAACCTTTTAAATGTCACCAGCGTATATAAACGTCTCGCTAAGTCAAAGCGTTAATTGCCCCGGGCTGAAATATATACGTGCCTTTACACTGCTATCCATAAAATAATTCTAAAGGCTGTGGAATGCAATAAAAGAACTTTGACAAGTATTTGAGGAAGGATTTACTTATTTATAATCCCCTCCCCCGCCTCAATACATCACATACGCGTGCCTACGTGGAAAACGGTGACACTGGGGAGCGAATCGCGTAACTTTAACCCTCTAACCGGATAGCACGGAAAATTCCGTCAGTGTAAAGATGCTTCGAAAATGGACTGCACGGATTTTTCTGCCTTCAAGTAACGTTTTCAAAAGCGGATTAGCCGCACTTTTCTGAAATCCTTTTCCCCTTTTAAAGGTTTAACCGAACTAGGTCATAAAATTGTCCCCGTTCGACCTCCCAAGTTCTAAAAGGGGGAAAGAATTGAAGTCTGTTGCATTTTTGAAGGCAATAGCAAAATAAGAGTAAAACGCTTTCGGAATAACTTTTCAGGAGGAAGGTATCCACTTAGAGGGTTAAATCGGCAGTTAAGGGATTAATTATAGACCGTAGAAATTATCAAAAGGTAAGTGTTAATTTTTATTTATAATTTTATATATGGCAAGCCCATGGGGTCACTGGGAATTATTAAACTTGTTCTTAGCTTCGTATTGTTAAATTTATTGTTAAATATATTGTGCAGTACTGATGCATTTATAAGTGCATTATGTCAGTGTATATGTGTATTTTATTTTTTATCACATCAGAGTGTATTTTTTGTTTACTTTCATTGAGTTAATAAATTTGAAAAATAATCTTCGGCTTTCGACTTTTCAATATGCTCGCCCCCTCGCAGAGTTATCACGTTCCCCTAAGGGAGCACGCCCCGCAGTTTGAGGAACGCTGGATTAGATACAAAAAAGATTGCAAATGAAAAGCAAATATAAGTAAAAGAAAGTAAATATTTAAAAGCTATAGTAGTTTTATAATGATTTAAATCAGGAACTATATGTCCTTATTGACGGAAAAACAAAACAATTTTTTTCCATACAGTATAAAAATATATATTATATAAGAAAAACACATTTAGACTAAAAATAGAGAGCGATGCAAAAGTCACATAAATAATATAGAAAGTTTGAACCCAAATAGAAAATGGTTAAAAACATCGGCTTGTTTTCAAAAATATTGATACGAGATTAGGAATTTTATGTCTGTTTTTAAATACCAGTATTATTACTGAAAATATATAGAATGAATAGCAAGATGCAGAAACAGTTTATCATAAAAATGGATTTTTCCTATCACTACACACATTCACTCTACATTGATAATAATTTTCAGCATAATAGTTTAATATTATCTAGTCTTTTATTAGGCAATTTTAAAGAATTAACATTACGGTCTTTTTTAAGTGAGATATTTCAGTATATAAGGGCAAAAGGGGTATTCATTTAGAGGATTTTAATGTTTTAATGTGAATTATTTTATAAAATATAAGTGTGATGAACTATGAAAACACTAGAATCTTAATTATGCGGTTGATTTAACAGAACATAAATTAATTTAACTTATTTTTTCCCATACATTTAAAGTTAATTGGTAAAAAATATAAAAAAATCATGAACTACGCTGCCCGAACGATGTAATATATATGTAATTTATAAAACATAAACTAGAAAGATATCTACAATAATATTAAGAATGAAGAAGAGAACATCAGAAAAAGATAATTTAAATATTCATGAAACTAGAATTTCCTTTCTTAAATATATTATACAAGTTATACAAAGCACCAAATCACAAGCAAATGTCAGGAAATCGTATTATTCATATTGATGACATCTTACAATTCTGAATAATTCTTTGTAAAATTGTGAATATTTTTATAATTAATTAATTTGAGAGTTATATGAGACACATTGAGAATATTAGACTGTTTTCAATATTTCATAATTAAGACTCAAAATAATAAATTTATGAAAAAAATATATTTGAAAAAAACTTAAGACACACACACAGCAATTTTCTTAATGTAAAATTATCGAAATTATTATCTATGTTAAGCTGCAATAATGAGCGTTATACATTAGATTCTGATTACAGTAGTGAGTTATCAGTGCTGAGAGGTTTAGCCCGGCGTTGCACGGGCTTTTTCGAGTGTTAACTCTTTTTCCCTTACAGGGATAAGATCTTTTCTTCAAATTTCTTTTTTTCAAAAATGATTTACATAAAAGAACAATATTGCTCAGTAAATAAAAAATATTAATTGAAAGCAATGAAAAGAAAACGTCTCTGATACAATATATTACAAAAACTATATAAGCATATTCATTATTTTTTAACAATAATTGCTTTTTTAGAATCTAAAATAACAAAATTGATTTCAAATTTTCATTTACCAATCAATCGTTGTATACCGTTAGCTTAAAAATGCTTCTGAAAATTTATCTAGCTTAATCCACAAGAAGACAAACAATGCACGATATTATTTTTAAATAATTACTTTAGTAATGAATAATAGAAAACATTATTGCTTTAGTTTCTTAAAAAGTATATTAATTTTAAATCCATTACCGTTAAATAATAAATCAAAAAATTCTTACCGTGTTAGCTATTGAAATAATTGCTTATTTATGAATGTTTGAATTTTCGATTTAAAATATATAAATATAAAAAAAATAATTATGGGTAGAGGAGGGGGCAACCTAGAAATTTTTTTACATTCCTAAGTGAAAAAGAAAATGATACTATCTAATAAAAGCATTTAAGCATTCTCTCATATTGTTATCAGGAATTATTTTTTATCTGATTTTGATAAGGAAAATAAGATGCCAGTTTTCAAAAACGACGGAAAAATCGGTTATCCTTCCCGCTACTGTCGTTCATCGTCTTTGCGCAATAAACTACATACAGGGGCAGACAAATTGTGCTTTTCAACGATTTTAAATAATATCTTTTTAGCTAATCGGAATTTCAGAATTTCAATGGTCAAAACTGATTCCACGATCATTTCCCATCTTTTGGTAACTTCTACGCGTTTCTGTGTTCAGTAGTTCGTGAGAAGATAGCCTCACATAGATAGGTTTGTTTACTCGTGAATTTTAATAGTGCAGATATCCAAAAAATATCAGAGGAGGAAGTATCGAAAAATTTAGATTTGCAGGACTTTCAATTGATTGGGTAAGTTATGAACTATCACTGAGACTAAAAATTTGATAAAATGTTAAACAAAATAATGAGTTGTCAACACTTTATTAGTTTAAAGAGAAATAACATCTAAAACAGAATGGGAAATAAAATTTAGAAAAAAAAAACGGAGTAAAAGGTTTGAAACTTTTATTACTTTGTTATTGTATCAATGTCCTTTTGAAGATTAATTTAATTTTAATTTTACATATATACGACAGCCAAACTATAATATGCAGAAACAAATTAATTCATCCTATGTGTGTGTGAATGTGAGCAAAGAAAAGGCATAAATATTAACAGTTCTAGGTATTCTAAACTTTCTTTAAAAGGTTGGATGTGACGAATAACTTTCTTTTAAGTCTATATTAATTCATTAAAACAAACATTCCTTTCAGAAATTATAACTTATAATCATAAAAGCATTTTTTTCCATCTGTCATTATAAATAAGCAAGAAATCTATGCTCAGATGGATCAAAAGCCCTCTTAAACTACATGAGGTGTATTGACAACGGAGCTCACAAACTTGAAACAGGTTAAGTGGGGAGGATGACACTCGATGTCATTTACTTTCCTAATTTTTATAGTGTTGGAGGTATTTAACTCAATTCAATTTAAGAATCGGAATACTCTTCAAAAAACTCTCTGTAAAAACCAATGCCCCGAACACTTTAAGGCCCGGAACCTTAACCAATAGATTACTACAGAGCTCAAACAATATAATGCTTTTCTTTCTTCTATAATGTAGTTTCAAATTATCTTCACACTTTTCTTCACTTATATTAGATGGAACAGCATTTGGTTCTAATGTTAGCGATGTTTCAATTTTGATTAGAGTCTTATTATTAGTAATATGACGTAATGGTCATACTGGGATTCGAAATCGATCGCACTAAGAAAAGACCAAAGCATATGTAAATCCTTCTAAATATATACACACTACACATATATACTACATGTATATACTCCAAGGGATTGCTTAAGTTGTTTTAAACACCCATAAATTGATGCAGAAAAAAAAGACTAGTTGTTATTGTCTGGCCCTATATCTTTAGATTTGTAATTCTTCTCTTTAGGAAACAGCTAAATGTACAATTATATCTCAGTTTACAGGGTGTTAAAAACAACTACGATATTTCTAAATAAATCACCTAAACGTAAATGGCACTTGATACAAAAATAGTTTTTAAAAAATGATAGCTTTATACCCCTTTATAAAAATATTATTAGGTCAACGCCCTAAAGGATTAATCTAATTTTACTCTTCTAATATAAAACAAAAGTAAAACCCTCGAAGATGAAATACAATTTACTTATGCAAAAATCGATTATTATAGTCATATGCACTAGACTAAAAAGTAATATAAGTTTCTTCACAATTCGCTAAAATATAAATTCCTCAAGAAGAAAATGAGAACGAACGATCTTCCTATCACAGCTGTATTGTTTCCAAAAAATCGAACCCATAATCCTATACGTATTTTTTTTTTACTTGTCTTAAGAAATTCGGGTAATGGAACCCTATTCCCTCTCAACTCTGTAATATCACCCCAATTTACCCATATCTTTTTTTCCCTTGCCGTGCTTTGTGTAAGTGGGCCGAATGACGTATGGCTCCGAGGGGAAAGATGATCAACTGCTATCCTCTAGTCCCGTGTCTTGAGACTATTAATTCCTCTTCTTCGTAGCGCGACAAATCCAAGCCATTAGCTATGAGCCCCACCTCATCCAGAAAACAGACATAATTTCTCGTCATCAAATTTTAATGCCCCTGACGTCTTCTTGTCCTCTCTACCTCACATTCATTAATTTCGACCGCTACAAAAATCGTGCGGAAGAAGAGAAAGTTCCCTTTTATGATTATCATTTTTTACCTCCTTTTATCTCGCATCTTACACTGGAGGATCCGAAATGTACAGGGCATTGCCAGAGGAAGGTTATCAAGGCGTAAAATCAATGCCTCTTTAATAAAGAATGAGTTCAATATTTGAGGGTCGTCATTTAATTGATATTCTAGTGATTTGTTTTTGCCTTGCTGAAGTGAAAGGCGGGTATATTTAGAACTATTTTTGCTCAGTGTCATTGCAGAAGTTTTTTTATTAATTTTACATTATTGTTTTAAGTAAAAATGATTTTAAAAGGGGTTAAAGACTTTTTCATAACATATTCAAATCATAATGTTTTACAAGCAGACATTACTTTTACTTGACATTTTAATCCTTTATCTCTCTACCGATGGTATTTATAAGTACCACTCACTTTAAAATTACATGGAATAACCATTTTTACGAATATTCTGACGATACTTCACAGTAATATTCTTTAAAATCCACTCTTCGAAGATATATGGCAGCACGGGTTCGATGATGAGTATTTTAGTGGGGAAGGCGATTAGTTTTATAGCAGAAATTGAGTTTTCAGCTGACGGCGTTTTCAGCGGATTGCGAAGATTATCATTTTTGTCCCAAAAAATCGTTAAAGTCAAAATTTAAATGCCTTATTTTTTTGATACGCTAATGAAGACCTTAGAAAACGATCTGACTATTTATTTTAAGTGAACAGTGTATAGAATTAATTTTACAGGTCAATATCTTCAATTAATTAATTCGCTTTAACGGATTAAATTCCCCAAAGTTGAATATTTTCTTTATGTATATCCCTTAATTTTCAATGCAGTGATCCAACAAAAATATTGCATGAAAAAAACTGCAGTAAATCATAATGCGGTAGATAAAGGGTTAAAAATGCCACATTAACAAAAGATGCAAAACTAATGGGTGGCTGATGTTTTATCATGGGGAATAATTAAATTGGACCAAAGGTCCAACAGACAGCATCGGCAATCTGAATGCAATTATCTTCGTATAAGTCCTCATGGGGGTTTTTGCTAATGTACTGCATTTTTTCCAGAATGGCAAGACATGATAAAAAATGTTTTGTGTTAAGGCATCCGACTACTCTGAAATAGTGAATTTTGCCAAAAATTGACAATTTTTTTTATATGATTTTATTTTATAAGCCATATTTTTAGCTTTATAAAAATACCAAGTTTATTATTTTCCATTCACTAGAACAAAAACTGCAATTGTTTTAGTAAAGGCAGATGCCTCTACTTTAAGCAAGATGTCATACTTTAAAATGTGTTCGATGCGTTTATGTATTAATGTGTTTATATGTGTTTATTTGAAAATGCTCAAACGGAGACAGTGACTGTTCAAAAAGTTTTGAAAATAATAAACTAACATTTTTTGTGTATGTTCCGTATAATAGTAAAAATGTTTTAACCTTCAGATTTATCAATCACTGTTCTATTACAAAATTTACATTCACTTATGTGAATATAATCACTATTTTTTAAAGCAATTTCATATAATAACTAAGATAAAGTGGTATAGTTTTTGTAAAAATTAAAACATCTCTTATCCTGAAGGTCATTTAAAAAATGACTTGCGAAGCAATACATCAAAATTAAAAAATTAGAAATTTGTTCATAAACTTTTGGTACAGAATGGGCCCCGTTCATGTAATTTTTACCCGTTTATGTAATTTATGTGAGTTCTTACCAATTATTCCCCATTTTAGTTACAATAATTTCTTTTTCTCTTCTTATTTTTAGCACATTTTTCTTAAAACGACTAATAAATCTAATAACCACATAATAAATTTAAAAATCATAAAAAATCTCCATATTTTGATTTTTTTTTTAAAAAAAAGTCGCAAGTAGTCAAGTACCTTAAGCTCCATGTCGTTACAGAGTTTGCAGAAAGAGTACTTTATTGTCCCATTCTCCTGAATTTTCATGCTTCTAAAGTGTCCTCTTCTAAGCCTTGTTAATGTGTTTGTTAGACTTCCACTTGTATTAATTTCAGGAATTTGGTGTTTCAGCTTGATTTTTCTATCATTAAGTCTTGATTTTGTTACAGATTTTATATCGCTTAGGGCAAGAGTGGGCAAACTTTCCAGGGTACGGACTACTTTTAATTTTTTTAAGGTGTTGTTATCCACCTAGTGGCGTATGTGTGGTGAGCTAAAAGAAAGTATACAAGGCAGTCAGACCTCGATTTTACGAATATCTCTATTTAGCGAACTTTTTCTTGGAACCAAGAAAATTTTACGATTTTCGTCGTAAAATAACCTCCAAATCGCGAAGTGCATTTTCTATTCAACGAAATTTTCTCTCATAATTCGATTCTTTTTCCTCCACAATTTTTAAAATACCTTATTTACTCTAATCTAAACTGTATTTTCGCCCCAATGTTAATGCAACTGAAAATCGGGAGCGAAGAGGAAAAAAATTTGTTGGATGAGGTATTTAAAGCAATTACAGCTTCATGCATGTATTTATATAAAAGATTATAATACTGATAAAATAACTAATCATTCGCTTCTTATTAGTTTTCCTTTTAAATTTATTTTCATTTCGTAAAATTCGATATCGATAAACCATTTTAGACAATTTTTCAATTTTCACAAAATCTCGTTGAGAATTTGGGGCACTACTTAGAATCGATGGAGGCTTACACTGGTGTGCAAAAATTAAGGACGAAGTCGAAAAATTAGAATATCAGCTGAACGAAGAGGCAGAGCGGACAGAAAGACCAATCAGAAGATTAAGTAAGGTGATGTACGGTAGCACATGCGCAGATATGCAGGTAGACGTAATGGGGGAATGTCTGAGTAGTATAAAACATGTTGTCGGTGTAAGATCAGTATTTCTGGCAAAGAGATTGCACGCCGTATAGCAGTTAAAATCAAACCGAGTTGCTGCCTCAGCGAGAAATGGCGAATAATCAATCTGTTAGACGACATCTGGATGCTTTTACCAGAGGTCGAATCATTGGGAAGTTGGGCGAAGGCCGCAGTGTGACAAGTGTGACTGCAGAGTACGGAATTGCTCACAGCATCGTTTCACGACTTTGGAGACAATTTCAAACTACAGGAACAGCTATCCGGGGTTCAGTAGTGGTCGTCCACGAGGAACCACACCCGCAGATGACCGGTACATTGTCTTACAGGCCAGAAGAAACAGGCGGCAGACAGCGGGAGAAATCGCTAGACACACGACACAGGCGACTGGACGACCGATATCGCGTTTTACCGTGGCCAGAAGACTGCAAAGTGGTGGTATGTTTGCACGACGCCCTGTACGGTGTGTACCTTTAACGCCTGCCCATCGGAGAAGGCGTTCTCTGTAGTGCCGGGAACACCGGAATTGGAGAGACAATGAATGGGGACGAGTACTCTTTACAGATGAGAGCAGATTCAGTTTGAGTAGCGATTCTCATCGCATACTTATCTGGAGAGAGCGGGGAAGCCGCAATTATCCCTCGAACATCATTGAAAGGGACGAGGTATGGAGGTCAAAATGTTCTCGTTTGGGAGGCATCATGCTTGGTAGTCGTACAGACATTCACATCTTCGATGCAGGTTCAGTCAACGGGACCCGTTATTGTAACGAGATTCTTCTTCCATATGTGCGTCTTTTTAGTGGCGCTATGGGTCTGCAGTTCCTTTTCATGGACGACAATGCACCATGCCATCGCACAGTAGCTGCCGAACAGCTTTTAGAGAGTGAGGATATTGAACGTGTGGATTGGCCGGCACGATCTCCGGATCCCAATCCCATCGAGCATGTATGGGATTTTCTAGGCAGACGCTTTGCAGCTCGTACCTTACCACCAGTAACGATTCGGGAGCTTCGATTGGCGCTGCAAGACGAATGGGCAGCAATGCCTCAACAACTCATTGACACCCTCATTCTCAGCATGGGCAGACTCTGTGAAACCTGCCTAGCAGTCAGGGGAGATCATATTCCCTACTAAAGACCGGATGTTTCTTGCTGGACACCCATCACAAGGATGTTTCGGCCTTCAGTCGCATTGCGCTCCATGCTACTTTTTCAATCAAGCTTCTTTTTATCCCTCTGATTTCTCTTTTAGTAAGTGTTGCTTACATTACACATGTCTTTACGTATTGGGGATCTTACGGTATTAAATGTGTTGATTTGGAAAGCTTTTGTACAAAGTTATATTGAAAAAAACGGTCTCGTCCTTAATTTTTGCACATCAGTGTAGATTGAATAAATAGTTTTTTCCTAGACCTTCTCTCTCGTATTGTGGAATAATTATTAGGTCTTAGAAAAAGCGGTCACCTCAAAAAGTCTTGGCTGTCCATTGGTCGATCGCGATCGACCAATGAACTAATGGACTAACGTCCCTCTAAGCTCACCCCGGGCTTAGAGTGACGAGCGTTGTAGTCTTGGCGTTAATGTTAAGTTGCCTTGCTTTCTTGGCCAGGATACCAGCCACCTAATTTTCATCAATACCAACATGAGCTGGGATCCATTGCACGATGCACTGTTTTTCAAATTGAGAAGCTAACGAAATGTATAGTACATGTTAATAATTAGCCCTGAGTAACCTTTATGTATTGTTTGGAAAACAGCTTTATAGTCACAGAAGATTATAAGCCTTTTAGCTTTCTTTATTCATCAAGTTTATGTACACATTTATAGCTGTTTGTATTGCAAGGAGTTCGCAAGTGTAGTTTGATGCTATTTTTTCTGTACCGATCTTAAAGTGCTTTGTGTGATTGTCCGGAGAGAAAGTAAAATTAATACCAGCTCTTCCATCTTCAAAAGTCTTGTCCGAAGATCCATCAGTGAAGGCAAATAAGTAATCTTCTCTTGGATATGAGTCAATGGTCTTTGTTCTTTTAACTATAACAATTGGGATTGGTTCATGCAAAACTAGTGCTCGCGTGATAAAGAATGAATGCAATAATTGAAATAGTCACCATTTAACACAAAGATATATATATATATATAAATGGACACTTAAATATAATTTGCAGAAGTTCTTTAATTGAGAGTCAATAGATATACATCATAGTATAATTAAAGCATAGTGTGTTAAGTTTTTAATAAACTTAGTATTGTCTATATTTTATAATGCGAATATTTCTTAATAGTTTCTTCCTGTTGATAAGAAATAATTTCTTTAACGGATTTATAGAGAGCTGTTGACACTTATTGCTGCAGATTTTAAAAACTAAATACAGTCACATCCTGATTTAACGAACTCAGTGGGACCGGGCATTTATTTCACTAATTATGGGTTATTCGAAATAGTGGGGTATAGAAAAATATAATTTTTTTGCAATTTTCCTTTGAAAGTTCTATAATAAGCAACTACACAAAAAATATCCACAGTGAGAAATTACAAACTTTTTATTCAGCTACTAAAAAACATTGGTACCATTGGATGATATAAGAAAGGAATGTCCTTCCTATTCGAAACTCACGCGATAGGTTACACTCAGGACTCACTAGCACCTGTGAAGTCTAATAATAGGCTGCATCCTTTCCCATGGAATTGGCTGCTGACAAGAAAAGTCTATTTCTGTTCCGGACAAAAAGTGTAAAATTTGAAAAGACATCTAATTTTTTTCTAATCTAAACATATAAAAAAAAATTTCGGCTGTTAAAATAATTCGTTAATTTGGGGTTTATAATTCGGTAAATAGTGTTTGTTGCCTTCATTTTACTCGGGGGAAAGAAAAATTCGTTATACAGGGGTTCGGTAAATCGGAGTCCAACTGTACTTTCCTTTGCTGGAAGAAATAGATGTTACGAAAGCACTTAGTAAACAAAGTTTACATTGATACTGCATGGTATTTAATCACAGCATTGTGTTAGATTTATATATATTCTTGCTTTTATTAAAACTGTATTACATAAACATTGTGTTAGATTTATATACATATTTGTTTTTATTAAAACTGTATTACATAAGTCCAATGAAATACTTGAGCCAAGGTCAGATAATATGGATGATGTCTAAGAAGGTAATTCGCTTGCGAATTCCACATAATACTGAATTAAGAAAGAATTTTAAGGCTAAATTCGTTTCATGTATTCCACAGGGTGATTTTCAGTGGGAAGTTAAGATTTCTGTAACGCTTTTTCTTATAACTGCATTGCATCCTCATTTGAAAATGGATTATTGCATTTGCAAAATGATGCATTGCAAATAAATTAAACTGCGTATTGCCGTTATTTTTATATCGTCAAAGTTCATCGCATCACATAATGTAGGCTATTGTCCTTGTAAATATAGAATATGAATTTCTCGCGAGGTGGAGTGTGGAACTTCGGGGAGGGGGAAAGGGCAGTCTCAGATGACTTCCTCATTATTTAGTACTTAAGGTATCCGACTACGTTCGGAACCGTGATATTTTCAAAAGCACATAAATGGATAATTTTCATGATATTTAGTGTCACTTAGATTAGAATATATGAATAAAATTGTTTTAAGGAGATTTTGACAAAAAAATTTATTTAAATACAATATTTTGGCAAAAATTAACTTAGAACAATCTTTTTTCCAAATGTTCTCCTTTTGTGAAAAATGGTTCTATTATAATAATATTTTGCCTGTGTATAGCTCAGACCTCTCTATAGAGGCTCAACTAAAATTTTTGAAAAATTCCCAATATTTTCAGAGTTACCACCAATTGAAATAATTATTCGCGTTTTTTTCTTAAAATTGATCCCCTCTGTTGTCGTAAAATATTAATAAACCCACTTCTAAGTTATATATTCCAAAAATTCTAGTTGAGCTTCTGAACAGAGGTCTGAGCTATATACAGGCAAAATATTATTCTAATAGAAGTATTTTTCACAAAAGGAGAACACCTGGAAAAAAGATTGTTCTAAGTTAATTTTTTGCCCAAATATTGTATTTAGATAATTTTTTTTTTGTCAAAATGTCCTTAAAATAATTTTATGCATATATTCTAATCTAAGTGACACTAAATAGCATGAAAATTATGCATTTATGTGCTTTTGAAAATCACGGTTCCGAACGTAGTCGGATACCTTAATAAAGAATTTGATATCTATCACCAATTTTTCATCAATTGTGCGTCCAATGATATTAATTAAATATATCTTATTACGCCACTAAAGAAAAGAAGTTGTGATGGTTCCAACTGGCACCTTCTATTAATCCATTTGGGGAAAAATAATTCTTTAACTGTTGTTTGAGTTTAAAATCCCCTTCAGTAGAGAAAACTTGATTTTGTGCTAATTTTAGTGCTATTTAAATCCTGGCAAAGTGAGTGTTAGAGTTAGTAGTTAGGCTGCTACTATAGTGAGATTTGAGAAGTGACTTTCGGAAGTCTAGGTAAACTTGATAAGAGGCTTTAGACTTGGATATCTAGTTAATCCAGGCGAGTACTATTTCATCGGATCCCGCTCAATTAAGTGCTTGATTATTTGTCTTTTTAGGATTTTAAGGCAGCCTTTTAATTTGACTGCTCCCTCGGTTTATAAACTTGCTTAGCAGTAAATTGATACAAAAATACACACACACACAATTATATCTTTTTCATAACAATGTTCATTCGGAGTCTCAAACATCAACCCTAACCTTACGGTTCTGACAAGGTCACTTAACAGAAATTATCACAGCAATAAAAATAAATCTATTTATATCACTGAAAACTATCGTATTGTTAGAGTCCAAATGTAGAGGGCGCTTTGAAAGTGTGGGTATGTAAGGATGTAGCGGTGTTCACGCCCACACACTCGTGAGGGAGACACAGTGAACGAAGGTATGCGGATGCGACCTGTTGTGAGTTCAGCATATTATTGAGTATTTTAATTAACTTAACTCAGTGGCGCAACAGCCATGAGGGTCAAGGCCTATTGTGCACAACTCAGTACGCGCGACCTTGGGCGCTGAGGTGCATGAGCAGATGGCCCGATCAGGTGGTCAGTCTGACGTGAAACCCCAATGTTAAGTTCCCAAATAAGTTGGTTCTGATTTATCGACCCACTGAAGGGATGAAAGGCTGAGTCAACCTTGCCCAGCCCGGGGTTTGAATCTCGGACCTACGGGGTGGAAGCGCGTTGTACTACTAACCACTCAGGCACTGGGCTTCACCCTGTATTTTAGTTAGCGTATAATAATAGTATATTTTAAAAGTGTGTAATAAAGTCTTGTTATAATTGTAAAAAAGAGTGTGGAAGTGAATGATTTTGAGTAGTGACTGAGTTATTCCATTCTGATCTAAGAAAACATAAACGGGAAATCACTACGTATGAGTGCCTGGTTCGAGTGAGTCTACAACAGTATATATCATTGAATTGTTTGAAATTATTCAGATTTCAAGGATTTCTTTCGATAGACGTCATTGAAATTAATCAGTACTGAGAAATCATCCATACAACTAAAAGGAAGAATGCCCCCCATAAGCGATAAATAAATTTCACATTTCAAAACAAGAGTGCAGCTTTACTACATCTAAAAAAACATTTCGTAAGCAAAAGTTTCTTTTTTATCAGTATATATATCATTTATTTCTTCCTTATCTGAAACTTTCTCGTAAAATCAGAAATGTAGAACGTGTTGCGTAGGGATTATGATGAACGTTATCGTAAGCTGTAAAATCTTAATGACCTTTAAAAAGAATTATAATCTAAAAGAGAGAGAAATTTAAATAGAATATTTAGTTCATATTGTGGCTGCCGAGTCAGAGAGTGTGCTCTTATTTTTCTTTCAATTTCTACAATTAGTTCACACTCTCCATATATATATATATATATATATATATATATATATATATATATATATATATATATATATATATATATATATATATTGTTCAAATTTTCAATCGTTAAATAAAATTCTTTTTATTCATCCACTGAACATTTTTTGAACTTGTAGTGGATAACCCTTGATATTAATACAGCTTTTTCAAATATCAATTAGTTTTTTATTAAATTAATAAATAGTAACAAACAAAAATAATAGTCCACCATAAATAAAAAGGACAGGCACTTGTTGTGTCACTGTAGCACAATGGATAACGCGTTGGATTTCTGTTCGAAAAGTCTTGGGTTCGAATCCCACCAGGGATAACCTAATTTCTGAGAATGTGATTTCTTCTTACTATATACTCTTTTATTGGAATAATTAAAAAATTTTATGAATAAATAGTAACAACCAAAAATAATAGTCCAACATCATATATAGATTGATGGATTGATTGAATATTAACGTCGACTGTTCAGCTACACGAGGGCTTTTGGCGACGGACCACGTAATTTTGAATCATGGTCAAGTGACGTGGACGACACCTGAGCTGGCACCCCCCCTCTCCTAAAACATCATATATAGAAAGGAAAATGGAAAATTGCAAGGAAAATAGCTTTCTATTTTTCCACTTAATATTGCGATTCTGCCATATGTATATACATATTTATATTAATTGTAATTATTTAATAAAAGGTTACTAATTTTTTTTTCTTTGTTGACCTAAGTAGGAATTTTTTGTATTCCTTGTTTTTTTTAAAAAAAAGAGAACATCTCTTATTGAATAAATATCCTTTAAAATTGATAGCATTAATATTTCTTCAAATGGGATTTATTTTTATTTTTCAAATAGGAATGTGGATTGGTAATTTTTTTACTATTGCAGACCTAGCACATCCGCCGGGAGCTGGTATCCCTGTTTAGTGCGACACCGTATAGGTATATGCCAATTGCCACAATGTAATTCTGACACTCAGTTTAATCCCCAGAGAAAGGCACCTGATCTCTCACAATTCAAAATTGTACTAGGACTTTAATTTTACAGAGAGCACACAGGGTTTCAAATATGTTATAAATTTCTCTATAAGGGATATTTTTTTGAAATATGTGTGTGTGTATGTGTAAGAAACTTTCTTACATATTAAAAAAAATTGCTAAGTTAAATCAGCGTGTAAAGGAAAATTTATTCCTAATTTTCAAATCTATATATTAAAAAATCAGTGAAAAACATGAAGTTGTTTCATTAACATATCCATTAAACATTTCATTAAAACATATTTATCTCACTTTCCCTCATTTTTCTCTTCTTTATCCCACTTTTCTTTAATTGAAATTCGTTGAAAGATGCATACATAAAAGGGTAATTTTGAAAATTATTAGGAAATTATATACTGAAGTATTAAAAAATCTAAAAAGTGAGCATATTTCTAAGAAAGTTGACTAATACATAATGACTAAATTTAAATAATTTTTCTTATATGTGCTTTTGAACAAATTTGTTACCCTTTATGATCATTTGAAAATCGTTTCAGATTTTACATACCTTAAAATCCGGTGCATAACGCGAGAAATAAAGGGTGTTTTTTTTAGAGGTATAGAACTTTAAATTGCAATAAAACAACGATGTATTATTCGATTGACATGAATTGTTTTTTATTCGAAAGATGATTTTGTGGCATTACATTTTAAATATGATTTCTGGCATATGATTGTCACTGCTGGCTCGGATGTAGTCCAATCTGGACGTCCAATTTTCGAGGACTTTTTCCAACATTTGTGGCCGTATATCGGCAATAATACGGCGAATGTTGTCTTTCAAATGGTCAAGCGTTTGTGGCTTACCCGCATAGACCAATGACTTTACATAGCCCCACAGAAAATAGTCTAGCGGTGTTAAATCACAAGATCTTGGAGGCCAATTCACAGGTCCAAAACGTGAAATTAGGCGGTCACCAAACATGTCTTTCAATAAATCGATTGTGGCACGAGCTGTGTGACATGTTGCGCCGTCTTGTTAGAACCACAGCTCCTGGACATCATGATTGTTCAATTCAGGAATGAAAAAGTTAGTAATCATGGCTCTATACCGATCACCATTGACTGTAACGTTGTGGCCTTCATCGTTTTTGAAGAAGGATTCCACCAGCCCATAAAGCTCACCAAACAGTCAGTTTTTCTGGATGTAACGGTGTTTCGACATACACTTGTGGATTAGCTTCACTCCAAATGCGGCAGTTTTGTTTGTTGACTTAGCCATTCAACCAGAAGTGCGCTTCATCGCTAAACAAAATTCGCTTATGAAAATCGGGAACAACGGCAATCTCATTTTGGGCCCATTCGACGAATCTACGCCTTGCTTGATGATCGTTTTGATGAATTGCCAAACCAAACTGAGAATAAATCACTTGACAGCTGTTCAATCGGTCGCCATCTTGGAAAGTAATGCCAACTTAAACTTCTATACCTGGAAAAAAAAACACTCTATAGATCGAAAAGTACTAGTGCGCATTATACGCCGGGATAAAAATGAAAGCTTTAAAATTAAGAAACAGATAAGCATAAATAAAATTATAGTTCTAGATATATCAAAATACTGCTTAATTAAATGAAATGATTTGTTTCTGTAATTGTAACAAATAAAACAGCAAATTTTGATTTATGTATAAAACGTTTTATAAGAAAATTGCCGTAAAATATATATATATAGGCGCACCACGCATTTTTCAATGTTTAGGTATAATCTCCGTATAACACGTACCCCCTTTTTTAAGAAAAAACATGAAATGTGCATATGCAATGCCCTTATGTTTTGAAATAATTTATTTGAGGTATTATCTTAGGCTTTTGAAAAGATAGTATACTTCTAGAACTACAACTCTTTAGGTTCAAAATTCTAGTTGAGCCTCTGTAGATAGATCTGAGCTACATACAAGCAAAATATTATTATAATAGAACCATTTTTCACAAAAGGAGAACATTTGGAAAAAAGATTATCCTAAGTTAATTTTTTGCCAAAATATTATATTTAAATAATTTTTTTTGTCAAAATCTCCTTAAAACAATTCTATGCATGTATTCTAATCTGAGTGACACTAAATATCATGAAAATTATCCCTTATGCGCTTTTTTAAAATCATGGTTCCGAACGTAGTCGGATACCGTAAATTACTATGATACTGTTATAACACAATTGGCATGGATTACAATTGTTTTGTATCTGGTTTTTATATGATATAGCTAAGCAAACATTTTTTTAAATATTGAAAATGTTACGAGTTAATACGTTAAATTATAGTTTTAAAATAAAACCACACAAATATTCAAATAACGCGTGATTATTGGTATCCAATTTTGTAACTATGAACCACTATCAAGAGACGAGAACGACAAATGATGTTCTTTTTCTCCTAACTTCCACAAAATACAACATAATAAATTGGAGTCTCAGGTTCATTTATTGTGCCCCACTATACGCTTAAGTAGAATTAGGACTAGAACACGCGGCTCGAATGGAACTTAAATAAATCGTTGTACAAACAACTTTAGAAAAATAATATTTAACAAATATATCTCAAGAATAATTTTTCTGAAATTAATCGTTTTCAAAGAGTTAAATTCATCTCCCTGTCATCTTATTGCGTTTCTACTTATTTATCTCATTTCTTTAGTAATTATTATTACAATATATACAATAATCTATCACAACAGTTTCACGTATTTTAAGTGGACATGGTACGATTTATGACAAAACTGATGCAATGATTTTACAATATTTTTGCTTGTAGTGTATGTATATGTATTACGTAAAAGAGTTTTTGAGCTTAAAATACTACAAAAAGCTTACCATTTAAAATTTTAAAGAAATTTTTTTAAAAAATAAAGGGATTTTTTAATCTTTAGGCCATTGCAAACGCGCTGAGCTTGTTTATTTCAATCTATCCGTCAACGTTACAGACGTGCTGCATGCGTCCATCTGGATTTGCCACTTTTTCAAACGTTACAAATGCGTTTATCATATTCTAAAGTACTTGTTTTATTTATTAATATATGTAAGCACAAGACCTATTGATAATGATTCGAATACGATATTATACGTGAATTAGTACTTCATTTTTAATTGTGAAATGGTGTCATTTTCAGGCTTTTGAAAGCTAAAGGCGAGTGAGATGTCAAGTGACGGCAACAATCTGTATTTTTATGTAAATATACACACATACACCCAATTCTTTTTTTACTCGATTTTGAATCAACACGGTCCACAAATTTAACGATTTTTTGTACATGAATTTTTTGTTCTGGCACGAATTTTTTAATAATTTGGCGATTCGTGTCCATTGGATGAGGAAGATTTGATCGAATTTATGACAGTTAACGATAATAAAGAAGTCGACAAAATGACGAAGTCGAAGGTGAAACTCAGCTATTAACAGCTGATTTAATTCGAGAGGGCTTGAAATTTGCTACAAGTATGGAAAAACATTTTCTTACTCATGATCCTGGCAAAGAACGTGCATTAAAATTTCAACGTAATCATAAGTTCAGTGTAGCAGAATATCTATAGAACTATAACAGAAACTTGAGAAACAAAAAAAAGCCGCTAATAACAGCTTTTATAACACACTATGAAGTCAGCCGCTCTCACCTATTCAGAACTGCACTCCACCTACATCAACAGCAAGCAAACAACTGTTCCTCCTGCTCATCATTGGTATGAGGCTAACCGACCTGATGGTTCTCTTTTCCTTCAATGCAGCAGGAAGGAACAAACTATTTTGACTCGTTTCTGGAGTGGCCACCTCCAAAATTTGACTTTTAGGGATGGTAACAAAGTTTTTCCAACTAGTGTAAGGTGTTCTGCCTGCTAGGCATCTCCAGAACACATTAACTGTCTGTGGCTTTCAAAACGAGATCTATATGAAGACCTTCTAATAGTATTGGACTTTTTGAGAGTGAATGGGATCACGGACTTGATCTAGATTGGCTAGACATGAAGATCAGAAACAACATCAACAACACTAACTCTAGGGCATTAATAATCAGCGAAAATTTTCCTTTGAATCAAAACCGACAGTTGTTCTAGACGTATCTAACACATCTACCGATGATTGCCTATTTGATTCAATTCATAAGAAATGCACACGCTTGTTATTAAGCAGCGATGAATAGTTGTTAGTTAGAACATAAAATTTTATTCCCAATTTCAATTTGACATTTTATTTGTTGTATGCACGTATAGAGTTCACTTTCACTGTACACTAACTTTAATTCTATTTTTAGTAAAAAGGAATTGTTTTTGTTTTATAATATGTAACGCGGATTTTATTATAACTATTTCGCACGGTTTTTGGGGAAAATATTAAGAGAATTTTCAACTTACACGATTTTTAAAAACTGTGGAACATATCCCCAAATTTACCATATGTCGCTTATACTTTTTTACACAATTTTTTTAACGGTTTTCTAACGTACGTATCTACTGAGTCAAAAAAAGAGTTGGATGAATATGCATTCTTAAAAAAAGTTTTATTGCTTAGAAAAATTATTTCGATGAACTAATTATTTTTATTATATAGTACTATTTATTTTTTACGATTTATCATTTTGATTATTTGAATAGAGACATGAAATTTGATTTACAAGTACGTCAAACTATGTATTACCAAAGTTGGTATGGATTTCTGTATACATGAATGATATTTATAAAATACATTTTTTATATATGCTTATTGAAAAATGTATACATTCTAAATTCAACTATTTTTTTTTAAAAAAAGTATGACTTTGATTCAAAAATGCATACTAACTTTTGTTACACGTACTAATGGCAATAGGTAGAAAAAATATCAAGGCATTTTGCACAATAGAAAAAAAGGCCTTAGCATTTTAAATGAAGATAAACTAGTTATATTTTGTTAATGAGATAAATCAGTTTAAGGTATCCGACTACGTTTGGAACCGTAATTTTAAAAAGGCACATAAATGGATAATTTTAATGATATTTAGTGTCACTTAAATTAGAATGCATGTATAAAATTGTTTTAAGGACATTATGATAAAAAAAATTTATTTAAATACAATATTTTGGCAAATTAATTTGGAATAACCTTTTTTCAAAGCGTTCTCCTTTTATATAAAAAATGCTTCTATAATAATAATAATAAAAAATATTTTGCTTATATAAAATAAAAACTTCTCCAGAGAGTCTGAACTAGAGCTTTTGAAAAATTCACATTATTTTCAGTGTTACCACCAATTGAAATAATTATCGGGGTTTTTTTTCTTAAAATTTCTTCCCTCTCTTGTAGAAAAGTATGGATAAATCCACTTCTAAGTTATATATTTCAAAAATTCTAGTTCAGCCTCTGTAGAGAGGTCTGAGCTATATGCAGGCAAAATATTATTGTAATCGAAGCATTTTTCATCAAAGGAGAATGTTTGGAAAATAGGTAGCTCTAAGTTCCTTTTTTGCCAAAACATTGCATTTAAATAATTTTTTATTGTAATAATATTCTTACGACAATTTTATTTACGTTTTGTAATCTAGGTGACACTAAATATCATAAATATTATCCATTTATACGCTTTTGCAAAATCACGGTTCCGAACGTAGTCGTATACCTTAAAATTTATATTTGCCATTGGGATATTTATAAAAATGAACATAAAAGTTATCATAACTTTAAATTTTTTTAACTTACAGCTTTCAAATTTAGGTTATAGAAAAATATGTAAAAAATAATTTAGATAAAAAATATTATATTTGATTTTTTTTACTGATTTTCGCCAATTGTACTGTGTCCCTTTATGAGAGAAAATAAAAGAAAAACAAGGATATTCATTGTTAAAATACTTCTAAATTTCTTTTCTATAAAATAAATTTATATTTTAAAGGAATTTTTTTCGAATATTAAATTAAAATAACGCGTTTATTAATTATTTACTTGAAATATTTTTAAAAAACCTAAATATCTTTCTGGATAAGATGAACACTTACGCGATATGATAAAGGCACACACAAGATAGTTAGAACAGTTGCATTTAAAATTTATTCAATCTTAATTTTAAACTTATTTCGAAGCAAAAACAAACAATTCAATTCAAGTTTACAAAGATAACAGCACCGTATCTTCATGTGCAACATAATTTATATCCAATAAACTACTGAACGTATTTATTTTAAATGTAAAAAGTTTTCATTTGGTAAAGTATAAAATTAGGTACCTAATATTCATTTTAAAAAAATTAAAAAGCAATCGCTAATTTAAATGTTAACTTTACATTCTTGGAATTAAAATTATGATTAATATGCATGTTCCAGTCGTCAAACGTGTTAATTTAAAAAGATATAAAATTATTTAGTAGTAAAAAAGTCGTAATTTCTCCTACCTCAGGAACGAAAACAGAAACATGAGAGCGTCGTCGCTCAACTTCCTCATACAAATTCTTTTTCGCCTGAAATGAAATAGAAAGTCTATAAAAATCAGAACTTAAGGATGCAATTTTTCAAATGAAAATTTCCAATTTAGTGTTTGAGTAAATATTGACTGTGTGATCCGTTAAGTCTGAATGTTTATCTTTAAAAGTTAGGGGGAATTTTAAATCCCATAATTGTACTTTAAAACTTGATAAGCATAGCTTCATCGAAACTCACCTTATTATTGAAATAATATCTCAAGTGTTTCATATAATCTCCAACGTATCTAAGTAATTTGTCTCTCGTTTTACTACGTACAAAAACATATTTTTATAGTAAAAAAAAACGCTTAACGATTTTCTTATTTTGTGTTTTATTACTAATATTAATTTACTGACATTTCTGTGGATGCACCCTCGAATCAATAATAATTTCCTTTTAAAACAAAGGAGTAATAAAATATTTCCTTTATTAATTCTGGTGTAATTTTCTTAAGAATTAGGATTCTATTACTAAATTTATTTTGGTTATTTTACACGAAGATCCTGCAACAATATAAATATTTCGGGAAATCACTTTTTCATTAGGCTTGTTACAAATAAAGAAGCCATTATTATCACTCATTCAGCTTCTGTATACAAAACTATGGAAAATTTTTAAAAAATTGTGTACTTAAATTTTTAAAAAAAAATTCAATTTTACTGTGTTATCTGTTGCTGTTAGATTACTCAATATTTGAATTTATTTATTTTTTTTAGAAGAACAAAACTAAAAAAATTAACTAATTATTTGCTTTTACCTTATAAATGTGCCAAGAAAGATTAGTTAGGAGAAAATGAATTAATATTATAACCTAAAAATAGAAATTCAAGTGGTTTAGATAATTTTAATGATAAGTAGTGATACGTTATGGGAGCGCGCTAAAGATAATTATACTTCCAATTTATAAATGCAACTCCTGTTCTTTTTAAATCAAGAGAACAGAAGAGTATTTATATTATATAAACGTAGATGGGTATAAGAATGATTTCTATGAAAATTTCAAAGCTTAATGACTTAGATATCATTATTATCACCCATCCGGTATAGTGATTAGCGACGCTAACTGCTGTGCCGTAGGGCCTGAGTTCAAATCCCGGAGAAGACATGGATGTTTGTAAATGTATAATGCCTTCGCGGCATGGGGGTACTCTAAACAGAGCCGTCGCGCCACAAGTCCTTTCGAGAAGTTGGGGTCAGAGGATGAGAGGTGGGAAGCCCCTGGCTCTCCCCGGGGTGTTCTCCCTCAAAATTGGGGTGGAACTGAACTAAATCGTACTGTCACCTGTATGGTACTCAAGGCTACGGCCAATGACAGGCGTACATCTAGCCCCTTGCAATGATGAATTCCGTGGGCCTCGATCTGACTACGTCAGACCGGTGGCATTAACAACAACAACAGATATCAATAATTTATATATAAACAGTGTAAGTAATCATATAACATCATGAAATACCGAGCGAATAACGTCTAGAATGAAATTTTGAAAATAAAATAAGGTGTAAATTATTCATTCATGTAAATAATGAATCAGCATCGGTAAAATAACATTGAATTGGAATTTTTCAAAAAATTTATGTTACTGAAGAGAGAAATTTAGCTAAATCAAAACTATACAAACACACACACATGCATATACGTATATGAGTGTGTGAAAAGATCAGTAAAGCGCAATTCTTATGTTTTATATTTGCATTAAAATTTTTACATATTATTTATTTTTAGTTTTATTTAGGATTCAATTATTTCATAATGATATCGTAATTAACTTGTAAGGCATAGATAGACAACACTCCCCGTTACACAACAGGAGCACATAAACGCAACTTAAACAAAACTTTTTAATTCATTGAATAATAACGTCACACTTCGAAGGACAACACAAGGTTTACTCTAATCTTTTTGCAATACTGAAATTAGACTTAATTGGCATGAGCTAAATTTCATACATTAACTCCCCAGAATTAACGTTTCTGTCTTTAATAGAAGAGGACTTATCTACATTTGTTTCTAATATATTAACTATGGGAAGCACCCTGTATTAAGTAAAAAAAAAAGGAACATGACGCATACAGTGTAAAATGAACCAGAAAAAGACTTTATTAATAGAATGGTGTTGGAACAAACACTGTACAAGAGAGAGAAAAAACAGGCCAGTCCCATAGTAAGGGACGTGGTTTTCCCTAACTGCAATGATTGCGTTGTACTGTCGGTTCACACTAAACACCAACTTAAACAACAGTTTCTTGAAGTAAAATTTCCCATTCCTTAATAAACATCTGTATCAGTTGTTTGGTGCTATGCAGTGGATACGATCATGTCTTCAGGCGTCTTCCAAAAACATCCCACACAAATTCAATGGGATTTAAATTAAGGGAGCACGCTAGTCAATTCATTCTACCAGTATCCTCCTTTTCCAGGAGTTTCTGAACAGCATGTCACCTGTGTGACCATGCATTGATATCCATAAAAGAGAAGTCTTGAGCAATGGCACTTCAGAACAAACGTAAATCGGGGAGGATAACTTCATCCCAGTAAGGGAACCTATGTCGAAAATGTGGAGCTCTGTGCGTCCACTGAATATAATGCCTCTCTACACAAGCACGCCAAGATCAAGGTAATGGTTTTTTCCTTGATGTCAGTAGGATCAAATATGTCCTACTTCTTTCTTTATCAAATGGCGCTGAGAATCGTTTCTCAAACTGATCTCCACTCGTTTCACTGATGGGCAAAGAGGACATGACTTCATTGATGAGATGCCCAGTCTTTGTGTTAGTTTCACCACTGTAAACACAATTCTCGTCAATGATATGCAGCGTTCGAAAAAGCTGACGAATAGGCCGCTTTTATGAAAGCGTCTCATCTCAGAAAAACGGGTCGCTTAACGTCCAGTTAGCATACGCAGCTTTTGAGCAATGTTGACTACTGTCTGTTTTCGGTCAGTTTTCACCTGCTTTATGATGTATCAGACAACATTTATTGTTATCATAGTTGACCATCTCTAGCCTTTCTAATTGCTGCTCCTGTTCTTTGGAGGCTTTTTTAGATCGTGATATAATACTTTTGTCTGTTTAAAACTCTTGGGCAACACGCGTCAATATACGCCCCTCTTTAAGCTTGTAGATCATTCTACCACATGTAAAAGCTTCCTTACACTTTTTATAATGATCGTATTGTATGCATGATCTTATTTTCACTTGCAGCAAATGGCTGAAAATGTGCCTTTCCTCCTTATTTTTAGTTGCTTAGCATTGCGCAAGTTGTTTCCATTCGTTTTCAATGGTTTCACGTCATCTTTGACACCATGCTCCTACTAATTTCCTCTTGCATCACCTTTCTACTAACTTGTACTGATTACAAAAAGTACATTGATATTATTTCATGGCTAAATGTTAAAACATGCATTTTCATGCATTTTTGTCAGCATACACACACTAATGCTTATGCTGACAACCCAATTAAATTTTTAAAAAAACCGTATACGATTAAATTTTATTTAACAGGGAAGTATTATTCGGCCTGAAAACTAATTTTGAGAATCTAGAATAATTTTGAAAATTCTCGTATATTCCATTACATGAAACAACAATCCATAAAATGTATAAATATATCTTAGACCTCTAAAACAATATAACAGTTTGGGCTCTAAGAACTCGTGGATGAGGGCTTAGGGATTGTCGACACATATCAATAAGTATCGAGTCTTACGGTATACTAGAAACAATCATAAAAATTGAAGGCTATAATAGACCAGCACACACAAGCCTTAAGTTTGTCTTAAAAATTCCCAAACAGAAAACATTAAGAGGAGTGAAACTTTTATGTTTACAGGTGTAAATTTCATAATGTAATTTACTTAGTTTACAAACACATAAATGCGCAAATGTGTATTTCATTATATTCTACTGCGCTGACAATTTTTATCCATATAAAATTAACCCTACCTCAGTCTTATGAGTATTATCAAATGTGCTTGCTTACACAAAAGATAAAATGAAATAGAAAAACTTCTTTAATAAAACGATTTAATTATTCATTAATTTTCCCTTTAATTTTCGGTATCCGCTATCAGTAATTCATTATGGCGCGACTTAATTAATAAATTAATTATACATAGATCTACAGAGCTTTTTATAAAACTTAATTATTAAATTCAGAAAATAATTCAAATACTTACATCTGCCGAAAATATGGCGTGATTTATTAATTTAAATATTGTTTTCCATTCGTATTCTGAAACACGATTACGTCAATAATTTCAAATCGTTTATATGAGAGAGAGCCGTTTTAATTCTCTCTCTATCTGTTCTTTTAATTTAATTAATATCTTACTTGCGCTTATTAAAAATGAGTAATGACGATATTTAATTGGATCTCTCTGCTGAATTTCTTTTTTTAGTAAGTAGATTTATTTCTGAAGAATATGTCTTTAATTTTCTCCCTGATTTCTATGAGTGTTATGAAGAAAGATGAATATCTGATACATTTTTAAGCGAATTTCTGGGCGTTTTAAAATTATCTGTAACTCATAAATTGAGTTTCTTTTCTTTCATTGGCTGTAAACTATTAAACAGATAAGAGACAAAAGGGCAAGAGTAATAATCACATTTTTACAGCCAGACATTGTGATGGAAAATTTAGAAAATGAAACCTAAAATATATAAATAGAGATTTTCAATATTTCGGTATAAACGCTCTTGAGACCTTCACACTATCAAACAAAAGTAGACAAGTTTGCGAAGTAGAAATTTAATTACCATTCAAACTCCTGAGATGAGATTATCGTTATGAATATGTGATTCAAGTATTTTTAAAAGAAATAAAAACCTGATTATTAGGAAATGAATGTTTGCAATATCTTCAATTAATTAAACGTAAAAAATTTAATATTAAACAGCTACATTACATTCAATTTAAATTGTACATATCAAATGACAAGTTAAAAATACAATAATTAAATCGATACCCCTTTTGCTTATAACAAGAGGCAAGAGAACCCAAGTTATTTCAACACTGCGCCCGATAAAATATAAAACTTAAATAGTATTTGCACAAGTATTCATTAGAAGGCAGACTCTTTTCTCTCGAAATTAATTACTTCGTTTCTTCCGCCCTTACTGCTTATTTTTGAATACCTATTTAAATAAATATATTCTCCCATTTATCCTTTCCGTAATTACCGGAATCATTTCCTGGAAAGCGAGACGTCGGTTTCTTTTACCGAATATTGACAAACAGATAAAACAGGACACACAAACGAAAACGTTTAAGGATAACATGCCCATAAAAATTTGATCACAAAGAGGCGAAAAACAAACACTTAATTATTTCATTAACGCGTTATTAAAGGGGACGATTATTTATGTTGGGCGTCCCGATTATTCGTCAAAGCTAATGGGCGATTTGTTGCCAAATGCGGCAGACCCATTTCTCTCCTCTAAGCGTTGCCAAGGATACCAATTAACCCGAGTCTCAGCGCTCATTAAGGGCTAACCGCAGCCACCCATCAGCGTAGCCGACCCACGACGCCGTTCTCTTAGCATCATTCACGTGGTCACTCGCTCCATTTTTCTTCGCATCGAACTTCCTTTCCGCTCAACCCCCTCTTTCCCACTGCCAAACGATATTTTAAACCCCTTTAACACCTCGATAACACCCAGGTCCTTTAGCGGAGTTCTCTGGTTTCAAATAGATGGGAAGAAGCATAAGAAGTTAGTTTATTGATGAAGTGTTTAATTTGTATGTTTTGTTTTTTACTGGGGGCTTTGAATTTTTTTAGGACATATCTAAGGAAGATGGACCCCGCTTTCATTTCTTTTATTTTGACATTTCCTATGCATAAAAATCCTTGGAAACTATGCTAGTTAAGAAATTTTTGTTTTTCAAAATAATTAGTTCTTACAAACACTGATTACAATTGTATAACATTTATATTTTAAGTCTTACAGAGACATGCAAGTTTTGCAAATTATATCAATTTTAGGTCAAATAAATTATTTCTTCGAAAAATATTTTTGAAAAAGTCCAATTACATTTAAAAGAACATCAGTTTCTTTTTTCATACGATCTAATGATACAGAGATAAATTATTATGCTTGTTTACAATAGTAGGTCATTAATATTTTCTAAACACGAAAAAAGTAAATAAGTCTTCTTCATTTACTAATTCCTAGTAAATCATTTAGAACAGAACCCTAAAAAGATCAACTCATATTTTTTTCTCTATTTTCAAAAATTTTCCAACATGGAAAAAAATCAAAATGCTTTCACTTAAGTTACGATAATATTTTGAACTCAAATAATAGCATAGCAAAGGCAATGGGTCTTAGAACAATTAACTAAATAGATGCCATCTTTGGGTGGAGATGTTTTACAAGTAATTATTATTTTTTAAAAAAAAGAATACGAGAATGTATTATTCCAGGAAATGACAATTTCCTCTTTAAATACCGGTTTTAATTTTAAATGAGCATATTGAAATTTAATTGTAATTTCACTATATCTACGAACTTCATGGTCATACCAATATATGAAAAAACTTATCAGATAAATGTCTAGCTGTTAAAAAGTTTTCTTTGCGTGCTAATATTTTATAAATTAAAGTATCCGACTCCATTCAGAACGTGTTTTTGAAAAAGCGTACAAATGAATTTTTTTTTATATTTAGTATCACCTAGATTAGAATATACGTATAAAAATTGTTTTAAGAATATTATTACTAGAAAAAATTATTTAAACGCAATTGTTTGGCAAAAAATGAAGAAAGAGAATGACATATTTTCAAAACATTCTTCTTTAATGGAAAACATTTCCATACTAATAATATTTTCCCTATATATCGCTGAGCCTGAACTGGGGATATATTGTTTAGAAGCGGATTTCTTCATTTTTTAATAGATCAGAATAGATAAATTTTAACAAAAACACATCGTTTATTATTTCAATTGCTCGTAACTCTGAAAATAATGTGATTTTTCCAAAAATAGTTCAGGCTCTATAGAGAAATCTTATCTATATATAAGCAAAATATTATTATTATAGAAGCATTTTCTGTAATAAGAGAATGTTTTGAAAATATGTCATTCATTTTTTGCCAAAACAAAATGAATTTAAGTCATTTTTTATTGTAGTAATATTTTTAAGACAATTTTATACGTTTATTCTAATTCAAGTGGAACTAAATATAACAACAAATGTATTCGTTTATACACATTTTTCAAAATCATGGTTTCTAACGTAGTCGGATATCTTAAAAGGAAACAGAAGCACACGTTATAAAAATGCTACTCATAAAAATTGTTTCTGTCATGTTTTCGTCAAGTTTGAAGCACGAAGAAGAAAGAAAGTAATAAAATTGCTTCACAACGTCTCTTTTCATTAAAATTTTAAAATACTACGCATCTTTCAAGTTCATTTTTATAAATTAATGAGATTTGACACAGAAATTAATTTTGTTCGTCAAATTTTTTACACCGTTTTCTGGGGTATGATAAGTTTACAGTCACAACAACTCTCGTAGACTTTCATGGACTTAGAACAAAATTCTGCATCACCCCGCTGATTCTTCCGAGACACTAGGTCGGTCGATGCTTTTCGTTTTGCACGAACAATCTGTTTTCTTAAATTGATGATTCCATCACAGAATCCTCCTGTTAGTTAGTGCTTCTTTTCCGTTGATATTTCTAAATGCACGTTGCACCGAAATAACTGAAAAATCCCGTGCACACTCTAATACGCAAAATTTTCTCTGTCATTGTCGCCATGATTGGATTTCCATCACAGCGATGTTGAATGTGCTGTTAATCATTGGTAGAAAAAAAAATTGGTATATATTTATCTTTACATTCATGTATCACTTATTTTAATATATGCAGTAGTTACGAAGATAAGATTTAAATTTTGCCGTTAGAAAAATTGCTGTTAGAAATTAAAATTTTTTTATGTAAGTAACTCTATAACAGTTGTCAAAAAGACATTTAAGCTGATAAATTCGCAAAAATTCAGTATTAGGTATAAGCAAGGGTCTACCCAAAACCAATAAACATGGCAAGGGGTCTATGAGACAAAAAAGGTTGGGAACCCCTTTGGTTTAGAGTTAGCTTGCCAGCTTCGCAAGACTAAGGTTGTGAGTTCAATCCCAGCTGGAGTCAATAAATTTTCTGGATGCGAAAGCGTAGGCACGCATGTCATATTATTATGTGGCATGTAAAAGATGCCTTGAGTATCAATTTGGCTCTGGTACTCTCGGCAAAATTAAATTACGGCAATATTTAGAATCCGGCGACAGCCTGAATTAAAGTTAGTTCAAGTGTCCATATTTGGTAGCGAGAGCCGCCAATTTAGATGGTGCCATCATAAAATGGCTCTCGCATTTGGAGATTTGCCTTGTCTGCAAAGGTTGAGTTGCAATTAATCAGCTCATAAGTAAAAAATAAATGTTTTTACCTAATTGAAATAAGTTAATGTTTACGATACACACTTTTAAATCGAGATCTTGTCAATACGGCGTTGTCTTTTTAAAATTGTGGGACAGCAGGATGCAAAAAATTTAAATACGAATTTTACTCTCCTGAATATTTCGATTAAGTCTTAGAGTATTTATATATATATATATATATATATATATATATATATATATATGAATATTTCATAATCAAATACAATTACTGAAAAAATTCTCCATTTTACATATTATGTGTGATAGATTTATTGCGCGCTTTGGATGCTTCTTTTGCATTTATTGTAATTACTAGGTTTATTGTTTTAAATTTGTTAAATGTTTAATTTTTTACACATGCATATTTTGAATTTTATTGTTCCTTGAATCTTTCATTGTATTTTAAATCTTTTATAAATTAGAGAGAATATCATACTTTAAAAATTTATACAAGCTTTTATGTGTATTCTTGTACACACATTAATCGATTTCGTTTTTCTTATGATAAACATTTCTTTGTGTGAATAAATGAATACTTGTTCTTCTAATCCACAGTTTATAACCATAACATTGCTCCTTTGGATATTATCAATAGTTAGTACATTTAATCAATTTTTTATGATGAACATTAACAAGAGGTAGCAAAAAGTTGGTAATTAGCGTAGTTGAGTCCTAATACAGTAAAAAGAAATGGCATAGCTTAAGGTATCCGACTCGTTTGAAAAGGTGTTTTATAGGTGTTTGGTTAGTTAGAAAAGAAAAGAAATATAAGTATTGAGGAAGAAGAAAGTATATATATAAAAAATATATAAAATTTGAGAGTTTTAAGTTGTTTTAAATAACTTAAAATATATTTTTTAAATGTGGTTTTTTGTGAATAGAATTTTCACGATAATTTGTGCATGAAAAATGAAATATCTCTAAAACAATCCAATAAAATTCAATGAAATTTGTAACACTTACGTGTGTTAGAATTCCTTTAGAGTGTAATAAACCGCAGATTTTAAGATAGTTACCCTTTTACATAAAGTAATTTTGACGAAAAATTATTAACGTCAATTTGAGAGAGAGAGAGATAATGCTTATATAAAATATTTATTTCTTAAAATATATTTTACTCTGCGATTTGTTACGCTTCAGATGAATCACGAAGTATATTAATGAAGCTGAAATTATATTATATCGAATGCATTTTTATGTTTGCTGTTTTTCTTAACATTGAAAATGTTGCTAATATTTTATAATTTTTTTTTCAAAAACAAGGGGGATACATTTAATAATTTATTTAATAATTGTGACTCTTTAAACCTGTTTATGTTCTTTAAAAAACAATAAAAATTCTTCTAAAAATCTATTTTTCAAAAACTGGTCTTCGAACCTAGTAGAATGCCTTAAAGCAGCGGTTCGTCAAACTTTTTGACCTCACGGACCACTAATAGGATTTTGTGAATGTTAAATAATTTATAAAAAGAAATGTGATCTAAGAACGCAATCAATGCATCGTAAAACATAACTTAACGTGATAAGTGAGTATATTCCACATTTTTTTGTGGACCAGCGAAATTTTCTCGTGGACCACCACTTTGGCGACCATTGCCTTAAAGTAAAAGAAAATAACAGACAAGTAATTATTAACTATAAAATACGTGAAGAAATCCCGGTGCAAAATATAAAATAAAACCCGAAAAAGCTTTTTTTACGCAACGTATTTTCCTCCAAATATTTTCACGTATATATGCATTTTCAAATTTTGTTTTATGTTTAATTTATTTATTCGCAAGTTAGGTATTTAATGCAAGCTTTTTTTAAAGTTTTTTAGTCACACTAATTCAGTAATGAATGATGCTTCGATTCAGAATACTATATTTATAATTATAATACATGGTTCTTTGTACTTCAATATCGAAAAATGTATTGCGTTTTTATACATACACATTAACAAAATACTCAAACAACTTAACTTTATAAAAATGAAAAAAATAAAATGAAATATTTTAATAAACGTGCAATCTTTAAATGTCAATAAATTGCGCAAAATGTAAAAAATATGAATTATGGCATTAATATTGCATATGCAAAACATTATGATAAATTGCTAGGTAAAACTGTTAAATTTCCATAATAATTAATTTTTGCTTTATTAATGAATATTTTCAAAGTTGGTAAATATAAAAAGAATGTGAAATAGAAAAAGCACTTTGAGTTTGTTTTAGATTGTTCTCAATAACTTAGGTTGTTGCGCTAAAAAAAGGGATGCCAGTTCCCGGGAAATGTACTAGATCTACAATGGCAAAAATACTAAACAGCAGCCTCATTTGAAAGTAAAAAAAGTTCCATACTTTGTCTCTAACCCAAAGGAGATCCTTCCTCGCCATTTAGGGCTTAGATCGCTGCTCTTGATACCTGGGAGAGATATTTCGTTTCTTCTAAAGAAATATATCTCCCCCTCATCTTTTTAAATTTACACTTTAAAATGTAAAATGGAATCTCTTAAAAGAATATTTCTGAATTTTTAGGATACTGCATCATAAACAGATCAATGGGCTTTAAAAAAATAAAAATTTCAAAGAATTTTATGATATTTTTCTATCAGATTATGTGTTCTGAAAATCTGAAATGGCTTTTGATATGACACATAACATTAATTATTTGATTAAAGAGCAATGTATCATAGTCAAATTACGAGAAAGACTTTAGTATCTGATGGATATTTTCCTTAAATGAGAAAAGGAAGCCGATAGAGATCTTGAGGTGGAACGTTTATTTTTTAAGAAAAAGAGAGAGAGAGAGAGACAGAAAAATGTTATGGACTAATATTTCAAAATTTAACACACATAATTATGCTCATTTTGTTACACTTTGAGACCATCATTTATCAGATGTGATCTATTAAGGTATCCGACTACCCTAAAATAATGATTTTTTTCAAAAAATTGACAAATTTTTTTATTATTTTATTTTATCTGTCATCTTATTAGCTATACAAAAATACCAAGTTTTTTTTTATTTTCTATTCACTAGAACAAAATCTTTAAGTGTTTTAGTAAAAGCAGATGCCATAACTTTACATAAGATGTCAAACTTTAAAATGCGTTTTACTCGAAATGTGTTTTTTTTTCGAAAAACTCAAACAGGGACAGAGATTGTTCAAAAAGTTTTTAAAATAATTTGCTGAAATTTTGTGTGTATTTTCTGTATAACAGTAGAAGTGTTTTAACCTTCAGATTTATCAATCACTGTTTTATTTCAAAATTTACAGTCCTTTATGTGAATATAGTCACTGTTTTTTTTTTTTATCAATTTCATGTAGTCACTAAGATAAAATTCTCTAGTTTTTGTAAAAATTAAAATATCTCTTATCCTGAAGGTCATTTCAAACATGAATAACAAAGTAATACATCAAAATTGAAAAATTGAGAATTTGTTCATAAAATTTTTGCACAGAGTGGGAACCGGTTTATGTAACTTTTTGTACATTTTTACCAGTTTTTTTTTCATTTCAATAATAATAAATTTTTTTCTGTTTTAAATTTTAGGACTTTTTTCTTAAAACATACTAAATATAAATCTAAAAATCACAAAAAATATCCTATCTCAATTTTTTTAAAAAAAGGTTTTCGCAAGTAGTCGGATACCTTAACCGATTATATGAAAATGAAGAAATTTATTCCGATATCTATACAGTGTAGGGTAAACTTGGCAAATATAAGCACCAAAACACTTACCGTAAAATCCGGCGTATAACGCGTACCGGTGTATAACGCACCCCCTCCCCTTTTTTTACGAAGAAACCTGAAATGTGTCTGTGTACAATATTATTATGTTTTGAGGCCATTTATTAGAGATATTATCCATACTTATTTGGAAAAAATAGTATACTCTTAGATTTTTATAAGAAGTATACTATTTACCTATATAACTCTTTAAGTTCATTAGGTCCATTTCTTTTAAATAAACAGTATTTCGATATATGTAGAAGTCTAACTTTATTTTTATGCTCATCTCTTGTTTTTATTTTTGGACCTATCGTTTTTATACCCGGCGTATAACACGCACCCGCAAATTTCGATCTTATTTCTTGGGTTAAAAGGGCGGCGTTATACGCCGAATTTTACGGTAATTGAAACTATGCTACACTAAAAAACTTCCATTTTTCCGAAATCAAGATATTTCAAACCTTAGAGCAGTGGTCTTTTTCAGCTCCTGGAGCCCCTAGAATTATAAAGTGTTTTTGTGTGGAACCCCATTCCGCACACATTTAGATCAATTTTTCTTAAAATAATATATAAAGTAGATCAACATGTTATAGGTACTTTATGAGAGGACAATTAAAAATGAATTGCATTTTCGTAGTAAAAATTTTAATACAATTTATTCATTAATATTAGTTTGCGATCCAAGAAACACCTACTGAAGTATTATATTTAGCAACTGGGATATATATATATATATATATATATATATATATATATATATATATATATATATATGCTTGCATTTTTTGTACAAAATGTCAAAGCCTAGGAAATTATCTGCAATCGCATTATATATTCTGTGTTTAATTTGTTTTTATAGCCACTCACATTGAAAAATATTTTTCACTTAAATGCATTGTTCTGAATGCCCTTAAAATGTTTATAGCTGTGTAAGAAATCCTGTGCATTTTACATGAATTTGCAACCTAAAATTTAGGAGTTGTTCTTGCTTAAATTTAGATTTTAACGTCGAATCTCTTGATATATATATCTATAAAGTTTCTCTCTCTTCTTTATTATAGGTGTTTTCTTACTCAGATGCATAAAAGTGCATTTTACATTAAAAAACTATTCAGTTTTGTGAGACATTGTATTAACGAGCATAAAATTATTTCGTGGAATCCGAGTTCGTAAACAAAAGAATATTCATAATCTAGTAGGTAGTACATATAAAGATAAAATGTGTGCTTTAATATTCTTTTAGTTAATCCCTAAAAAAATTTAAAAAGTATTGTAAACTAAAGTTTTTATGTATAAATAAAATTTTAATTAAAGAATATATAGGAAATATATATATATAAAATTATAAAATTAGAGAATAGGATGAGCCTTACATATTTGTAACTACATAGACTTCACACAGAATTCGAAACCATTTTGCATACACCTTTATAATTTTCTTTTCGATTTTTTAATTGTGACTCGTAGAGCCCCTGAGTATGCCTCGTGGAGCCCCAGGGTTCCACAGTTTGAAGACCATTGCTTTAGAGTATGGTCTCTCTAATCATATATAAACAAAACTCTAACTCTTGTTGCTCTGTGTATAAATAAGCTCCAAAACAAATTTTGAAATTGCCCATATTTGCCTAATATTTTAAGTAATAGGGACACAATTGCCTGATATATGGGCAGATTGCATTATAAAAAAGATAAGAGAAACTGTCACCTCTATATTTACATTTTCCACACAAAAAAATGCATTTTAAAGCTGATTACATGTTTGGAAAATGATAAAAAATAAAATTAAACAAATGAATAAAATGAACAAATAGTATCACCAAAAATGTCCAAGTTTTTATCAATAAATTCAAAATAATTAAAAGGTGAAAAGAAGATAACTATTAAGTTAACATAAATTATTACAAAGGAAAACAACATTTAATGAGGACTTGCCTTTATATCGTACGCCTTCATTCATTACAATAGAAGAAGCCACCCTCTAACTCGACACATTCCTAATGGAACCAGGATGAACAACAACCACAACATTGCACCTATTCCTGTTCTTTATTTTCATCATAGTAGTTAGCATTACAAACAGGACAAATGAGAGATGCATTATCTTTGCTGGTACTTGCTGTTGCTCTGCGTTTTGCCCCTACACCTTCTCTACGACCTCTGTTGGCAACTCTCTACTTCGTAGAAGCCAAATCTTCTGCACTTAGCTCTCTTGCAACGTTCTTACGTCTTCCTCGATTTCCAAAGATTTTTTTCAGTGTTAGAATTGAACTTAGGTCCTCCAAAAATGACGCTGTTGACTGTTAGAATTCAGTAGTGAAAGTAGATGAGCCATGTGCTGCTGTAACTTCGTTTAAATTATTAAAAGGAAGAGGTAGATGAGCTCTAAGAACGTGCAAGATGAGAGGCTGGTCTAGGAGCAGGGTTGGAAAGCATTACTTTTTCAAATTTCAAAACTGACCATATTACCCTTAATTTTACTGCCCGTATTTGCACTAGTAACATTTTTTAATAGTTGGCACTACTGACATCGAATGGAGAAAGAACGAAACCACCATCTCCCACCAATGGATACTATACTCACATATAATATTTCAGCACTTCATAGATTTCACATAAAATTAATTAGTTTTGCTTGTTAAATATTTAGTAAGATAATTAAAATATAACAACAACCTCAATTTTGAAGTATTAGGTAGTTGTATTTACATTAGAAATGGTCTGATTGAGCTTCTATTTGAACCACATAACAACACAAACAAATAACACAGACGTCATGACGCTTGAGCATTACCAACGTCGCAGTGCTAATGCACCAAATCAAAACCATTACTTATAATACAGGTAATTGCTTAAATGTGCTCACATTACCTTAGTGCACATATTTGTCAAGTTTACCCTATGGAAAATGATCTTGCATTTCACTACACATCGAGAACACTGGATTGATTCACGTAAGTACATAAATAAAACGCATTTGATTTATTCTCCATTTTTTCAATCTAAATGAGATGAATTGTGTAGTCTATGTCTATGTCTATATATTTCCTTCACACTGTGTGTGATCTGACTGAACGCCAATCAGTTCAAGTTATATCTCCTCACGTACTGTGTCAATATACAGCAATGAGATAACAGGGTAAATTGAATTTAGGCTCAATTTTCTATCGATCTTGAAATCTTCTTCTGATCTCGTCTACCAAACTCTACAGATCATCTTTTTGGAGAAACACTTTCAGTTATTTTTTTTCTCTAATAAAGGAATTGTGTTTTCTTAGTGAAAAATACAAAACGAATCTTTGGTCGCATATGGGAAAGAAATCTCGATTCAAAGTGGATTTTCTGACTGCTTTAGCAGGTCGCTAGTTGCCCATTCCTGATTTAAAGCAAATATTTTATATCAACCCACCTCTCCAACCTCCAACTAGGCAATTAAGTTTGACCTACTCTCAAGATAGGATTTTTTAGCAATTAAACACATGGATTTTGCTTTGAGTATTACTACCTTTTCAGAGTTATTCATATACTCCATAAAAGAGCATCCATTGTATATCGTAAAATTCCCATATACTAAATTAAACATGCTAATGGTCCCCGATGTAACAATAAATATACTAAGTAAGCATTAGGAAATAGATATCTTTTTTGCTAATTCACTAAAGAAAGCGGTACTTTTTTAAAAAAGAGGTATTTATTTTATACTCTCAACCACACAACCTTATTATTTTGAAAATTAATAACTGAATATTTTGTAATTTATTGAGAACTTACAAAAAAGAATTGAAATATGACATTATATAAAACACAATACATACTTTATCATAGGGGAAAATGTCTGAGATATTCAACAAATCTATTGCAGCAGAGTTCTAAAAACTCGGCTAAATGAGCTGGCCAAAGGCTGAACGAGTTTGTGAAAATGCCGGGTTATCGAGAATTGGATTATAAAAGAATAAATACGGTGTTTCATCAGAAAATATTATTCTACACTTATATGTATTGTTTTCTTGAGAATACAACAGAAAAGAATGCTCAAATACCCTTAAACAAAATAGGTACTTTATGACGGTATTTACTACAAGAAAATAAAAATTAATGAATACACAGTGTAAGGTAATTTATTTCATCAAACACACTTTAAAAAAAGTTTTTTTTTATGAAGGCACAAAGCTGTCTATAATGAAAATTTCGAAGGCGACTTTGTAAAAATGCTCTACAATTTTTAAAAGTAAGGTTTTTTTCGACCTACAAGGATGTAGCCGAGTTATTCGGACAGCCGAGTTATCGAATGACGCGCGCGAGTATTCGGGACTCTACAGTGTGTATTAGTTATTTAATTACAAAGAAATATTCCCATTTTTGAACTATTAGATCTTCAAACTTGAAATCTGGCAGGCGTGCACTTTTCATGTAGAAGACACACTGCGAAAGAGATTTTGCGAAAATAGACCCACAAGAGGTGTTGCAAGGGCTTAAGGGGTGTCATAGATAATAATACCTGCTTTTGAACTATTAGACCCACTCACTTGAAATTTTCTGGGAACGTTCCTTTAATAGAATAGAGATCCGATGTAAAAGAATTGGAAACTAGAATTGATTCCCAAAGGGGCGTTGTATATAAATTATATGTGTTTTCATTAAAAAATTATTTCACACTGGATTTTACTCTCCTTATATATATATATATATATATACTGGTGTGCAAAAATTAAGGACGAAGTCGAAAAATTAGCATATCAGCTGAACGAAGAGGCAGAGCGGACAGAAAGACCAATCAGGAGATTAAGTAAGGTGATGTACGGTAGCACATGCGCAGATATGCAGGTAGACGTAATGGGGGAGTGTCTGAGTAGTATAAAACATGTTGTCGGTGTAAGATCAGTATTTCTGGCAAAGAGATTGCACGCCGTATAGCAGTTAAAATCACACCGAGTTGCTGTCTCAGCGAGAAATGGCGAATAATCAATCTGTTAGACGACATCTGGATGCTTTTACCCCAGGTCGAATCATTGGGAAGTTGGAGGAAGGCCGCAGTGTGACAAGTGTGGCTGCAGAGTTCGGAATTTCTCACAGCATCTTTTCACGACTTTGGAGACAATTTCAAACTACAGGAACAGCTATCCGGGGGTTCAGTAGTGGTCGTCCACGAGGAACCACACCCACAGATGACCGATACATTGTTTTACAGGCCAGAAGAAACAGGGGGCAGACAGCGGGAGAAATCGCTAGACACACGACACAGGCGACTGGGCGACCGATATCGCGTTTTACCGTGGCCAGAAGACTGCACGGTGGTGGTCTGTTTGCACGACGCCCTGTACGGTGTGTACCTTTAACGCCTGCCTATCGGAGAAGGCGTTCTCTGTGGTGCCGGGAACACCGGAATTGAAGAGACAATGAATGGGGACGAGTACTCTTTACAGATGAGAGCAGATTCAGTTTGAGTAGCGATTCTCATCGCATACTCATCTGAAGAGAGCGGGGAAGCCGCAATCATCCCTCGGACATCATTGAAAGGGACAGGTATGGAGGTCGCGGTGTTCTCGTTTGGGGAGGCATCATGCTTGGTAGTCATACAGACCTTCACATCTTCGACGCAGGTTCAGTCAACGGGACCCGTTATTGTAACGAGATTCTTCTTCCATATGTGCGTCTTTTTAGAGGCGCTATGGGTCTGCAGTTCCTTTTCATGGACGACAATGCACCATGTCATCGCACAGTAGCTGCCGAACAGCTCTTAGAGAGTGAGGATATTGAACGTATGGATTGGCCGGCACGATCTCCGGATCTCAGTCCCATCGAGCATGTATGGGATTTTCTAGGCAGACGCTTGGCAGCTCGTACCTTACCACCAGTAACGATTCGGGAGCTTCGATTGGCGCTGCAAGACGAATGGGCAGCAATGCCTCAACAACTCATTGACACCCTCATTCTCAGCATGGGCAGACTCTGTGAAACCTGCCTAGCAGTCAGGGGAGATCATATCCCCTACTAAAGACCGGATGTTTCTTGCTGGACACCCATCACAGGGATGTTTCGGCCTTCAGTCGCATTGCGCTCCATGCTACTTTTTCAATCAAGCTTCTTTTTATCCCTCTGATTTCTGTTTTAGTAAGTGTTGCTTACATATTACACATGTCCTTACGTATTGGGGATCTTACGGTATTAAATGTGTTGATTTGGAAAACTTTTGAACAAAGTTATGTTGAAAAAACCGTCTCGTCTTTAATTTTTGCACACCAGTGTATATATATATATAATTCAGCTATTATATCAAAAATAATTTTTATTTTTAAAAAATTAACCCGTGTGACGGGTACTTCAGCTAGTATAGTTAAAATTTTGTAATCCCTTTCTCTTCATAATAAACTCCATATATTTTTTTGAATGCAGTCATCGCCGTTTTCTAGTGTATGATCAATTTTTCATTATTTATTAATCACTGTAGTAGCTAGTCCTGAGTCGTCACTGTATCAAACTTCCTTGGAGGCCCTTTTTGGTGGGCTCTCGGCATTTTACTATTTTTTTTTACACAGTTTGGGGTCTCTGAAGCTTGGGGGCCGCGTATCAATGAAATGGCTGATTAGGCGGTAACTACGCCACTGTTACTAATGTAATTAGAATGTCATTGTGATAGAAATGAATGAGAAAAAATTCTGTTAATTATACAATGGATTAAAGAAGTGCTGCTCCATTTTTTGATGTTTGCGACCCAAAATTCAATCATAGTTTCCATCAACCCCCCCCCCCTTCCTCCATATAATAACAATGTAATAAATTCAATGATACAATACTTTGAAGCAAAATCTACAATACAACTTTAACCTCTTAAATGTCACCGGTGTATATAAACATCGCGATCAGCCAAAGCGTTAATTGCCCCGGACGTATACGTACGTCTTTCCGAAGTATGATCTTTTCTGTGCATTGCTATCCATAAAATTATTCTGAAGGCTTTAGAATGCAACAAAAGGGCATTGACAGTGTTTGCGAAGAATTTTCTTATTTCAGAGAATTAGCTTATTTATTCCTTTTTTTTGCCACCCCCCTCCCCAATGCATCACGTACACGTACTTTTGCGAAAAATGGTGGCATTGGGAAGTGAATTATTGCGTAACTTTAAATTGACAGTAAAGATTAGCCGACAATACCTTTGAATTGACAGGAAGCGGTACAAATTAACAAGATAAGTGTTAATTTTTGTATATAATTTTGTATATGGCAATCCCATGGGGGATCATTAGTAATTATTAAACGTGTTCTTAACTTGGAATTGTTAAATTAATAGTAAAATACGTTGTGCGGTACTACACTGGTGTGCAAAACTTAAGCAACAATGTAAAAATTAAGCAGATAACCATGAAATTGCAGAAAAGGAGGTCTGGAGATCAGTACAGTGAACACGTAAGTCAGTATAAACGTCATGCGTATGCAAATATCAGGAACGAAACGTCAGAAGCGACGTGAGCGTACGAAAAACGCGTGATGTCGGCGCGTGCTGTTCAACAGTAAAATAAAATGAAGGACGCTGACGCAATTCAACATATTCGCTGCAAGTGCCAGTGAGTCAGTTCGTGAAAGATGGTTGGACGACTTCACACGTGGAAGAATGATCGGAAAGCTGGAGGAGGAGCGCCCCGTCACCAGGGTAGCTGCAGAGTTCGGAATCAACAAAAGTGTCGTTTCACGCGCTTGGAAAGCGTTCCAAACCACAGATACAGATGTTAGAAAGGTTGGTGGTGGCCGCCCGAGGACGACAACTGCAGAGGATGACCGATATATCACCCTGCAGACGAAAAGAGGCCGACGGCAGTCAGCAAGCGCCATTGCTCAGCAACGAGGCGACAAGTGTCGCGGTTTACTGTGGCCAGACGCCTTCACAAAGGGGGCCTATTCGCCCGCCGTCCTGAACGCTGCTTCCCGTTGAAAGTTGACCACCGACGCCACCGTTTACAGTGGTGCAGAGAGCACAAAAACTGGACAACTGTCAATGGAATCGTGTCCTTTTTACGGATGAGAGTCGGTTCAGTACCAGAAGCGATTCTCAACACGTTTTGATTTAGAGAGAGATCGGGACATGGTTTTATACCAGTAACATCAAGGAAAGACACCGTTACGGTGGTCCTGAAGTCCTTGTCTGGAGAGGCATTATGCTGAACGGGCGAACTGAGCTCCACATTTTCGATAGAGGGTCTGTAATCGGGGATCGCTATTGTGAGGAGGTACTTCTTCCCCATGTGCGTCTGTTCCGAGGTGCCATTGGCCCAGACTTCATTTTTATGGATGACATTGCACGGCCACTTCGGACTCTTGCTGTTGAGGAGCTGCTGAAAAGTGAAGATATCACTCGAATGGATTGGCCAGCGTACTCCCCAGATTTAAATCCCATCAAACATGTGTGGGATGCTTTGGGGAGACGTATTTCAGCACGCTTACATCATCCGGAGAGCACCCAACAACTCAAACAGATGCTGATTGAAGAATGGGCACTCCTACCGCAAGAAATGTTGCACCAGCTGGTTCTGAGTATGCGGAGACGGTGCGAAGCAACCATTGCAGTGAGGGGAGGGCATGTACCATATTAAGGAACATCTGCTTGTTGTTCTTCCTTTTGGATAGACCATCATGAGTCACGATACTATGCGTTCAATAAAGCTTGTTTTTGTTTGATTCCATACCGTATGCATTGCATTCCTTTTTCAGCGCCGATGCTTTCGTCATCCTTTACGTACATAATACTTTCCCTCATTTCTGAATTTCATGTCTCTCAGATGATTTTTCGTGAAGTTATGGCAATAAACCCACCTTTTGCTTAAGTTTTGCACACCAGTGTAATACATTTATAGGTGTATTATGTCAGTGTAAATGTGCATTTTATTTTTTTATTATGTCAAAACGTATTTTTTGTTTTTTTTTACTATCAGTAAATTAATAATTTTTTTTTAAATAATCTTTTGTTTTCAACTTTTCAATATGCTCGCGACCCCCTCGTAGAGTTATCACGCACCCCTTGGGGGCGTGACTCACAGTTTGAGAAACGCTGGGTTGAAGTGATGAAGTTCAGGCAGTGGCGTAAAGGAGAATATTAGGGCCCCTGTGCAAAGTCATGTTTTGGACCACAAGTAGGATCTTACAAAAGGTATGTATTGGTGTCAGTGAGGCTTTGGGCCACCTAGAATCCTGCCCCCGTGATCGGGGGAGCACGGGGGTGTACGTTACGCCACTGAGTTTAGGGTATTCTGAAATGAAGAACGCACTCTTTTCTTTTTAAAATATTAAAATTTCGCTAATGGAGCTTCATGAAAACAAACAATTTTGAGAATATAAACTCAAAATTTTATATGTAGAAATTTCACTAACTTCCGATTACTTATTCCGACATCGAGTTAACTATTAAACTATTTAAACACACACAACTCACAAAAATTGTCAGAATAGACTCACCAAGTATAGATGTTTCCAATATCATGTATGAAGGCGAAGAATTCTTGAGATAAACAGCGATGAACAAGATAAAATCTGAATAACTATCAATTCACTTCACGAAATTCCTAAGGCAATGTCATTCATTGATTTTGACCCATCTTCAAATTAATTATTACAGGATTTTTACTAAATGAATATTCAACTATGTTAATGAATTGAGGTGTAAATGTGTACTTTGATAAGATATTTAGCAACACCTCAAAGAAAATGACAACAAGAGGATAAAAGTCCAATGTTTTAAAATAAAAATATACTTTTCTCTCTCTCTCGAATTAAAACCTCTGCTATAAAGACAATTTGAAAAGATTATAATCGGGGACAGGATTTTTAAATTATTAATTCTGTTTTATGAGAGTTTGACGGTAGTCAATAATTGTTTGCTTTTCTTATGCTTTTCTTATTTTTGAAGCAAATTGACGTATCATTTGCATCTTTTTTATCCCATTTAAACAGTTTTAATTTCTGTGCTTATGAGTAAATAAGTTGTTTGTTTGTTAAGCAAAAACAATAGCAAATAAAAAAATTTTTTTATCTATTTTGCAGATAAATTTCATACACAGAAAATAAAAGTAAATACACTGCCTTACTTTTACTTCTGACTGTGTAGATGCAATTAGACATTTAGAAAACTCAAATTTTATATGTAGAAATTTCACTAACTTCCGATTACTTATTCCGACATCGAGTTAACTATTAAACTATTTAAACACACACAACTCACAAAAATTGTCAGAATAGACTCACCAAGTATAGATGTTTCCAATATCATGTATGAAGGCGAAGAATTCTTGAGATAAACAGCGATGAACAAGATAAAATCTGAATAACTATCAATTCACTTCACGAAATTCCTAAGGCAATGTCATTCATTGATTTTGACCCATCTTCAAATTAATTATTACAGGATTTTTACTAAATGAATATTCAACTATGTTAATGAATTGAGGTGTAAATGTGTACTTTGATAAGATATTTAGCAACACCTCAAAGAAAATGACAACAAGAGGATAAAAGTCCAATGTTTTAAAATAAAATATACTTTTCTCTCTCTCTCGAATTAAAACCTCTGCTATAAAGACAATTTGAAAAGATTATAATCGGGGACAGGATTTTAAATTATTAATTCTGTTTTATGAGAGTTTGACGGTAGTCAATAATTGTTTGCTTTTCTTATGCTTTTCTTATTTTTTTTGAAGCAAATTGACGTATCATTTGCATCTTTTTTATCCCATTTAAACAGTTTTTTAATTTCTGTGCTTATGAGTAAATAAGTTGTTTGTTTGTTAAAAAGCAAAAACAATAGCAAATAAAAAAAATTTTTTTTATCTATTTTTGCAGATAAATTTCATACACAGAAAATAAAAGTAAATACACTGCCTTACTTTTACTTCTGACTGTGTAGATGCAATTAGACATTTAGAAAACTTTTTTCAATCAGGATAGTCAAAAGCAACATGGATTTACTATTGAGGTAAGTACATTTTTTAATTCCTTTCCACAAAAAATTATTTGAATTGATCAAGCAAACTCTCTTTAATTCTACTTGAAATCTATTAAAATAATTTAAAATTCGCTTAAACTTATTTTATTGTTAAAGTCCCAACAAATTTTAAAATTGTTTAAAGTGTAACGCATAAAAAACAGTTGAGAATCATTGGCTTTAAGTATTATTATTTCCTACACTCGCTAGAAAAAATCATGAAATGAAATCCAGTTTATATAATTTGAAGCAAATACCAGCAATTCTAAGCGAGAAAGTTTTGAACTGTTTACGTTAGTGTTTACAATATTTTGACATGCATTTTTTAGAATTAAAATAATTCGTATCAAGTTTTTTAATTCCACTTAAAGTAATTTTTTATGTATCTAATTTAAAAAATAATTCATCCATTTGAGTTTCCTAATTATTAAAATCTTCATCTGAACAAGTACTTATAGAAGATAAACGCTTAGATTAATTGCTTGGATTTTTATTGAATTAAGAGATCTTTTTCATAAACTTCAATAACCGAAACAGAATTTTATTTATTCTGTAAGTTATTGACTTTTGAAACTAAACGAGTTAGCGAACTTTTTAAGATTTTCTTTTGTTTTAGAAAGTGTTAGCGTATCGCGCTTTCATGCCACAGATCTGGGATTCAAACGCCGGGCTGGGCAAGGTCGGCTCTGCCTTTCATCCCCTCAGGGGGGCAATAAATGAATACCAAGCTTACATGAGAACTAAAAACTGGGGGTTTCGCATCAGACTGACCACCTGACGGGAACGTCCACTCCTGCTCCTCAGTGCCCAAGAGACGAAAACTGAGATGGGCACAGTAGGTCTTTGCCCTCTGTGGAATGTTGTGCCACTGAGTCTAGTTTAGTTTTGTTTTTAGAAGGATGTCCATGTTTCATTTGTGTTGTGACCTTCCCAATCTATGTCCGATGCTTTCGATAGTTAACTCTATAGAGCAAAGTTATTTTTTTGATGTTATATTATTTCGAGAAACGTCGTAGACCACTACAGTTCATCAATAAATTGTTTTGTATTGAATCCTCTGGCTCGACGAACATGTATTGCGATGAAAAAGTAGCGGTCTCTTGTTAATGAAAATACACTCTTTTGCAAAAAAAAAATCGAAGTACCATGAAAGAAGTGGTTGTTTTGAATGAAATTAAACATGTGTGTACAGCCATACACAGATAATAAGATGTTAAAAATATCAAGGCCATAGGGCCTATCCACGCCTCATGATTACAGCTTGAATGTTCAAATCAGTAGTTGATGAAACCACCCCTGGCGGCGATACATACTTGTATACATCTCGGTAAAGAGTGACAACGGTTCCTAATGTCCTCATACGATATATTCTGTCATGAATTCACCAGTTGTTGCTCCAGGTCTGCGATATTTTGAGGGGCCCGAATCTGGTACTCTACCATGTCTCAGGCATATTCGATTGGTGAAAGGTCTGGTGATCTTGTTGTCAAAGGAAGAGTAACACGAAGGCAGTCTAGAAATATGGGAGTGGTATAAGACCTGGCAATATCATGTTGGAAACTGGTCCCCGGATGACGTTCCATGAAGGATAATACAACCGGCCGAGGGATCGTATCAACATATCGATGAGCTGTTAAAGATGCATGGAAGATGACTAAAGATGACCTGCTGTCGTATGATATAGCACCCTACACTGAAACACCAGGGGTTATGGTTGTATGCCTTTTTAAAATAGAGGTTGATTGAGGCTGTTGACCCCGACCTCTTCAGACACGGAGATGATGGTCGTCTGCTTCAAGAGTAAAGCGAGATTCATCGTTGAACACTATGCGATGCCAGTCCGATGGCATCCATGATGATTGGCTGTGACACGAGACTCCAGGCGATTCCGACGATTTTGTGGGGTCAAAGGCAGACGTTTAAAAGGCCGCTGTGAGCTTGAATAGTAGACAATCATACTATTGAACAGATCAGGCCTGTCGAACAATCATCCGAACTTGCCTCGCATTTGTGTATCTTGGCCTTCCAGAACGGCCATTTTGTTGATAAGTTCCTCACAGCAACTATTGCTGTCGCTGTGTCTGTACGTGGCAGGTGACGACCTATTGCTCGGTATGACCACCCAGCTTCAAGCATTCCGACAATGCGACCATGTTTGATGTCACTCAGTTGCCTATAAGGTCTTCGAAATGGTTGTGATGGCATCATTCGTTTTTTCTCCAGTGAATCATATACTCGTAGGCGCAAACGAAAAATGATAAATTTTTCCAACTCTATATATATTTCTGGTTTTATATTTGGAGAGTTTCTCAGCAAAAAGGTGCACTACGACCGCAATTCATGTTTATTGGCCTTGAAATTTTGATCATTTGCATGTTCGATCAAGATATCTTTGTCTACGAAATTTCATCATAAACGGACAACTCCTTCTTGGTGCTTCAATTTTTTTTTTTTTTGGCAAAGAGTGTATTTTATTAATACTGACTACGCAGTTATACAAATACAACATTTTACGGCTCTAACGTTCCCTTTTACAGAGAGAAAATAAGAAGGCAGAACACAAGAGTTACAACACATGAGTTATTGACTTTCGAAACACATAGAGCATTTCCAACAAATTAAAATGTTTTTGTGAACAAAAAAGAAGCAAAGTATTAAGCAGTTTGCGTTAAAGCTGGTAAAAGTTAAAAATAATTTGATAACATATATTCGAAACATTGCATTACGAGCTTTGAAATTTGTAAACTTTTATTTAAGGATGTATTTGTTCAGTTTTAAAGAACGAAACCCAATATGAATTTGTACTAATAAATTTAATGTGTTATTTAATGTGTTTGTGATGCATATGTTCATTTAACAAATTGTATCCTTAAGAAGTAGAAACATATTTAATAAATATTATTTTTTAACTTTTATGTAAAGAGTTCAGTTGTGAGATGAGGTACTAGTATGTTTCATACAGGATAGAGGTATAGACAGAAATAAAGAATGTTCTAAAATTGATTATCCCTTCATAGTATGTAGATAAATTCATTGTATATATTTTAAAAGTTCAGCATTAAGTTAAAATTGGAGAATTTTTTGGTTAAAAAATGTTTCCTGTTTGAATCCTGTTCATTAAATAAAAGAGATGAAAGCCTTAAAGTATCCAACAACTTGCGACAACTTTTTTTTTTAAAAAATGGAGATATGGGGGGTTGTAATTTTTAGATTTATTTAGTATAGTCTAAGGAAAAAAAAATCCTAAAATTGAAAACAGAAAAAAAAAAATCTATTATTAAAATGGGAAAAAATTGGTAAAAACGTACAAAAATTACATAAACGAGGCTCGCTCTGTACAAATAGTAGATGAACAATTTCTCAATTTTTTAATTTTGATGTATTACTTAGTAATTCATGCTTGAAACGACCTTCAGGATAAGAGATAGTTTAATTTTTACAAAAACTAGAGCACTTTATCTTAGTGATTATACGAAATTGCTTAAATTTACATAAAGGATTGTAAAATTTGAAGTAAAATAGTGATTGAGATAAATCTTAAGGTCAAAACACTTCAACTGTTATACAGAACATATACAAAACATTTCAGCAAATTATTTTTTAAAACTTTCTGAGCAATCGCTGTCCCCGTTTGAGCTTTTCAAAAAAAACACACACATTTCGAGTAAAACGTATTTTAAAGTTTGGATTTTGTGTAAAGTTTTGGCATCTGCTTTCACTAAAACACTTGTAGTTTTTCTTCTAGTTAATGGGAAATAAAAAAATTTGGTATTTTTATTAAGCTAATAAGATGACCTACAAAATAAAATCATAAAAAAAATTGTCAATTTTTGAAAAAAATCATGATTTTAGGGTATTTGTGGATACTCTAATGTAAGTGAAGGAAAAAGTAAGCGAAATATATATGAATAAAACTTTTTCTTTATTTGGTTAAGAGAGTGTCATATCTTTTTCAGTAAAAATATTCTAACCATATTTTTATAAAAGATTGAAAAAAAAGTTCATTCTTTCTATCCATTCCAGATATCTAATTATCGCATTCTGGGTTGTTTCCTGTTCATCGTTTATTCAAGAACCTCGTTTGGATGGAAAGGGAAGTATCAACACCCTCTTCTCAGATAAGAACCGTAAGTCATTGTGTGAAATAAGAATTAATATATGCTTTGCTTCTGTATATAGTAAACTTTTTATTATAACTAAAAGTAATCGAGACAGAAACTTAGTTTTTCTTCGTTATTCTTAATATTCTACAGGTCTTATTATGAACTGGGTTTTCAAGTACTGGGATCACAAGGAAAAAGCAACACTAGAAAAATATTTATAAAAGCACACGGTTGAAATAACGCATATGCACAAGACATGGAAAGAAAAAGTGGGGTATGAGAAGAATATCACAAATTTATGAAATCGTAAGCACATGACAATTAGACACCAATAGATTAACTCACGAGCCCATCCATACATAACTGACTTAAATTTTAGAATAGAACAATGAAAAGCCAAAAATATAAAAAGGGTGAGAAACACCTCTTATAGAGAGAAGATACAATGTATTTAGGGGTTAACACTCTATCAAAGTTATATGTCAAAAAAGGGCTGACTCTACGATACGTTGAGGAAAAGACGCGAGAACTGCTAATATAAACAGCATGAATTGATTGCCTAAACTCTTATATGAGGTAGAAGGAAAAATTAATCCGAAGTACCATATTTGCAACTTGCAATATTTTTTAACAAAAGACTTTTCTCTCCCAATTAAATCAAAATGCTTCTTTTATGTCCAGTTGGACTTTTGATATCTATTTACACTGCTGGCCACACAAAATGTAACACTCTGAAGGAAGCATGCAAACCATGTGAAATTTACATCATGCGTTGGCAGTGATGAAATATGCATATAATTAGCATTATAACGAAGATGCACATCACAGGCGACCGTAGCTCCACCCCTAAGCACTACATAAGGGGAGAGCAGATTGGTGATTTGAAGAACGGTAATTGTTTGTTTCTCGTGCTTTTTTTTGCGTAAGCTGTTTAACTATACCTCGTGGAAGACATCGAGCGTCTTTTGACAAAATTTCTGATTCGACCGAGGAAAAATAGTAGCCTATAGGGATTGTGGATTATCCTTCAGATTGATTGATTGAATATTAACGTCACACTGTTCAGCTACACGAGGGCTTTTGGCAAGTGTTATCCTTCTGCGAAATCGGTCAACGTGTTGGACGAAACTAAGCAACTGTGATGCGGATCTGTCATCGCAGGAGGCAGAAGGAAATGACGGATCGACGTGGCCGATCACACCCACCCCTTTGAACAACTGCCCGTGATGACAGGTGGATTGTGTGCATTGCAGTGATGGATCGCGCAGCCACATAATGAACCATAGCACAACAGATTAAATCTGTTACGCATCATTCGGTATCCACTCATACCATTCGACGCCGTTTGCAGAGAAGTGGAATGTCCACAAAGCGTCCATTGCTTCGTTTACTCTTGACTGGAAACCACAGGCGTTTTGTCACCAATGGTGCAATGAACGATGGAAACGGACAACGGAATGGAACGACATTGTGTTTACTGACGAATCCCGCCTCTGCTTGCAACATCACGATGGTCGGATTCGAGTTTAGAGACACCGTAGTGAGAGGTTTCTGAACTGCTGCGTTATGCATCGCCACTCTGTTTCTGCACCCGACACCATGGTGTTGTTTTTACTTATGCCACCTGATCGACAGTAACATCAGATCAAGGTCCATGAAATTCATCATGGCGAAGGACTAGATTTTTACGTCTCTGTCGTTAGCCTTAACTTTGAGAACCATGCAGGTGACAGTATGATTTTGCTTAGTTCCACCCCAATTTTGAGGGAGAACACCTTGGGGATGGCCAGGGGCCTACCACCCCTCTTTCCCTTCCACCAACCTCACGAGAGGACTTGCGGCTCGACGGCTATTTTAGAGTACCCCCATATCGCAAAGTCATTATACATTTACAAACGTCCATGCCTTCTCCGGGATTCGAACCCAGGCCCTCCGGCCCCGCAGTGAGCGTCACTAACCACTATATCGGATGGGCGGCCGGTATCATGGTTTTGGGTGGTATTGAATTTCACTGCCATACCCCTCTAGTGCGCATTGCCCGTACACTGAATAACCAGCTCTACATCTCTGAGGTGTTGGAGCCAATGACTCTCCCATACATTCAGCGCTTTCCATCAGCCATATTCCATCAGGAAAATGCGCGACCACACGTAACACGCAATGTTCAAGAGTTCTTCTTTATCCGTCAAATTGAATTGCTTCCTTGGACTGCTTATTCTCCCGATCTATTACCAATCGAAAACTTGTGGTCCATGCTTGCGCAACGACTGGCCCGGGATACCCCTCCCCCACACACACACACTGCTTAACCAGATCAACTTTGGCAATATGTGAAAGCCGCTTGGACTGCTGTACCCGAAAGATACATCCAAAGCCTCTTTGATTCTATGCTAAGGAGTGTGGCAGTGGTTATATCCAACAATGACGACTACATTAACTACTGATTTTGTCATCTTCTACACGTTACGAGAGGCTGTAATTTTAATCGTTTGATCTTTGTGCAACATGTTATCTGCCAAATAAATTTCGCTGTGATATCTCTGGTCCTTCTTGCTGTAGCGTTTTGTGTGGCCAGAAGTGTATTTAATTTTGCTGTTGATAATAACTATTAACTGGCAGATGATGGAGCTCATTTTCTTAGGTAAACAAATTCCTCTGCGATGTGTAAGGCAGATATTTATATAACACATATATAGAAGGGCCAAAAGTTGTGGGATAGCAATGTGAAAACATCCAGATGGCGCGAATTACGTAAAGCCTCTAGTAGGAAATGTGGAAATGGGCAATGCATTGGAAGTATTTTGAGTGCCACCCTTTTTATCTCTCTTATTTATTATCTATTTTATTTTATAAATTCAGTCCTATACAGTTAACTTTATATGCTGGTGATCTTTAGATCTGTTGTGAAGGCTCGGATATCTGTTTGATTGAGCGACAGTTTTAAACTGTCGTTTAAAAACTGGTGCAATATGGTGTGACGCATCTAGACATTGTATTTCTCCTAGTAAGAGTAATTGTGTGCATTTTTGCAAGAAACGTGGTCTCCATCTCGATCCTAATGTTTGCTTTGATAATACGACATTCGTGTCCTTGACCTACGATTCTTCGAAGTAAATTTCGAGTATTTTCATATATAGTATTTTCATATCTGCGGAGTGAGTATCAACGTCGCAATGTTCAGCTACACGGGGGCTTTTGGCGACGGACCTCGTAATTTTGAACCATCGCCAAGTGACGTGGATGACATCTGAGCTGTCACCCACTCTTCTAACTACCACATCACAACAATGGGAGGACTTTTGGGCTCTCGACAGAATTAACGTACATCGCTCCCCTACATGGCGGGTCCTTAGAGATACTGGGCTGGTACTCATGACATGATTGCCATAATCAGATACCCTGACCACTGGGCTATCGCAGCTTTCATATATATATATCTGCGGAAGAAATGCGAAAAATCCCTCTAATTCCTAAAGAAGTTATCTGACACCTATGCGGGTGATGCATCATTACTATAATTTTTCAATACATCATATTGTCTCCGATCAATTAAGGTTTTGTTGAATATAGATCTTCATAGAATTCCATTCTGAGAAAATTTGATCCACACACTGCATTGAAAATCTGGTGCGTTTTGTGCATCACCAGTGAAAAATTTCTATTTAGATTGCAACTAAAAACCTCTGGAAGGGGCTGCGGTAGTCCAGTGGTCAAGGTATTGGATCATGGCAGGCATATCATGAGTTCGAGCCCACTACTACTAAAGACCCGCCGTGTAGGGTAGAGATGCACGTTAAATCTGTCGAGAGCTGAAACGCCCTCCCGTTGGTGTGTTGTTTTGTGGCCGCGGTAGCCGAGTAAAATAGGTATCGGACCGTGGCTTGCCTTGTCACGAGTTCGAGCCCAGTACCACTAAAGATCCGCCGTGTAGGGCAGCGATGCACGTTAAATCTGTCGAAAGCTGAAATGTCCTCCCGTTGGTGTGGTGTGGTAGTTAGGAGAGGGGGTGCCAGCTCAGGTGTCGTCCACGTCACTTGACCATGGATCAAAATTGCGTGGTCCGTCGCCAAAAGCCCTCGTGTAGCTGAACAGTGTGACGTTAATATTAAATCAAATCAAATCAAATCAAACCCGTTGGTGTGTTGTGGTAGTTAGGAGAGGGCTGCCAGCTCAGGTGTCGTCCAAGTCACTTGACCATGGTTCAGAATTTCGTGGTCCGTCGCTAAAAGCCCTCGTGTAGCTGGGCAGTGTGACGTTAATATTCACTCACTCACTCAATAACCTCTGGACCTTCATCGCAAGAAATTGTCCTTTTATTTTAACATTTTATCCGTGCTTCACACCATTTGAAATAAGAATACATGAATACTAGCATCAAGAGATTCTATAATGATTGGCCGTCTAACATGGGATCATTTATGGACAAGAAGTATCTGGTAGAACCCGACCTACCTAACGTGGATAGACATCAAAGACTTCAACTTTGGAATGTACCCCATTTCTAAAACATCAACCCTTTTGCTACGTTCAGCTATATATAATACACCCTAACACTCAACGCTTCTTTGCCTTTAATACATTTTGCACTGGAAAGTAGTAAATATTTTAGTTAAATGTATAATTCAAATTATAAGGTAATATTAGTGTGACTTTTGATGTTGCAGAATAGATGGTAAATAACTTGTGTAATAGGAGTGTAAGATGTTACTTTTAGTAGAGTGCCTTGTGAATTGGAGTCATACGTAAAACGGTTTGTAAGCGAGGCTTTAATGTTATTCATCTCTGAAAATAATGACTCGCAAGCATAGGTAGATGAAAACGTGGTTATAATAGAACGAGTCAGCTTCTTCAAACAGTTAAATGCGCCTGGAATCGAATTCCATGTTTCCAAACTTTCATTACAGGCATTTTTACTGTATATCAGTTCAACTTTTTCCTTGTTTCATTAAGTTTTTGAATCCATATAGAACTGTAGTGAAAATCAATCAGTTGCTTGTCAAATTCTTCAATTTCCAAACATTAGAACTGGGACAAGATTAGTTTATCAAATAAAGTCACATCAAGATACATAATGAACTTGAACGTTTCCGATAATTATTTGAACTGAGAACATCTCGCTGAAAATTCCTTGATTGAAGAATCAGTTACGGAAATAAATTCTTTTATAACCTTTTCTTCGTCTGGTTTCTCATGTATATCTAAATCTTAGATACATTTTTTTATGTTTGGGAAGTACTTGGAACTTGTAATAATATCGTTTATGAAAAAATCCAGTTCAGCATCAAAAGCACTATCATGAGGATTACTTCTTATAAAACTTTGTTTACCGGAGTTTTTAAAATTTTTAGAAAAAAACAGTGAGTTAAAGCGTATTTCTACTCCAGTTAAAACTGCCCTAGAAATTACCGAGATTAGCAGAAGAGCATTAGCAAAAGGCGGACCTGCAGCTAAAGCTTATTCGTGTCTTATGTTAGAAATCATGTCTGATTCATGTGTATCAGTATGCTTATTAATATATTCATTAATTATATCATCAGTCACATTACCACATGGACTAAAATACAAATTATTTTGATCGCGGTGGCGTGCCCAAAATATTGTTTTACGTGCCACTGGTTCACCATCCCTACTTTAGAGTATTCCCCAGCATTCTGTTTTGCTTTAATTAACAAAATTGGTGATTCTGTAGCTAGTGTTTTCAGTAACATCCAGAAATGGATATAATACACATTCTTCATTACAGAAATATATATATATATATATATACACTCTGTCGCAAAAAAATATATGCACCCAGAAGAAATCAAGCTACAATCACGAAACTCGGCAAGCATGTAGTCTGGTAAGAGATATGCAAATGATTAAAATTTCGAAGCCAATGAGACAAGGCTAAGTGTGCTATGCGCATATTAGTTGCGCAACTGGGAGAGTTTAAAAGCATGAGTACGAGCGTCGTACGGCTATCCAAACGAATCTGATGACTTTGATAGACGATATTGAGACTTAGGATGCCTCTAAGACGTAACCGGCGGCAGTACGAGCAGCTGACGGACTTTGATAGGGGTCGTATAATAGGCCTCAGAGAAGCAGGTTGGTCGAATAGACGTATCGACCGCCACCTCGGTCGGAGCGATATGGTAGTTGCTCGGTGTTGGCAACAGTGGATCACAGAAGGTAGAGTGTACCGTCGCGGAGAGTCAGGACGTCCCAGGAACACAAATGATCGCGAGGATCGGGCAATCAGAAGAGTGGCCACTTCGGCACCAACAACGTCGCTCGCATCGATTCACCGCCACTTACCTCCTTCCAGACATCCAGTGCCATCAAGAGAAACCATAAGGAGACGACTGACCGAAGTTGGTTTGAGGAGCCGACGTCCGCTAAGACGCTTACCACTGACTCCACATCATCGGCAGTGTCGACTGGATTTTGCCGACCTCGGGCAACTTGGAGTGTGACAGACTGGAGACGTGTCATCTTCAGTGATGAATCCCGATTCAGTCTCAGTGCTGATGACCACCGCACACGTGTCTGGAGGCGCACCGGCCAGCGGTCCGATCCGGCATTTATTGTCGAGCGGCATACAGCAATTTCACAAGGTGTGACAGTGTGGGGAGCAATTTCTTGGGACACACGATCATCTTTAGTGGTCCTTCAAGGCACTTTGACAGCTCGCAGATACGTGGACGATATTTTAACGCCGATTGTGCTACCATGCTATCAAGTCGCCCAGGTGCCATTTATCAACAGGATAATGCTCGTCCACATACTGCGCGACTCTCCCAACAATGTCTTCAAGGATATGACGTCCTACCATGGCCTGCCACGTCACCAGATCTTTCGCCAATAGAGCATGTCTGGAACGCGCTGGGAAGGCAACTGCAGCCGTCCCGAGATACAGGAGAATTAACTGCGCAGATGCAAAGACTATGGCAGGATCTTCCACAGGGGGTCATAACTGATCTAATTGAATCGATGCCACGCCGAATTTCGGCTTGTGTAGCTGCCAGAGGTGGCTTTACTACTTACTGATTTTTAACCTTTTGCAAGCTGTAACCGCTTAATAAAATGATATTTTGTTCTGAATTTTTAATCATTTGTTTATTTTCATATACACTACATGCATACCAAATTTCGTGAATGTAGCTCAATTTCTTCTGGGTGCATATATTTTTTTGCGACAGAGTGTATATATATATATATATGGTTAATTTATACTTAATTCCTAATAATATAATGCAGGTAGAGATGTAATTCATACCTTTGAAGGTGCTGCAAATATTTAAAGCGTAGAGTCGAATCTTTTTATGAAGACAAACAGACCTTGCCTCCGTCCGATGTGTTTCCTGTTTACCTGGTGCGGGAATGCAAAGTTGCAGTTGGGGTTGGAAGCGCAGAAAAAATATGGTGTGCTCAGTTACAGTTGTTTGATGAGAATTTTAGAAAACAATGGACTTATTATTTAATTTAAGATTTTATACTTTACCATTTTACATATACATATTTTGAAATTTTTATTACATATTTACTTACCCATTGTTTGGTGCAACACAGCCGGAATCGGCACTTGCGCCATTGAGACTCGTATTCGTTCAATCGAAACTGTACTTTAAAATTTTGGAAGCATTAATAAATTAATAAATATTAATATAATCGGAACGTTTACTGTATCGCGGTTTTTTCTTCCTTTTTATACAAGGTTTATTTTAAAATATTTAAGATGTAGTTTTGTATCCTACTTAGGATCTTATCATTAATGAGGCTCAACCTAAGAATAACGAAAAAATTATACGCCTATCAAATTACTTTGCTGAATAATTTTCTTATGTAACTTGATCGTAAATAATCCGTAAGTATTTTGGAACAGATAAGATGGAAATGTATTCTGTTTAAAAAACATTATTGATATACACTCGTATTTAAATCACATAATTTCTTCTATTCCTCTTTGGAAGTATTTTAGATGAAATATTGCATTCTATTCACGTTTTCCTCAGGGACTTGTTCCCTGCACAGGACCAATCCTAGGGTGTCGGCCGCCCACGTGCAAAGACCTAATGTGTCGCTCCTGTAGATAATTTTTAATATTTTGACTAGTACTTAACGTTGGCGTTATAAACTCATCTACTGGTGTGAGAGTAATAAGCAAAACATTAATAAAAATGCAAATAAACCCAAAAAATCACTTCTTCCCTCTATTGTGTGTTTTTCTAAATTGTAAGATTATTATTAAGTTGAAAATTTTTTTAATTTTCTAAAATGCAGATTGAATCTAAATACTCCTCTGTCTTAAGTAATATTAACCAAATTAGATATTTTTGTAAAGCAACTTCCACAAAAATCACTTTTGAGACGTCTTTGTAAAGCATTGATCCACAGAGCGCCGCCGATATGTTACAAAAACCTTTTCTTATGGTATTACTGACTCTGCCACGAATTTTGCTACCAAATGAAGGATGCGTGGAAAGAGTAGACATTAATGGACAGCGGACCAACACACTGTGAACTAACATTCTATTTTTCTTAAATTACGTTATGCTGTCAGGAAATCGGGGTTTGTTTTGATTTTTCAATAACTCTATTTGAAATTCAGAGCATATTTATTCGACTTATTGTAAGTTTTATTTTGAGAGAGAAATTGGTAAAAAATTTTGTTTTAGTAATAAAACAATATGCGGCCTGTGCCCCCCTCCACCCCATGTTTTGGCACCTCGCATGCGGTACACGCGCTGCACACCTATTAGGATCGGCCCTCTCCCTTCAGAAATTCTTTGCCTCCATCCCAGACCTTGTGAGTATGATTCGGTGACGTAACAGTTTTAGTCATATTTCGAAATAATTAATTTTATTTTATCAACAATTTAACTTTAAGTATTATAAATTCCTCTTTCGTTCACCAAAATATATAATATCAGAGTCATTCTATTTATTAACATTATAAACGAAACTTCACTAAAGTGATTTCAAGTATCACACACTCATTTGGAGCAATACTTATAGTTTTGGAATAGAAGAATTTTTTCTCTCTTTCATCTCATCTTCTTCCAAAAGATAGAAAATATTGTAAATATTGGAAAACGTGACTTATAAGTGCTTTTGATAGTTCAACGAATAATTTTTAGCGCCTTTCATTTGAAAGTTGAATTCCGAGTGAATTTTTAATTACATTAATAACCCGATCTAATGCAATAGGTGGGATGGAGTGATAACCGCGTAAGTCCGGATATAATTTCGCAAATAAATTACTTTTAATTGGGTCCGGAGATGAAGGAAAATAACAATTTATAAAAAAAATGTTTAAGAAACTCATAGATAACACAAATACAAAATTGCGCAAACCGAAATTATTTTGATGTAGAAATTTTCATAAAATCTAAAGAAAGTAGTCCTCTCTCTCTCTCTTTGTCGGCTTAAAGATTTTTTTTTCTTCCACAAAATTTCCTCGTAGCATGATAATAATTTTTTTACTCTTTGATTTTGTTAAAAAAATACGCTCTTCTTTGGAGTCTGTATTTTCTATAAAATTTGTAACCCTTTTCCAATAAAACTGAGGCCTTCTGTCAAATTCCCAAGTGGCATTCGATCTTCTAATTGGACTGGGTCTAAAGACACAAGTTCTTCAATATCTTACTGCTCATGCATTTCTGTGAGCTCATCAATTGTTAGCTCCTGATTGCGGGAACTCAATAGTTCTTGAAAGTCATCACTATTCATTTCAAAATTTATTTGCCTGGAAAGATTGACAAATTCTGAAATCACATTTCCAGTTTCATCAGATTCTGGTACTAATACCGCCTAAGTTTGTGATTAAAAAAAAAGACTAATGGACGCGCGAGATTTGAAATCCGAAAAACTCCGGGTTCGCATAAGTCGGAAAAGCGTAAATGGAGGTATTGTTGTAATTTTAAACTAAAAGTTATTTCAGAAACTAACAAATGTAAATCCAGAATTTTCAAAAACTTTTTTAAAATTTTATTATTATTTTTAATTAATGATTTCCAAAATTTTCTGTTGGATTTCTCAGAAAGATTGATATTGAGGCTAGCTGCCTTTACAAGGAAAATTTCATGTTTATGGATTTAAATTTAAGAGCCCCTCGATGTTATTTATCATTATTTTATTATCATTCCGTTATGCTTTCAGTCCATTAAAACTGATTCTGTGGTCCATTTCCATTTCTTTCATTCAGCAAGACGACATAAACAAGACGGTAGATTTAACAAATGTTCTACGCTTCATTTCAGCATTTGTTAGATTGTACACACACACACACACAAATAGTATTTTATTCCTTTGTCATAAGCTAACCGTTCTACTTATATTTTTGTATACGTATGAAATGAGTTTCATTCATCAAATGTTCGTGTTTCTGTTTTTCAAATCATGAATAATTTTATATCTATAGTTTGAAATTTAAATTTCGAATATCTATTTTTTTTATTAAGATTTGTTTCAGAAATTGGCAAATGATAAACCTAAAAAAGGAAAGTTTGTAAAAAGTTTGGATTTTGGCGAGGATTTTAAAAAGTACGAATTCGATTCTCACACAGGAAAACGCAAACTTAAGGCTTGCAAATTTTTGAATGTGGAATAAAAACACTTTTCACACAAAGCAAGTTCGAAATGTCTGTATTCAGAAACATTCAAATCTAAGAAAAATTATACATATATATTAACATACATCCCTTTATACTAACAAAAGTAAGGAAAATTAATTTAATTTCACTTTGTTAGCTTTACGTTCACAGGTGTTTTGTTGTTGTTATTGTTATTTTGCGTACATCTAAGTCTTCATTTATACACTGCGAGAATTTTTTTATGCCTAACCACCTGGTAACCCTTTTCCCGCAACACCCCTTGAGAATAGAATTCCATAAAACCCATTCTTAAGGAATCTCTGCTTAACAAAAGAAACATGGTTGCCAAATTTTAAGTCTCCAAGTCAACTACATCAAAAAAGGAATTTTTGACTCTAATGCCTTTACAATCCCTCTTGAAAGCCGATTTTCGCAAAACGCGTTAATAGAAGAATACTCAACAATAATTATTCTTACCAAATTTTAAGCCTGTAGGTCTAGTAGTTCAAAAAGGAGAAACTTTTACCTTTGACACCCCTTTATTCCCCCCCCAAATCCTCTTTACAGTTCATTTTCATAAAACACCTTAGCGGATCTCTACTCAATAAAAAGAAATATGCCTGCAAAATTTTAAGTCTGCAGGTCTAATAGTTCTGGAAATTTCGTAATGAGTGTGTGAGTCTCTTTTGCTCTATATACACTGACGGGGGGAGGGATCTCAACATCAAGAAAAACTATTGCAGAGTAATGAAATTTGGACAATGCAATTGTATAGTTAACATGTTTAATTGATTAAATTTTCAAGAGCACAGGTAAATTTAAGCTCAAGAAAATGCATTTCAAATGTGAAACGCTGTTAGATTAATAGCCGGTGTAACCTCCATAGTTTTGAATGCAAGCCTACAAGCGTGCATGCATTGTGTCATACAGGTGCCAAATGTCACTTTGTGGTATGGAGTTCCATGCTTGTTCTACTTGTTGTGTCAATTCTAAGATAGTTAGAACCGGCTGTAGATGATTCTGGAGGTGAGTCCAATGATATCCCATACATGCTTATTTGGAGACAGATCTGGTGACCTATCAAGCCAAGGAAACATGTAAACACTACGTAGAGCACATTGTGTTACCACAGCAGTGTGAGTTCTGCGTTATCCTGCTGGAAAACTCACCCTTGAATGCTGTTCAGAGTGGCAGTACTATAGGTTGAATTAGCAGACAGACCAACAAATTTGCAGTCTGTGTGTTTGGGATAATAACCACGTGAGTGCTCCTGCTGTCATAGGAAATTTCTCCCCAGTCAATGACTGCACGTGTAGATCCAGTGTGTCTAGGCCAATGCCAGTTTGCTGGTTTCTTTCTGAAGAGCACGCGGCCATCACTGGCATCAAGTGTGGAGATCTGTTCTGCTTTCTGATGAAAGCAGAACAGATCTCCACTCTGCCCTCCAATGAAGTCTAGCTTGACACCACTGGCGATGCAAACGATAATGGCTTGGAGTCAGTGGAATACACGCTACAGGGTGCATGGCTCGGAGCTGTTCTTTAAGTAACCGATTTATAACAGTTCGTTGTGTCAACTGCACCTCGAATTTCTACCACAGACGCAGTACGATGAGCCGCAGCTGTACACCGAATACGGCGGGCTTCCCTCTCAGTAGTGTTTCGTGGCCACCCGGAACCCGGTCTCCTTGAGGCAGTACAATCCCTTGACCACTGCTTCCAGCAATCATGCACAGTGGAAACATTCCGGCCAAGTCATTCTGCAATATCTCGGAAACAATCCACCTTCTCGTAGCTCTATTACACGACCTCGTTCAAACTCGGTGAACTGTTGATGATGGCTTCTCGGTCTTCTTAAAGGCATTCTTGGCTAAAAAATCTACTCAATACACTTTAAATTTCACAGACAAATAACGCTCATTAACTTTACAGCACGCATTTAAAGCAACCCTGATTTGCAAGTTCTAAGTGGCGTTAATAGCACCGCATTGAAGCGCGAAATTTGAATCGATGTCATGTTTGAGATACATAAACACTCAATCCAAATTTCGTTTATCTGACACAGGCATGTCAAACTCATATGATATAACTGGCTACAAGATCTATTTTATATCAAGTTGGGAACCACATGCTCTAAAGCTAATAAAATATTTTTTAGCAGGATTATGTTATGCATTATATATTTATTAAATTCATATTCAAGCTCAATTTATTGTATATAATACATACAATGTTGTTTTATACTTCATGTTATTTTTTTAAACTTAAACTTTAAGTATTTTATATTTTATATAAAAAGATAAAAGTTAGAATAAGAAACACAGTTTAAATATTACTTTTTAGAAGATATTTGAGATTGTTTTTCACAAAGCAAGTCATCAAACTTCGGTTAATATATTGAATTGATGCATTAAACTTTAAAACTGGTGACTGACTTTTACTGACTTTTCTGTATTATTTTTCAGTAAAGAAAACAGTTGCTCACATAAATGCTTCTAAACATAGCCATACGCGTAACAAACAATAACATTTTAGGAAACCGATCTACAGATAAATATGTACAGAAATCTGGAATTCTAGCTTCCATACATTTTTGATTAATCAAACCATATTCGATTTCAATTAATTCCATTTGTAAGTTTTCATGAACGATCCTATTATAACTCACCCTTTGGTAAAGATTTCCTCAAACCGTGCCAAAGTGGGGCCAACGTACTTCTTTTCAAGTCGACACTGGGGAATTGGAAAAGCATGATATTATATCCGAATGAGTAAAAATGGGAAAATCTTACGACTGTAAGAAAAAATTGATTTAAAATTTATCTTCAAAAAATAAGAAATTAATGACATTGGATAGTAAGATATCTATATCCATTGGATGATAATGGAAATTTTTAAATTTTATGGAACAATTCGATGAAAAAAATTTAGCATCTAAGAAAACGAAATTTAGAACATTCTGAAAGTGATGAAACTTATGTTGGAAGGAGACAAATTGAAAATTTTAAGACTTAAGAAACAAAGTTCTACAATGTTCTTTAATAAGATATTACGAACATTCTTAAGGGAGAATAAATCATGAAAACCTTTTGACAAAACCCAATATGTACAGATATTGCCAAAAGTGTATATAAGCACTGTATTTATATTGATTCACAACTCTCGCAATAAATTCATTTATAACCCTTTTAAACAAATATCGTGTAATCAAAATTTCAAACATACTCAAATGATTTTTGCTTGAAAGATAAGTACCTTTCCTTATGTTCTAACTCACATCATGCAAATTCACTCCTACTTTTAAATGCTATCTCCATTCATTACCATCAATTGCATTTTTTCTTTCTCGAAGATGTATATTATTCCCATATTTCAGACATTCATACATTGTAGCAATCAAACTTTCTTGAACTCACAATTCTATAATTTCCTTTTACCCTCTTATATCCAAAGAAGGAAAAATACAGTTAAGCCTTGGATTTGACTCATTCTAAGTGACCGGTACTCCACGTAGTTATCAATTAGCAGTCAAGTGTGGAAACGAAGCAAATGGCTCAACACGATTGTTATATAGTTAGTAGGATTGACAAAGCTTATTACCAATTGGTAATTGCGAACGGTAATTAGCAAGGTCACTTATATCAATCTCTTATTTTAAAGATAAAAATGATAGCTTGATAATCTTATCACCCAGCTTGGTGACAAAAAAATTTTTCAAAAATCCAGGGTGGGTTAAACTAAGATCCCACCAATCCAATCGTTTTAATACTTTATGACTCGAACGCCATCGAATTTCCGTGTAATATATTCGATGAGTGTTTTTACATTCTATATCTTCTAGAAATGAGACAAATTAAAGATGATTAGTTTTATGTGATCCAATATAAGTTACAATTTTGGTGATGATTTTTAAGACATGTCCGAAAGAGATATTTAAAACTTTTGATCACAGTCAGTGGCGTAACTACCAATGGGCTAGGTGGTGCCGTGCACCGGGGCCCTCGGACCTTGATCACCAAGCAAACGGAACTTGCTATAATTTCTCCCACATATAAAATATAAATGTAAAAAAGGTAGTAACAAACTGTAATTGTGGCAACTCAGTTGAAAGCAATTTCGAACTTGCAGGGAATTCCTCTAAATTCTTTCCGTTATTTGCACAGTGTTGCGAACTTTAATTATTGAAAAATTTGTATTACAATTTTTTCATTTTTCTATAAACTGCTACTTTAAAATTAACTCCATGAATAATCTTACATCTTAAAAACCTACACATGAAGCAATTCTTTCATAGTTACATTTTTCACAATCTACCCCACTGCACCTCTGCTCTTTTGCATATGTATTTTTTTTAAATAATTATAATAATATTGTATTGTATTTTCTTGTTCATATCTACTTTTTGTATCATTTACTGTCTATCTCGGTGGACCATTTTACAGCTCTAAACTCTCTAGTGGGTGAGTTTGATTATCCCGAAAAAATACATAAATAGCTAGAGATTCTCTAGCGACGTCTTGTAGCGCAGTAATACGCTTTTCCTTCCTTGTAACGTCAGTAAGTACTTGAGCACATACGAATTAGAAATTTGAACGACCATGTATGCATGGTACATGTAAGAGTGGAGGAAACATCGATCTAAACATTCTTCGAAAATATGAACGATAAATCTTTTTTTGACTTGAGTAACTTGACGAATAAGATATTAAGTGATAATGGTGAACGTCGAATTCTTGATATGAGGCCTTTCAGCTTTCAGGGCCTTTTCCAAAAGACATCCACCAGAGCAACAGGAGCTTTTCAAAATCCTACAACTTTTCAACTATTAAATATGAACTAGTTAATCGTTTTTAGCTGTGTTATTCAAATATATTGGATGTTGCCAATTGTCTTCGCAAATGGTGTACGAGCATCAGGGACTGGAGGCATTTATCAGAGAGAATTAAAAAACAAAGTTTTTCGAGTGACCGTGTAGAAGCCAGAAGCTGAAAGATCCTTTAGCAAATTAAAAGTAATTAAAAATTATTTAAGAAACGGTGTGGGCAAACTCGACTCCCCTATATTAATCGCTAATAGCAATTTAAAACAAAATCGCGTAAAGACTGGATTTAACCGAAGTTATTGTAACTTTTGCGAAACCTAAAGCTAGGAAAAGATTGTAAAAGTCCGACTTCCATATAATAAGCCTTTGATTCTTTATTTATACCATTTTATTTCCTAATACCTACTATAGTACACTGCTGGACAATTGCTAAGGACGGATCACAAATTGCTATGTAGCATAACATTAAGCGAGACATGAGGCCTAGTAGGATAAAATATAGTTGCCACACTGTTCAGACATTAGAATAAAGAATATTTATTGTTCTGGAAAGTACAAAAGCTGTGAAACATCTGAAAGAAAAAAAAATGCTCATTTGATCTGCGTACGGAGAAATGGAACAATGCATCTAAAATTCAGCAGGCACCTTAAAGAAAGGTATCAGTACGGTATATGTCCACCGTGGAGTGTGATGCAACATTCCACACGTCGTACCATACTTTGAACAACCTTATTCAGCAGCTGTTGAGGCAATTTATCCCATTCCTCTGTGAGTGCATGGATGAGGGTGTTCTTGTTTGTCGGAGGATAGTTTCGACCAGCAACTTGCCTCCCCAAAGCATCCCACACATTTTCAATGGGGTTTAGATCTGGAGAACGCGCTGGCCATACGAGACGTTGAATACCCTCGCTGTCTAGACAATCCTGAACAGCGAGTGTTCGATGACATGTTGCGTTGTCGTCCATAAAAACAAATTTATCACCGACAGCACCACGGAAAAGACGAACATGAGGAAGTAGAACTTCATCAATGTATCGTTGGCCCGTCATAGTCCCATTCGCAACCACATGTAGGCACGTGCGGCCATTGATCATGATGCTGGCCCACACCATGATACTGCATGTCGGATATCGGTCCTTTTCCTGGATATTTTCTGGACGATAAGCAGTACCACTCTCGCGCCAGATCAGTTGGCGTCTATAATCCGATGACAGACTGAACCTACTCTCATCTGAGAATAGTAAGCATGTCCAGTCCTGTTCAGTCAATTGTGATGCTCATGACACCATTGAAAACGGGCAGTACGGTGCTGTCTGGTCAATGGGACACACACAACAGGTCTGCGTGCGTATAGTCCTCCTCCCCTCAAACGTCTGGCAACATTTTTCGGGAGATCTGCTTTCCTGAGGCAGCAAGAAACTGATTTGCCACCCACCTGCTGAGCTGTGGTGCGCCTGTTCCTTTTTGCTGATAGGACGATATATCTGTCTTCTGCAGGCGTCGTACTTCTAACACGACCTCCCTCGTGCCGTCTACTACACATTCCAGTAGTTTTAAATGACTTCCACAGCCGTGAAACAACGATGTGAGCGAAGTCTAACTCCCTGGCAACATCTGTTATTTTTCGCCCTTCTTGGATCTTTCAATAATTCGGCCACGCATAAAATCATCTATGTGATGTCGGGAAGACATGCCAAAATTTTAAGTTCGTCTATTAAATCTTTCCTGTAAAACTTTGACTTGAAACAACAACTGTCCACACGCGTCAAAACCTTTAAAGCTCTTATGAACGCTATCACGTGATGAACAGACGTGGAAAAAAAATTTGCATACTCATACTTCTTCTTACTAATATCCCGCACTTATTCTAATTTTCCACATTTTGCTTCCTTTCATTTTGTGGTTGCTATGGATGATAGTGTTATCCGTCCTTAGCAATTGTCCAGCAGTGTATTTGAATTAATTGGGACAAACCTCTTTTTTTGTCTAAGCTGGTATTCGATTACCAGTGTTGTCTCGAACTGCCTCAAATCAATTATATTTGTCTCGACGTAGTGTGAAGGATCAGCATTGACTACAATTTACTTGTTTGACTGGTTTAAGTGTACCAGTATCTTAGTTGTGAGTGTGTTTCAGTGTACCAGCTAGTGGTTATAATTTTGCGTTCCGTGTAACATGTGTTACTTTGGCCTGTTCGAAGATGAATATTATTCCGAGAAAGCGTTCTAAAATAATCGTTGTTAATGAACACAAATCTATGACTGCGAGAGATATAGCTACTGTAGTTAGTTTGGGCAAATCAAGTGTTTCAAGAATTTTAAGAACATTTCAGGTTTCCAGATCAAGGTCCCCACAAAGAAAAGTGAAAATGTAGGTGCAAATGCAAAACTACTCCAAAAACTAATGAAATTTTAATAAGAAATAGAAAAAGAAATCTCAAAGGGGAAGACAATCACAGACCTGTCTAGAGATTTATTGGATTATGGTGCTGAAATAAGCACCACAACTGTACGGAAAAGACTTCTGGAAGTAGGCTAGAAGTAGGGATTCAAATCAAGTGTAGTTAGAAGAAGTGATGGTGAAACTCTGATACCAGATCATAACCAATAGAGTATAAAACACCCTTCTAAACAGATGTTTTGGGTTTTTTCCCAACAAATGGCATAAAAAGCTTATTTCTTCTTAAAGGTATGATGAATTGTGTCAAATACATAGAAATATTATGCAGTAGATGGTTCCATTCATGGAAACACTTGACGGATCTTTTCAACATGACTTAGCAACTTGCTACACTTATAAATTTTTCCAGACTTATATGTGGGAAAATAAAATAAAATTGCTTTATTGGCCTGGTAATTCACCAGATCTAAATCCTGTTGAGAACTTATGATATATTTTCTAGAATCGATTAGATAAAATAAATTGTAAGACAACAGAACAAACTGTAGAAAGTGTTATAAAAGTGGGGTTTTGCAATGATGAAATTAAGAACATGTGCACTACACTAATGGAGTCAACACCAAGACATGTTGAAAAGGTTATTTCTGCTAAAGGAGGTCATACTTCGTACTAATAATGAGAATTTTAAGTTTATTTAAGGTATGTAATGATTAAAAGCTAAGGTTGTTGAAAAAGTCACTTTTTTCCTATTTGTCCCAATTAATTCGGACAGTATAGTATGTAATTATTTGGAATCGTGTGTTCATTATTGTTAATTTTTTTTATTATCTGTTGCGTTATTTCTCGTCTTCCGGTTCCGACAGTTCCACAACTCTTCACAGCAGTGTATTTGAAAGCAAAAAAGGTTCAACACACAGCCCAATACTGCAATTATTACTCATATAACGGCTGTCTTTCCTTTTCCTCTTTCCTTTGACATCCCTATAAGCGCAACATACATCACAATATCTTGTAGAATTTTCCTCTTTTGGCGTTGGAGGAACAAAACTGGGAAAAAAGTCGTTTCGTTAGTTGTTCCTGAAGATTTTTATCTATTCGACTTTTTTTATATTCGTATCGCTATGACAATTTTGTATAAGTGCCTTTGTCCACTAATTTGCTTGTGAAACTAAATTTTGTTCCACCACCATTTTTTATACAAAAATATACGTCCCAAATGATGATGTCAAGCAATTGAAAGAGAGTACTTTTTTACAATGTTTATCAAAATTTAATATAAACTTTTTATCTAAATTTATGAAATCACGAACACGGATCGCAATCACTCTAACGTGTACAGACAGCGATCAATATATTCGAGTTAGAAAATTCCAACAGCAAAAAATAAAACTCCGTAAGAATTGTCTTGGTTGTTCACAGTTTATCCAGTTTAGCGCGATCGAATTAACTAGAGCACGAAAGTTAAAGAGTTAAATCGGTAATTATTCCTTTTACAAGGGAATGAATTTTGCTGATATTTATGAAAATTATTCCATTAATCAAAAATACATGTTTTTTCCAGTATGGAAGTGTCCGAAACCTCCCCCGACAATCTGCTTCCAATTGGAACACATCTACGAATGCAAAAATGGCAAAGATTGCCCAAAGCACCAAACGTGTTGCCCTATATACTGTGGACACCACAGCGTGTTTCCGGTCCACAGCTTCGAAGAAGCCTTTCAAATAGGCTACTACGATAAAAATTTCTATTCAGAAATTATTCCATCAAAGGAACTCAGTGAAAAGTCGTTGAATAGTATATTTAATGTTAAAGCTGAAAAAGAGAAATCAATAGATACGAGACCAAATGATATTGATACAGATGATGAAGTTGGATCAAAAGTAACGACAACAGACATCGAATTTAACACCGAAGATGAAAATTTGAAAATACTCGGGGAAAAAATTTATAACTTTTTTAAAATAATTATTCCATCACTGTAGTGTCTGAGACTGCTGTTGGTGAGAGACTATGGAATGTTGGCACGCCTTCGGTAGGGTTAATTATTTTGGGAGAAGGCTTCTTGATTCCGGAGAGTGCGGACGAGAAGGAAGACGGTCCCTGGTTGTTTTCGCAGGCGGGACCTGCGGAATTGTTTTGGGCCGAACCTTCGGCGAGAGACCGGCGCACAGGCATGGTATGGGGTAAAAGAGAAGGATAGAGATAGTCTCTTGAGAGTGGTTATAAAATGACGGACATTGTAAGTTGATGGTTGTCTGATTGTTTTTAATCAATAGATATATTTAATAAAGAAATTATGTTAACCCTCTGAGTGGTTAGCTTCCTCCTGAAAAGTCATTCCGAAAGCGTTTACTCTTATTTTGCCATTCGCTTTAAAAATGCAACAGACTTCTTTCCTTTACCCCTTTTAAAACTTGGGAGGTCGAACGGGGACAATTTTTATGACTCAGTTCCGTTCCATTGTAAAGTAAGAACCAAGAGATCAATCGTTTACAGCTAGCTGTCAAGTTGCCTTGGGCAATCTTGTTTGAAAGTTGTAGTGCAACTGGGTCGTTTCCCTTATATGTTTAGTCACAGTAAAATTAAAACAAAATGAAGGGTGAAAAAAAGGAAATAAATAGTGTGTTAGAAGTTGAAAAATAATTATATTTTCTTCAAACAAAATTTATTTTTCTGTCATTTTAAAAATTAAATAATATAAATATATATATATATATATATATATATATATATATATATTGGCATTGCGATTTGAACCAGAAAAAAGCATCCTGTGTTCATTTTTTGAATATGAGAGTAAGAAAACGCGCTCGCTTTCCTGTTTTTAAAAAGTAATGAGGTAAAAAGAGCGAAGGCCCTATCTCTTTTTTTAAACAATAAGACAATAAATGGTGCATACGATGATATACATACGATGATTATATTTATGAAATAAAACCGATCTTTCTCTATTCAATTATATTTTTAATTTAAAATAACATAAAAAAGATTTTAATACTTTTAATTTATTTTAATTAAAATCATATAAATAATATTTTTATGTTAACTGAATATTTTTCGGAAAAAATCTAAATTTTCATTCCTAGTGTTCTCCTTTTCGAATTTCTTGTATTAAATAAAAATTTCTTTTCTACATCGGCATTTGTGATGGACATAACACGCATTCAGTCAATAATTTTTAATTTAAATGGGGGATATACTTCTCAAATGCGCATGACAGTACTTCTAACCATATTCTACTCATGTTTAATTTCTTATCTTTCTGTTTCTTTTATTACAAGGAAAAATGTCACACATCGATAACTACATTTTCACACAATTCAGTCATTACAAATTCTATTGTGAGAAAAGTTCTCCCTAATTAATTTTGTCTTTCAAAACAGTACACTTAAAACAATTTTGTTCAGTGAAGTTAACCGACAGTTCCACAATGTATCCATACAAAATTTTAAAAACAATTTTAACATTTTGAAATGTATCCTGTATTAAATTTTTTGAGTATACACAAATATTTCCTGCTGTAGGGAAGACATAGTATGAGAGATGTGGTGTGTGGTTTTGAAAGAATGTTTTCGTACGTGTGTAGACTATTTTTTAAAATTTAAATATCACTAAAGCTGATCATATAACTGCAAATGAGCCTTATTTTAATGTGTGCTGGTATCAAAATAAAACACTTTACAATATTAAACAGCCTATGGGTTTATATTCAATATCAAACTATTCGCAAAATGGTTTACAACTTCTATTCAAATTGTAAAGAAACTGAAATATAAATATATCTTACTGCAGTCAAAAATATTCATAATATGTAAATATCCTATTCCTCCACTTATTTCAGTACATTTTAAAAACAGTAGCTGAATGCTGCAATTTTTTATATTTATAAACGAGGCATAAAAGCTCACACAGTCGTGAAAATGTCTTTATCATTTTTAAATATACTAGTATAAAACGTATATGGATTGTAAGATCAGTTCTAAAATCTTAAAAGCTTTTAGAGGAGCAAAAATCATGTAATTTTGGATTGATCAAAATTTTAATATAATACACAAATATACATGTTATTAAGCAAATACATTTGAAAAATCAAACTTCCTTCTGAAATAAACGTAATTGAAAGAAAAATGTTTAATTGCAAATGAGTGGAAATACATGTTTATCTAAGGGGTATCCCCAAAGTGAGGCAATCCTCAAACTTAAAACTCAAACTCAGTTTCACAACAATCCATGAGGGCCAGGAACTACTATGCCCATCCCATTGGGCGCTGAGGTGCATGAACAGATGTCCCGATTTGGTGGTCTGTCTGAAGAGAGACCTTCAGTGTTTAAGACCCCAAGCAAGCTTGGTACTCATTTATCGACCCAATGTAGCGGGGATGAAAGGCAGAGTCGACCTTGCCCAGCCCGTTAATAGAACCCAAGACCTGTGGTGTGGAAGCACGATACACTACTACTCGACCCTATTCGGTGAAAAATAAAACTTAATGTTATAGAATCTTATATAATTCCCTAATGAATGAGGGAGTCCAAACTTTTTTTCATGTAAACTGTTTAGACGGAAATGGTTAATTATGAACATTTCACAAGTTGCATAAATTAAAATTAACTGTTATAGTTTACATAAATTTTTAAGAGTGCAAAAAGTGTATTTTGGCTGCACGAATTAGTTTTAAAAGGAATACGGTTACGAAAAAGTAGTGCAAATCTATCTAAAGTATGGTTGGTTACCTTAGATATTGTCAAACACAACAAAGTATTGGGAGCCAATTCCACAATTCGTTGTTATAAAAATGTATGGAAAATTACAAGACTTAGTTTTTGCATTTGTAATTTATATATTTTTTTCCCTGAGAGATTTAAAAGCTAGAGCGGCATCCATCAAAACCGCGGCTCCCTCTCTGTTTTTCCAGATCGCCCCTGACTAAGCCGGCTCTGCCATAGTAAGTGAAAATGCCGTATTTTGTTTGTCAAGATCATTTTATAGCAGACTGCATTTTTCATGTATTTTAGATGGTCGTTTTATATTTTCTACAACAATATCTTAATGTCTAAATTTAAAATTACATAAAATTCTTGACATTCGCATCAATGACCATTATAATTTTTATTAGTATATGAATGTGTCATCAAACGATTACATGACTATTATTAACATATTATTTTAACCATTTAATTAATATTAAGTATAACATAACGCACACAAAATTTCTGAACTTTAAAATAAATATTTCGAAAACTACTTCAGATACACTAAAAAATTTTCATTCCTACGCTTTAGCTTCTCAGTTTTGCTTCTATGTAAAACTTTATTGTATATTCGTCGATTTTTTTAGTATATTTTTTACTCTTAGCATGCAGTTTTCAACTGAATTGTATGAAATCTTCGAAATATATTAAAAAATACCAAAGAAGCTATATAATAGAATTTGAAATTTATATTATACTCAAAGAGTTGCTAGAACTTATGGTAAATAATTTTTAACTGCGCGATACATTTTTTTTTCGAAATTTCAAATGGAATTTCTAACATAAAATTTCTAGCTTTATACGGTCGAGATTTCAAAAAATATCCAGATTTTGATTACTTATTCAGTTAGCCATTAAAAAAAGATAAATGTTGAGGTATTTTGTATAAATAGATATTTTTGAAGAATAATTCGAATGTTTTTGAATAGCTCGAATTTAAAATTGATTTTTATGTTTATTTATATGCATAAATGTCTACTGTAAATGTTTCCGTATATTTTTGATTACTATTTATTCAAACATTCAAGTTATAAAAAAAATGTGGGAAAATCTTCATTCATGCTGTCTTTGATGTAAACTGAAGTTGAAGCACTTAAAATTCAAATATAATTCGATGCATTTTAACAATATATAACTAGGCAAACTGTACGTAAACTTCCCTGAACACTTGGGCTTTGAAATCTAAAAAAAAAACTAACAGATCTTAATTAGTTTTTTTTTCGTTATTATTTTTATCAAAGTGTAAGAAAATGTTTCAAATTATTTGATGAAGTTTAAATTTATTCATTTTTAGTGGTTGGAAAGTTGAAAAGATTTCAAATTTTAAAGTGTTTGGTGTTTTATTAAATTTTTTTTTGGCATCTTATAATGAAATAATCATGTTTCAAAAACTGAAAGCATTGATTAAGATAAGAAAAATGAAGCGAAAGAATATCCTTTAAAAGAGATAATTTGTCTAACTATATAAAATAGCAGATTGCCCTGACACGCCCCAACTTGTTACAGTTTCAAATTAATATGAAACCAAAAGGGAATTGTAACATATTTTACTTATGCGTTGGGACTTTTCAAAACTTTTAAAATACAAGCTAACAAACAAACACTTCCTGGGGGTCTAAAGAAATTTTCCCCCTATTTCTCTTACGATTGCTCCAGGGTCAAAACACGGGGTTCCCTGCGAGCCATAAAACTTCCTATCAGTGTCCTGCTGTGTTGCTTCCACCGTCCCTAATTATCTTTCAAGATGTTAAACCTTTAAAAGGGGGAAAGGATATCAGAAAAGTACGGCTAATCCGCTTTTGAAAATGTTACTTGAAGGCAAAAAAACCCGTGCAGTGCATTTTTGAAGTATCTTTACAATGACGGAATTTTCCGTGCTAACCGCTTGGAGGGTTAATAAAGATTTATATATATATAATTATGTAAGCACTGATTGATTTGAGAAGTTATTAAGAATGAAATAAAAAAGATATTACAAACACCAAAAATAAATGAAATGCTACTAAATAGCATATTTAATACTATAGTTGGAAAAAGAATCGGAAACAAATTTTTGTAATTCTACTCAGGAACTATTCCATCAAAGAAACTCAATGAAACGTCGTTGAATAGAATCTCTAATGCTAAAATTGAAAAAGAGAAATCAATAGATACGAAACCAAAGGATATTGATACAGATGATAAAGTAGAACCAAAAGTAGCGACAACAGACATCGAATTTTACACCGAAGATGAAACTTTGAAAATATTCGGGAAAAAATTTTTTTTAACTTTTTTTAAAAGAATTATTCCATCCCCAAAAATAAATTAAACGGTACTGAATAGCATCTCTAATGCTATAACTGGAAAAAGAATCGGAAACAAATTTTTGCAATTCTACTCAGGAACTATTCCATCAAAGAAACTCAATGAAACGTCGTTGAATAGAATCTCTAATGTTGTTACAGTTCATTCTATAGCAAAAAAAAATGCCACTTCAATTGTATGGAGGGAAACGGAAATTATAGAAGATGAATTTGAAGTAATTTTTTCTAAGGGAAAAAAATGTACCAAAAGGAGGAAGGATGGAAACGCTTAGAAGTACCTCCGATCCTTCCACAAATCCTCTAAATAGACCGCGCATAAAATTTCATAAAAGAAACCTAACTAGACCTAACCAGGACAACGAGGTTACCTTTTAAAAATACCCCAAAAGAACATTCGCATCCAATACCTTCGGAGGATATGCATTCAAATTTCTATTTGATTAATACATAGACAGAAAACTTGGAAAAGTTTAACATTTACTTGAAAATTTTTAAGGATGTATTATTAATAAAATTAGTTTTTTCACTATGAAAGAAGTTTATAAAAATTGAAAGTATTTATTATTTACACTATTTAGTCTGACATTGTTCACAAATTATGGATTTTTTAACTTTACCTGTAAAATTCCCACACTCGTATTTTTTGCAGATTTCACAAACATTCAAAATTGTACAGCTTTTATTGGTATTTATTTGACATTGCTCACGTTTATGGGAAGAAATGTCACAAGCATCGATTCTTTTTAAGCTAGAAATGGAAGATTTGGGGTGAAATGTATTGATTGATTGATTGATTGATTGAATATTAACGTCGATTTCAGCTACACGAGGGCTATTGGCGACGGACCATTTTGAACCATGGTCAAGTGACGTGGACGACACCTGAGCTGGCACCCCCTCTCCTAACTACCACACCACACCAACGGGAGGACGTTTCAGCTCACAGATTTAACGTGCATCGCTGCCCTACACGGCGGGTTTCATGACAAATCAAGCCACGGTCCGATAAAATACCACTCGGCTACCGCCGAAATGTTTTCAGTCATATTTCATATAAAATCTCGGCAGCCGATGTTTATGTATCAAGTTGCTTCTTAGTAAATTATTAATTATTTATGCATTTATAGCACCCAAATCAAGAATGTTAAAAAAACACATGATCTAACCAACGTCTATAAGAACATAACTGAGGGGGGTTTTTTGCCTCATCTGTTTTAATACATCTCTCTCTCTCAACTTTTAGTCTAATAGTAAAATTCACAACTTAAGAAATTCTTTCTTTTTTTGCATTTGATGTGATTTTTAGTGCTAAATGCTCCAGAGCAGCACGTGTTTGTTCTTATTTCTATGATAAATTGTTAGAGTTAAAATGTGCTTTGCAATCTTTCTAGAATAGAGCTGATCTGTGTGATGATGTTTTTTTTTTCCACGAGGAAATAGGGTATTTCTCTCTTTGAACGATTTATTATTCGAACGCAAATTATTCCTGTGCTCCTAATGTGTCTCATTTCTGTAAAAACACTATGTCATCAGATTACATCCAGTGTTATAATAAGGTTCAATCGAGAGAAAAAATTTATGTTCACCTACAATTTTTCCAGATATAAGGTATGTTTGTGCATTAAGTGAGACAAAGTTCGTAGTCAAGGTGCAGAAAGATCTTTCGGACCCGTTGGAAATAAAAAATAGTGTTCGACAGGGAGATACACTGGCGTGTCTTCTATTCAATATAGTATTAGATAAAGTGGTAAGAGAGAGAGAGATTCTGATATCAATACCAGAGGAAATATTCTTAATAAATCGGTACAGCTGCTGGCTTTTGCTGATGACATTGATACCATTGCCCGAACACCCCCCACACTAAGACAAGCCTTCTTATCTTTAGAGGAAGAAGCCCTCAGGGTGGAATAAGACCAAGTACATGCCTTGCATTAAACATGTTTTAACAATTCCCGTTTTAAAAGTGAAGAGTATAGTTTTGAAGTTGTTGACAGTTTCACTTACTTAGGTTCAGAAATTAACAATAGGAACGATTGTACTACTGAAATCCAAAAAAGAATTACAATGGCTAATAGATGTTTTAATGGAATTCGAAAATATATGAAAGCAAATCTAATCAAAAGAAAACACACACACAAAAAAAAAGGTTCTATTGTATATAAGCCTTTTAAGATCAGTATTAACTTATGCATGTGAAACGTGGTCCATGTCTAGAACAGATGAGCGAAAGGAAGATTTTAAGATCCATTTTTGGAGGAATTCAGGAAAATGGAACATGACGAAGAAGATCAAATTTAGATCTCTATTGATCATATAAGGAATTTGACATTGTCAACTTCATCAAAATAAAGCGAATTAAATGGGCAGGTCACGTTATCAGAATGAACGAAGACCGCACCACTGAAAAAGTCTTCAATGCTCAACCAATCGGCACTCAAAGAAAGAGCAGGCCAAATCTTAGATGGATTGATGGCCTAGAAAAAGGTCTCCTAGTTTTGAGAACTAGGCATTGGAGAACACTGGCATGGAAAAGGATTCTTGAGAAGGCCAAGGCCCACCCTCGGCTGTCGGGCCACTGAGGAAGGAAGGAAGGTATGCTTGTTTTATCTTTTCCCAAACAGAGATATCCGTTCATTTAGTATTTTGATTGCACACCGTTGCGAGCCACAATTTAATGTCAAATTGTTCTAAACGAAAAGGTGATTTTTTTTCTTCTTTCACCGAAATAAATATTCTTTGGAAGAAAATATTTCTAATAGAAAGATAATGTACAAGTACATACAGACGTTTTGTAAGAATTGAAACTCTCTCTCTAATTTTTTTTACTTCCCCTCCCCTCCTCATTTTTCAGTAAATTACTGTAATTTCTCTTCAAACAAGTACACCTGTGTTCTCTCAGGAAATCGTAAATAACTAATAAATTTTTAAAAATAGAGTACAAATACAATTTTTTGGATATGGTCAAAATGTCCGATGGCCATATTTATGAGTATATACTGTAATATTGGGAAAATAATAATTTGGAACAAAGAAAGAAAAAAGTATGTAACATTCGCAAATTTTCAGTAAATCAAAGCTTTCGAAAAATATTTCATTTCTTAAAACGTATTTGAATAGGTGTATGCTGATTTTTGTGACTGATTTATATATATCCTTTGATTTTTAGTATTCATTTATTTAGTTCTTTGTTTACCATTATAATTGTTCAATTTGAGGCTGATTTACATATTTTTTGGTTTTAATTTTGCTTTATTTAGCTCTTAATTTGTAATTATATTTTGCTTGCTATGAGATATGTTTAAGGATGCTATTTTTTATACTTTTTAATATGCAATATGTATAATTCTTTGTTTTCATTTTTGCTGTGAGGTGCATTTGATACTTGTGAAATATGTTTTACTATGTCTCTTTATTTATGCTAATTGGTAACGATGAAAAATTGGATATGTTAACATCATTTTCTGAACCATTAATTAAATTAAATTTTTTCTTCCCTTCCGTTATTAGATTTATCAGATTTAACTTTACTAAGCGTATGATTACTAATTAGTCCTTGCATTATGTAATATATTTTGATATTTATATACTTAGAGTCTTTTTTTTTTACATTTTTTTATGAAAAGCGTTTCCTTACTTTTTGCGTTTTTTATGTTTAAATTCGGTTTCGATTATCGCTACATATGTCAAATATTAGGCCTAAACTAGCCGACATGTAAACAAGAAATTTGGTAATTTTTCAATTGTTACCTTGGGGAGAATCGAAAAATCACCAAAAAATTGGCAGCCTCCGGGCGCATAATGCAGCTGTTCCGAATGATTGCTTTACGATGATTTTAAAAATTTTTAGTGAGAATTTTATTTGGTGCATTTTATGTTATTTGAATCTTGCTTTGGTTTTGAAAATTTTTGACGGAAAACTTTATTTGTATAATTTTTATACATGAATCATAAGTGTGTTTCAGATTTGGCTGAGCTGATATCCTACCCTTCACAAAATTTATTAATATACCTGTATTTCTCCAGTAAATAAAAATTCTTATATAGCATCTTAATTTCCATATTAAAAGAGAAAATGTCTTTCGTGTTAAAAGGGGGAAAAGGAGGATTTGTTAAGAGTTAGCTGCAGAGTTAGGTTTAGGGGCTACAGGGACATGACTAAGCCAATTTTAAAAAATTAGAACCAAAAGTGTAGGGTATGATGAGGAAGACACCAAACTGATGTAGTATGGTATAGTTGCGGAGAGAAAGGAAAATAATTATTAGAAGAGAAGAAGCGTCGGGATAATTTAAATTTAGAAACAATAAGAATTGAGGCTCAAATCAGGTAAATTCAGGAAACATTAATTAGGAACACTCCTACACCAAGTAATGAATTAAGCAAACCTCTACACAAGTTTGATATGAGAAAGGACAGCAGCTTGTGTTTAATATTGTTTGAGCGCTAAGCCAATATGACATCTGTGCCGAAAGTCTTCTGGGTCACACATCTGTTGGGTTTCCTACCACAGAAAATCCCGCAGCTGATTGCTCGAGAACCTGAGAAAGATTCAATGGATTATAACCATGTTAAGACTTTCCTATAGAAAAGATTCAAATTGGTCCCTGAGAAGTTTAGACAATTGTTTGTTACGCATCAGAAAAGTGCTGATAAAACATTTCGTGACTTCTAACAAGAAGTTCATAGATTCTTTATAATGGGTGGATTGAAGGATTTGATGTAAAAACATTCGACAAACTACGAGATCTCATGACAGCCGATAAGGTGAAGAAAACAGTTTCTATTGAGTTCAAAGAAGGTCACCTATACGAATGACCAAGTATCAACTATCCAAGTGAGTTTACCGTGAGAACTGAAGATGTCCGTAGAATGTTTAAACTAAAAATACCTACACTCCCACCTTTTCGAAAACATGAAACTAGGAAATCGAATATAGCTAAACATTACAGAAAATTTGAAAATCATCACACATTGAAAACTGTAAATTTCAATCCTGAAAGAAATTATCTAGAAACTTATCCGAACAGAGATTTTGATAAAATAGCATATAGGAGATGTTAAATCTGCTACTCATCAGACCATTTGAGTTTTAATTACCCTAAAGCAATGAAAAAGATTTAGAAGGAATAACCTGATTCTCAAGTACAAACCTGTTATGTCACCCCGCAGAAAGGACTATATTCCAAAACCTTTACGTTAGGTAATAAAACTTTATCTGCACTTATAGATATTGTCAGTTCAATTAGTTTAATCCGTGAAAGTGTATGCGCAAAGAAAGCTATCTAAAAGAAATACTATAGTATCCGGCTTAGGAAGAACTGGACAACTAAAAATCTCTTTCGAGCATGATTTTGTCTTGAAATAAATATTCTTTAACATGGGCGTAAATAATATTCTTTAACATGGCATGTAGTTCCAACCAAACAGATTACCTTTGAAGCTGCTTTATAGGTACAGATATTTCGGGACTTCTTTGAATTTCACCCAAAGTCGGGTTGCATTTCATAAAAATCAGAAAAATGAAAAGGATATATCTTCAACCACAGAGAATTCTGAGAAGAACCCCCAAGAGTACGGTTTGAAGACAAAGTAGCAGCAGTAGAAATAAGCAAGAAACTTGTAGAAGAATCAGACAGGTAAAAATATAGAAGAAAAACCTCTCAAAAATGAGTCAGATGTGAAGATATATGAATCGGTCACTAAAGAAAAGTTGAGATCCAAGTTAAGATAGAGTAAAGAAGATACTCCATCGCAATTGGAGAACATATTATCATGGAGCGTAAAGGAGATCAAGATTAGAACGATAAACTGTCGGGACAAAAAAAAAACGAACAAAACTTTGTTAACAAAAGAAGATATATGACCAACTAGAATAGGAAAAATATAATCTTAAATTTAAATTATTTAAATGCCCCATACCATTGGTAAGAAAAGAAAAGTCCCCTCTCCAATCTTCACTTTTGAGGAGCAAGCACTCACAAGGCAGTTCATTGTTTTCTTCCAGATATTTTAAGACACACTCCCACAAATGCCTAAACCTCGTGACTGTACTTTCATTGGAAAGCCAGTGCATACAACAATGAAAAGATACAAGATCTCTCTCTACAAGATAATTTTCCATTGTAATTTAATTAATTGAGTGTATTTTAAATAAATTTTGAGCTTTTTGTAATCTAAGACAACCACATTTCAATATAATTGTAAAAAATATATTATTTATTATTATTTTCTCAAATGCTTTAATTTTTCAACGTCTTTGTGGGCCAAAGTTGTAACTCTGCCGTGCTACACTGTGGTATACGTACCGCGGGTTGGTATCTCTGATCTAGCCCTTTGCCGCGGTGAAGTATGTGGGCCTCGATCTGACACCGTCAGACAACAACATAGCTATAAAAAAGTTACTTGGTCTGGGAAGAAATAACCAATAAGGACTCCCTTAGATTGTAAAGGGCATAAAAAGCTTCCAGACCCATTCCTCCTACGTTCCAGTGAGTGAGTAAGTGATTGTGGTGTTTGTTGGAGCAAGAAAACCGATTTCGCTATACTGCGCAAAACATTTGTTTTAAATAATATAAAATTTTAGGAACACAGTTAAAATTTTAATGGCATGCATAAGGTACATCTAAAAGCTAATATTCATTAAAATTGTACTAAATGTTCATTTATAATTCTTACACTATAAAAATGAGAAAAAGTGAATTTAAAAACATCCAAGATAATTTAAAACAGAACTTTCAATCTAATCACGATATATACAGATCATATTTAAAAAATTTATTTGAATTATTTCTTCCTATTCCTTGTCGGCGTCATGTATCGCTTGAAACTAGACTGCATATTCCAATCCATCAATGATTCATCGACGTCACAAAGAATCATATCTTCATCATTGGAGGTGTAGTGAACGTTACTCTTTTTCGGTTTATGAAGTGTCATTTTAATTTTTTTAATTTCAATGTCGGGCTTTGGCTCTAATGTGAGTTTTTTCCTATTTTTCATACTTTGTTTTAAATTATTTGCAGCTTTAGACACTGAGGACGTTCGACTATTGGATTTTGCCGAAGCAGTGCTATGTAATGGGGCAGTTGTCCGACTTTCAGTTGATAAAGATGAAGCACAGGTATTTAGACTATTGCCAAGGGTAGTAGAAATGGGTATAGGTAACCGAGATTCACTTGGTTACTGAAGATGTGGATTGATTGATTGATTGATTGAATATTAACGTCGCACTGTTCAGCTACACGAGGGCTTTTGGCGACGGACCACGTAATTTCTGAAGATGTGGAAGGAAGTAGATTAGTTTGAGTTGAGGAGGATGTTGAGATTACAGGCATTGAAACGATGTACTTAACATCCTATTTTCAGAAGATAGGGGTTTCAGGCATTTCAAAGGCGGGCAGTTTATGTTGGTTAAATTTAGATCTGTTTGAGTACTAATAGATATAGGTGAAGGTTTAGTAGCTTGAGCATATGTTTGAGATAACTGAGGAACTATTAACTCACGTGCCTCCTACGTTTCAAGACACTCTTCTAAATGCATTCGCAGTTAGAACTCCCATTTATGTGCGTAATAAATACTTTCGGTGTTAAAAACATTTATTCTTTTTGTATTCTGCCTTTTCTTCTTAATGAATATTCATCCAATATTTAAATTTGATATTTGAGTGATTTTCAGCAAGAATTTTTCCCATATGTGTGCATTTTTATTCATCTCCGAAGGCTTCTGTGGATAGTTAATGTACCCAGATGAAAATAACTCCCTGATTATCGGACCTCACAACCCTCAGTCTTGCCGGCTTCAATTGACCACAAGCAGGGACGTGGGTAGGAAGAGAGATGATTGGGGGCCGAGCAGGTATTCATTTTATACTTAAGCTATCGATTCTAATATTCTTAACAAAGCAAGAGATTATTTTTCACGGGCTCCAAAGTCCCGAGAGAAGGCTGCCGCCTTGACAACATTAAATCAACTGTATCGATTATTTCCGATCTGCGTCTTAAGTGAGGGAAGCAAAAGGAGGGAAAAGAGAGAGGAAAAAAATTAAAATAACAATAATGAAAAAAAAAAGAAAAGAAATCTTTAATATTCGAGCCATAAATTGTGTCGGCTGCAGGTTGGGCCCTGCTCACAGACCAGTAGAGCGCCAAATGAGAAATCTATAAGGAGAAAGGTTTACCGTAATTGTCCGTCTCATTAGAGGGTAAACGGCCCACTGACTAATGGGAGATGAGCGCGGAGTCCCTCACAGCCACCGACTATTGATTAGCAATTACTTCGTTGGGCCCTTCTCAATCTCTTCGCCTTCAATCTCTGGATTCATCGAGCGCCACGTGCTACAGTCGCGACGCCCGAAAAATTAGGTTACCTTCCGCTAACTTTTATTGTTTTGTTTGTTTACCGTTGTTTAGAGCTATTGTTTATTTACGACCCAAGAACGGACCTCTCCGATACCTGATTAGGTCACTACCCCTTCCTATCTGTCTTCTTCAGGTTGGTCAGGGGGAAAGATCGATTTTATTGGTATGGAAATTGAATAGATATAATTGAAAAGTAGATAGGTATACATACTTCTGGGGTTGGGACATTTTAGTGGCCCTTAATTGTATAAGAATGTATCACTTTAAACTTTATTGGCTATTCATCCTTGAAGCAAACTAATTATAATCAAACTGTAGAAATCAGAGGGTCGTTACGTCATCCGGATGTTCCTCATTTGGATTATCTTTCGTTGCTATGCGATGTTAAGATTTGTAACGTCTTAACTATAATTTTGTACGGCAGTCTTGTCAATTAAGAAGCGGCGAGTCAGTATCTGGAAGGATCTCCAACCTTTTTATCATTGCGGTAATCTTTAAAAGTTTTTCATTCAAAAGTATATAATGAACACTAATATAATAATTATTTGATTAGATTACTTTTAGTAAACTTTTCTTGATATATTCATAACTATCAGTTCTTAGTGATTGAAGATCAGAAGCATCTTCACAGAAAAATGCTTAATTGTTATCTCACTCAATCTCAATTATTAGGGATTTTATTGACTAGAAGTTGAAGCAAATAGGAAATGAAAAACAGAGCACTGAACCACGTGTGTTCGATTTCTTAAAAAGTTTTAAACTGATTTGGTGAACGGTTAATAAATTACAATGTGCCATTGTTTAGAACTGATTTATATATATATATATATATATATATATATATATATATATATATATATATATATATATATATATATTTATTTATAAATTATATTCTAAAAGAGTTTCTTTAATACCTTACTGTCTTTATTAAAAGCCTTAATCAACTCTTTAAATTACATTTAAAATTTATTTTAATAACAATTTTGAACAATTTCTTCTCTTAAATAGTGTACTTATAACCTTTAGTTTTACGAATCTATTGAGTTAAAATAGCAAATATAACATTCGTTACTCAGTTTTTAAAAATTCTTTATAATTCTCTCTATCGTAAATTAGTAATGATTAAAATTTATATTATCAAAACTTCACCATTCGGTTCATGTGTACGACTTTAATTCAACTATACACCTTTTCAATCTTTTATAGAATTAATTCTAATTAACCTTGAATCGTTTAATTGTTGTTTATCCTCTTATATATGATAAGTATGAAAATAACATTGCAACCAGTAATGAAGTTTCTTATGACAAATTATAACACACACGCACTGAAAGTAAAATATATTAAACACCAGGCATATGCTGTCGAACCTCCATATTACGAACCTCTATATTGCGATTTTTTCGATATAGTGACATTTTTCCTGTAACCTAGAAAATTTCACGATTTTCTTCGTAAAGTAAAATCTCTATAGCGAAGTGCATTTTCTATATAACGAACTTTTTTCTTGTGATTTAATTTTTTTTCTCCCTATTTTTAATGTATTTCTGGCCATTTAAAGTTATTCTCTCTTTTAACACATTTCATAGTGGTCACAAATCTTGAACCGGTTTTATTAGGGGTCTAACTCCCTCAACTCAAAGTGGCGCAACAGCCCAAGGCCTACTGTGCCTATCCCAGTATACGTGATCATTGGGCACTGAGGTGCATGAGCAGATTTCCCGATCAGGTGGTCAGTCTGAAGCGAGACCCCCAGTGTTTAAGTCCCCAAGCAAGCCTGGTACTCCTTTATCAACCCACTGCAGTAAGGATGAAAGGCTTCGACCTTTCCCAGCCTAAGAATAGAACCCGGAAATGTGATGTGGAAGCGCAATACGCTACCACCCGACCACTAGGCCTTCGCCTAACTCCCTGGGAGCAATAAAATTCTGTGCGTTTCATCCAAGAAGTGCAAACTTTAACCCCCATTGTCCAGTTCACTAGAAACATCTCCGATATCCATTTTCATCCTCAATGGAGTTTTCTAGTGTTCCCGTATCATTGAACTAGTCTCCCTTCATTTGTAGTGTTGATCAGTTGCACTGGTAACTTCGTTTCTTGTAGCTCGAAACTGTCAAAACGTAAGTGTTTGAGTATCAAACAAAAAATTTTAATTCTTCAGGGAGTGGATAAAGGTGTCAAGAAAAAAAATATTGCTTTAAAATTTGGTATTCCTCAAAACAGTTTATCAACTATTGCAAAAAATCGTGATAAGTTAAATAAATTAGGATTCATCGATTTCTTGTTCAAAACATTTAAGAACAAGTGTGTGTGAAGATGTCGACGAGGCAGTTTTGTAGTGGATACACAAAATGAGAGATAAAAATGTTCTGATATCTGGACCTTTCGTAAAAGAGAAAGTTTTTTATTTTGAGAAGGCATTGGGATACGACTAATTTCTAGGTCTAACTGGATGGCTAGAAAAATTTAAGAGAAGACACGGAAAAATACGCTTGAACGAATTTTTTGTGCATTACAAATATGTGAGGCGTATTATGAAACACAAAGCATTTTTTCAAGCAAAAAACTCAAACAAAATTAACAGATTTCGTGAGTAATTAAATTTAAGAATGTATGTGATAATAATGTATGTTTAGAGTTTCTAGTTATAAAATAAGGTATGTTTAAAATTATTACTGTATGCTTCAAATTTGAAAATGTCTTTAAAATTCGTTAATTTTAATATAAAATAATTTTCTAATTGTTGAAAATACAGTATAATCTTCGACGTTCATTTTTCATGTTTTCCTTACAGTTTTTTTATGGGTAAGTTACATAAAATAAATAGATATTAATAAAAAAATTACAAAAAATATGTGAATAATCACTTTTTTATGTAATTACAAAAATATGTGAATAATCACTTTTTTATGTAATTACAAAAATATGTGAATAATCACTTTTTTATGTAATTACAAAAATATGTGAATAATCACTTTTTTATGTAATTACAAAAATATGTGAATAATCACTTTTTTATGTATGCTGTTAATGAATTTAAAAATTTGTTGTATGTGGTTTAAAAAGTGCATTGAAAGATGAACCTCTATATAACGAATTTTCCATATAACGAACATTTTTTCCGGATTTAGCGACTTCGTTAAATAGAGATCCGACTGTATATTCTACTTTAATTGTTGATTTAAACAATGTAACTCAAAATTAGAAAAGACCATTTGTGTAACTATAGTTATATTTCATAGTCTTAGAAGCTGTATATTCTTACGAAACTTAATAGATAGCGGTCATGAGAAAAAAGTGAAGTTAACGGGAGATGATCTCACTTACTTATATAAAGCTACATTCTTTTACTATTAAAAATACTTTTTTTCATTTTGTTTAATCCCTTCCCGGTTTTTCTCGAATTGAGCTTGGGCTGGCGAAACGCACCATCCAGGCTCATTCCGAGTGTAGCCCGGGCACTGTGAAAATTTACACTGAGCAATCGGTATTTCTCGAATTATTTCGCATGTGCTTTTTATGGTTTCGAATAACTGAAAAGTACCAGTCAGTAGAATTTTCTGCAAAAAGGAGACATCCTTCTGCTGAACAACGCCCCCTCATTCTTCAAGCTTGTCTTAGAGACACTTTGTTGACTACATGCCCCCCCAGAGAAAAAAAAACTAATCCAACACGACAGAGTATTACTTGCTGCTCAAAAAGAGATAGCATAGGGAAGTGGGTAGGAAGAGAAACAAGATTCCACTGTCCAGATTGCGATGTTGGATTCTGTGCAGCACCGTGTTTTCGAAGTTATCATACACGATCAAATTTTGATTAATAATTTCATAATCATTTATGTAAATGAAAAAGATGCAAATAAATTTGTAATTCAAGATGAAAGCTAGATATTCTAAGCTTTATATTTATAGTTAGAGTGAATTGACTCCAATGTCTATTGATTTCTATAAAAACAGAAAGTCAACTTAACTCATTTATTTAAATAATTTTTTTACATTAATTTTTAGGAAATTTTGTATGGGAATGGTGCTATTATGCTTAAAAATATACGCATGATTGAAAATAAGTATTAAAAAATTGACTTTTTTCTTATCTATAACCCAGAAATAAAATGAACCTGTAAAGGTTTAAATTAATAAAATATAACTCACTTTGATAACACAGTTACTTATACCTTCCACTTGTAAGTATAATACTCATTAACTTTTTACTCTATTGTTCCTTTCCAAACATTACAGATTTTAGTATCATAATCTAAAAACGTATCTTCGTGAATCGTATCTTGTGTGTCAAGAAACATTTCCGTATAAAATTATTTTTATTACGTGTGATAATATTTATTGGTATTTGTGAATGGAAAGCGTATTGTATGTAAATGAAATTACAATTATTAGAAGGCTCCCTGGTCAGTGTATAGCATTCGAATTACTTTGAAGACAGAGTTACAGTGTATTAACATATCTCAAAATAAAACGTATTAAAGATCCTCTGAAAGAATAGTAAGTAACTATTGTAAAAGTATATGCCCTATATTTGCATGCATGTGATATATGTGCCTCTCCTCTCAGTGAATAAATGACTCATTTATATATAAAAGCAAAAAGACATTGCACCATCTGACGCAATTTTTTCCACTTTGAACTGCTTTTCATGTGATTCTTCATTTATTAATTCATGTATACGACAACAAAAGATTAAATATTACAGAACTAGCACAAAAAAATCAAATGACTTCAAAGATTTTATATCAAACTGTTAATTATGATGTGACTTAATGGGATTTTAAAAAATATCCAGTATTTTCATAAATTATGTTTCGGGGTGATATAACATTGTTATAAATACAGTCGGACCCCTATTTAACAAATTTCGCGATTTAACTATTTTTTTCTTTTCCCCCGATTAAACTGGAGGTAAAAAGAAAAAAATAAATATTTAACGAATAATAAACCCCGAATCAATAAATTATTTCAAGAGCAGAAAAAAACATTTTTTTTTTCATTGTTAGTTTGTATTGGAAAGAACTGGACTTTTTTTAAAATGACACATCCTTTTTGTGTGACGGAGAAATTGATAATGAAACTCCTATCACAAAGCTGTTACATTTTCTAATGTTTTACATTGTTTGAAAACTGAAAACATACCTTACACAGCAGGATGAGTGAGTGAATATTAATATACAGGTAGCTCAGTTGTGAGTGTTTCAGTGTGCCAGCTAGTGGTTATAATTTTGCGTTCCGTGTAACATGTGTTACTTTGGCCTGTTCGAAGATGAATATTACTCCGAGGAAGCGTTCTAAAATAATCGTTCTTAATGAACACAATTCTATGATTGCGAGAGATATAGCTACTGTAGCTATATATATATATATATATATATATATATATATATATATATATATATATATATATATATATATATATATATATATATATATATAGTTTGGGCAAATCAAGTGTTTCAAGAATTTTAAGAACATTTCGGGTTTCCAGATCAAGGTCTCCTCAAAGAAAAGTGAAAATGTAGGTGCAAATGCAAAACTCTTCCAAAAACTAATAAAATTTTAATAAGAAATAGAAATCAAAGGAAGACAATCACAGACCTGTCTAGAGACTTATTGGATCATGGTGTTGAAATCAGCACCACAACCGTATGGAAAAGACTTCTGGAAGCAGGCTGCATTGATTGATTGAATATTAACGTCGTACTGTTTAGCTACACGAGGAGTTTTGGTGATGGACCTCATAACTTTGAACCATGGTCAAGTGACAAGGACGACCCTTGATCCAGCTTGAGCTCTCTACAGATTTAACGTGCATCTTTAGTGGTACTGGGCTCGATACCATGACCACTCGGCTACCACGGCACCATGCAGGACCCTATTTCATTCTCTGCATAGTCGGAAAAAGTACTCTTTCAATCAGCAATCGGAAAGACTGTAAAACACCTATTAGTCAGTATTTTAAAATTCCCCATTCACTAATAGTATTTTTAGATGTTGAGAATAAAAAGTGTGTAGTTTCTAAATATGGGCATTTTTTGTGTAGTTGTTTATTATAGAATTTTCAAAAGGCAAGTGCACAAAATATATTTTTTGTTTTGACCCCGTTGAAGCGAATAATCCTACAAAATATTCGCCCCTGATGAATTCGTTAAATGGGGGGGGCGACTGTGTATATATTTGATTCAATTGACTTAATTTAAATTTAAAAAATACTATACTAAAAAAACTATGAAAAATATATATAATTAAAGAAAAATATTTTTTCTGAATTTTTTTCAAAATATTCACTTACTTCTTTTGAATGGTATATGATGGATGTTTCTTGATTTTCGACGTTCTAAAAAAAGAATAAAATAAAAAAACGTAAATTACAAATGTTTATACATAGTTCATGGACTTAGTAATAAAATTATTGAAACTACAATAAAATAAAATATATAATACCTATAAGATTTCAATAAAATAATCAAAAGAGTTATATGTATAAATTAAGATGTATAAGCCTCCCATCCGTTTTAGTGACTCTGAGTGTAGTGCCGTAAGTCCTGGGTTCAAATCCCGGACAAGACATGGAGTTTGTAAATGTATAGTGCCTATATGTGGCATGGAGGTACTCTAAATAACCATCGAGCCACAAGTTCTCTCGTGGTGGCCCTGACCACCCCCAGGGTGTTCTCCCTCAAGATTGGAGAGGAATCGGGTCAAATCGTACTGTCAGCTGTATGGTGCTCAAAGCTGCGACTAGTTAGTTTTTGCTTGCAACTATCTATATTGTAAAACGAGAGAGATAATTTTAAAAATTGTCTATTAAGTATTATCTATTTATTATATTTAATTGAAATTTTTTAAATTATTTCTCTCGTAACAGATCTCGTAAAATTGACGGAAAATGTTAATTTTAGTATACGTCAGTGAACAGTGTGTTTTATTGCAAATAAAAATTTACAAATCTTGAACATTAGTTTAATTTTGAAATTGTATTCATCATTATTACGTGTTTGTTAAATTTATTTATTTTTTTTAATTTATTTTGCTGTATATCAATGGAATGTAAGCTTTAGGTTAGTTCTTAAGAAATCGGTAAGCATCGAGATAGTATAATTCCTGTTATTTCAGGATATTTGTATTGAAAGTTACGCTCATTTAACGTTGTTTTTTTAATACAGTTCTTTGTATAACATTTCGTTTTGTTGCCTTGATAAGCGTTACCTGAATTTTTTATTGTATTTTATGAATGCTGTAAGATATTCACATTAAGAGAACAGGATACGATTTATACTAAAATCTATGATTTAAGGGGTTTTTTTGCTTGTAACCCATGAATAAGTATTAGATAAAATTGTTTTTGTGTGCTTCTAAAAAGTCAACCAGTTAATTTTTTATTTAAGGGGACATGGTACGATTTATACAAACTTTTTTAATTTAATGATTTTCAAATTTTTTTGGTTGTCTTCTATGTGTATGTATTATGTAAAACAGATTTTGTGCTCAAAATTTCATAAAAAGGTAGCCATTTAATTTGTTAAGGAAGAAACTGTAAATGTTTATATTGATTTTAAAATGCTACTCCTCCTACAAAAAAAAAATTGATGTACACTCATGAAATACGTCACAATCACAAGTACGTCAAACAATGTACAGCAAAATTTGTCATTGATTTTTGGATAACATGATTGGTATTTGCACAATACTTCTTTTTAAGAATGCTTACCGAAAACTCCATAAAAAATGTATAAATTCCAAATTCAATTATTTTTTTAAAAAAATAAGTATTGCTTTGATTTGTTACATGTACTATTTGCAATAGTTTGAAAAAATATTTAAGCATTCGGCACATTAGAAAAAAGCCTTAGCATTTTGAACGAAGACAAACTAGTTATTTTATCTTTCTGAGATAGGTCAGTTTAAAGTTTTGATTTCCCACAGGGATGTGAATATAAATGAACGTAAAAGTTATCATAACTCTGCGTTTTTTAAACTTAAAGCTTTCAAAATTTGTGAGGTTTTAGAAAATCATACAAAGGATAATTTAGGATGAAAAAAATAGATTTGATTTTTCGACCTATTCTTGTCAATTGAATCGTTGTGTCCCCTTTTAAATTTAAAAATTTATGAAGGAATTTTATAATGCTACTCTCTCTCTCTCTCTCTCTCTCTCTCTCTCTCTCTCCTCCTCCTCCTCCTACAATACGCCAACCATTTAAATAAGATTTAAGCTAAAGATTATTTGACATCCTCTGTATAATAATTTCTAAAACTGCAAAACATTAAACAGTGGCTTCTTAATAGCTCTGCTAAATATATACGTCTTATTATTATCTTAGATATATTGTGATATATATGTTTTTAGTAACTTTTCTTTTTATATTTTAATATTTTGGGATATTATATTAGTATTTGTGTTAGTGTTGTTTGTATGAATATTAATTTCTACAGTATTAATAGGATTTGCAAAAACTATTTTTTTTAGTTGCTTTTCTTGAGGTACCTGAAACAAAATGGATTTTTCTCGTTCCTTAGTTAATATCAAGTTTAAATATATGCTCTTGTTTTTTAACTTCATTGTCCTGGAATGACGGATGAGCTTTATAGAAGATTGGTGAAAGATTCAAATCATCATAAAAGTTTTTTTAAAGCCATTCCTTAGACCGGTAACGCTACCTGCTACCTGAGTATTGTATCACATCCGTAGCATTCAATACTAGCGCGCGGCTGTATTAGACTTGTTCATAAACGTATTTGTTAATAATTGAAAAGTTTTTAAATTTTTGACATCATTTCTCAATAATTTTTGTGCCCATTCATAAGAATTAAATTCTGTTTAATTACGTATGGCTACATTGGAAGGATAAATCCAATCATATAAAACAGCTCAAATATCAAGCAAGAACAATTATTAATAATGAAAAGAACAAACATTCAGAGTTAGAACATGAACGAATTAACATGGGAACAAAAGAAAAAGTTTAAAATTTGAACAACAAGAAAAGGAACATAAGAGATGTAGTCTTTACAAAGAGTTCATGAAAGTTCTGGCATTCCAGTATAGTTGGCGTATTTCACCACGTTTATGAGACTCTAAGTTCAGGGCATATAAAAAGATGATCTGCGTTCATGTGCCCGAATTACGAATTTGGCGTATACTAGATGGAAGGATGCCTATTATTTCTATACAATGCCAATATCTGTTCTCTTTTTTAATTCTTTCTACTAAATTCTATCCAATGTAACACATGCTATTTATTTTGACTGAATGACTGATATTGACTGATTGAATTTTTATTAACTTCACACGTCGAAGAAACACGAGGGCCTTATGATAATTAAAAGATAATAATATAAAATATTTGCAGATCAATATACACAATTAATTTCAGAATTGTTATTTAATTTAGCTTTCAACTCAAACATACTCTTTACAACTCATTAAAAACGCGGATAATTCTCTTCACGTAAAAATTGTTTCATATTACTCAGAGAAAAGTGTCAAAAATTATATAAACTCTGAATATTAATAAAAATTATATATTTCTAGTGAAAATATTCGAAAAAGGAAAATGAAAAATAATAATTAGTAATTATTTTAGTTTTAGTAATTTCTTTGGAAAACGCGTGAATCTTTATAAAACTACTTAATAAATTTCTCTTTAAAATGATTGCTCTAAACATACATATCATCAAATTCTATGGAGAGATAATTTATTTCCCACTGAATCTAAAATTAAGAATGTGAATTAGGAATGCATTTTGAAGAAAATAAATTTAAATTTTCCTTTAGTGAAGGATTTCAGGTATTAAAAATTCATATAAAAAAATTCTGCTTTGTTAAGAATATCGCAATGGTTTTACAATTTTTTCCAATGCACCAAAATTAAAAAACAAATAATTTAACCAAGAGTCGAAAGGAAAAAAAATCTGATTAAAATTAGATTCTTTGTAAGGGAAGTTATATATATACACATAGTATTACAATTAAAATTTTCATACAATATTTTTCTTATTTTCAGCCCATTGATATATGTAAATATAGGGGAAGTCTTAATTTTTAAGATTTAAAGTTTGCTAATATATTTACTGAGGCCACTTATTTATGACCTAAAATGTCTTAGCCATAGTTAAGTGGTCTGTATAATATTAGTTTTATGTTTGAATTACAGCAATTTAGTGTATGATTTATGGTTTTATATACATAAACACATACGTATATACCTAAGTTGCAATAAAAATGGAGCTCTTGACTATTCAATAAAAAAATTCAGATGAATAAATGCTCAGTATGAACTAAAGAAATTGAATTTTTTTTTTTACATATATATTACCCCCTTAATTGCCGATTAAAAGTTACGCAATTCGCTCTCCAGTGCCACCGTTTTTCACATAGAAGAGCGTATAGGTGTATTGGAGAGAAAAGAAAAAGGCACAAAATAAACAAATTTTTCTCTGAAATAAGTAAATCCTTCGCAAACTGTCAAGGTCATTTTATTGCATTCCAAAGCCTTCAGAATAGTTTCACTGACAGCAGTACAAACAAAAGAAACGTATTTCGGAAAGACGTATATACACGTCATAAGCACTTAACGTACCGGCTGAGCGAGACGGATATATACGCCAGCGGGGTTAAAAGAGATAAAGAGGGGAAAATGGAAATGTGATTTAAATTTCATTTTAGAAATCACATGGAATTTAAGATTCATGATAAATTAAATACAACAGTAAAATCAGGTCTTTCTGAATTTTATAGACAAAAATGATGCAAGAATTTTATTACATACGCACAATTCTAATGCACTTAAAGATAAATTAAAATTAAGTATGATTTTTTTTATCTTGGGTTTGAGCATACGAAGTACCAAAAGAGATATGGGAAATGTAGAGATTAATGCGTTTGATTCATTGTTTCGTACATAACAAAATATAAATTTATGAACTTTTTTTAAGTCAGCCTTGCACTTACGAAAATTGCTTTTGAGATTCAATCCAATTTTATGTGAGTGGGTGTCGTGACAAAAAGTAAAAGCGTTGAGAATTTTTGAAAAATATGGGAATGAAGTTTTACATCAAACAATGCTTTGTTTGTTTATATACTTTAATACCCTTACTCTTTGAGCACATTGAAGGGAGGACGGGGTATTTATTTTTCTATGGCTTTATTCTATAACGTTATTCAGAAACATGGGTTTTTTTACCACAGTCCTACGTAAATCGTTTTTAAATGGCAAAACACTTACTAAAAGTGACGCTTTTCTGTAAAATTTGAAAAGAATTTTTTTATTACAAAAAAATAATAGCAGGGAAATATTCTAAAACTTTTTTACCCCTATGATTAATTTATTTTGCTTTAACTATTACAGATTTTAAGATTAAGAGAGAGGGTGTAAGTGTCCTCAAACTGCCTATGGGAAATTTTAAATATTAACAGGTAATTCGCAAGCTTTTAAGAAATATCACTCGTAATCCTTATGTATATTTTTTGTTTTGAAGAAAAATTAAAAATAAATTAATTTACTTTTAATAAATATGCAATAAAAGCGTAAAATTTTCATTATATTTGTTTTTATTGGTATACTTACATAGTTATAACTGATACACTGCATACAGTACTCTTATGTTGATATATGAATATATTTTTACTGAGGTCGATTTTCTTCTAAGAAAGCATAAAATTATAACATTTATTTATCATTACTCATTTAATTATTTTCAATCATTAATTGAACTCTTTTTGTACGCATTATTTTACATTAGTATATGGTTATTGTACACATTGATACATACTTTTCTCCAAAAGGTCTTGTGGGTAATTCTTAGAACATGTGTATACCACTATATTCTAATACGTACCCTTCTTTAAAACTTTTATGCAGCATACATGAATTGGATAATTTTAAAGAGGTTTGCAATCTTATATATACACTGCTCAAAATAATTAAAGGATATTGCGGTTTTAGGTGGATTTTGTGGCTGGGAAACTTTTTAGCTGATTGATACATGGTCGACAGACGTAGTAGGTTATATGAGAATAAATTACACATGTTTGGCAGAAAAAAATGCATTTTATTGCGCATTTGTGTACAAAAGGAAAAAAACACAACTTGTGCATATGAGAAAAAAAGAATAAGAAAATGTGTTTTCTTCAAAGGAAATCATTTTCAGTAGGGGGTATGGTTTCCACGGATGGCCAGCAACGTTGAGCACCTTTAAGGCATGGAGTCAATGAGGCTATTAATCACGAGTTGGGGTATTTTGTCCCACTCTTCCAGAAGAGCTCTTTCCAGTTTTTGGAGAGTTTGTGGGGGTGGTTGGCGGCCAGCAACTCGTCTTCCTAGAGCGTCCCAAACGTGTTCTATTGGATTCATGTCTGGAGAACACGCTGGCCATTCTATTCGTACAATTCCTTCCTCGAAAAGGAAATCTTCCACCAGGTTAGCACGATGTGGCCTGCAGGTATCTTCCATTAAAATGAAGTCATCTCCGATTGCTGCAGCGTAAGGGACTAATATAGGTCTGAAGATCTCATCCCTATATCGGCGAGCAGTCAGAGGTCCATCTCGAATGATGTAGAGGTCTGTGCGCCCGTCAATGGAGATGCCACCATACACCAACACTCCCCCACCGCCAAATCTGACACTTTCGTGCACGAACACAGGATTATTCCTATTGCCAATGTCCCTTCAGATGAAAATACGCCTATTATCCGGATGAACAGAAAAACGGGACTTGTCAGAAAAAAGAACATTGCTCCATTCATTTCTCCTCCAGTTCACGTGCTCTGTTGCCCACTCCCTGCGGTCGCGACGATACTTGATGTTAGTCTAACACATACCATTGGTCGGCGAGGATACAGACCTACACCATGGACCTGGTTTCGGACAGTCTGAGTTGAAACCGTGGTGCCAGTAGCCGAGCGAAGGTGTTGTTGGAGAAGAGTAGCGATCATATTTCGGTGTCTTGGAGCCATTAACACTAAATAACGATCTTCATTGGGCGTTGTTGCCCGTCTACGACCTTGTCCTCGTCTTCGGCCTGCACTTCCAGTCTCCAAAAAACGGTTCCAGATCCTGGAAATCACACTTTGTGACACTCCAATGGCTTGCGCTACTTCGGCTTGAGTTTGGCCCCCTTCTAACCTACCAACAACTCTCCAAGCTTCTGAATCGGTTAAATGACTTCGCTGAGACATCGTACTCATCGAAACAAAGCAGTTACTGAATGCCGATCATCCTTGTCTCCATTTCAGTTGAACGTCAAATTTCATTCGCTGCCGCTGAAGTGACGTTTTTGACGTCGAACTCAAAATTAGTATACTCCACAGTTTGAAAATCAGAAAAATTTGCATTTGTGATTCTCTTTTTTCATTTCCGGCAAAAAAAAAAATTCGCTTATATCTTTATTTTACATAAAACTTACAATATCATTTAATTGTTTTGAGCAGTGTATATAATATTTGACAAATAGAGTATTTTGTCACTTGCATAAACTGAAATTTTTACATCTACCCAGTTGTTAATGAAAAAAAAGTCTAAAACAGTACATTGAAATAGGCTTATATGTAATTCTATAAAACATTCTGCAGTATTACAATAATAAATATAACGTCCTATATAATTATAATATAAAGAAAGATATGAAAGGCTAGAATTATACTGTTACAGAGACTCAAGGATTTCAGTGTTTAAGCATTAAATAGTAGCACCAAGAAGACATTTCAGATACTAAACGTGTCATAGTTGTGGATGCCACAAAATATTCAATATCTGAAAGAATTGTTTCCTTTCTCCTAAAAACTGTAGAGTTTAACTCATTAACCGGTCAATTTTTTTTGTCAAGAAGGTTTAAAAAGGGGCACTTAATTAAACATAATACTCAATATAATGAGAAAACGGGAGAATTTTATTTAAATTTTCAATTTTAAAGTTTTTTACGCTATTTTTTATTTTATAATTGTGGAACGCAAAAAAACCTAATTGTTTGCTTGTTATAAGTACACTCTGCATGCTATTATGAACATTTCATAATCTTAAGAGAATCTCTCCCATACTTATAAAACATTTTCATTTTCGTATTTCTTTTACAAATGCTTGAGGGTTTTGTTTGTATCTGTCTATATATAAATGCACTCTCAATTTGAAGTATTCTGTAATACGAAGTCTGACTTTGCAATCTGGACAAAAATATATCAGCTTTTTTTTTTATTATCTTTCCATTTACATTTCTTCTGAAGCATCAAACTACACATAGTCTTGCCGATCCTTGTAAAGGGTGTTTTTTAGAGGTATAGAACTTTAAATTGCAATAAAACAACGATGTATTATTCGATTGACATGAATTTTTTTTTATTCGAAAGATAATCTTGTGGCATTATATTTTAAATATGATTTCTGGCATATGACTGCCACGGCTGGCTCGGATGTAGTCCAATCTGGACGTCCAATTTTCGATGACTTTTTCCAACATTTGTGGCCGTATATCGGCAATAACACGGCTAATATTGTCTTCCAAATGGTCAAGCGTTTGTGGCTTATCTGCATAGACCAATGACTTTACATAGCCCCACAGAGAATAGTCTAGCGGTGTTAAATCACAAGATCTTGGAGGCCAATTCACAGGTCCAAAACGTGAAATTAGGCGGTCACCAAACGTGTCTTTCAATAAATCGATTGTGGCACGAGCTGTGTGACATGTTGCGCCGTCTTGTTGGAACCACAGCTCCTGGACATCATGATTGTTCAATTCAGGAATGAAAAAGTTAGTAATCATGGCTCTATACCGATCCCCATTGACTGTAACGTTGTGACCTTCATCGTTTTTGAAGAAGTACGGACCAATGATTCCACCAGCCCATAAAGCGCACCAAACAGTCAGTTTTTCTGGATGTAACGGTGTTTCGACGTACACTTGTGGATTAGCTTCACTCCAAATGCGGAAGTTTTGTTTGTTGACGTACCCATTCAACCAGAAGTGCGCTTCATCGCTAAACAAAATTCGCTTATGAAAATCGGGAACAACGGCAATCTCGTTTTGGGCCCATTCGACGAATCTACGCCTTGCTTGATGATCGTTTTGATGCATTGCCAAACCAAACTGAGAATAAATCACTTGACAGCTGTTAAATCGGTCGCCATCTTGGAAAGTAATGCCAACTTAAACTTCTATACCTGGGGAAAAAAACACTATTTACCTTATCGAAAATTATCAAGAATCTTAATTCCAGACTTCAAAGAAAAATTCTCACTTTCCCCCAAAGAAAATCCCGGATGAGAAGCATTTTAGTACCATGGGCAAGCTGCATCGTTTAAAAACATTAGCACTAATAATCTCACAGTAAGAATTAAAAACACGTGCAAATCAAAGATAGAAAGAAAAAAATATCAGTGCCCGTACAGCGTACGGGCAAACCGTCTGTGGTCAATTTTCAGTACCCCGTACGATGTATGCGCAAACCGGTTAAAAGATTAAAAATACAAAGCACATCTTCAATATGATTACTGCATCAAAAAAAAAGACCATAGAAGCGTAGCTAAGCGATATGAAGAAAATAGGAAAAATTATGTTTCAAATCAAATACTTAATCAAAAGCCTCGAATTTTTATAACTCAGAGTAAGTAATAAATAACTCATTTTACGAGAGTATATTCTATAAAAAAAATCTATAAATAATGCAATAACCATCGGAACAGGAAACTCAAAAATAATTACAGTCTGCCCTTTTGAAATGAGAATTATATAAATGATATATATATATATATATATATATATATATATATATATATATATATATATATATATAATAATCCAATCCAGAGAATTCTAGGAATATAAAAACACTATTGACATAATTAAGTTTCATTTGTAACTTAAATAAGAGGAATTTTGACAGAATAATCTTCATTATGAAAAAACACTTTTTAAGAGTTAGTGTCGGCTAAGTTATTGCAAACCTTTTTGGAGGTTTCAAGGGTTACAAGCATTCGATATTCAAATGACATCGTCAGATACTTTTACTGATTTCAGAAGGTAAATGCAGCCTTCAGTTTTAGTCATATCATCAGTTAGGTTTGAAAGATACTAAGTTAAAGCGTAAAAATTGCCATGTTATTTTCGGAGAAAGTCCAAATACACTGATGTTTAAATTAAGAATATTTGTATATTGTATATTTAAACGAATTTCCCGAAAAAAATATATATACTAAAAATTTTGTTTCACCATAGCTGATTTACTCTAACACAATTTAGGATCTTTGATTGTTATGCAAAATGTTGAGGCGGAAATTAATTACACAATCAGTTTAATTTCCCAGAGTTTTAATTATTTATTAAACATCGATCCAAAATGGAGTTCAAAACTCCAACGAGACATTTGTTAAGAATTCTTCCAAAGCTAAAAAAAAGCTAAAAATGAATAAAAAGTACTTTGATTACAAAGGCAATACCACAAAACATTTTGTGAACAGTTCATCTTCTCAAAACATTATTACCAAATGAAAACTTTCATTGGATTCAAGAATAAGCGATTTTGTAAATTTTCCTAGTGAGGGTCACAATTGATTCCTTCCATCGAAGGAAATGTGTTTGTTATCAATAAATAGTACCGAATAATATAGATTAATATTATTTCTAGTATTTTTAATTTAAAGTTTTCGTTCTTTTTCTGAAGGAATATGTGTATGCGTTCTTAATTTTATTTAAATTAAATGAAACGTGTATGAACCTATAATAATAATGTTAAATATAAGGATATCACACAGTTAATTGTACAAATTTTAAGTGTATAAATGTCAATACAAAAATTTAACGGCTTATACAGTTCTTTCTTCTCCCACACTCACACATTACCTTTTTATATGGTTTTTCAAATTAAATAAAATTCCTTATTTCATTAAACACTATTTTTTGAAAATACAGAATGCATCCCCATTCTTCCTATACAAGTCATATCTTATTTTGCAAAGTTTTTAATGGACTTTATCTACCGTTAAAAATAGATTTAGGTGCAAATGAAAGGTAAAATTAAGGCTTCTGGGTTAATAATGTGAATTTTTACATAAATGTACACGGACGTGTGGGCTGTACATTTAGAGGGAAATTCTTTGTGAGCGCACATACTAACTCTCTCTCTACCGCGCTTTGTTCGTTTGTACAGCTCAGGACTTCCATGAATATGTTATAACAGAAGTCGGTGAAATTCAAAATCAAACAGCTAAAATGAGTATAGACCCACGATTAATTAAGGAAATAAGGTGACGATTCGTTGGAAGTCTTGAAACTGTACAGAATCGAGTGTAGATTGCTGAAACTTGAATGCAACGGCCAGTGCAAGTTATGCGGATAATGTCATGAGAAAATACTTTGGAAAGGTCATCCAAAAACCACAATGACCGATCGGTTTCGGTCCATTACAGCGAGCGACTGTGAATCACAACAGGAGTTCACAACTTCGCAACTGTTCCGAAAATTTCCTGGGGCCGCAAGAATTCAAGTTTCAAGGATTACTCTCTCTATTTCGAGAAAGATATTTTTAAAGGTAGATCTTCTGTTTTTGTCCCACTCATTGTGCACATAAGAGCCCGTTTAGCACGGTGTAGAGAACATCAGCTTTGGCGCACGGATTAGGGAGAGGTCTCGCTCCATTTACTCATGAGCCCAGAGCCCAGATTGAGAAAAGTCATTGATTCTCAAACCTCCCACTGGAGAGAAGCAAGAGCTCATTACATGCTCTCCAATTGCGAAAAAAAAAGCATTTTAGAGATTTGGAGGTGTGATGGTATGGGCAGGCATCATGCCGGACGGGATCACGGACTTCCACGTCTTTATCAGATAATCTGAGACTACTGTGAGGTATAGGGATGTAGTATTGAAGCCCTAAAATTTTTTAGGGTAGCAGTTGACCCTGGTTTAATTTAATGGAAGATGAGGATATTCACGGGACTGAATGGTCAAGGTAGATTTGAATATTTGAGATGCTCTTGAGAGGGCAGTTGTAACTCTTCTTCCCCTTTTCAGAACTCTCCAGAACACGAAAACAATGCTGCTGGAGAATTTCGATTGTCATAGAGATTAATAAACTGCTTCATTTCTATCATGACTTCACATTATAAAAGCTGTATTTCTTTGAGAATAAATTATATTCCCAATTAATAATTTTTTTTTCTATTTTGAAACTTTTCTGTTACATCTACCTATGCTAAAAAGCAGTACGCACAATTATGCGGCGTATTCTAACCGTTGTTTGGAGTTTCTTTGTATTACATGGACCTAAGTATATATTTACTTATCATTAAATGACGCTGTTTTGAGGTCACACTACAGCAGTTTCTATTCACGATTCTTACTAATCCTCTAGGAAAAATTCCTTCGAAGACGTTAAATGACTATAAAACCTCTTTTCTGTAAAGAGACCGCGATTTATGTTGATGAGAGTTGCCATTTAAAGTCAAGTGCAAAGGGAAATTGGGAGGATGGTGACTGTTGTCATACGGAGACTACGAAGTTGGAGAAGTTAACAGTGAACATTGCAGTGGTTCTAGTGGAAAGGATCTGACTGGTCATTCTGGGAATCACAGTATTGCTGAGGATCTGCTATTCACATAAGTACAAGATTTATATTCTAGATATTTAAATTAGTATTTAACCTGACGTGCTCCCGTAGCTTAGGTCGAATTTCAATAATGATTCGCTAATTATAATAAAGTGCACATTTTAAGAACATATCTCATCCTTAGGTGAACACTTTATTATTACGTATACACTTATAGGTCAATATTGCATTATTACAGATGAATGCTTTATTATTACGTACGATATTATTAAAAGTTTATATTAAGATAATTTTAATCACTTGAATATTTCGATTAAAAATGTGTGACGGGTCTATCCGCGTGCTCTTAAAATACTGATCTTCTTGGGAAATATTTGGTCTATAAAAATTATTATGTTATAAAGATTTCTCTCGAAGAAGACGTGACCATGCAAATTAAGGCTTGTATCTAAAGTTGAAACTTTCAGGTTAGAATGAAGAGATATGTTGGTTTGCTATCGAGGGAGCAGTGATTAATTAAAACTTGAAGTGAGGCGTAGATATTTAGTAGCTGATAATTGTAATATTAAAGTTGACGATATGTCCACTAAGAATTAAACTAGATTAGGTAGCTAAGAAATAAAAGCTATTGAATAGACGTAAGTGATGTAATTATTTAAGGTCTTCTCATATCTCGCATACTTCATTAATTGCTTTAAAAATTTGATATTTGGGTGCATCCCTTTACTTTGGTTTGTTAAATTTGTGTTGTTGTTGGTACGGAGAACAAATTAAGTTATTTTGAATATGGTTAGTCTTCCTTCCCTCCCACACCTTTAGAAGTGTCGGGCAGACCTTTACAAATGTTCCAAATAAAAATTGACCTACTACAACTGTAACGAAGAGTTTTATCAGTAATCAGTATTCTGATTTATTTATTCGTTTTACTTCTATCCTTGATCAAATTTTTTTTATTTAAATTACAAGTTTCTGAGCATGAGGGACAGGTTTTGGAGAGACGATTTTTAGTAAAACAAGAAGGGGGAGGGGAAGACCTTCAAGGTCATTACTTTTATATTTTTATGATCAACATAATGTAACGAAATTCTTTTTTTTTCCACATAATGACTATAATAGTGTAGTCAAACGGGTATATTCAGGAGTTTTTTTTTAACATTTCAGAAAATTCCTATATAACTCGAATCCAAATGGTATTAAAATTTAAGCATATACTAAATGCCCTTATTTTCCATAAAATGATTCAAAACTATTTAATTAATATTTGTACTTTGTTTTTATATTGACTCATCATAAATGTAATGATAATACTATCTAAAATTAACTGCCTCGCTGTAGTAATAAATAACTTCATTTTACAACTACTAACTACTTCACACCTTATACATAACTCTAATCTACCTCACACCTCATAACAACCTCACAAATTCTACTATCATACTCTCAAAACCGCTCATCTCCTGTATCATACACATAAGTCCCCCTCACTCTCGGGGATACAATTTTACAACAACGCTGATGAAACAACTCCATCTATTTCCTAAGAAATAAAAATATATATAATATATATATATTAAAGTAATACCACGAGAGATTTTCAAATCTCGTCGATCTACCCTTTCTTTTCTTTTTCTTTCTCTTTTTTCCACAATTCCTTCTATTAGTTCACACTCTTCCTATATATCTTACTCAAGTTTTCAATCCTTAATAAAATACTTTTCATTCGTCCATTCAAGTTCAAATACATTTTTTTTTCAATTTTCTAGTGGATGACACTTGATGTTAATACAGTTTTTTCAAATATTAATTTATTAATTAAATTCAAAAATGAATAAATAGTTGTAAGCAAAAATAATAGTCCAACAGCATAGTTATAAAGGAAAATTGTGTTCGTTGTGTCCCTGCAGCGCAATGAATAATGTGTGTGTGCGTTGGACTTCTGATCCAAAGGTCGCGGGTTTGAATCCCACCTGGGATGGCCTAATTTCTGAGAATGTAATTTCATTTACTATACTATTTTATTCAAATAATTAAGTTTAATTAGTAACAAACAAAGAAAAGAAGTCCAACACCACACATAGAAAGAAAAATGAAAAATTGCAAGGGAAATCGCTTTCTCTATTTTGCCACTTAATATTGTAGTTTTGTCATAAGTATATATATTTATATTATTTACAACTATTTAATAAAAAGCAACTAAAATAAAATTTTGCTTTGTTGATCTAAGTAGGAATTGACTTAAAAAGATGTTTTTATATTACTTGTTTTCTTTTTTTCCATCACTGAAACTGAGGCGAAATCAGTGCTAGACCCTGATGAAATTGGTAATTTTTTTGAAGAAGTTATAATAAAAAATTAGCAAATAAATTTAGAAATCGATAGTGATGACGTTCAAGAACTGCTGGATTCCCACAATCAGGCGTTGACAATTGATGAGCTCATAGACATGCATGAGCAAGACAAGACATTGAAGAACTTGAGTCATTAGGCCCAGTTCAATCAGAAGATAGAATAACAATTAGTAATTTGACAGAAGGCCTCAGCTTAGTTGAAAAAGGGTTACAAATTTTAGAAAATACATACTCCAACGAAAAACATATTTTTCTCAAAACAAGGAACAAAAAATACGCATATATATGTCGCAGGGAAATGATTAAATTAGGGATTTTTTTCATCAAATCCCTAAGAGAGATGATCAATTCCAGCAAGATGTTAAAATAAAAACTCTGTAACGTGATTCCCTAAGGGAATTAAGTGATTTGATCAAATCCCTAACCTGTTTCAGTGAAATGATGAAATAATATTGTCAAGAGTTTAAAAGTGCTAAAATTTAGCAAAAATATGGTGCATTATTAAAAATAGTAATTCATACAACAATAATCATTGAATTACAAACTATTTATTCGAAATTAATTTACAAAATCATTAGATAATAAAGCTGGTATTTTTTTTAATACAAAAAAAGGATATTTGCAGTAGAATTTCAAACATTTTTTTTTTTAATTATACATTAATGTAGTACTTTAGAAATATCCTGATTTATTTGTAACACCTTTTTTTCAGTTATTATTTCCTTTTTTAAAATAGCTTTTTTTATTATCGAAAAGCTTTTTTTTATCAATAAAGAGAGCGCGATCGAATTCCCTAATTTGGTCGCTTACACTTTTCAATTTAAGTTTTATCTAGTTTCTAATTTTTCAGGCATACAAAAGTGATATATCATTTGAACGATAATAATGCAAAGAATATAACTAAATAAAACTAAAAAATGATATTTAGGTCATTTTGTTTTGGTGCGCGTCACGTCATAAGCCCGGCGTTGCCAGGCACGGACGAGGAGAGACGGGAGGTAAAATGAAGTGGTAACAAGTGAAAACAGAGCCTTACAAATGCTGACTTGTTCATTTCATCATTTCACTAAAACAGTTCGGAGATTTGATCAAATCACTTACCTACATCAGGGGCATGACCTCAAAGAAACGTTATTTTAACATTTTGCGTGAACTGATCATCACCCTTAGAGATTTGATGAAATCCCTAATTTCATCATTTTCCTGCGACATCTATATTAGCATGCTACGAGAAAATTTTGCGGGAGGAAAAAAAAATCTTTGAGCAGCTAGATTACCTGTTAGATTTTATGAAACCTTTTACATGAAAATAACTTTGGGGTTTGCGATTTTTATTTGTGTCATCTAAGATTTTACTAAACATTTTTTTTCTTCTAAATTATTGTTTTCTTTCGTCTCCGGTCTCAACTAAAAATAATTTATATGCATATATGTGCTAAATTATGCCACAACTTACGCGGTTATCACTCAGTTCCGCCTATCGCGTAAGTTCGGGATATTACTGTATGTTGTAATTAAATGTCTATTAATATACGAAATGTGGGAGTGAGGGAATGAATAAATAAATAAATGTGAGCGAGCGTAATATTTTGTAAATAAACTATCTGTAATTATAATTGTTGGTTCCATTAATAAAAATTAGTTATTAATTAATTTCTCCCAATAAATATATATTTTTACATCTTTGACTTCCTTGTAGGATTAGGGCCATTTGACTTAAACTAATTCCTTCTATGTAAATAAACGCACCGTGTAGAGTGGGCCCCTGCTCGTTAAATCTGTCTAGGAACAAACGTCCTCCCTTGGTGTGGTGTGGAAGTTTGGAAAGGGAGCACCAGCTCAGACGTTGTTCTCATCACTTGCTCAAGATTCAAAATTACGAGGTTCATCTCCAATAGCCCTCGTCCAGCTTTACAGAGTGACGTTAATATAACTCTCCCTCTCGCTCACTCTAAGTTAAAAATTAAAATATTTAATTCTTATAAAAAAATTATTTATTAACAGGATTTCAGCCTGTACATTATTTTTGAGAATCTTTTCAAGAAAAATGTGCTTAAGATTAGAAAAATATACTATTGCTATTTTAATGTAGTTATCCAATTTTAAATAATATATGAGAATGTACGGTTGGAAAACTGTATGACTAAAATATTTCTGAAAACATACAAATTATTGATGTCAATTACACAATGGTAAGCCTTTTTAACAATGCTAGGCACGTATCTAGAGAGATTTTGTACATCTCTTCATTGATAACCCTCTCATGGCTATTACTGCAAAAGGGGCAATTTCATTACTTTAACAAAATAGAACAGAAGATCGATTATTTTCTAGCTAGATGTTGAAGTAATAAGAATTTTGATATAAATGAAAAATATTTTTCTCTTCTCTCCTACATTTCAATAAGTTATGCATGAGTGGTTCAAAAAATACTTGGTTATAAGAGCTATAATTACTCCTAATTTTTCTTTTTCAAATATTCATTCAAATATCAGAAATATTAAGTATGAAGTTTCCTGATCAACATATATTTTCTTTTATCTTCTCAACATAAAATGGTTTATTGTATACGCAAAAAATGAAATAAAATTTGTGTGTTTTCAATTACGAGGCATGTGCGGAAACTAAGTACCTTTTTTGAAAAACTCCCATAAAAATCCTTTTGTAAGACAACATTTATTTTTACATGAAAGAGCATGTGTCGGAAACTATTTTTCAATTCCTACTATTAGTTCACACTCTCCCTATATATATTTAAATGCCTTATTCAAATTTTCAATCGTTGATAATCGTTGAGTGGATCGTTCATCCACTCAAGTTCAAATACATTTTTTTTAACTTGTAAAGGATGACACTTGATGTTAATACAGTTTTTTCAAATATTAATTCCTGAATTAATTTTAATTAATTAATTATAGTTTTTGATATATATTTCAGTCGATATTATTCCTCTAAATGACAGCACCATTGGATTAAACAGCTTTTGTTAAATTTGTGAGGAAGATTTAACTTAACCTGAATAATCATATTCTAGTTAGACGTCAGCATTCCTTTAACACTGGTTTTAAGATAAATTTCAACCTATTTTTACAACTTTTATTAAAAATGTAATTACAAATTTAATGTGCTTAAAAAGTTTTTAATGTTAATTTAAAAGGCGTTTTGTGCCACTTAATATTGTGATTCTGTCATATGTATATACATATTTATATTAATTGTAATTATTTAATAAAAGTAACTAAAATGAAACATTTTCTTTGGTGACATAAGTAGGAATTGAAACAATTTTTAAAATTTGAGGAAACTCTCTCATTACAAAGCTATCTTATTGTAAACCGTCTGTTTTTCCCCAAATTTTCTCATTCACTTTTTTAATCAAACCATCATGAACAACAAAAGGCCGCCCGCTCCGTGCTTCGTCATGAATGCTGTGGTGCACCTATCATCGCATTATCGAAACTACTTTCTAACCATTCCATCACTCATTGCATTTTCAACATAAATATCTACAAGTTGAGGATGAATTTCAACTGGCTTAACATTCCTTGCGTTAAAAAAATGCAGCACAGAACTCACTTCACAGTAGGAGGTATCAGCAATCATCTTACACATTCTAAACCCTCACTTACATCTGTAAAAACAACACAATCCGGCTATAATAGCGTCACTGGATTGAGAATCAACCAGAGATGCGTGTGCATAAGTGTTGAACTGCAAAACTACCACTGCGGCTGTACTCGAGCGAAATGGTACTTAGTTTCCAGGCATACTTCGTACGTAAAAAGATTTTTTTAAAGAACACATAATATTATCCTAAGGTCGTTAAAAGCAGCAAAGGAAAAAAATATATAAAAATAAGGAATTTCAAAGTTCGTTCTATTAGATATAATAAAGGGTGTTTTTTTAGAGGTATAGAACTTTAAATTGCAATAAAACAACGATGTATTATTCGATTGACATGAATTTTTTTTATTCGAAAGATAATCTTGTGGCATTACATTTTAAATATGATTTCTGGCATGTGACTGCCACGGCTGGCTCGGATGTAGTCCAATCTGGACGTCCAATTTTCGATGACTTTTTCCAACATTTGTGGCCGTATATCGGCAATAACACGGTGAATGTTGTCTTTCAAATGGTCAAGCGTTTGTGGCTTATCCTCATAGACCAATGACTTTACATAGCCCCACAGAAAATAGTCTAGCGGTGTAAAATCACAAGATCTTGGAGGCCAATTCACAGGTCCAAAACGTGAAATTAGGCGGTCACCAAACGTGTCTTTCAATAAATCGATTGTGGCACGAGCTGTGTGACATGTTGCGCCGTCTTGTTGGAACCACAGCTCCTGGACATCATGATTGTTCAATTCAGGAATGAAAATTTAGTAATCATGGCTCTATACCGATCACCATTGACTGTAACGTTGTGGCCTTCATCGTTTTTGAAGAAGGATTCCACCAGCCCATAAAGCGCACCAAACAGTCAGTTTTTCTGGATGTAACGGTGTTTCGACATACACTTGTGGATTAGCTTCACTCCAGATGCGGCAGTTTTGTTTGTTGACGTAGCCATTCAACCAGAAGTGCGCTTCATCGCTAAACAAAATTCGCTTATGAAAATCGGGAACAACGGCAATCTCATTTTGGGTCCATTCGACCAATCTACGCCTTGCTTGATCACATTTAAAATGTAATGCCACAAGATTATCTTTCGAATAAAAAAAATCATGTCAATCGAATAATACATCGTTGTTTTATTGCAATTTAAAGTCCTATACCTCTAAAAAAAACACCCTTATAAAATAATGTGTGTACTAGGGGGTGGGAGAGACCATAAACCAGAAAAACATAGCACATTCAAATGTTTAAAATCTAAATTCTTGATTTTAATTTCTGTAAGAACTTCATATGTATTTGAACTCAGTTATAATTCATTTATTTGTACGTGTGGAAATTATGACACATAAAAATTAAAGTATGTGATAGTTAAACGAATCATATTTTGCTAGAATATTTAAATTAGCTAAAAAATTTTTGTTTCAATTAAAATAATTGTACTTGCATAATTTTTTGAGAATTGTGACATATCTTCTATAATATCCGGAGGACTCTTACGCACTTCAATTTTGAAAAATTCGAATAACAAATTTAGAAATTAAAAGTGACCTTATACTTTCAAATCTTTAAAGAACTTATTTAATCAAGGATTAAAGTTTTAATTTCACCTTTTGATTCAGGTAAATGTGGAAAATATAACAATCAAAATGTAATGTAGATCTAAAGAAAAAACCCGCGCAGAAGACAATTAGGTATTAAATATTTGTTACAATCACACACATGTTCTTGAATAATAAACTTTTGCTAAACGGGATCCCAAAACAGATTTAAAATTATCCATCACTAAAATTAATCCAAATAAAAAAACTCTTTGTATGCAATGGTATAATTTTACACATCAACTTTTCATCGAAATATTTGCTCTTTTGCTGGAATAAAAGAAATTTCCGAGTAAATAATACAACCAGATATTTTCCGTATTTTGATAAAGTTCTCTTTATCTAGCTTTTATATAGTAAGTAATGATTGATACAAAATTATTTCCATTAAAAATTGAAGCGCGCGCATCAGAACACTCTCACTTCAAGATTCTTCAATATTAAGTGGTGTAACTTTAACCCTTTATTTATCTTTTTCGATGCAATTATTTTTTTAATTACTACATTGAAAGTTAAGGGATATATATTAATAAAATACTCAACTTTGGGAAATTTAATCCGTTAGAGCTAATTAATTAATTAAAGATATTCAACTGTAAAATTAATTTTATACACTGTCCACTTAAAATATATAGTCAAATCGTTTCTATGGTCTTCATTAACATACAAAAAATAAGGACGATACCTTTTGATATTAACTAATTTTTCGGAATAAAAATCACAATCTTAGCAATCCGATCAAAATCTCAGCTGAAAACGCAATTTCTGCTATAAAATTATTCGTCTTCCCCGCTCATCATAGAACCCGCGCTGCCATATATCTTTCAAGAGTGGATTTAAAAGAATATCCCTACTAAGTATCTATCGTCAGAGTATTCGTAAAAATGGCTGTTTCTATGTAACTTTAAAGTGAGTGGTACTTATAAGTATCATCGGTAGAGATAAAGGGTTAAACTTAGAAGGAAAAACTCCTTGTTAAATTCTCGCAAGATGCATTGTAAACAAAAATTATTGTGTTTTAGATGGGAATATTTTCCATCGCACCTCTTCAAACCCTATATATATATATATATATATATATATATATATATATATATATATATATATATATATATATATATATATATATATATATATATATATATATATATATATATATATATATATATATATATATATATATATAAAAGAAGATTAAGCAGAGAACAATTTGGATTCTTTTCTCGGAGGAATCGAATAAAAATGCGTCACTGGGAGACGACCCCCAATACAATCCCGTTGGCAGATCGATGATCGGACCCCTCCCCATCCCCCTGATCGATATGTAAAAATAGGTTACTGGACTTCCCAATGTCCTTACTGACGAACTTCTGATGCCTTTTAACTCAATGCTAATCCTCATCGACATAATGCGAACAAAGACGGGAGAAAATGACTCTCGATTCATCTCAATCAGTGGATGAGATTTTCGAAGAATGACTCAATATGAAGTCATTTAAAGAAACAAGATTCGTTCTATGAGGAACAAGGGAAAATATCAAATAAGTGAGTGAGTGTTTATTAACATCGCTTTTTAAAGCTATACTAGGGCTATAAATATCAAATGAGAGTATTTTTCTACAATCTAGGTAGGTTTCATATTACTGGTTCATTTCTTAATGATGAAAGTGAGTGTGGAGAAAACAGGTTGATTTCAGGCAACATGAATGAAAGATGTAACTTCAAATTTTTTAACAAGCTATTTTGGAGTATGTTATGTAAATGCTTATTTTCAAGAATTTTATGATGTATACTTATTAATTACACTAATTTCACCCAAAGTAGTTAAATAGAAATGAATGTCTTACGTTGGAAAGTATACATGACATCTCTTGTAAAATGACTGTTTGCTAAATATGTGTTGTCGTATATATAGGTACATGTACGTAAAAGTGTTTTTATGATTATATATAATTCGAAATTTTATGTTTGTTTCAGAAATTGTAATTAGAAAGATAGATTAAAAAAATTTACAAAAGAGGCTGGATATTAATGCTGTAAAATAACCTACACCGAAATTTGAGTGTTTCCTACTTAATTTTTCTCTTTTATATACGATTTACTTTATCACAGAAATAGTAACGGAATTTCAGCGGCAAAAAGAACATATTTGAAAAATTCTGCTATTAATTTTATTTTTATTAAAAATCGGATACGTGGATGTAAATATTTAAACTTTGTAAAATTTTACTGAAAACTTTACGGTTGATCGTATATAATACGCATGTGTGTGTGTGTGGTAATTTATTAACACACAAATTCAAATTGCATCAAAAAATTATATTTCCAGCTTAAAATCTTTAAAAATTATCTACAACTTTTGATTTCTGTTTAATTTATACTGAACCATATAAAAGTTAATAATTTGATTCAAATGCATGTAATAAGAGAGACTGTATTTTTTTCTTTAGTGGGTTCGCAAAAAGATTCGTTTTCTTTTATCGAGCCCATTATCTTATCAAAAAACTTTTTTAACGAACAGAAACATTAAGTATCAGTTACATTAAAATTTTGCCTGCCAATATATTTAAGTCTTTTTTTTTTTTTTTTTTTTTTTTTTTTTTTTTTTTTGCAAACCCAATATATTTATTGTAAATTAGTTAAAAAAAAATAATTTTCTATCAGTTGATTGTCAGTTCAACGCTGACATTATATGAAAAAAATGAATACATGTTTTAAGGGGACATTGTACGATTAACTTTGTTCTATAGGTTTTCACAAAAATCATGTAGTGATTTTAAAAAGTCTACTCTTCTAACAATAATGGACGTACATATACGAAATTTGATTTAGATATACGTCAAACTATGCATAACAAAATTTGATATGGGTTTTGAGGTAACATGAATGATATTCGTCAAATACTCTTTTTTTATGAATACTTATTGAAAATTCATTGAAAAATGTATAAGCAATTCTAAATTCAATTATCTTTTAAAAAATAATTATCGCTTTGCTTCAAAAATACATACTAACTCTTTTTACGTGTATTAATAATAATAGTTAGAAAAAGTATCAAAGCATTTGGTAAAATAAAAAAAAAGCAATGAAGAACTAGTGATTTTTTTCTTTCTGAGATAAATCAGTTTTTATTCGTTATTGGGATGTAAATCAAACGAACAAAAAAGTTATTTTAACTCTCAGTTTTTTTAACTTAGAGCTTCCAAATTTTGTGAGATTATAGAAAAATACATAAAAATATCTCAGGTTAAAAAAATTTACTTTGATTTTTTGACCTTTTTTATCAATTGAAATGTACTGTGTCATCTTAACAGAAAGCAGTTACTTAACATCACTATATTTCAAACATTTTCAAAATAATCTACATTTATTTTTTCTCTAATTTTCTTAATTGTCTAAATTTTGTACTTTTAAAGCAATTATACTCATTATTTATATTTTCCATCCCTCTTAAAAACATCTTATTCCCCAATTAAAATCATAAAAAAATGCTAATTACTGGAGTATGATCTGGGAAAAATCTTAAATTGTGAACTTATCTGCAGCATATGTTAAAAAAACTTTTCATAGGTATATATTCTCTCTCAGAATATAGTAAAGCATTAAAATTTTTCTATGAAATAGTTTTATTGCACTCTTTCTCTCTCTCTTCCTAAGCACTTATTTCATTAAATATTCTGCTAATTTTCTCAATAAAAACTCTTTATAAATAGAGAAGAGTTTGGACAGCGAACAAAATGATTGAAAAGAAATCTATGAATAGCGTAACTATAGAAATATAACATTGTGTCCTCTTACACTGAAGATATTATTAGTAAATGACCGGAACATAAATCTGTAATAATGATTAGCGCTGTCAATAGCGGGCGTGTATCGCAGACGCTTTTAATCAATAGCAGTTCCCTGAGGTGATTGCTAAATTCTATAAAACACAATAAAAAAATTTTAAACGACAGACTGCGAAAGATTATCACGACAGGGAGATATTTTTTGCTCCAACAGAAAGATGAATACGTTTGAAGTTGATGTATAAATTAGTCTAATTATACAGTGTGTTTAGTAACTTAGTAATAATTAGAGTACAATTAGACAGATAATTTTAAAAATAATATGGATGACACAGAAGAGTGATAGACCATCATGAAATGACTTTTAATTGCTTACAGTTTTCTTGCAAAAATATTATTACATATTAACCTTACGTACCGAAGGTATTAGCTCTACCTAATACCTTATCTTTTCATTTATATTTGGGTAGAGTGAAAAACTTTTTCAGGATTTCAAAACCTACCTATCCGGCAAAAAATGTACGATGGTATAAAGAGGAAAGAAAAAGAATTAATTTTTATTTTCAGTACAACCACAAAGTGAAGGAATTTTAGGTATTTTGGGGGGGTTTTTTGGTAAAAAAGGTGAGGGGACGCATACTAAATAGTTATAAGATAAAAACAAAGGTGCATTCTACAGATTCTTTAGTATTAATTTTTTTAAGAAACCTTCTGTCGAAATCACAGTGTACAAAAAAAGCGGAAGGCAGAAAATATCTTTGATCGGGCTGATTCGACTGAGTGGGAAGAGAGAGCTGGGTTGTGAGAAATATTGTAATGTACTTTGTACTATTCACTCAATTAATCACTAATCCTCACTTTTGTATATTCATAATTATTTTTCTCCGTACCATACAATATGTTTTCCGCACAGGTAGATTTCAATTAATAATATTTTTTTATCTTACAACAGCAATCCACCCGAATATATATATATATATATATATATATATATATATATATATATATATATATATATATATATATATATATATATATATATAATATAATATAATATAATAAATGTGTAATCATAATAAACTACTCTGCAAAACAAGGAGTGGAAAAGAGTTATGTGGAATCGAAAACCAAGAACAAACCAAAGTAAAAAAGTAAATGCATATTAAAAGTCAATTGACCAAAATGGAAAACATAATAGTTTTCCATTTAGGTCAATTAACTTGAACATGACACTGAAATGAAAGTGCTAAAAAAAATTCCAAGAAAACTATTTAAATGTAAGTTAACTACACCAAGACTTTGCTATATTTAGTTGACTGCTTTTTATTCTATCCAAATAAAGGGATTCGCAGTTCGAAATACCCATCTAAATAAATTAAGCTTTGTACTTCATTTTATTGGACAAAGTAAAAACGCGATGAGATCACGAACAATTGATTTTATTTTCCTCCAATAATTACAATACGGAGAACGTGAATAAAGAAGCATAATTTTGGTTTCCTCTCACCCCAAATACATTGTTAGAAAATGACCGGAACAAAAGTATGCAATAATCATTAGCGTTGTCAATATCGGCCTCGTATCAAAGGTGGTTCTAATCTATAGGCGGCTCTTGAGATGGTCCACGAGTTCCATAAAACACAACAAAGGTGTCTTCGATTACAAACAAGGACAAATTGTTGGATCAGGAAAAAATGTCCAGTGGTCATTCTTGTAACATCCATTACGACTCTTTCGGCATCGTCTCAGAGAGACAGAAAATTCGGCATCAGATAATCCATGTGGACCCGAGGAGCTTTGGGCCGTCAACCGACCTTTGAACCGAGAATTGTTACCGAGTCGTTTTTATGATCGTTTGTTTGTCCGCAGCCGAAAATGCTGATGGAAGACAGATAGTGTTTGTTTCCCATTGCTGATTTTATCTACCTGTTCCTTTCGATCGGAACTGCGTCGAAGACAATTCCTTTCGCACCTGTACCAAGGTCGATTGATCTTCAAGATTATCCGTCCTGGAATCGCGTTGCAGATAATGCGTGTCAATAAACATGCTGTGATATTAGATCTCCCATCTTCCATTGTATCATGATCGGGATACGCTGTGAAATGGCTTCCTTTACAAAACAATAGGTAAAAAAAGTTTCTCGTTCGCGATTCTCCGACACACAGTTCGTGTTACATTTGAGAGAACTTAGGATATTTAGTTCGCGAGCTAACGGGGAGTAGCATTACATTTGAAACGTGTCATAATTGGATTATAAAATGATCTTACACATTTGGAAACATTTATTTTGTTATGTCGAAGTCATATTTCTTTTTTTTTTTTTTTGAAATACATTCAAATACTCCTGAAAGGAGTGAAAAAATATATTTAAAATAAACGAAGGAATACTTAGAAGTATCATTTTGCATTCTTCGACATACACGTATGTATACATATAAACTGTACTATCCGTATATTTTTATATTTTAAACTTATTATGTATTTTTAATCTCTCATACATCCTTTCTAAAATCTTATGTCTGGTTATCTTGCAATTTCAATTTTTTTCACTTTTGACTATTGAATATTCATCTCTCTTTAGTAGAGTATTTTGACTCTCTCTCTCTATATATATACACATAGGTATATATTTTTAAAAAATCTTAAATTTTATTAAAGTTAATATTTTTTTTGTTACGTAGAAATTTATAGTATTTTTTTAATAAAAACGATACTTACTTTCATTTTTTTAAAAATAATTCATTTAATTTATTCTTAAATACACAGATAAATATCCAAATATGATACGTGATAATTTTACTTTTGTAGTTTGATAAAATGAATTACTCAGTATTTGTTTTCATACCTTTGATGTTGAATATCAAGAGAGGGAGTGTCTATTAACGTCGCACTGAAAGCAACATAACGGTTAATGACGACGGACGTCGTAATTTTGAACCGTGATCAAGTGACAAAGACGAGTGGGAATCCACTCTCGTAACTTCCACACCACATCAACGTGAGGGCTTTGGACGACGACAGTTAAATATTGAAAAACATATAATAGGTTGCATCTTCATTATTACTCTCTCTCACTCTCTCTGATGTGCTTTAAAATCTAAATCTATTTAAATGTTAAATAACTAGGATAATAAAGTAACGTTATTAATACTTTTCAATAATACTCATACAGGCAAGAGGACTCAAATTTTTTTTTAAAAAAAAACAAGTAGCATAAAAAAAATTAAGTCAATTCCCACATAGGACAACAAAGAAAAATTTTATTTTAGTCACTTTTCATTAAGTGGTACTTATAACTACCACTCACTTTAAAATTACGTAGAATAACCATTTGTACGAATATTCTGACGATATTTAGCAGGAATATTCTTTGAAATCCACTCTTCCAAGATATATGGCAGTACAGGTTCTATGATGAGTATTTTAGTGTGAAAGTCGAACAGTTTTTTGGGAGAAGTTGTGTTTTCAGTGGATTGCGGGGACTATCATTTTTGTCCCAAAAAATAGTTAATGTCAAAATGTAAGTGTCTTATATTTTTTGTATGTAAATTAAGACCTTAGAAAACTATTTGACTATTTACTTTAAGTGAACAGTGTATATAATTAATTTTACAGTTGAATATCTTTAACTAATTAATAAGCTCTAACTAATTAAATTTCCCAAATCTGAGTATTTTGTTTATATATATCCCTTAATTTGAATGTAGTGATTCAAAAAAAAAATATCCCATGAAAAAAAACTACTGTAAATCATAATGTGGTCGATAAAGGTCAACGAGTTAAAAATACAATGTATGTCAAATTAAAATAAATATATCTCTTATTTCACAAAACAATTTTAAACAAATTTAAAAAGCCTTTAAATTCGCATGATAAAATTTGAACAATTACCTTCAATTAATTGATGTAAGTTCTTTCATTGACGATGACATCGTAATATTGAGCGATACTCAAATGACGAGGATGGATATATATATATTATCCATAATAATGAATATAAATAGTTATAAGCCTAAAATTTTAGTCAGAAATTGGTATTGACATTGAATAAGTCTGATGAAAATTTGTACTATCTATTTTTAAAATACTTTATAATTAATACATTAATATCTATATTTTCAGCCTTTATGTAATAAAAAAATCCATTGTCTCTCTGTCTATCTTCACTCAATCTGTTCTCTTTTTTTCCCTTAAAATTTACACTTGAATCATTGGAATCAATTATATTTAAAACAAATAATCTGAACAATACAAATCTCACATAGATGTGGCCTTTAATTCGAAAAAAAATTAAATTTCTTTTATTCCTTCTTCGATGTAGCTTAGCTTTCCATGGATTTTTTTCCAATTTTTTTTTTTTTAAATAGGAATTATTACTTATATTGTTATTGAGAGCGAAAGAGTAACTGTTGAGAATCATGCTGAATTCTAAATTTTATTTTATTGAAACACAGGCAGGAAATCTCCCTAAAATTCAATTTAAAATTATGAAAATTTACAATATAGGTATCTTTTAACGACAGTTTAAAGTAAATGGAAGAATTCGTAAGTAACCAGCTCTTTTGCTATAGTTCAGAATCCGATGTAAATCAATTCTATAGAATTTTACCGCACCCATTTTTATAATTATTCTGAAATACGAATAATTTTTGAAGTACGAAAAATTACAATTGTTAACAATTTTAGAAGTAATAATACAGCAGTTTTTCCTTTTTCATTCACCAAAGACTGATGTAGCTCCTATCCTGAGACAACCGCTGTATCGAACAATTTCAATTATAAAATTCTGCGAGCTGCATCTACCCGATGCTCGGCGTTGGAGGAAGAAATTCAGACTCGAGCCAGTCAATTAAAGTAACTGAGTTTATTCAGAACTACCGAGTGAGTGTGAGCACGACTGTGTATGATTTAATGGGACATGGAACGCGAAGCGTTCCTCCGTCCCGGAACAAGAATAGTGAATGTTGCCTGGGGTAGTGGAATAGACCTTGATGGGAAGCATGGAGCTACCGAGTGTGAGCACGTGTGGCTCCACTCCTTTTATACACAGAACATAATGATGTCACACAACCTCTTCACAGTTACAAAAACGTGGCGCCATGCAGCCACTCATTCACACAAATCATCCCTATTCACAACATACTCCCCCCTTTGAGACTTGGGGAGAGTCTCAAACCTATAACAGTTATAATTCAAAAGATCAAGTCTCTTCGGTTCTTTAACCAATATTAAAGAAGAAGTATATTTTTTTACAATTGCATCATTAGTAATCAAGACCTTTTCAGGTTTAGTACTTTTAACAGAAATCAATTCCTCTTTCAACTCCTTATCGCTATTAGCAATCGCTTGTACTTCCAAAGGGAAGATAAGGGAAGATAACGGGCGTATTACTGTTCCATGTTGAGTTTTTAGGCGAACTGTTCGAATTTCCCCATCTCGACCAGGGATTAATTCTATAATCTTAGCTATAGGCCAAGACAAGCGTTTCTTATTGTCGTTTCCAGTTAAGACCATTTCCCCAATTCGGGGTTCCCGCACCCGATTATCATTCTGTTTTTTGTATTAGCTCACTTAGATATTCTTTCCTGAAACGTTGTCTTAAATCACTTAAAAGTTTAATTCTATATTTCATTCTTTTTCTTAAGTCTCTCGAATTCAATTCGTCAATATCGGTAGTATCGGAACAGCGATTCTCTATTAAAAACATTGCTGGAGTAAGAGGGATCAATTCCTGTGGATTTTCAGATATATAAGTTAAAGGTCTACTATTGATTAAAAATTCGCAATCACAAATCACTGTAGACAATTCTTCATAGGACAATATTGATTTTCCAAGAGAACGTCTCAATAGTTCCTTGATAATGCGAACCAAACTTTCCCACCAGCCTCCCCACCATGCGGCGGTGGGTGGTATAAATTTCCAAACTATTTTTTGAGTTGATGTCTCTCGATATTTTATGCCAATCCAATTTCGCAAGGTCATTGAAAGCACCTCGGAAATTAGTACTGTTATCACAGTAAATTATCCTGGGCCTCCCGCGCCTGGCAATGAAACGCCTAAGGGCTAGCAAAAAGGCATCAGAAGATAAAGCGTTTACTAATTCAAGATGTAGTGCGCGATAGACTGCGCAAGTAAACAATGTAATCCATACCTTTTCGCCAGTTTTTAAAAACAGAGGTCCAGCTAAGTCAATTCCTACAGCTTCAAATATCGCGCAATCATTCACGCGGTCTGGTGGTAAGGGTGATGGTCCCCTCGACAATGATTTCACTTTAAAACGAGCACAAATAAAACATTCGTTCAAAATACTCTTAATAGTTTTTCTAGCTCTGATAATACAGAACCTTTCTCTAATTAATGATTGCATTATTTGGATTCCTGCATGACAGTTCTTTTTGTGTATAGATCTAATCAAAAGTTTTGTAAATTCACATTTATCAGGTAACAATATAGGATACAAAAAAGAACTTTCATCATTTCGTTCAGTTATTTTAGATTTTACTCTTAAAATATTATAATTATCAATAAAAGTAACAAATTTTAAAGATTCAACATCAGGTAAATAATATGTCTGAGTTAAACGAATCAATTGTTTCTCAGAATTTTCAATTTCAGCAACAGAAAGTTCATGTTCCTTACATTTGTTATAGTCTTTGCGACAATTATTTACAAATCTTAAAATCCATGTAAATACTCTTATCATTTTATCATAATCAGACACATTACATATAAGCAAGGGGCTGCATCGTTTGCTAGATCAACATTCGCATTTTTAGTTTTCTTTCTCTCTACGTTAACTTCTTTGAGGCTCGCAACTGATTTCACCATCTGGCCAATATTCCGAATTTTGTTTCAACCAGGAAGGCCCCTCCCACCATCTAGAACTAAGCATTTGTCGTGGAGAACAACCACGAGATAGTAAATCCGCGATATTCATGTTTCCTGGAACATACTTCCATAACTGAATTTGAGTTAGTTGTCTAATTTCCTTTACCCTATTAGCTACAAAACCCGACCAATTTCCATATTCTTTAATCCACCAAAGTGCTGCTGTGGAATCGGACCAAAGAGTAACTTTCAAGTCCGGCATATTAAGCGCTTTCAAAATAGAATTTACAAGTCGAGCACCTACACAACAAGCCATTAGTTCTAGACGCGGTATACTCAAAAGTTTGAGAGGAGCTACTCTAGACTTCGCTCTAACGAGAATTACGCTAACTCTAGAATCAACTATTGATCGAGCAAAGACGCATCCCGCATATGAGCCCTTGCTTGCATCAACAAATACATGTAATTCAGTAAAAATATCAATTTTCATACAACGTGGCACAGTTACATCTTTCAAAATTTGAATTTCATTAAACCATTTCATAAATTTGTTTACAATATTCTGAGGTAGTTCCTGATCCCATGCCTTTTTCATTTTCCATATTTCCTGCAATAGTAATTTTGGGAGCAATGTAGACGGCGCCAACATTCCAATGGGATCGAAAACTTTTTGCACCGTAGACAAAACTAATCATTTCGTTATTTTCACTTCGCACGTTAATGAGTCGAAATTCGTGCAACATTTCAAAACATCATTATCCAAGTCCCAGATGATACCCAAAATAAAAGTTTCGCCTGAGTGTTTATCAACACTTTTACTCGCCACATTGCTCTCAAAAATACGTAAATTAAAACATCCTTCCGACATAATTAATTTAGTCTTCTCAATAAATATCTCTATTTCATCAGCACTGAAAACACCAGTTACACAATTATCAACATAAAGGAAGATTTTAACTTTTGTGCAACTTCCTTACATTCGGAATTACAGTTTTCCAAAAGATGCATAATAGATGCATTCAATAAGTAAGGGCTTGAAGACACCCCAAACACAACTCGACAATGCCGGTACACTAATTGTTTGTTTGTGTACACTAATTGTTGTTTTTCATTGCATGGGAAAAAATCTTGAGATAATCTCTATCTTTCCGTGCAACAGATAGCATCAAAAACGCCTTTTCAATATCGGCTACAATTCCGACTGGATAAATTCTAAAACGATCTAAAATGTCAGGTATCAGTTCAATAAGGTTTACGCCTTTATGTAAACAGTCGTTCAAAGATGGTTTCCCTTTTTCACGGGCCGAAGCATCGAATACGGGTCGGATTTTTGTAGTCGCACTATCTAAATTAATCACAGGTCTATGCGGTAAATAATGGCATTCATTGTTCAATTCTACTTCCGGCACACGTTCAATGATATTTAAATCTTCCCATTGCCTAAACACACTTTTATAATCCTCAAAAAATTTACCGTTTTTTAATTTATTCATCATCCGTAGATGTCTTTTCCATGTTAGTTCTTTGTTACTGGGCAAATTTTCAGAGTTACATTTCCATGGGAGTTTAACTTCATGTCTTCAATCGGGAAGAATTTTCATTTTATTCTTAAAATCGGTTAATTCAAAATTTTCTTTCGTATTCTCATTAAGTAAGGGATCCGTTATTCCTAAAACATCAAGTTCCCATAATTCTTTAACGCTAACATTCCGCACATGCAAAGACGATGTCGTTAACATAACGTTTTTATCGTTCGAACATACTTTTCCAATTACCGTCCATCCTAGTTTAGTTTCAATTGCTGTTAAACCCGAATCAAATTCAATTAAATTCCCAGTCAATAATTTTCCTATATTATCAGCCCCAATCAAAAACCCAATTTCAGTTTCTTTACAATTTAAATCCGATAAAATAATTTCTTTATTTTTTAACTCATTTAAAATACGCTTATCCTCAATCTTAGAAATAAATCCACATATTTTCTTTTCGGATAGCACTTCAAAACAACATGCATAAGAGTGTTTCAAATCACTGACCTCAATAGAATACACGCTGTGATGTTTCGGTTTAGTTTCGTTGCCCCCGAATAGAGAATGAATTATAGTTTCCTCTCTAAGTGGAGTGGCCTTCAAAATACTAGTAACACTTTCACTAATGTAGCTATTTTCACAAGCGGTATCAATCAGAACTCTAACCTTCCTTTTTCCTGATCTTTAATGCGAATGAAAACGCAGAGTTTGAAAGTAAATACTTTGGTTTCGGTTGCAGTGTTACTTGATAGAGAGTTCTCAGTTTTTATGGAATACAATTTTTGATCATACTTCTTATTTAATTTTGGACACATAATTTCAAAATGAGAATAACAAATAATATCATTTTTAATATCACAATTTTTACTCAAATGGCCAGATCTATTTAAACAAATAAAACAAGCACCTTTTCTTAATAACAATTGTCTCTTAGCATTTAAAGACATTTTTCTAGCATTAAAGTAATTTTCACTGGGATGATAGTTCTCACAAAATACACAGTTATTGATTTTCTTACCTGAGGACTTTATGGAACTCGCCAGAGCTGATGCAGTCATTAATTCAGTCGGCTTAACCCTTTCAGTTGGGGAATCTTTTTTTCGGATAGGAGTTCCAAAACCGGATTTTGCCAGCTGCACCATCTCTTCCCCCTGGACTTCCAGGCGTAGGAAAGTCATTAAGTGTTCTAAAGTTCGCGATCCTTTAGCGTCTGTTTCAGTATTCCGTTTTCTTTCCCAGGCCATGAGGATTTCCTCGGGTAAGCAGGACTCTACCAATGGTGTAAGGAAATCTCCATATTTTTCTTGTGTTCGTCCAAGGCTCTCCAACGACCGTAATTTCCCTTCAAGTTCATCGTACAAGGTGGACAAATCAGTTTTCGTTCTTCCAGAAACAGCGTTCTTCATTACTAAATTTAAAAGTTCACGTACGTAAATTTGTACTAACAAATCTTCACGACCGAATCTCTCTTTTAATTGATCAATGGCTTTAGGATAATTTTCCGCCGTTACAGGAAAACTCAACACTAATCATTCTGCTTTCGATTTCGGTTCCACGGATTGCAATAAATATTGCATTTTGTCTTCTTCCGCAATGCTTTTATCATTGTGAATTTTCTGAAACTGACTCCAGAAGGCCAAAAAGTCTTTAGCTTCACCGCTGAACTTCTTCAGTTCGATTTTCGGTAATTTAAAGCTTCTTTTTTCAGTTTCGGTAGGAACAATGGTTTCTCGTACTTTCAAATCTACTCGAGTACACATTTCGATGTAGCGGTCACGGTAGTTTTCTGCATCTTCCATATCATCTAAATATTCTTGCATGGCATCTTCTGTATCCAAGAGTTGTTCAGAAATTTGATTCTGACAAGTGTCGAGTCTCTGAAATTTATCCATAAATTGAGTTTTCAGAATCGAAAGTTGATTCATATCGATGTTTTCTTTATGAGTTCGGTTTCAATCTTTTTTCAGACTGAGAGAAAATGCTATTCTCAGGCCTTTTCTTGCCGCTTTCAAAGCATTCACTTCCATTTTATAGTTCAAAAGTTAAGTTCAATAGTTCAAAGTTCAATAATTTAAATTCGGTTTCAGTTTCGCTTCCAACCAACAACCAGTCCCGCCGAGGGTACCAAAACTTATGTATCAAACAATTTCAATTATAAAAATTCTGCGAGCTGCATCTACCCGATGCTCGGCGTTGGAGGAAGAAATTCAGACTCGAGCCAGTCAATTAAAGTAACTGAGTTTATTCAGAACTACCGAGTGAGTGTGAGCACGTGTGGCTCCACCCCTTTTATACACAGAACATAATGACGTCACACAACCTCTTCACAGTTACAAAAACGTGGCGCCATGCAGCCACTCATTCACACAAATCATCCCTATTCACAACAATCGCAGTTAAATTGTTCTAACAATTTTCAAATGCATGAAATATTTTACTCAAGTAAACAAACCGGCTAATCAGAATTTCAAAACATCAGAGCTCTTAAAAGAGCAAAAGACAAATTTCTAATTAAACTTCTCCTCTGTCATTTGTAAATTCAAACACAAATTTCATCTACTGACTTGTTGATTAAAGAGGAAAACTATTAACATTTCCCCAGGAAAATGTTCTCCAGTTTCAGAAAGATGAAAAATTATCCCTACCAATGACTGTTATTGACAATATATTTCCAATATCTTCAGCCTTACTTGTGTGCGAACAGGTACGATATTTCTAAGTATCCAATTTAAAAGTAAACAAAGTGACCAGTTTAAAGTTGGAACTAGCGTCGGACGTCATTAAAAAGTCGAAGACGCCTTTCTAATTAACTTCCTTCGTCACTTGTAAACCCCGAGCCGACTTTCGTTCCCAGACCTGTCAATTAATAAGTTAGAAATCGGGCATTTGTTTCCGAGCAGCCATCACTTTCACGTGTCCCTGCTTCCGTTTCTCTAATGAGTTAAGAACCATAACATCCGCAACATAAAGACAGCTAAGCCCTCGCGAGTAGCTACAAAGGTCTTTCTTGGAAGACTTGCCGTTTTCCGCCTACCCAAACTCCTCACCCTGCAAATCTTGCTTAAGTGCCCTGTCCCTGTCACATGGGAGGGGACCTGAAGATCATTTGGAGGTTCGCCCCTAAAATAAGCAAATCTTCCCGACGACTTTTAAAGGAGAGAGTGTGTTAAATCGAGAAAGTTTTCGCCTGGACGCCGCAGGAGTTTTCTAAAAGCCCCCGGTGAATAGTTGTAACACGTGTTGTTGATCGCCGAGACAACGACTTATTCATGGGAAGAGGACGAAGAATAGAGAGGGAGTAATTGTGGTCAATATATTGACAGGCTTTTGGATCATTTCGCTTCGCTTTTCATCGCGCTTCAATTGTCAGCGAAGTGGCGCCGCGCACCTTCCGAGTACCAGTCAATCAGGCGTTGACTGCCTCTTGGTTTGGCATCGAGGGCGACTTTGACAGCTTTTATCTAAGCTATTACGTTTAATTTTTTTCCCTCGCTACTGATAGAAGGGGGAGCGATTGTGACAAATGGTCGCGGCCAAAAATATCGCCGTCTTAATTTGGCGAAACTGTGACCGATGGGGCATGAATGGAATGTAAGATAATAAGTGGGTGGGATTTTGGTTAATGCGCTCTCTACAGAGGACAATAAATCTCTTATTATTTCTTTTTTACATCCTTTAATATTTTTTTCTCTTTTCTTAAGAACTTATAGAATTATTATCCTGTGTATCAGAAGTCGGGGACGACATCCGATTGTTTGGGGTAAGATGAAATATAAAGATGCAAATGCAGTACTTTTTTTAACAGGGTTCAAGATTTGATGTTATTCGAATCATTTTACTTCGTAAAACTTTATGTAAAAAAATCTCCCAACAGTTAAAACTACAATAATTTTTATTTCATATTTTAAAAAGCATGTTTTTGAGCTGGAAATAATTGAACAGTATACTCTAAAACGTAACATTTAAACTAGTTTTTCTCTTATAACTCTCTGTTATTCATATTTATTAATAAGACTATTATTTTCAACATATTATATGCATATAATAATAAATATAAATTAAAGAAACTATTAATTAATCGGAAATAATCATTAATATTTATATAATTTCATTTAAATATTATTACTTAAAAAGTTTATTTTTTATGTGAATTAGTATTGAAACTATCGTCTGATTATAGGACGCATCTTTCTGAATGTATTAAAATAAATTATTCATTTTGGGCTATATTTTGTAAAAAGTATTCTTGAAGAATAAATAACTGACAAATGCTTATGATTTATTTTTTAAGAAAACTTCCTCTCACATTAACAAAGTAAGAAAAATATGTCTCGCAATATATCTTTTAAAAACAGAATGATTAAATATGCTAAGAAATTAATGAATAATACGAGCAGGTTTATTGCGTAATAATCACAAATTATTAACACTTGAGATTATATTTTTATTATTACAAGGTTAGAAACACACACATACAATGAAGTAAAACATTTTAAGCTGTTGACACACTAAATATTGGCTAATTTGAAAAAAGTTTTAAGAATTTTCATGTTTTTTTATATTTTTTATATTTAGTCTATATTAAAAAACTTGACATTTTTTATTCATTCAATATATGTCCTTGAATTGCTTTGTATCTCACAAAAACGTAAAAATTATTGCGTCATAACTTTCTTAAGCTATTTTACTTGATAACTGAGTGTAAAAACTTCATTAATTTGTAACGCATGTTGATAAAAATTCCAGGAATCAAGAGTATTCAAATAGTGAACGCATACTTTTTCTATCTACTATTTTTGTGCTTTGCTAAAAAACTCCAGTTATCTTACGTAGTTTTAATTCAAAACTAACGAATTCTTGCATCCTCAATATTTAAATAATATTAAACAAATATATTCATAAAATTTTCTTTGAAAAAAAATTATATTTCTATTAAGTTTTACCTTTGCTGTATGATTTGTTATGGCTAAACGCAGACTCTTTTTCTAGCAAGTATTTATACCATATAATGAAAAGATACGTAGCCTACTTTTTTTTGTCATCATACAGACTCTTTGTTCCAACTAATTCAATAAATTAATTACTTTTTAAATTAAAAAATCGTCCTTTTGATTTCTTGAGCTCTTATTTTATGTAAAGAATTTTTTTAAAAAACCTACCATCCCTCATTAGTTCCTAGCATACATTTTAATATGGAATACACCAAAAGGATTTTCTTTAAAGAAAAAAATAATTAAATATATTTTCCCCCTTTTTCCTTACATTTTCCGAATTATGAAAGATTTCTGAAAGGGAGGATCTATTTCAGTTGGAACTACTGACCCTCTCTATGCGGTGAATCACCTGCTTGCGAAGCTGATATAAAAATGAGCGACTCATCCGAGATGAGACGTATAATGTGAAAGTCAATCGACTTTTCCGAAAAGAAAAGAGTAACTTTCTCGAATCTAAAAGGTCGATGTCACAGAGGAAGTTCTCACTTCATAAACCACTTCCGAATCATTAACTTTAGTTCGAAATTCGGATCACTTAAACCGTGGGAATGCATTTTTGTTGACTGATAACAGTTGTCGTTTTCCGAGATGAAGACCCGTAATAGAGGATGCCAGCAACACTTATTTACACAGCTTTTTAGAGGAAATAGCGGAAACTCAACATACCCACCTGCAACAAACAAACATTTTGAGAAAAGTTATTCAATTACACTTCCCGTAAAGAATCCAAGAAGATGACATGGGAATAGTAAACACTGACCGTTAAAAGGTCACGATTCGATATGACCATAATATGGCGATCTGTCGGTAAAATAATATTTATGATTGAGATGTAACTTTTTTTTTTCATTTTGGAAGTGTCTAGGATCAACAATTTCCGTTTTATTTACACTCTCGGAAAAGTTTTTTAGTGGAATACATATAGTTAAAATCTCTATTCCTAAGAAGGGGAGAAAAGAAATAAATTTTTGTAAAAGAATAAATAGTGATATTAGGCTTTTTTTCACTGCCTTTTTAAGCAAAAATGAATTTCATGTATCTATCTGTCTATCAGCAATGTAATTTAAATTTACATATTTGATATTCAAATTATAAAAATGTATTCCTTTTCTATAGGTACTTAAAGTACACGTTTAATCGTACTTAAATACGTAAGATATTTAAGTTGCTTTTTGAAATTTGAGTGTTACGCATGCATCGATTACAATAAATTAATACCTCCATAAAAAAATAAAAATAGTATGATATATATGAACATTAAAATATGTTTTCAACCTTGTACAGTTTAAACACATAAATATAAAAGAATACACATGTACATATAATTATAAAAGAATACTTTTTCATTAAAGAATATATGTATATAATACTGTTTTTCCCTCGTTGAATGGATAAAAAAATGTGTGTTTGTAAGGAGCTTCAGTTATTTTAGAGAAAATTATCAATGTACAATTATAAATTACAAAAAAATTAAATTAAACTTGAAATTTAAGGAGTAAAAATTTAAGAAAATTTATTTTTTGGAAGACGCTCTACCCAGAAGCTATAATCCATAGACTGCCGCGGCCACAAGACGTTCTGTAAGCAAGGAAATTGAGCCGTATAATGAAACAGTTAAATTTCAAAAAGAAAATGAGCAATGAAAATATAAAACTTCAAAAAATCTTAAATTCTAAATAAAAATATGTTAAAAACTCAAAGAACGGGACAAAACTTTTCAAACTGAGAATCCCCATTTCATTCTAAAAGATAGAATTTCAGAAAAAAAGGAACAAAATTAAAAAAAATAGTATTCCCCTTTTGTAATTAAAGTCTTAAAGTTTTCGTATAGAACAAATAAGATTCAACAACACAAAATTCGTAATCTTCTGTCGGATAAATCAAGTAATTACAAACTTTCAATATTCTCTTTTGAGATTAATTTGGTGGCGGAATAATAATTCGATAATCTAATGATTGATGTAAACAGAGAAATCGAATCAATTTCAAATTACTGTGTGTACAAATAAAATATGATAAGAAAGAAATTAAATAGAAGCGAAAACTACGTTAAGGTTTTTTTTAAACCTTTTGTAAATAAAAAAATTTAACAAGGATCAGAATTTATTACTTTACAAAAAGATAAACTCATTCAAATATTTAAAATCGTATTTCGAAACATACTGGATAAAAAGCACAGTCTCTGTGATACACCCAATGAAATAAATTAGAATCTAAGTACCAAATATAAATTGGTTGGAAGATATAATTAACAAAACACTTATAGAGCTTATTTTAGTAAGTAGCAAAAATAAATCTATATAAAATCGCATAAAATGATTTAAATGCATTAAATTTGTAGTAATGTGACCTTCCTCGCATTTTTTTAAATAAAAATTGAAGTTACAATATTCACTAAAATTTACAACTTCAAACTTACTGATACGTTTCGGAATTCAAATTCACTATTCAAAAAATGTTACATTTTTTTAAAGTTAAATATCGTAGAACAATGGAAAAGCTTGAATATACTAAATTTCTACCTTTTATTAAATCCATTAATAAATAAAAGTAGATGGCCCTAAGAAGAGGTATTTCACTTATATTTTTTAATCACAGAAACATGCATCTTATTTTAATTAATAAGGTGACCAACCGTCCTCCTTTAGGGAGAACAGTCCTCGTTTTATAGGTTCTGTCCTTCCTCGAAAAGTGTCCTCCTACTTGTCCTTCTTTTCAATATTTTAAAACCAATTTGTTAATCTCTGTATTCAGAGATGAACCAAATATATTCCCACTATGTCGAAGACTGGTCTGAAACAAATATCACAGGATATAAGTTTTCAATGGTGTTTTTTGACTTCATCGCAAGTAAATTGGACAGATATAGAAAATTGTGTTGAGTTTTTATCGAAAGAAATGCCTGATATTAAAATCGATGACAATTGTCTGTTTGAATAAATTAGAAGACTGAATGTATATTTAAATTCTAATAAATTGGAACAATTGGTAAATCAGCATGCTGAAATTGATAAAAGATGGGAGGAAATAATGAACTCTTTCCATATGATAACTTAGTTATTCTTGTTGAATTTACTTTGTGCTGACCTGGAACTAATGCAGAAATTGAAAGAATTTTTTCAGTTGGTAATGATTTTTGGACAAGTGAAAAATCAAGATTGAATGTTGATACTTCAGCTGTAGCACTTACTGTAAAGCTCAATGTAAAGGATATTTCTTGCTCTGAAATTTTCAATGCATTAGAGAATGATATATTGACAAAAAATTCAGTAGGAAAATACACGTTTAAGTAATTAAAAGAAATGCAAGCGTAATTAGCGTGTCTTTATTTGAATTAAAAAATGTTTCAAATATTTACGTTGCAACTTTTTCTTAAATTTTTCGCGCGCGTCCTCCTTTTCATTGTAAAAAAACTGGCCCCTTTATAATTAATGAATCTTTTACTTTGACATGACAATTTCAGTTCGAAAATATATTATTTAAAAAAAGCTCTATTTGCTATAACTTATACATTTGTGTGAACTTTTCCACACGGCATGATACATGGCATTTTTTTTCTAGGCCACGTAACCGAGTGGTCATGGTCGCGTAGTTAAGGTTGTCGCTGTTTCTGTAGAGCCCAGGTGCAGTTCAAGACCCGCCATGTAGAGCAGTGATTCTCAGCTACTGTGCCGCTGCCCTTTTGTGTGCCACTAAATTTTTTAAAAATTATTAACTATATTCTGAGGAAAAAATAATAAAATCCGGAATCGAATCACACATTCTACTATTTTACAGAAATAAACTAAAGGTATTCGTTATGTATTTAACTTATTCTTTCGTGAATAGATGGAAGTGTTTACAGATAAAATTTTAAAAAATTTAAAACTTATTTTATGGTTAGTGTGCCGCCAAATTTTGAAGTTGTTAAAATTTTGCCACGACAAAAAAAAGGTTGAGAATCACTGATGTAGAGGGACTGATTCACGTTAAATCAGTTGTGGCTCACATGCCCTACGTGGTGTGGAATTGTCTGCACACTGATGTTATTCTCGTCACTTGGCCGAGGTTCAGAGTTATGAGGTCCATCGCCAATAATCCTCACGTTTGGCTGAAAGTGCCAAGCTATTAAACAATCCATCAACCTCACGCTGCATTTCTAGAGTAAATTCCTTTCATCAAAAATAACATACACACATCCTTAAAACTTTGTGGGGTGCTCCCTCTTAGAGGGCGTGATAACCCTTAACGGAGGGCGCGAGCTTATCGAAAATAAAAGATTATTTAAAAAATTACTAAAATGAAGGTATAGTAAAATCAAATATATACATTCTGACATTATAAAAAAAATAAAATACACATCTACGCTAATACACCGGTTGATTCAAAATTAGTGTGACCAATTTTAAAAGCATATAGCTATGATTCGTACATTCTTATCACTTTGCTGCCAGTTATATTTTAAAAATGAAACATTTAAATTACCAATCTAAGCATTTTTATTAGTGGGAGTAAATTATGGCTCCGAAATTAGATCCTCAAACCCGAAACGAAATTTTGAAGCTTTTGAAGGACGTTTGCTCAAATTCTGTTATAAATAAAGCATTTAAAAATCAGAAAAGACATTTTGCTGATGGATTACTATCTAAACTTCGGAAAAATATAAAATTTGACTAGCAATCAAAAGCTCCAGGTAAATAATGTGGATGAAAGGAATTCCTTATATAAAAAAGAAAGAAACTTAAAGACTTATTGTTGTAGAAAATCCTCTGCCTCAAAGAACTTCAGCAGAGAAACTATAGATATAGCATCGACAATTTGTCGTCAGATAAAGAAAAATGGCTATAAGAAAGCGAATAAACTAGTATGTCTTCAAATGTCAGTTAAGACTGTAGAAAAAAGAAGAAAACTTTCTTGGTCTGTATTTAATGTTACTCAAAGGTAGATACAAAGCTTAGATAACTTCGGATGAAGCACTTTCATCTGACATTCACAAATGGCAAAACGATGATACAATATATATAACGCAAAAAAAGTCGAAACGACGCAGCTGTTTTGCAAAATGCAAGTTGGCCGTCAGGTGTTATGGTATGGATGGGAATGTTCTTTCAAGGCTTAAGGAAACCCTTTTTTGTAGAACAAAAGTCTAAAATTGATGCTAACGGCTATCTGAATAAAGTTTTGAAACACTTAATCAAAAAAAAAATTTTAAATAAATAAACGCCTTTACCCTCTAGGAAACTTTGTTTTGCACCAAAAATAAATTTTCTGCCTCCTGATAAATAACTACCACCATCCCCTGACTGTGTTTATTGCGATTATTTTTTATGGGGATACTTAAAAAACAATTGAACAGACGTAAAGTAAGGACTCTCCAAGGGCTTCAAAGTGCAATCAAAGAGGAAGCTTGAAAAATACCCCCATAAACGGTCAAAGAGCCTTTTTAGCTTGGCGAAAACGTTTAGGCAAAATGTACTATGCCAAAGGAAACCACCACACATTGAAAATTTCATGTAAATAACTTAATTCGAAAAGAAATTATGATGTTCTGAAATTGGACACACTATTTTCGAATCAACCGGTAATACTCGTACATAATACTTATAAGTGTATCTGTACTGCATAATGTATTTGATAATTTTTTTATTATTACTAACAACATAATACTTATCATATTAACTACTTCTCTAACTTAGCGCAATTATCCTATTACGTAAAAGTAATTTCTTAAAATATCTATTCATTAAAAGTAACATAAACAAAATTTAATACTTGTCTCGATAATTAGTACAGTTTATAATTAAGGTCGTATTGTAGCTTTAGCGTCAAAGTATTTTATCATTGCGATCAATGCACATTGTTTTTGCATGGAGAGACGCGATAAAAATTATAATTGAAAATTGGGTCACAAATATTAAAAGTTTGAGAAGCATTGCTCTAATCTTTACACACTTTTTTAAACTCAAAGTCTAAAACCGAGCACTCACAAACACTAAGAAGCGTGCATTGAACATTAAGTCATGAAAAAAGTGTGGATCTAAAAAGCTTACTTTCAATATGCGTTGGTATATTAATAATCCGTACTGAATTCCACACTACTTAAGCTCTCTCTAGTTTCTATCGTTTAAAACAGTTCTTAATCCTTTCTTAAGAGACGCATTTTTAAAAGCATGTGTTTTAGGCTTTGTGAGTTAATTATTGAGTAATTAAAAAGCTTTTTTTTATCTTCAAGATCGTAGCCATAGTTATGAATTCGTGTTTTCATTTTTTTATATTAATTCTATTTTAAGGTTTGGGATAATTTAACGATTATACTGAAATTGCTATTCATAAAAAAAGGACATCTCACAAAGAAGGATATGAAAAATAAACTGTTACACCAAAAAAGTAAAACTTTTTTATTTATTCATTTTGCAATAACTGTATCGGTCTGTTTTTATAAGCAATATACAGCAACTATAAATAAAACGCTGCTTTATTTATATATATAGCGACTTCACTAGAATTCAGACAATTCAGGAATCCGTTGATTAGTTGTAGTCTTTGAAGGATTGGGGAGACTTCTTTGGGGATTTTAATAACACATTTAATTTAAAACAGATAAAGGGGTTACACAAAAAGCACTACACAATCATACGAGATCTTAAAGACAGCACACAAAAGCAATTTTTTTCTCTCCGGGAGACTCAGCTTTTATACGTTTTTCAACCAGAAGCTTTTAGAATCATTTGATTTCTGGTAAAAACTTTGCTGATTAATCATAATAACGCAGAAGATTCAATATTGCGCACATCATCTTGTTTTAAAAAATACGATTGTTTTAGAAGATAAAATTGGTGTTTTACTATATATTTCTTGTTCAGGGGGTAAACTAAAAATTAATTATCATGCAAAGTCTTGAAGGGCTCAAGACCATTATGAATTAAATACAATCCCTCTAGAGAAAATTTAAGGGAATTGTTACAAAGAGAATTCTTAAAAATTACTTACACGCACAAAACTAAAATTTAGTAATTCTTGTACATTTTTGTAAGAAATAGTAAGAAATTTTTCATAAGTATTGCATATTTGTATACTTTGTAACAAAAAAAGAACTATTTTTAACATATATCATTCCAATTTTAATAGCAGGTATTTTAAAGCATTCATATGAATTGCAAACAGGTAGATTTCAGAGAGAGAGAAACTCTTTTTTTAATAATATAAATAAATATTATTATTTCCAGGACTATGGGTTATGACTTTTCATGAACATCTACGTGTTTCGTGCATTCAATTCAATTAAAATATGCGTATAATATGCAACACGCATCTTCCGATTCTCTAAAATAAAGTTATCTGTTACACTTCTAGTTTATTTTCTCGCCTCATTAAAAGTTTGAGCAGAATAAGGATTAATGCTCACGATTCTGAACTAAACATTGTTCAAGTATCAAACTCAATAAGCAAATGAGATCCAATTTCAGATGAATGTAAAAGAGTATGGATTTTTCAAAGCCATTCATTTCCGGAGGAGGTATCTTAAAAGAATGCCGGAAAGTAAGCATTAATTACGCATCTTCAGTCCAATAGTCATGGTAGAAGTTCTCATTTGCAATCATAAACAGCAAATCCATTTTTCTTTGCCCCCTCGCGATTACTGTTGAATGAGACAGTTACAAAGAAACTGAAATGAGTCAGTCCATTGACTTACCCGTAAACGACTAGCCGCCAAAGTGCCTTAGATGGGAGTTATGATTGATAATGATTACGAAACATAACTGTATAGACTCATATGTTTATAAGTATGAAAAATAGAATTTACACATATATATTTAATCTAATAGTATCAGATTAATGAGATATTACGTAGATGATTATAAAGAGAAACCTGTATTTCCTAGGATTATTTTTCCTTAATTTTACTATTGGAAAATGACCTTTTATTTTTCTAACAGAATATATTAAGCTTTGAAACTAAATTTAAATTCAAAACTGTACATTCTTTCTAATAGTTTTACTTAACTACTGCTGAGTGGTATTTCAAAGCATCAATGTATGGATATGTAAAACAACTTGTGTACAAAGTTAACTTTTTTGGAGAAATTTCATTACTCTTTAAACATAATAGTAGGTATTTATACCTACTACTACATTTGAAAATTCAATATATTTCATCTCTAATATTTTTTTTGAAAAATTAATCAAATATTAAAAACTAAATAAAGAATGATTTGTGAAAAGTCAAAAAAAGGGAGTTAATTGTTTTCTGTAAATTATATTTAAAATTTTCCGAAACATAATAATATGTATAGTTATTTCTAATATCTATTATACTACATTACAAAAACTTTAAAATAAGAATTTTAACAAAATGGCTATCTGACTTTAATTTTTGTCGTCTTTCAGGATGGTAAAATTTAAGATTAATATCCAGCTATGAAAGAGTACCTAAATGGTACGAGGTTATATTATCATTATTATTTGCCCATTATAATAAAACATAAATAAAAATTTATTTCCCTTAATAAAACCTTTCTCTGAAACATTTGAAATAAGCTATAGAAACATAACCCAACAAAATTCAAAATCCAATGGGGAAAAAAAAACTGGTTGAAAATTAATTTACAGCCATATAGTCTTACTGAAGTAATGTCAATAAAAATTAATGCTGTATAAAAAAACAGCAGAAAACAAATTGAATGAATACTATATCGTACAAAATTTCTTTTCTTACATGCTGTAACTTAAACTTCTACATTTGTGTTGTGTTTAAAGTTTTCCCATTTGCTTCAAAAGAAAACTAAACAAGAAAGTTTCAAGATTTTAAAATTTTTTAACATTTGATTCATTTCGAAATCGCGACTTTTTAGCTAAGAAAAGCAATAAAGAGAGTATTATTTTTAACCATAAACTATCCATTTAAAATTTTTCATAGGAAATTACAAAAAAAATTAATTTATTTCTAGATGAAACAAGAAAAATTAAGTATTTAATCACACTCATGGAATATACAAAGTATAATTAGTGACCCTTCGTTTCAAATTATCAATAACCTAAACGATCCTTCAATATCAAATAATTTCTCACATTATTTTCGCAAATTTTTAACTTCTTACTTACAATGTAATAAACAAATTTACAGCTAGCTTTATTTTTTTGTTAAATACTATTACTGTTAGTTTTTTTTATGAAATAAGACCACAATATATTTTGCAGAAAAATTTAATTCCTTATTTCTTTTTATTGAAGCCACAACAATAACATACTTATGACAAGTTATCTTGCAATTAAAGTTGCACATAGTTTTACAAAAGAAATTATATTTGCTATTACCTGAATATTAAAAAGATATGCAAAAATTTAAAATTAAAATAAAACAGTAAATATGAGTCCAAATGTACCAAAATAGTATACGAGCATTGATAAATGTTTAACTGACATACACTGATTAGACTTTTCTAGAAGAGGATTACATGTACACCAGTGTCCAAAATTAATGTCACAAACACAAAATCGGTGATGACTGTAGAAACAGTCGGCTTATTGCAACAAAATTTGGCTTATTATGGGGGAAAGCATTTAGTAACAAAACCATATGGAAATGAGATGAATCGTTAAATAAAATACAGGTTATATATATCAAAAACGGTCATATCAGAATGCATTATATCTCGGCAAAGGTCCATCTAATATAAAATATGAACAGCGTGCACTGCTAAACAAGCCTCATAACGAGCCGTCATTCTGTTTATGATGGTGTAGAGCTGGGGTGGGCATCATGTCGATCGCGATCGACCAGTGGACCACCAAGACAATTTAGGGTGACCGCCTGAAGATTAGCAGCTGGTAATTATATACAGAAATATTCAAGATGTTAGATTAGATGAAAATGTTTTATTTTTTAATGTATTTTGAATTGTTTAATTTAAATGTGCATCCCTAGATCTTATTATATTTGTGGCTGTTATTATCATGTTTGAGTGTGTGTGTGTATTTTGCGTTTTGCTTTAAACGCGGTTTCAAAAAAGTGATTTTTTTTATTTTATTTACGTAGGGTAAATACATGTTCCGTATTTATTATTAAGTTATGATAAATATTGTTGACCTTTTCCTTACCTCTCCACACCTACCACACTAGAAAATGGGCGCACTCGTGAATTTTTCAAAGGAGACGCGGCGCGGTGGTGTAGGGTCGAATGTCTACCATTCTCATATCCTACCCCAATACGCAGCCAAACATTTTTTTTTCCATTTTGTAGATTGTCAAGAACAAAGAAAAGAAATAAATTATTGAATAAATAATTAGGGTTAATTAATAAAAAATTATTAATAACAAATACTTAATTAAATTCTAAGTACTAAATACATGGGATTATAATCGATGGGGAAAAAATCATGGGCAATAAAGGAAGATCTGGACCCGTGGAGTCTCCCTCCTTTGTGTGTGCCACTGATATTGGGTGGACCGCAACACTTTGAAAAAATTAAAAGTAGCCCGCACCCTGGAAAAGTCTGCCCACCCCTGGTGTAGAGAAATGCTTGTGGTAATAAATTCCAAGGAAACAAGAGGCCATCAAAATAAAAAAAGTTCTGGAACCGCTGTCTGCCAATGTTGTCCAGCACTTTATACAAAATATCGAACCTGTGCAGGTGCCGTTACTGTTGGACGACCTTGGCAAGGCTTTTTGATGATAATGCAACTTGTTTTTTGACTAGATTTCATAATCTAGATACAACTTCCTTTGCCACTTGTATACAACAAACCACCTCAGCGTGAGATTGCCCAGCTTCAAGCCTGCCAACGGTTCTTCATCATCTACCCTAAATCATCTCTAAGCGAACATGAGAACTCATTCTCACTGCAAACAGTCAAAATTGCAGGTTTTAACGTAATATTCTCAACAATACAGGCAAAATTCTCAAATGCTTAAACAGTCAAATCCAATTACAACGAGTAAATGTTCATTTAACATGTACTTACACTTATATGAGCATAACTAAACAGGCCTCTAAAAATTAAGAGGTACGCCGTATATTTTTCGATTTAAATTTCAGTATAATATTTTTCTCTAATATAATATCAACAATTCAGTACATTTTGCGAAATGTGATTGTAAATTCTGGATATTATAAGAAAATCACCTAAAAAATTTAGATTTTTTAATGAAAAGTTTATATTTCTCTGAACACAATGAAAATCCATACAAACACTGAAAATAGTTCATGAAATATTTTTTGAAAGTGACAAATTATTTCTATAGTTTTTTTATAATACAAAGAAATTAAACAGATATTATACTTATTTAACTTCTTATTGGTCCAATAAATGCTCAAGTTACGGATACTTTACTGCATGTTTTTCATGCTAAGAATCATAAAACATTTCGTCAAATATATCTCAAAAAATTGGAAGAAATGCCTAAACTTCAAAATGTTCGGAGACTTAACTATATAGTACATAGATGTACATCTTCAAAAATACGAGAAAAAAAAACCCAATTAATTATATTTTGCTATTTAAAAAGGGTCTAAAATAATATTTAACATAATCTTGCAACTTTTCTAATATCTTATTCGGTGCTGAATTTTTGATTAAACGCAAAAGAGGAAATGACAAGCACGTATTTTCCCCTTCTTTATTATGATTGCTGATAAACTATAAATGGAAATTACAGAAAGCCTTTTTCTAGAGATTGGAGCAATTTTCCAACAAAAGAAACTCACATTTGACACTTAAAAGATGCCAACATCACTTAAAGTTCAAGGACAGAATATATTCCAATACTATAAAAAAAAAAAGAGGAATTACTGGATACTGAATTAATAGTTCTATAGAATTCTACTCTGTGGTTTGTCGAAAAACAAAAGAGAATGAAATTTTTGATTTCATGGAAACTAATCACGGGTAGTTGAAGTATTTTTCCATTTTTCACATTTTTTTAATGTACTTGTAAAAATTTTTCGGTTTACGATTTAAGAAATATTTTTAACACATGGGCATCATATAAAAAAATAGTGAAAAAATAGTTTAAAAAATTTGATCAGTAATCAAATTTGATATGAGAGAAGCATTAAAAAATCTAGTATTTAACATACTCCCTAATTTATATATTTTATTTTTCAAATTTTCCTTTCAATTTTCATCATGTAGGTCTAGTTTAACGTACAGTCTCTATGCATACAATCCAGTCATATAATTTTATATAAAAAAAAAGGTAAAATAATAGCAATTTTAATTTTGTATCATAAAATATGAGGATTGTAATAATTGTTTAAACACAGAATTTTTTACTTCCTCTCTAGTCTGTTTATGTGAATGTGAAAATAATTGTATTAAATCCCAGAAACCAGTCTCATGAAATTAACCGTAATAAATCCTAGAATAAATTTTATTTACCACAAATTACTTCAAATTTCAGCCGAAGTCAAAACAAAAAATTCAATGGGAAAAGGGTAGTGCAAGGGAGGTGAATCTTTAAGGATCAACGTGCCATCGACGCGCCGTCAAATAATTTTGACTCGGGATTATTGGGAAAATAATAAAACTAAATACGAACAGAGCTCAAAGCTCTTTATTTACTATGAAAAAATATATTTTGACCTGTATAGAAGTAAATGTTTTAGTTATACGTGTAATTCAAATTAAGGTAATATTAGTGTGACTCAAGATTATATATAGATGACAAGTAACTTATATTAGGATTGTCAGATTGTACTTTCAGCAGAATGCATGCTGAATTGAAGTCATCTACCAAGCGGTTTCTGGGCGAGTTTTTAATGTCATTCATCTCTGAAAATAATGACTCGCAGGGATAAGTAGATGAAATATGGTTAAAATAGCATAAACCAGCTTCTTCAAACACTTAAATGTGAATGGAATTGAATTTTATGTTTCCAAAATTTCGTTACTGGCATTTTTACTTATACTGATTGTTAATCTTTCTGTTTCAATCAAATCCAACTTTTTCCTTGTTTTAATAAATTTTTGAATTCATATTGAACTAGACTGGAGATTAATCAGAGTTGCATGTCAAATTCTTCAATTTCCAACCAATCGAATTGGGACTTCAGTTCATCAAATGAAACTACATCAGAGTACATAATAAACTTAAGCGTTTCCGATAATTCTTTCAACTGAGAAAATCTAGCTGAAAACTCCTTGACTAAAAAATCAATTACAGAAATAAGTTCTTCAATAACTTTTTCTTCGTCTGGTTTATCATGTGCATCTAAATTTTCGATATTTTTTTTAAAGTTTTATGTATGTACTTTTAGTTTTTTTTATATTAATAACTAGCTGAGGTATACCCGTTCTTCGCACGGGTGAATTTAAAAATTAAAAAAATCCGACTGAAGGATAAAGAAGTTTTTAATGAGTTAATTTTACGTGAGTTGTTTAAATTAAACAAAAAAAAGCTTTTACATAACTCAGCTGAACGAAAAAACCATGTTTGCTAAATTTTAAGTCTTTAGATATAATTGCTGGTTTATTATTATTATTATTACTATTATTTATGACGCCCCGTAACTTTCTTGTGGGTCGATTTTTGAAAACACCCACCTGCTCAGCAAAAGTAACACATTGTTACAAATTTTGCGTAATAAACGTTAAAAATACTGTAAATAATTTTTATCTGGATGTGTAATACGTTAATATTACTTTCTGATGCTTTTATTTTATGTTAAATAGCTGTTACCCGAGACTTCATCCGAGTGGAATTTAACAAAAAAGTGTTTATTCACTTCGCAGAGTTTACGAAAACTTTTCTTCTACTTTGTGAATCTATGTTTCCTTTTTGTTTTATTTTTTTCTTTGCTTTTTGTTGAGCAAGGGGTGAAAGTGACGCATGACCTTTGACACTGTCGATGGGGTGAGGACTAAAATCTTTAGGATCAAAATAGGTCTAAGTAGCAAGTAGGGTGAAACGCGAACACAAATGAAGCCGCAAGGAAGGTGGTGAAAGGGACGCATGACCTTTGACAATGCAGTGAAGGACTGTAAAATCATTAGGATCAAGACATGAACGGGAAATGTGGCGAATGGCAGCAACCTAATCAAAGAAAAAAGTTTGATATAACTGCTGGCAATCGTTGAGACAGAAGGCTCGCAAAATAAAATAATTCCTATTAAATAAAAATAATCCCTATTGAATAAAAATAGTCCCTATTGAAATAAATAACTCCTATTTGAATCGGATATTGCTCACTATTTCATTGGTTTTAATTTTATTTTCTCGGAATCCTAATTTATTTTTCTAAAATAAAAGTAGCCTAAGTTATTCCTTATAACATTAGCTATCTGCCAGTGAAAGTTTCGTCAAAATTGGTCCAGCCGTTTCAGAGATTAGCCGGAACAAACACATAGACAGAAAGACAGATAGACAGACAAAAATTTTAAAAATTGATTTTTTATGTAAGTACCGTATATACTTTTAAATGCATTTAGTAAAAAGCTGTTAATTTCAAATTACAAACAGACGCTTCATTTTTATTTATATGTATAGATAAATACAATAACAAACGAGTAGGTTCCCCTCCGCCCCGCGACCCATCATTCTCTCTCGCGATTGTTCATAATACTTCATTGTGAATTATTTTTTTGCAAACTGTTTTGATCTGCGGCATGCCCAAAATATTGCGTCGCTTGCCCTCAATGGCACACGTGCCATTGGTTCGCCATCCCTGGGGTTGTGCACTCGAGCGAATTTCATCAGCCATTAACTCTGAATAATTCATTAAAGCCTCAGAAATTCTGGCAAAAAAAAATCTCCTGTCTTTTCTTTTTATATATATAATGTGTGGCAGTGGTAACCTAGCAGTCAAGGTATCAGATCGTGGCTGGCTTGTCACGAGTTCGAGCTCAGTACCACTAAAGACCCGCCGTGTAGCTGCGCGATGCTCGTTAAATCTGTCGAGAGCTCAGACATCCTCCCGTTGGTGTGGTGTGGTAGTTAGAAGGGGGATGCCAGCTCAGGTGTCGTCCTCGTCACTTGACCATGGTTCAAAATGACGAGGTCCGTCGCCAAAAGGCCTCGTGTAGCTGAACAGTGCGACGTTAATATTCACGCACTCACTTATATATAATATATAATGTAATGTTATAATAGTAGGAAACTAATTTCTTCAACAAAGCAGTTGACTATCGAGTTGTTTAGGTCTTAAAATACTAATCTATAGTTTTTCAGACTTCTTTTTTTAATATGGGAAAAATATATTGAATTTATATTTTAAGTTAATATTATCACAGAATAAAAAAACATCAAATATATCATATAAAGGTATAATAAAATTCTATCTACACATTTTGTTTTGCAAAATAAGCAAGTCTTCTAAAAGATGATAATTTTAGTTATACGAAAAAGCACATAATAAACCTCTCGAATATAAAAATTTTATGACTAGAATTTTTTCTGTAAAATTAATTTATCGAAATAAAAGATTAAACTATACAGCCTTATAAAAATTCTAATTAAATCTATATTTCTTTATTCCTCCGAAGCTTGCACAACGACAAAAGCAGAGGAAGTATACAGAGTATTTGAATGGAAAGTACTGTGTAGTATTTTGGGTGCAAAACAGATTTATAGGAGTTGAAATAAATATCACAGTTATAACTTTACCATATCTTAACGGAGCCATACATTATAAATTTTATCAAAAATCAAAGAATGAAATAGACTGGCAATCTGATCCATATGAAGGAGAGGAGAGAGCACTATAAAGTGATTTTTTCTGGTTCTGGAGGCAGACCCAAACTCAATTGGATGGACTCTTTTGAAACAGATTTAAATATCTTAAGGATGGATAAACGGAGGACATTTGCCTACAAATCTGGGTAGGAGGACATTTGTCTACAAAAAACTGGCTAGGAGGACATTTACCGACAAAAGAGTGGCTAGGACAGGGATGGCGAACAAATGGCACGTGACACAATATTTTGGGCATGCCACCGATCAGAATGGTGCATTTTAGTTTAAAATCACAAAGTTCACAATGAAGTATTACGATCAACGTGAGTGATTGGTCTCGGTGCGTCGGGAGTGCACTAGTTTGTTATTGTCTTGTCTTAGTTAATGTGTGGACAACAATTGCTATTGATACGAAGTTAGTCTACACAGAACATAGTAAATTTCGTTGACACAACTATATTTTAATGTTATATTTACGATTTTTAACCGTTATTTAACATGGCTAGTTCAGCAAAAAGAAAAAACAATAAGGGCGAGAGTGCAAGTGTAAAAGAGAATTTCAAACTTGGTGGACAGAGAAATATGGCATGATTAGTAAAGGCGACAAGGTGGTGAGTGTTTTATGTTCTGTAGCAGTTGCATGCAAAACATCGTCTGTAAAATGGATTCCAAACACATTTAACGGTTTGAAGAAGCTGATTTATGCTATTTTATCCATATTTTCATGCACCTATGCCTACGAGTCATTATTTTTAGAGAGGAATAACATTAAAAACTCGCTTAGAAACCATTTGACAGATGATTCCAATTCAGCCTGCATTCTGCTAAAAGTAACATCTTACAATCCTAATACGAGTTATTTGACATCTAACCTGCAAAAAGTCCCACAAATATTACTTTAATTTGAGTTACGCGTATAACATAAACATTTACTACTATAAAGTGAAAAATTTATTTTTTCGTAATTAATAAAGAGTTTTGATTTGTTAGTATTTAGTTTTATTATTTTCTCAATTATCACAAGTCAAAGTTATTTGACGGCACGTCTATATATCATTAAACATTTCTTAAGAAAAAATGCCACGTTAATCCGTAAAGGTTCACCTCCCCTGGGCTAGAAGGACATTTCTTGAAAAGGCTACCCCCCTCCCGGAGCTGGCAGGCACCGAAGATGGAGAAGAATCAACAAAATTAATTTTAAATAAAGTAAAATCTTGTTTTGATTTCACCTTCCACTGATTCAAAATTAATCAAAAATTTAATAAACAATTTTCCAATGTCCCAGGATAAACATATTTGCATTTTACACATTATGCATCATATATAGTGAACGTATAACGCGAAAACGCTGAAGACGAAATATAACACAAAATAATACAACGGCCCCGAAATCTACTATGCATTTTTATGCATTTTTTTTCTCTTAACGCGAAACGAAAATCACTTAACATGAAAAAATTTCCCTTCTGGGAATTAACAATATTCCGAAAACACCAGCAGCACAGGCGAGATTTAAGAGAGGTGTGAAAGAAAAGAAATCGGTGATTTCACATGTGTTTCGTAGTAATGAGGCTAACTTGGCTTTGAATCACCCTTCATTTAAATCAGCTACTTTTTCTCTCCACCCCTACTAACGCCGCACACTAACGTTCAATCTCACATCAGTTGGCTTTGGAATTCGGTGACGAGTACATCGTATAGTAAAATTCAGTCTGTTTTGTTCGCGGGGTTTCCCCCTCCCCCTATTTTGGAAGAATTTTTTACAAGCACAATACCAAAGAGCTCAAGGGGAAGGTAAACTGATAATTCGCTTAAAATGAAGTTGGAGCTTCTTTTGGCTGGTGATCAAAAACAAAAGAAATTGAAAATTTTCTATTTAATTTCCTTAAGATCATATGAATGTTTTTGTTCCATTGATTTTTATTTAATGCATGCATATTTATGTATCTATATAAATATAATGTACTTAATTTTGTTATATACATGTCATCCCCCATTTTTCTTTGCAATATCCCTTAACAACTTATATTCAAGGAGGAAGAGGGGGGGGGCACTGTCGAAAGTCCACCATTCTCGTATCATACCCCAAAACACCGCCAAACATATTCTTTTCATTTTGTCGATTGTAGGGAACAAAAAAAAGAGTGAAAAATAAATTAATGAATAAATAATTAATATTAATCAATAAAACAAATTATTAACAACAAATATTTAATAAAATTTAGCGCAATTATAATGAATCGAAAAAAAGTCAAAAAAGCGAGGGGGGTTGGGCCCATGAACCCCTCCCCTTGTGTGCGTCACTGATAAAAAATATAATATATGCATATAGCATGCAAATATTTGAAATAGTATAGGAAAAATTTTAATTGTTTTTGATACGCCGTTTCAAAAAACACAAAGTAGTGATTTGGAATCTCATACACAATCATTTATCAGATGTAATAAATAATTGAAGTGTTCTCATGGTGAGCACAATACCTTTTGCCATGTGACATGTAAACACTTTACTTCTGATATTTATATTATCCGAGCGCCAGAATTGATTGATTGATAATGAATATTAAAAATTACTTTATGAGGAAAATAAAACCTAATATATTTCCAGGTTTTTATCATCAGAGAAATAAAATTAAATTTCATTACGCTTTTTTTTCAAAAAAGGAAAAGAATATTTTATCATTTGTATTATATAAAAACTACGTCTCTCTCTTCGCTAAGCCTTCAAATATACAGCATCATCTTAACATAAAAATGACAACTGAAGGGAAAAAAAACATTCCCGTTACTCAATTTGTTACCTCATTTAAGTTCTTATCTAACTACAAAGATTTATGTATACACATCATAAAAAATATAAAAATATATGAAAGAAGATATACAGAATGGAACGAGTATAAAAAAGCAATTGAAACAATTCATCATCGAAAATGATCAAAGAGTTTAAAAAAAGCAAATTATTTTTCTTTCTTTTTCTTCAAAATTCCAAGGAAGCGGTGTCAACATGAAGTGCAAATAAGGAAGAGAAATCATTAGGGAATTTTATTTAAACACGGTTATCAAGGTTACTATTTTGCATACAAGGAAAAGGTTGTTTTAATTTCACCTAACGTGGCTGAATAGACTTGAAACATTGTTGTAAGATAATTTTCTCATTATTTTGATATAATCAAATTGACTGCAATCCTCTAGAAAGCTTCGTGTTTGTTCTTTGTGTTTGGGGAAATACATTAGAAAGTAAATATTTTTTATGGATTTTTATTTAAATAGTGGTTAAGAGTTTAAAAGCAAAAAGACTAATGCTAGTTCTACAAAAACAAGGGTTTTAAGTTATATTATAAATTTTTACTAAATGAATGACATGAAATCATAGAAAATACAATTCCTACTAATGCATTTTCTTGTTTATAAGAAAAGAATTGGAAAACTAGTTTTATTTTGTAGATTTTACTTCTCACTGTCTCTCAATAAAACATTTATATTTATTAAAATAATTTTAAATTAAATATACCGGAAAGAGAAAGATTAAATCAAAATCTTAACTTTCAAATTATTCTACTTCATGAAAAATATTATGAAAAATCGTAAAATGTCTTACAAGAAATTTAAAAGATATTGTGTGTGTGTGTGCGCGTATATTATTCAGGCTTAAAAGCTATATGTTCAAGTTTAAATGCATGTAATTCACATACCAACTATCGCCACAAGAACTTGGGCTATTTCCTATCAAAAATTATCTAAAATAAAAAGAGATAACGGACGCAACTTACTTTCTACATAATTTATAGAAAATTATAAAAACCACAAATGTTATATATTTTACAAAACTGTTAAGCAATTCATCATCAAGAAATATTAAGCAATTCATCAATATTCGCACGAAGTTTGTTTTTAAATTCCGTCTTATTTCAGAGAAACTGCCTTTAAGAGTGTCATATTCTTAAAACGATGCCTTTTTTGAGAATATTAATACATACAGAAGAAGAATTAGATAAATTTAAATACAGTAAATTTTTTGAGACTACTGCCTCAAGTCTGGGTGTCTTTGTGTCTCGGACTTAACACATTTGTAGAGATTTGATAGACAGAGATTATATTCGCAATTAGAATTGTAGAATATTAATTGCGAAGGGAGCTGCACTTGCATTGTAACTGAAAGAATGTGAAAACTGGTCGTAGAAGTTGAAAACCTAAAATCAGCATAAAATAGCACATTAAAACCTTAAAATTTATTATGACTTTGGTTCATAAGCACGATTGTTAAATCTTTCATTGATTAGAAAATTGGTCAACCACTGATTGGAAAATTAGTAACTGAGGTTTCAGCTTCAGTGTCTGCTTCGAATAAGAATGCAATGGTGCTGGCATATACTGCGACTCAAAATTATCAATTACTGCTGTGTTATTAGCAGCCATAGAGAAACCACGTTAATTATATAAAAATAAAACAAAACATTTTATTATTTTGATTGTATTTTGACTGATGTGTAAAAAAAAGCAAATCGGTTCTCATTATTCACATCGTTTCCACTGAAATTGGACTTCTTAATATATATTTTAATCTTCTTAATTTAATTCCATTTCTTTCATGAAATATTTTATTTTTGCTTTCTAAACAACATAGAACTTTCTTTGAGAGGTGACTTAAGATTTTCATAGAAGAAATATTTGACTATTTTTTTATTCTGTTGAAGAAACAGTTATTTGATTAGAATAAAAGTAATATAAACACACAATCGACTATATTAAAATTCGATATTACTACACAAGTATTTGATTTAAAATTAACTAATTAAAAAAAGTTACGAAAAGGTTGAAAGTTCAATCACAAAATAAATATGTACGTATGTATTAGAATTACATTTTTTATTTTCTTCATATAATCCAGTGATTCTCAACTTTTTTTTGTTGCGGTGCACTTAACAATTTAAAAATTGTTAAGTGTACCGCAACAAAAAAATTGTTAATTGCACTAACAATAAAATAAGTTTAAAAGAATTTTACTTATCTGTAATACACTTTGTAAAATAGTTTATGATAATAATTTTCGATGTTAAATAAAATAATAAGAACGACAAAGACAACAAAATGTTTATTGAACAATTAATAACAAATTAATAATAAGAATACATTTTAATGCGAAATTTGAACTTGATGATGTTTGATCATTTCGTTCATATTTGATCGTACAAATGATAATGCTACCTCTCATTTTGTCATCTACATTTAAAAGGCTCGATCTTTTTTATTATTTTTTTTTATAATTATATATATTATTATTATTTTTATAATATTATATATATATATATATATATATATGCTGAAAATTCGAATTCACTTGAATAAGATGTAGAGAATTGTAATACTAATTTTAAAGCTTTTTTGGCTATTATGAGATAATAGCCTCTAATTTTAATCCAAAAAGAATTATTTGACTCTTCCGAATGTTTTGAAATTAAATCTCAATTATTACACAGAGTGAAATTAGTTTTTCCTTTCATTCAAAGCTAATTCATATACAGATGTATCTCCACACAAATGGATTCGAGTCAATCAAATTTTTTTAAATCCATCTATCAGCGAAAGGATAAGTTAAATATATCACGAATACCTTAGCTTATTTTTATAAAATGTCTGAATGATCCGGTTCCATGTTTTATTTTTTTCTCAAAGTATAACTAATAATTTTAAAAAAAAACTGGTGGCACACAAAACTGTCGTGGCACAGAGGTTGAGTATCACGAATATAAACTCTCAAGTACATAAATAAATGCTATTTTTATATGATATATTTATTTATGTGGAATATTTTCAATGTCATAATAGTTATTTGAAAATAACTCAATTAATAAGTCATATCTCCCATTGGTTTTTGAAAAAACTTAGTTATAAATATAATTCACACCTTATCATGCAATACAATAATTACCATCAAGTTTATTTAAAACTCATTTTTAAACTCAAGTTTATTTAGAACTCATTTGATTCGAAAATTACTTTGAGACTTTTCATTACCTGATATCTTATTACAGCAAAAGTGTAAAACGTTCCTAAGAATTTTAAAAAATTAATACTTACCTAGCTCTCTAGCTCTATCGGTATCATTGTCGTGTAATTGTTCATTTGCATAAAACTGTCAAGTGGTCATTCAACGTACTTAAAACGTCACAAGTTATTTATTTGAATTTTTAAAAGTAAAACAATTAAAAACGATGCGTGGGTTAACTTTAAAAATAATCTGTTCCCTGTTTCGTTTTTTAAATCTACTTTGAGGTGAAGGGTATTTTTACGAAGTTAAATAATGAAACAAGAATTATTCAAGCATCTTTCTGTGCATTAACTAGTATAAGGGAACCATACGAAAACAAAATAAAGTAGTTCAGCTTTGAATTTTAGTTAGTAGAGACTTTCTGTGTTGAATATTAAGGTCCTATGAAGATTGTTTTCGAAATGTTCAGTTATTTTTTCAAAAGCAGAAGCTCCCACATTTCATTTGGCATCAAATGCTAAGGCTCTTCTTAATTAATACTAATGAGTTTCTGATGGTTTTTTTCAGTTTTTAAACTCAAACATAGCTTTTTAATCATTTTACAGATCGGAATCTTGTTCGCGAGCTAAAAACGGCTCGGTGATCAAAACTGACACTTTTCTAATTAGATGTCATTTTTCATTCCAATTTATTAGCAAAAAAAAATTGTTTTATATATGTATACATTCTCAAGAATATTAGTAACGGATCTATTAATCAAGTGGGACAAGGACTGTTGCATCATAAAGACAATCTGATAGTTAATAGTACTACTCTATTTTTCAATATTACAATTTTCTATACATTTAATTATGCATTAATGACATAAAACATAAAAATATTGTTTTAATATTTTATTAAATACTTGACTTTTTAATCACAAGAAATATTGGTATTTCAATTGTTCCTATTGCGAAATTGCTTTCAGCATCTGGTCAAAAAATTTATTTAACATGGTTTGAAATAAAACAACATACAATTAAAACCCTTCAGGAAATAAACAAAGTTTCACATTGGACAGGAATGTTCGCTCAATCTTAACTATGTTGCTACGACTACAAAACTTGGCTGAAACGAAAACTTTTCTCCCGTGAGGTTACAAAAAGAGCTCCGTGTTACTTGTACCGGTGTTCCCCTTGGAGAAGTGGGAAATAATAATGGGTTGAAACGCAACTGCTAAGAAAAAGCGACGGAGGTGTTAGATACCATTAATTGCTCAATATCTTGCTCCTTTCTGTTTGCGTCTGAAGATCGATTAAAGGCCGCCTAAATGATCAGCCATTTAGGAGTCCGCAAGAACAGAAAGAAATAATGACTTAATCAATAGCACTTTCTATTGCATCGCTAATTTCACTTAATTAGTCAACTTTAATTGTGAATCGCGGTATTAATTATCAACAATTCAGGTTTTAAGATTCATATTACATGTCAATAAACAGAGAAATTATCGAATTCCTACATGACCGCTGATTTGCTGAGGGACCCTGGTATGAGGGGGATTTTCAATCAATCCGTGAAAAGTCGGAGGGAACGATGAAACAACGATTATCTATTAAACGGACTCTTTTCCAAAGGATTAATCAACTCTGTTTGTTTTGGGTGATTCATTAGCACTTTCAGATTCAAAGATACTTTAAATATAATTAGCCCATTCAACAAAATTGGAAGAAAAAAAGATCTTCGAATTTTCTTTGTCTTTACCGATATTACACCTCATAAAATTCGAAATTAGTTAGAGGTCCCTGGAAGAAAATTTTTATTTCGTCGGACATCCCGCACTGTCATTTTGCGTTTAGTCACAAGATAAGAGTCATTTGTAAGCCGAACTCAAAAGTATCCTTTCAGTTTAAAAGTTTCGATAAAAGGAATCGGATTTCAAAATGCAGTCTTCAACCGAAAAATATATTAATCTAACGATGAATTACACAGAGATTATTACCGAGTAGAAGTTGTACGGTTTTTTTCCCATAAAAATAACACGTTAATGACCGCAATAAGACCCAGAACATTCATTACCCGCTTAATATTTTCTAATATAATCCTATGCAATTAGGAAACGGGTCTAATATTTTAAAAATAAAATTTAGGCAAATTAAGACGACTTGAAGATAAAAAGATCTTTTTAAAAAGAATATAAAAATATTTCATACATAATATTTTTCTTATTCAAGCAGAAAAAATTGTTTTCTGGATTATCTCTATTCGTGTTTAATTATCAGATTTGGATCACATGGAAAAAATGATCTGGATAATTTTAAGGTTGAAAGCTTTGCAAATATATAAAGCTTCTGTAGGTTGCAGACAAGATGTGTCATTTAGCGTTTATCCCAATCTTATTGTGGTGACTGAAGAAGAAAATTAGGAAATAAAAATATTAATCTTCAACTTTTTTTTTCAAAATAATTAACAGTATCACAATCGAAGTTTGAAAATCATGAAGAACATTTATGATATTCTAAGACAATATATATAATTTCTAACTAAATAATCATCTAAAAACAAAAATTCATAGCGTGAAACATAATAATTCATTGTTGTTAAAATAATTTCGATTGATTTAATGAAAGTGAATAACAAACGTAAAGTCTTCAATTACAGCTATCATTTTTTAAATTTACGTTAAATTACACTGATTGTTAATTAAAACACTGAATGTACTTTAATTTATATTGCTTTAAACTGTATTGATGCCTGAAAAACAATTTTTTCTTCACTTCATTAATCAGAGAAATAGTCATTCAAAAATGTAGGACTCCGTGTCAATTTTGTTATTTTGTAATTGCGGTAGATACTTTAATTGGATTATATAGGATAATATTTAAAATAGGATATATTTGGAATACATGTCCATATGTAAGTACGACTTAAAAACAGATAGAATCAATATAAACTCTCTCTCTCTCTCTTTTAACTTCGATATTTTTCAAATAATTGCTAGCACTTGAAAAGTACTTAAGTGAATTGAAGTAACATAATACGTTGAAAACGAATTTTAACCAAAATATACTTTATAGCAAGTCAAAATGAGAATAAAAAATATTCGGTTCAAATTTTTAGTCAAGCAAAATATTAGCAAAGATTCTTTTTTTATTCAATGTTTCGGTGCTGTTTTTTTTTTTTTTTTATGCGTCTGCGTAACAAGGTTGCCTGTGTTTCCATAAAAATTCTTTTTAGTATTTATAATATTGAAAATTCCTTTCTCATTGTAACATCTAAAAGGAAAACGCATTTTCAACTTCACTCGATTGAAAAACGCCACGGAAATAAAGAATTCTAATTTATATTTTTATATATATATATATATTTGAATTACAATTTGTTTTTTATTATTTTATTTTATTGTACTATATATATATACGTATATATATAATTTGGATTACACATTTTCTTTGTATAATTCATTTGAAAAATCGCTGTTTTGATCTCCCAGTACATGTGTGTTTGGTATTTCCTTTTACAACTACATTATCTCTTTCTCTCTCTACTATGCTATTACCCGATTCTCGTATTTAGGTTTACAATACATCCGGTGTTAAGTGGGAATATCCTGTTTTGAGGATCTGGTTCAGGCGTATCTTGTAGCTAAATCATGATAATGAAAATAATATAACATGAAATATAGAATCATAAATACTAGAAGTATAACAGAATAAATTCTGTTATATTGGAAACAGTGTTATTCACAAAATATGGTCGATATAAAGTGAAAGGAATGTAAAATTAACGAATAGGCAAAAATAGAAACAACAATGGGTTTTTTCTCCCTTGCTATTTTCAAAAATGATTTAATTTCTGGCTTTAGCAGTTTCTAAGCAAAAAAACTTGAAAACAAACACCATTAAGTTAATTTTTTAATAAATTTACTCCTCCAAATAAAATCATGTTTGGTTTTAAAAATTGCGGCGTCCAATAACACAAATTTATTTTTTGTGACATTTTAAATTTTAAAAAAGTAAGATTTTTTCCCTTATGTAGCAGTGTAAAACGTTTCATAGAATAGCCACATTGATTAAGACGATAAATTTGTTGCAATCAATTGAAATTCATATCACTTATATTAATATTTTCAAAAAAAATTTTTCATATCAAACTGATCTTTTTATTCCACTTTTTTACACAAAATTTTTTTGGATACCATCTTATTAACCAAACCCGAATTTTGGGTTGAAATAAAAGAGTTTTTACTATAGTACTAAAGCTTAGTGTTGCGTAATGTAACATTTTCCTCCTCATAAAACTCCCCTAAGTTAAACTAAAATTGTTCCAAGTCAAAAATATCTTTCTACGCGAAATAACTACATTGTTTCATATAATAAATTTTTAACTCGAGCATTTCAGATTCATAACTCCCCATACTTCCACCAACCATTAAAAAAACCCATTTTAGACGAAAGCCGGCTTGACCAAAATCTTTCGTTACTTTTTAAAAAGATTTCACTAATCATTTGTCGAACACGGTAGAGTTCTTCCCGTGTCGTCCATCAAAAGGTTGGGGGGAAGTCGGATTGTGGGACGTTTAAAGGTTGCCAGTGCGTGCTGGAATACCTACTTTTAATAGCGCCATTATCATGTTAATGAGTCTAAATTGATGGTGATCTGGCGACGAGCCAACTATTCACGTGACAGTTCCACGTTGTCATCATCACTCCTCCTTCTTCCACTGCGATTGAACTTCCGAAAGAGGAAAAGGATTTCAGGAATTAGTGATAGAGAGAGATTTCAACTCGTCACAACTAGTCGTGACATGGGCTTTCGATTTTCAATCTGAAGACTCGCGTTGTCCGTTTACTAGTTACCTTCATAGATGTCTTTGGTAATATAGTTTTAAAAAACTAAAGAACACGCTTTTATGGTTAATCGAACTAAAAAGTAAAAAAAAATAAAATTCTTAATATAAGAATATAATTAATTACGACAAAATTAATGTCATTGGGGTAAAGTGAGGTGCTCTATATCAATTGTTATAATTTTTTACTAATTCTATTCCGAAATGCTAAGTTAGTGTAAAAATTTAGTACAAAGCACACACACCACGTTTTTACCCCAATGACATTAATTTTCTCGTATCATTTTATTCTTATATTAAGAATTATTTTTTACGTTTTAGTTCAATTATAACCATAAAAGCGTGTTTTTTAGTTTTTTTAAAACTGTAATTTATTTTTCATTTTTTTTAGTTCGATCTACAGTAACAGCGTGAATTTTTAGTTTTTTTTTAACTATCATTTATTCATACACTTTTTTTTTTTAATGTTTGACCCGCGACTGAAAAAGTTTGTCCCTCCCTGAGAGAACAGATTTTTTTTTCACATGCACGAGCCTCTTTTTTTTTATTATTATTTCCATTTTCAGAAAGACTGGACAATTGTTTATATTATAATAAGAAATTGCTGACGCAAAAAAAAAAATCGCTTTTAGGGTTACTCTTAATATTTTAGTCGCCAAATCTGGAAATGGGATCTGGAATTAGTCACCAAATCTGGAAATGGTATATAGAATTAGTCGCCAAATTTGGCAATGGTATATGGAACTAGTCGCCAAATCTGGAAATGGTATAATGAATTAGTCGCCAAATCTGGAAATCGTTATTCTTGGTTATGCTGTTCAGGACAATGGAACAAAATTAGGAAGTTATTGTATTGTCATCGGTCCTAGACAAGTGTGCAAAATTTCGAATTAATCTGACCTTTAAAAGTGGGTAAAAATCGAGTGTAAAGATTCCGTTATATACAAGTGAAACTTAAAAAAGCGTGTTAAAAATGATTATACATTTTTAAAATAGTGGTGTTATATTAAATATAGATATATAGAGAGATTTCTCAAAAAAGAATTTTATGAATTAGCCATAAGGGCTTCAGCTACTCGAGCTACCCGAATCAAAAAAAATTTTTTTCTTAATTTTAAATCCCGCCTATGCAGAAAAGATGTTCTATGCTTTATAGACGACGGGAAACATAAAATAAAAAATTAATTTTTTTTGCTAAATACTTCCACAAGGGGAGAATGAAGTTTATGTATTTAGGCTTTTTTTAATGGTAAAATTCAAAGTGATTTTTTTTGCCAAAAAGAAACAAGCATTTTAGTACTTTTAAACATTTATTGCGATGAGAAGACACCTACTTAATAGTTACAAGGAAAAAATACATCAGTTATATATAACGGATTTTTTAGAATTAAATTAAAAAAACAGCGATAAAGCAGAACACGGAGAAAAATTTGGATCGAACTGATAAGGCGGTGCGGGCAGAAACAGTTGGGGTTGTATAAAATGTTGCACTGTACCTTGTACTATTCACTACTCAGTATTCACTTACCAAAAACCTTCGATTTTTTTTTTATTTAATTGTAACACAAATAATTTTATTTTGAATCTAAAATCATCTAACCCCAAAATTAAGAGTCTTTCCCTCTTTTTTTTTTAAATTCCACCCCTTTGGGGCAACACCCACTTTTTTAAAATCACTCTTTTAAATTATTTTTCTCCTAGTCTCCATACCATAGAACATTTTTTCCCCGCATATATAGATTTTTTTGACATATAACCGTGATCCACACCCTACTAGCCAATTCAGTTTGATTTTCGATTTGGATTTTTGATCAGATTTTCGTAGTGTCTCTTTACAAACTACATTTCTACAAACCGATCTTATCGATAAATATTGATGGGACATTTTTGAAGATTGTAAACTAGAATGGGTGTGCGATTAATAAAAACTCGAGTTATATACGGCGAATTGAAAATAAAAATTCAAGGAAATAAAATCATATTGTTATGTTAAAACAGTAATATTAATGTCTAGATTTTTCACAATATTTAAACTATATGTAATATAGTGTGATCATGTTCCCTTCCAATGTAAGATACTATAAAACAATTTTCTTTGCGCTGTACTTAAAACTACTCAAAATTAATGAATTAAGATTTGCAACTGTGAATTGGAATACAAGAAATGGGTCTAGGGGGGCTCAAAACTCCCTCCCCCATACCAACAGATTTTTAATTTTTAGCATAAATATTACAACTCGTTGCTTTCGTCAGTTTTTTAAATATAACCACCTCGCAAGTAAGTTGTTTGTGTATGCCACTGCAGCTGTTTGTAAGAATTTGCTGGATTACATTCATTCTGATTTAATTTTTGAAGAAAAATTAAAATGAAATATTAAGAAACTTATTTGAATAGTAAAAAATTATACAAAAAAAGATGATTAATGAATTAAGATATCCGACTACCCTAAAATCATGATTTTTTTTAAAAAAAATTGACAAATAAATTTAAGATTTCATTTTATAGACCATCTTATTAGCTTTATAAAAATACTGTTTTTTTATTTTCCATTCACAAGAACAAAAACTACAAGTGTTTTAATAAAAGCAGATGCCATAACTTTATACATGTCAAACTTTAAAATACGTGTTTTTCTCGAAAAGCACAAATGGGGACAACGATTGCTCAAAAAGTTTTAAAAATAATTTTCTGGAATTTTTTCATATGTTCTGTATAACAGTAGAAGTGTTTTAACTTTCAGATTTATCAATCACTGTTTTATTACAAAATTTAATGTTCTTTGTGTGAATATAATGACTGTTTCTTTAAGCAATTTCATATAACATCTAAGATCAAATGTTCTAGTTTTTGTAAAAATTAAAATATTTCTTATCCTGAAGTAGTCGGATACCTTAAGATGCATATTAAGCATAAAATGCTTAATGCTGAAAATTTAGACGTGCTGTGTGATCATACCCGAAAGAAAGTTGAAATAAAACATTTATTGGACCCCTTTGTCGTTAACACTTAAGTCGTATATATATAACTTAACAAAAAAATGTTTCTCAATTACTAGATATACCCATTTCCTTCATATATTTCCAATAAGCTTCAGACAAGTTAAACTCAAAATTCTATAAATTACATGAGTTCGTACTCTGTATGAGGTAAACTATCATGTAACCAAATTTTCATGGCCAATGCTAGAGAAATTTTCACATCATTTCTGATGCATCTCTCACGTAGCACGTTCTCAAGGCTTCAAGTTCTAACGTGGCATGGTGAGGAAGTTTGGTGAGTTAGGTGCAAGCTCTTGCATCCTACTCGTCATCTGACCATGGTTCAAAATTATGAGAGCCATTGCCAATACTCCCCTTGTTGTCTCACAGTAAGACGATAGTAAACAATAAATCAATCACGTCACACACATCATCTATCTTTCGTAAACTCCAGACGAAAAACTATTTCACCTCTCCAAACTGGCATTCATCTGTAGCTTTAATCTATATGGATTACTTTGCGTTTCTCTGCTTTTGTCTAATCAATATGCTCAATATATGTGTGTGTGCAAAACTTAATAACTATAATCTTATAATTTTACAATCTTTGATATTCTTTAAAAAATCAAATTGTTTCATTTAATCTCTGCGCTTTCAAGAAGTGGCGGCGGTAGCCGAGTGGTCACTTTCGCGAATTCATCCCCTGCATTATTTCTATAGAGCCAGGGATTGGCAACCTATGGCACCCGTACCACATGTGACACGCGGTACCATACTCAGTGGCACTCTGCATTACTGTACAAATTTGTCAATTTTTGAGTGGCTGGAAGTTGATAAATTGGTAATGGACCTTCTTTGACAAACTTCTTCAGAATTATGGACACTTACCGAATTACGAAAAAAATCTGAAAATATATATTCTCTAAATCTAAATATACATTTACAGCTATGTTGTAAATAATTGAATGTCAATGCTGGAGATATTTATTTGTTTGAAGAGAGAAAATTACATTTGTACATATGTTACAAAATTACATACTCTGCTTTCCGCTTTTGGTTCTATACGTCTAAGTAAATATCTTTCCTCATGTGAAAAATATTTCCAGCCCGCAAAGAAATTGTTTAACAACTGAATTCTCAGAATCGTGTCAAATTCAAAGTCACAAATTATACCACGGATTTTGCGATCTGAAAGTAGAGCGAAGCAAGCACTAGGTTCGCATTAAAATTTTTATTTACCATTTTATTTAACTATAATGAAGGGATGTACTTATATTTTATGTTGTCTACTTCTTATTCAAATAAATATGTTTAAAAATGCATAACATATGTATACAATTTGAATTTTTTGAAATTTTTGTTGAAGAAATAGTTATATTTCATGTTTTTTTTATATATTAAGAAGTGTCTTTAGGGTATCCAAACACTTTCGGAGCACTTTTTAACAAAATAACATATTTAAACATTATAAAGGCTTTTTAGGACTCAATACCAATAAATATTAATATATAACTAACACTATTTAATATAAATTGCCTAAATTTCACAGAAATCACAATTATAAGTGAAATTTTAGCAACATTTGTGTAAATCTTCAAAGCAATTAAAGAAAAAAAGTAATAAACTTATATTAGTAAAAATATTACCAAAACAATCTAGATCCATTTATCTAGAGAATGTACTAAAATTTTAATGTTTTATTAAAATTTGAAAATTTTAGTGTTGATTGAGTAAACATTATAAGAAAAATCACATTCTTTATGAGACCATTATTTAAATAACAAGCCCTAACTCAAAAAATATTCATACAATAAGCAATATTTTAGTTCATTCTCTAGAAAATAGCATAAATATCAGGTTCAAAAAGTTTTATAGAAATACATATGTAATATTTTGAGTAATCAGACTCGCCATGATAGATTTCGAGTAATTTAAATGCCCACTTCTGGTAGATCAAAGACCCACTTCCGGTTTTTCTAACTTAATAAAATTGATTGTAGCTTGGCCTCTAGGTAGAGTAGAAACAAAACAAAATATGTTTTGTAAAGCCAAAAGATGGCTCTATTCAATAAAAGAGAAAACATAAATATCTGACTTGACCGAATTTCGTCATTTTCAACGTGTTGGGATACCTTAAATGATGCAAAAAATTAAAACATAATAAAACTATAAATTTATATTATTGACCTCTATTTTCTAATCCTGCATGCATTATTATGGGAATCAAATTGTTGAAAAAGTGTCCTACAGTGTGGCCCCTCAGAGTCCTATTGGTAGATTGGTTTGGCATGTCACAGGTAAAAGGTTGCCGACCCCTGCTGTAGGGTTATGGTGCACTCAAGACTCACCATGCAGAAGAACTGATGCAGAAATCTGTCGGGTTCATATCCTCCCATGGACCTGGTATGGATATTAAAAGAGTGGGGAGTGTCAGATCAGGTGTCGTCAATAGCCCTAGTCTTGCATCGAAGTGCGACGGATAAACTATCAATGGTCTTCAGTGGCGCACACAAGGGGAGTATCCCCCCCCAAAGCCCTTAATATTTTTTACGATTGATTTTAATTCTAAGTATATATAGTACGTAAAATTTAATTAAGTATTTGTTATTAATGATTCATTTTATTAATTAATGCTAATTATTTATTCAATAATTAGTTTTCACTGTGTTTTGTTCCCGAAAATCGACAAAATCAAAAGGAGCACGATACAAGAATGGTTAACTTTCAACCCCGGACCCCCCTTGAAAATTCCTGTGTGCGCCACTGATGGTCTTCATATAAAACTTAAATAATCGAATTTGTGCTTAACTTTTAATTTTTTTCATTCATACTTCTGTGTGTGTTTTATTTTATGTATTTAAAGAATCCCCAATGCTTAATGTGTTTCGTATCACTTAGAACACTTTTAATAAAAAAAAAAGTAAATACGCGAACTTTCTTACATTTGATTCTTAATTGTGATATAAAACAGTTTAAAAACCTCAAATATGCCGGCTGGGTGGCGTAGTTGGTTTGTCGCTGGCCTTCTGTACTCAAGGTTGCGGGTTCGACAAGAATAGAAATTCGACAAGGTGGATTTTCATAATGCAGAAAATCGACTGCGGCCACGTCGTATGATTATACGGCATGAAAAATCTCCCTTGAGTGTCCGTTTAGCTTGGATGCTCTCGGAAAAATTAAATTCCTAAAAGTTCAGGTGTCTCCCTCTCTGGGGAAGAAACTGGGTATCAAAATTTCTTGCGGAAATTGGTATCGCCTAAATGGTGCCACACTAAAAGGTGATACCAGCTCCTGGGGAAGGTACTAAGTCTGCAAAGGTAGAAAAACCAATACGCAGCCCCATTACAGGGGAAAAAACTTCAAATACCAGAGGGGTAATTTCTTTTTTTTTTACGAAATTATAGTCACAGCATTTACACATTACTTTTTTTAAGCAAGTTCTTCGAATGAGATCCAACTTTACAATATTTAATGATAAATAAGTTTAATCTTTTTAAGGTATCCGACTACTTGCGACAACTTTTTTTTGAAAAAATGGAGATATGGGGATTTTTTTGTGATTTTTAGATTTATTTAGTATATTTTAAGAAAAAAAATTCTAAAATTGAAAACAGACGAAAAATTTATAGCTATTAAAATAGGAAAAAACTGGTGAGAATGTATAAAAAATTACATAAACGGGGCTCGCTCTGTACAAATATGTTCTGAATAAATTCTCAATTTTCCAATTTTGAGGTGTTTCTTTATTGTTCATGTTTGAAATAACCTTCAGGATAAGAGATATTTTAATTTTTACAAAAACTAGAGCACTTTATCCTGGTGACTATATGGAATTGCTTAAAGAAACAGTGATTATATTCACATAAAGGACTGTAAATTTTGAAATAAAACACTGATTGATAAATCTGAGGATCAAAACACTTCCACTGTTATACAAAACATACACAAAACATTTTAGCAAATTTTTCTCAAAACTTTTTGAGCAATCGCTGTCCCCGTTTGAGTTTTTCAAAAAAAAACACATTTCGAGTAAAACGCATTTTAAAGTTTGGCATCTTGTGTAAAGGTATGACATCTGCTTTTACTAAAAGACGTATAGTTTTTGTATTACTGAATGGAAAATAAAAAACTTGGTATTTTTATTAAGTTAATAAGATAGCCTATAAAATAAAATCATAAAAAAAAATTCTCAATTTTGAAAAAAAATCGTGATTTTAGGGTAGTCGGATACCTTAAGTTTAATTACGCGGTATATTGTTAAAAAATTAAATAACAACATAAGAGCTGTGTTTGTGGAAATCCCTTCCCTTCAATCTAAAGACCTTTTCTAAAATCTTAAATGCTGATTTACAGTATGTTGACGTCACCTTCAGTGGTTACGTTACTAGTGATTTTGAAGCATGGTCAATTAACGAGGAAGATAACTAAGCAGTCAGCCTTCTTTTCAAACCTTCACACCAGCCGAACTTAAGAAACGACTAGCTAAGATCTAACTTGCATCCGCTTTTACAAAAGGTGGGTCTTTAGTGGCACTACAACTCGATGAGAAGTCACACCGATTACGAGTGTGACCACTTGAGGCTTCCACACTACATCTTATATATAAAAAACAACAAATTTTTTATAAAAATTCAGAACAAAATTTTAATATTTCTTTCGAATTATATAACTGCAAATGCGGTTTTTTAACTACATAAGATTGTTCTCAAATAAAGAGAGAACACGGAAAACACCCACAAAGAGCAGACAGTACATGAATTGACCATTTCTAATATGTAATGATTTTTGAGGTACGAAGCATTGTAATAAAGCAAACTACTTAACGGGTATTTCTTGAAGTTTAAATATCAAAATCTACAAAAAAATGTTTGTATTTAAATCACGTATTAATATCGCAATCACGCACAATACTTTTACATACAAAAATTCCTTGTTCAAACGAGTATTTTTTCTGTGTGTGTGTGTGTGACTTTCTTGATATTTAGCAACTAAGCACTACTTGAAGAAAATCTTATTGGTTATATTGAGATAAGAATAAGATTTATTTTCTTTATTTTTCTTTATTTATTTTTGCAACTGTAAAAATATTTGCTTAACAAAATTTAATAAATCAACAATTGTTGGTTGTCCATCAATATTTCAACAAAACGTTATCTTGTGGAGATGTACGAGAGATTATCTAACTATACTTTTACTTGCTTTCCACACTGGTACGTGAAAACTAAAATCAAAATAATATGTAAACGCAAATTATTATTTTTATTATTGAGAACATTTATAAAACCCCGCACATCACAAAGTACCACGCGGGGGTTTACTGAAGTAAGCATAAAGCACACATTACAAAGAAAAGAACTTTAAAGTCATGAAAGATTACACAATACAAAAGTCCATGCCTTCTCCGGGATTCGAACCCAGGCCCAACAGCACCGCAGTCAGCGTCACTAACCACTATACCGGATGTGCAGCAAAAACCAATTTTTAACCTTTCATTTCTATCACTTATTAAACGCTTCTGATTTACAGGAACAAAATCAAATTTTAATCAAATTCATCTCTTGATGAGTAAGAAAAATTTCCCAATTTTATTTCGACAATTATTTCTCAAATTACCAGCGCAAAAATAGTTATTGCATATGACTTAACAGATAACAAAAGATTACAAATCGGAAAGGCAACAATTATTCTATTTTTAAAATTAAAGAAAAAAAAAATGGCTTTCAAAATACGGTGATTTTCTTTCCTTATTTTTTAATTTAAATATACAAAAATCATTTTTAAGCCTTAATAAAGCGTATATGTATAATTTAATAGGGATTGAGAATTCATAAAATTTAAAAGAAGATGCCTTTAAAAAACATTCGAGAATCATTTTTAATCGTTGCGCTAAGTGATATAGCAAGACACCACATTTTATAAAAAAACACGACTAATATCTTATCACTAGAAACAGGATTTTTTCAATATATATGTAATAATTCCCTTTAGTATCCTTTTTATTAATTCTTCGTACTAATCTTTAAACAAACTTTAAGTTTTGGTTTAAAAACAACACTGTAATCTTAATCGTAATCGGCTAGTCCGAAATTCCTGTCCCGCCCATTCTATCCTATCAGAACTACTATTACGTAATAATTACGTGCTTGCACTGCTGGTATAAAAGCAAAATTCTTGTGTAATTGCTCTCTTTCGTCTACCTACCTTCATCATGTAATCAGCCGGCTGCAGCGCGTTCTATGTTTGTCTTTGTCTGTGTTTCTGCCATGTTTGCTTCTTTTTATGTGTAATGCCGTCCCTACTGGATCTTTATGTGTTTCCAGATGTGAATAAAAAGAATAATGATTTACATGAGTGCCTCTTCGATAATACCGTACTCGACCACGCTCCACGTAACAGAGAAAATCACACATCCGACCACGCCCTACCTTTGGTTCGCCATTGCTTAAATCAACCACTCGCCACGACAAATTATGCACTGCTAAAGTTTTATCATTTCATATATATATATATATATATATATATATATTTTTTCGAACTTATTAGAGTTATTTAAAATTCTATATTAAAATTATTAGAAATAATATATAAATATATGTATATATATTTAGTATATTTATAGTAGTGCAAAGACGCACACGAGGGGGAGTCCAGGGGCTGCACCTTTTTTTGAGGCTTTTTTTAATTGATTATAACCCTACGGATATAGTAATACATACATACTTTGTATATAGCATTTCCGGTAATTTAATTAAGTGTTTCTTATTAATACTTTGTTTTATTAATTAATGCGAATTATTTATTTATTTTTGTTTTTTGTTCCCGACAATCGATAAAATCAAAAGAATACGTTTGGCGGCGTATTGGGGTGTGATACGAGAATGATGGACTTTTCACCCTCAATCCCATCTTGAAAAATTCCTGTGTGTGCGCTCCACTGTATAGTATTAGTAAGGTGACCATTTTTTTACAATGAAAAGAAGGACGAAAAATTTAAGAAAAAATTACAACTTAAATACAGTACAGTCCCGATAATCCGAACAATATCGGACCGACCCCTGTTCGGATTACGTGATTGTTCGGATTAGCCGGAGTAACAGCGCAATCACTATTTGAACTGGGAGAGAGTACGGGTTATGTTGTACAATTTTTCATACTAAACATTAGTGTTCTGTTCTGTAGTTTATTCCATTTTAAAATTTGTACCATGACTTGATGTACAGTGCGTGAATATTAAATAAAGAACTGTTTTGAATTAAGGTTTATACTGTTTTATATTGAAATATTCACCGATTTTCGTCCTTAAAATTATAAAAAATTTTCCGCGGAGCCGTTCGGATTAACCGGATGTTCGGATTAGCCGTGTTCGGATTAGCGGGACTGTACTGTATATGAAACGTTTTATTAATTAAAACAAAAATACGCTAATTACGATTACATTCCTTTTAATTATTTTCTTAAGCGAGTATATTTTTCTATTGAATGAATTTTTTTTATCAACATATCATTTTCTAATATATCGGAAATTTGGGGGCAAAAAATGGCCTTCATACTGAATTTTACGGTAAGCATTGTAGCTAAAATATTAACATTGAATATTGTTTTCTCACTAGTCCAAAAATTATTATCATTTGAAAAAACTCTTAACTGCTGCATTAGTTCCAGTGTTGTACAACGTAAATAGAACAAGAATAACTGGATTTTCATATGGAATTTCCACCCATCCTTTATCAATTTCACACGCTGATTTTTCCATTGTTCTAATTTATAAAAATTTAAATATTCATTCAGTCTTCTAATTTCTTCCAACTGACAATTGTCATTGATTTTAATATCAGGCCTTTCTTTTTTGATAAAAACTCAACACAATTTTCTATATCTACCCAATTTACTAAATATAAAGTCAAAACACACCGTTGAAAACTGTTATTTCCTGTGATATTTGTTTCAGAGCATTCTTCGACATTTTGGAAACATATTTGGTTCATCTCTGAATACAGAGATGAACAGATCCGTTTTAAAGTATTGAAAAGGAGGATGTAGGAGGACACTTTTCGAGGAAGGACAGAACTTATAAAAGGAGGACGGTTGGTCCCTTTAGTATTAGCAATATACACACAGACCTACTATATGTGCGCGTGTGGTCATTAATTACTTCCGAATATTCTCTTTCTAGTAAATTAATAATTTTTCCTTTGTTTATAATTTCTTGATATTGATACGAAATAAATTGATAATACATTTTAAATTTTAGCTTGATAGGCCATTAAATAAATATTCAAAGAGCTAAAATTTGAAAGAAAGAATAAGTAATACCGTAACTAAGTAGATGGTTGCCCATGCCAGTTCCACTTCTTAGGATAAAGTATATGGGTCCATAAATGAGTTAAGACACATCTAATTCTTAACTCAATTCTTGAATGAGTACAATTTGCAAATTAATATTATACAGAATAGATACTGTAGATCAGGAGTTGGCAATCTATGGCATGCGTGTCACATTTGGCACGCGATACAGTTCTTAGTGGCACTCTACACCTCTCTACAAATCAGTCAATTAGTGAGTAAATATGATAATTTTGAACTAGAACTTATTAAACTTACAGCTTCAGAATTATGGAAAAGAAAACTACGGAATTATTAAAAAATATGGAAGATGATTCTAAAGATAAATTGACAGCTATTTTAAATTGTTGGATGTCTTCTCTGGAGAGATTTAATTGTTTTAGGTATCCGAACACGTTGAAAATGACCAAATTCGGTCAATACATATATTTTTGTTTTCTCTTTTATTGAATAGAGCTATCTTTTGGTTTTACAAAACATGTTTTGTTTTGTTTCTACTCTACATAAAGGCCAAGCTACAATCAATTTTATTAAGTTAGAAAAACCGGAAGTGGGTCTTTGATCTACCAGAAATGGGCATTTAAATTACTCGAAATCTATCATGGCGAGTCTGATTACCCAAAATATTACATATGTATTTCTATAAAACTTTTTGAACCTGATATATATACTATTTTCTAGAGAATGTACTAAAATATTGCTTATTGTATGAATATTTTTTGAGTTAGGGCTTGTTATTTAAATAATGGTCTCATAAAGAATGTGATTTTTCTTATAATGTTTACTCAATCAACTCTAAAATTTTCAAATTTTAATAAAACATTAAAATTTTAGTACATTCTCTAGATAAATGTATCTAGATTGTTTTGGTAATATTTTTACTAATATAAGTTTATTACTTTTTTCTTTAATTGCTTTGAAGATTTACAAAAATGTTGCTAAAATTTCACTTATAATTTTGATTTCTGTGAAATTTAGGCAATTTATTTTAAATATTGTTAGTTATATATTAATATTTATTGGTATTGAGTCCTAAAAAGCCTTTATAATGTTTAAATATATTATTTTGTTAAAAAGTGCTCCGAACGTGTTCGGATACCTTAAAGAGAAAATTGCATGTGCTCTGTTTTCCGCTTTTGATTATACTAAGGTGACCAACCGTCCACCTTTAGGGAGGACAGTCCTCCTTTTATAGGTTCTGACCTTCCTCGAAAAGTGTCCTTCTACTTGTCCACTTGTCCTCCTTTTCAATATTTTAAAACCGATCTGTTAATCTCTGTACTCAGAGATGAACCAAACATATTTCCATAATGTCGAAGACTGGTCTGAAAAAAATATCACAGGAAATAACAGTTCTTAGTGGGGTTTTTTTTACTTCATCGCAAATAAAGTGGGCAAATATAGAAAATTGTGTTGAGTTTTAACCCTTAAATTCCCACTGTTGCATTTCTCTGCAACATATGATTTATTTTAATTTAACAGTTTCAATATTTTTTTAATTACCTCAGAATCCCTAATCTGAGAAAAAAAAGTTTACTGCAACGAAATACATGCTAATTTTGTCACTGGATGGAAGTACACTTTTTCCAGAAATTACAATTATAAAAATCTCTAATGCCTCAAGAATTGTGTTTTTGCTATAAAAAGATTCCGTTACATTTTATGCTTCCTCTTGTTTATTGACGAAATAAATTACCAGGTAAGAAATTTAAACATTTTATGATGAATAGTAAAATCCTCATATAAAAAAAAGTTTTGTAATTTACAGCACTACTGCGCAATGTTGCACTTCTGCAGCAAACAAAAAAGTGACTGAAATTCAGTTTAAAACAGCTTAATCTTTTTATCTATATTTTTACTTGAGAACTAGCTGATATAATTTTTTCATAGAAATTTAAAAAATTGGGAAGTTAAGGGTTAAAGGAAAGAAATGCCTAATATTAAAATCGATTACAATGGTCTGTTTGAAGAAGAAAGACGACTGAATGGATATTTAAGTTTTAATAAATTAGAACAATCGGAAAATCAACATGCTGAAATTGATAAAAGATGGGTGAAAACACTTAAAACAAAATAGAACACATTCCATATGAAAATTTAGTTATTCTTGTTGAATTTACGTTGTGCTGTCCTGGAACTAATGCAGCAGTTGAGAGAGTTTATTCAGTTGGTAATGATTTTTGGACAGGTGAGAAATCAAGATTGAATGTTAATATATTAGCTACAGTCAGTGGCGCACACAAGGGGAGGGGTCCTGGGGATCCAGACCCCCTTCCCCCAAAGCCCTTGATTTTTTTCCGATTGATTATAATTCTAAGTATATAATACGTAAAATTTAATTAAGTATTTGTTATTAATGATTAATTTTATTAATTAATGCTAATTATTTATTCAAAAATTAATTTTTTACTGTGTTTTGTTCCCGATAATCGACAAAATCAAAAGGAGCATGATACAAGAAGGAACTTTCAACCTCGGACCCCCCCTAGAAAATTCCTGTGTGCGCTACTCTGTCTACAGTGCTACCATAAAACTCAGTATGAAGGATATTTTTTTTGCTCCGAAATTTTCGATGTATTAGAAAATAATATGTTGACAAAAAAAAATCATTCAATGAAAAATAACCGTTTAAGTAAATAATTAAAAGGAATATGAGCGTAATTAGCGTATTTTTGTTTGAATTAATAAAAATTTTCATATGTAGATGTTGTAATTTTTTCGTAAATGTTTCGTCCTCCTATTAATTGTAAAAAAACTGGTCACCTTAATTATACATATCTATGTGAACATTTTTTTCCACATAAAAATTTTTTTTGAGCCTACTAAGAAGTTGTTAAACAGCTTCTTTGTAGACTCAACTGAACATTCACAGACTCGTGTTGAATATATAAATTCGTAAATTATACCTCTGATATTGTTGTATAAAATAGAGAGGTGCAGGAACAAAAGTTTCCTATTAAAATATTTAACTACGTTGAACGAATGCTAATATTTTGTGTGTGTGTTGTTTATTTCTTAATTTATTACTAATGTTTAAAGGATACATAATAAAAAAATATATGTACAATTTTAATGTTTTATTTATGTTAAAGGAATAGTCATGTTTTATGTTTAATTTTATGTTAATAAATATCTTTAAATAATGCACATAATTAATATATAATAAAACTGCATTCACACAGCGACGAGAATCGAATTGTTTCAAATATTTCGTACAGTGTCACACCCTGAATCCTATTGGTAGACTGGTTTGGTTCACCAAAGAAAGAAGGTTGCCGACCCCTGCTCTAGATTTAAACATTTTATTTAGTGTTGAGCAAAAATAATTTCATCAATCTCTATTATATAACATTCATTACATTTTGTAGCATCAATACGAATGCTAATATTTACAATTCTGGGAGATTGTAATTGCCAGCTAAGCAAAATTTCGAAGCGTAATTTATTTTTCCAAGAATGTTTTAAAAAATGCTGAATAGGCAATACAATGTCCAAGTATACTTGAGTTTGCGGACGCATAAGCAACACAATCCTTTACTTTAAACTCCACCCTTAAATGTGCTAATAGCATGTGAATCGAAAGTAATTATGTAGATCAGTCTCTGAAAAAAAAAGGAACAATTTTTTTTAACTTTGAAGTTACCCTAAATGCCGTCGTTCTGTACACACTCCGAGCTGTATTTCCCATCATTACCATTTATTTCGCTAGTGTTTAAATACTCTAAGCAAAACTTTCAGAGCAATGATTTGTTGAGTCTAATGATATTGTTATCTTTTATGCTTCATATGAGAGACTACAACACTGCCAGTCAACGATCTCTGAAGGCTAAATCTAAGTAAATACCCTGGAAAAGATCTTGTGAAACTTCGTAATTATTTACTTGGACTGAAATGGGAAACATAATAGTTATAACATTCTCAAATTAAAAACCTGAAATTCTAAAGATAAATTAATAAAAAGATTTGTGATTATTTATTAAAGTGTTTTGGAAAAAGAAAGAAAAATATTCTATTTTTTCGGGTTGAACAACATATATCACATTTGAACGAAAAAAAAATAGAAAACGCTATTACACGCAAATTGATTTAAATTAACATAATGAGCTTTTTCGTAAAAAAAAACTATTTATTTTATCATATACTTACTACGAAGAACTTTAGAAAAAGCAATTATGTTATTCTATAGAGACATGAACCGTGAGAAAATTTAGAACTTCACCTTTTAAACCATGGATGTCAATACAAATTGTAGTTTAATTAGATTTAATTGAAACCTCAATATCAGGGGGGAGCAGACTTTTCCAAGGTACGGGGTATTTCTAATTTTTTCAAGATGTTGAGGTTCACTCAGTGGCGTAGGTGTAGTGATCTAATAGAAGGTATACAATGCCGTCTGATCTCCATTTTACAAACTTCTTTTTTACGAATTTTTTCTATTTAGCGAACTTTTTCCTAGAACCAAGAACATTTTATGATATTCTTCGTAAAATAACCTCCAAATAGCGATGTACACTTTCTATTTAACGAAATTTTCTTATATGATTCCATTTTTTTACTCTGTATTTTTCAAAATATTTCTAGACCCCGTATGAACAAATGATTATTAAGTCTTAGTGAAGGCGGTGGCCCCAAAATATCTTGGCAGTCCACTGGTCGATTGCGAACGACTAAATGCCCATCTCGGCTCAATATTTTTTTTGTTCCTGTCAAAGATTCAGAATATTTCGTACAGAGTTCAAATCTATGTTTCCAATTACATCAAGCTAACTAACATTTGAGATGACATTTCATATTTGTGCTTATTAACTCTATTTGGGTTCATCAACCTCTAACGTCGATGTAAGAGTTGGAGAAGTTGATTATCCAAATAAGGGACAAAAAATTTAAGAAAAATTCAGGGCTGCTCCCTTTATAGCGATTTAACACACCATAAGAATAACACCAAATCTCTGGACAAATAAAAAAAAAAGTATAAAATTAGTTGATTTACCTTTTCCGGCGGTTACGCTATTAGACAGGTTTATGCTCCCATTGGTCGAAAGGCAGCACACACAGTACGTTAACTTAAACGTTCAAATAAACTAGATTTCCTGATAAATTGTAACAAAAAATAACAGTGCGAAGATTTTTCTGAGAATGTATTATTTAAAGAAGTTCTTTGAAAAGAAAATGGGACTTAATTTTTTTTATTTTGATGTTAATATCTAAAGAATATTTTTAAAAGTGAACTAAAAGAAAGAAGAGGTTATTATTTAAAATATTATCAATAGTTCTTAATAAGTATCCGAACTTTTTCAGATATTTGTGAAAGTAATGATATATGTATGTAAGAAATCCAGTGGCTGAGTGGTAGTGTATCGCACTACCGCACCACAGGTCCGGGGCTCAAATTCTGGGCTGGGCAAGGTCGACTCCTTCAGAGGGTCGACAAATGAGTACCAAGTTTGCTTGGGAACTGAATTCTGAGGATTTCACGTCAGACTGACCACTTGACCGAAATATCTGCACATGCACCCCAGTGCCTGAGGTCATGTAAACTGAGATAGGCACAGTAGGCCTAGGCTGTTGCGCCCCTAAGTTCAGTTCTCATGTATCTCTCTCTATATAAATATAGTATATAGTATAGAGAGAGATCTTACCCCTTTTTTTATAAAAGATACATTCAAATAAAACTTAGTCAGACAGAAAGGTAGATTGGGTAATGATCTTTTAGTGTGAGGAGTCCATAAACTCTATTTACATATATAGTTCAACATTTTTAATGTTTGCTGTTCACGATTTATTTTTAGATATAACAAGAAAATAAACTGTTGATGGGTTCTCTTCTGGCCTTCCACTAATCCTTTTGGGGAAATACTTTTCACACATTGATCTCAATTAGAGAACCTCTTATTGTAAAAGAACCGAGATTTATGTAAATTAGCATTACTATTTAAAGTCAAGTGAATTGAATTAGAGAGAGAGAATAAGGAAGTGCTGTCAGCTATTGAACGTGTGTGTTGTAGTTAAAATATAAAAGAATTTATGTTTGAATTGGTGGGTTTTTGTGAAGAAAGGAATAAGAGACGTGAGGATATTATTGAATACAACAGAGTATCTGCAGCTACTGATAAGTAAAAATATTCTTTATTATAAATATAAAAATTAGTTAAAACTAACTTGCACCACGTAACTTATGTTAGTGGTTGTTGAGATTTAATTGAAAGGATAAAATAAATATTGTTTGTTTTTTAAATGTCTCTTCCTTCTGTAAGCCCTCACACAAACGCGGGTGGAAAGTTTGTACAACCATACAAGCAATTTTTTGAAAAATTTGAAAAAAAAAAGTCTCAAAATTCTGTATGTTATAATCTAATTTAAAAGTTAAAGGAGAGAACTATTACGAAAACATGGATGGTTGTATCATCAAAAAGGAAGTTTATTTTGAGTTTTAAATGTGATTTCAATAAAAAAATCAAACACAACATCTTTTTCTCAAAACTTTTCACTCAATTAAAAAATTTTCATCTAAAATTCCGCAATAGACTAATAATATTTTTATCATTCTCGTCATATATCACATTATTTCTTTTCATTTTAGTTCTACAAAAACCTGTTTATCTAATTCTGGACTGAAGCAAGACGGACTTTACTATAATTTGCAGAAAACATTATTCTTCGAACTGTAATAAAAGCGAGTAATTAAATCTGAAAATTATCGAACTCATAATTTACCTTTAAAATTCCTACACCTAAGTCTTACAGATTTATGTTTAGTACTCCTATTCGACTTCATTATTGGACAGGTTTCAAGTTAACTCGGTAACAAGATATATCAGGTGGGTTTCGAGATAACCTGAAGAAAACATAAGAAATACGCATCTTCAGTTTATATTGAACTTAATTAAAGAATATCACATTAACTCCAAGGACTTATGTTCATACTGTCCCGCTGTGACACTGCTTACATTCCTTGGCAGCTATTTTGACGGCTTCAGTAAGAATTTTTTCGTGAAGATGATTATGAATTATCACGAAGAAATTCTTAATATTTTCAAATCATTTTATAAATTTATATTTGTATTATTATGTGAAAATACTAAGTTAGATAAGGTATCGATGTTATTTTTCTTTGAGTTTATTTAACAAGGACTTAAAAAAAGCTACAAATTACTAGCCATTACCCGCCGACTTTGCTTGGTATTTCATGATATTGTATATAAATATAGTGAAGTGCCACTGAATTAGGGATAGCAAGGGCTATTCAAATTGTGTAGCGCTGCTCATCAATTATGTACAAGTGAGGGCGCTGTGGTAACTTCATGTACAGCGCGTACTGTGTTTGTTCTGAGTTAGCTGTTGGAATTGCCAGTATGGGTAAACTGCCTGTTTTATACGCCTTCGATCGCGAATAAATCGTAGGTGAGCGACGCTTTCATTAAATTTCCGAAATTGTCAGACAGCTAGGATTTTCAAGGTCGATAGTGTCAAGAGTATACCAAGAATACATGGATGGAAGACTAAAAACCAGCGATCGGCAAACTGCAAAGGACACTTAGCTTTGACAGTGCGTGGTGAGAGACGGTTCAGGCGTATTATACATAGCCAGCAAAGCCAAATATGAGCTCAAATTACCACCCAGTTGAATGACGGTGCCAGTCGTAGAGTTAGTAAACGGACTGTGCAAAACTCGCTTCACCGTATGGGTTTCGAGAGCCATCGACCTACGAGAGTACCATTGCCCAATGCTCGCCATCGGGCTGCACGTCTTGCCTGTGTAAGAGAGCACAGAGACTGGAATTTAGAGGACTAGAAACGAGTAGCACGGAGTGATGAGTCTCGGTTTCGACTACTTAACGCCGACGGGAGGCTGAGAATATGGCGTCAGGCTCATGAAGCCGTGGATCCTGCATGCCAGGTTGGAACTGTACAAGGGCATGGTGGCTGAATTATGGTCTGGGGTGTTTTTTCGTGGCACTGTTTAGGAACTTTGGTGCGCGTACCTAACTCCCTCAATGCAATTCGGTTCGTAGAGTTGCTTGGTGTTCACCTCCATTCGTTTATTCTGTTTTGTTATCCACACGGTAATGGAGTTTTCCAGCAAGACAACTGTACCTCTCACAAGTCCCGGTTTGCTACTGGCTGGTTGGATGAACACATTCCTCTTATATTTTTATTATAAATTGGTCAACAAAAGCCCAGACTTAAATCTTATTGAGCATTTTTGGTACATTTTGGAACAAGGCGTGAAAGACCATCACTCAGCACCAACGAACCTTACTGAATTATGGACAGTCTAAACCAATATTTGGCAAGTCATTCACGTGGAATGTTTTCAGAAACTTGTTGAATCTATGCCTCGTCGTGTAGTAGCAGCCTTTATCAAGGCCAGAGGAGGCCCAACTTGTTACTAGGTAGGTATCCCTAATTCAGTGTGTGTATATATATTTTTAAGTTATTGATTTATAAGTTTTACGAATAATCTTTCATATGTATTGAAAAACATTCTTATAGCCATCCTCTCTTAATTTAAAAATACTGGAATTTCTAAAACTAAAGTCTATTAATTTTTTACGCCCTGGTAACCCTTCTTTGGGGCCGAATTCCATAAAATCCGTTCTTATACATTGGACCTTTATTCAACAAAAAAGGAATGCTTACTAAAAATTTCAAATTTGTAACTCTAATAAAACGGTTATGTTTTTTATCTATACACCCACGTAACCACCGCAAACCAAACCGAGTGAGTGAGAGAAAAATTTACGTCGTACTACAAAGCTGCATGAGGACTATCAGCGACGGACCTCGTAATTTTGAACCTCGATCAAGTGACAAGGATGACACCTTAGCTGAATCCCTTCCCCTCTCCTAACTTCCACACCATACCAATAGGAGGATGTTTGAGCCTCGACATATTTAACGTACATCGACCCCCTCTGAACAGCGAGTCTTCAGCGGTACTAGGCTCGAACTCATGACACGCCAGCCACAAGTCCTTGACCTTGACCACTAGGCTACCACGGCCACCACCAACCTTTGGAGTCGATTTCTGTAAAACCCGTTCTTAAAGTATCTCTATTCAATAAAAGAAACATGCCAGGCAAATTGCAAGTTTGTTAGTCTCATAATTCAAAAACGAAAATGTGTATCTATAACACCTTCTAACCCCTCTTGAGAGACGATTTACGCAAAAACCCTTCTTAGAGGATCTCTACACTACAAAACAAAAAAAACATGCTCACCAAATTTCATACTACCTGTAGGTCTACCCTAGGGAAATCTCGTGGTGAGTGTGAATCACTTTTCCTCTTTATATAAATATGCACCTCATTTAGGGAATCTTTCTCCAATAAGTTAGTTGTATTAATTAATTTTGAAATGCTTACTTAAAGCGTATACAATAACTTTTCAATCAAACAGTGTAGGAAACTATCATTGCAGGGTATAAGCAGTTGTTTTATATACATATGTTTTTTTCATTTATAAAAGATTTTTAAGTGATTGAATTTTTTATAAATTAAGATTTTTCAGAATTGGCTACCAATTAAAAAATGTATTGCCGAGAACATATTTAAAATTAAATTTGTTAAATTGATAATTACTATTTTCAATAAATTCCGATAAAAATAAATATAAGAATAATGTTATTGCTAATTATACATTCTTGAGAAGTTTTGAGTTTTTCGTAAAAAAAAAAAAAAAAAAAAAAATCACCTTTATCTGGAAAAATTGTTTCATTCTCATCTTCATCGATACATAGTCACTTAAGTCTTAAAACAATATTAATGATGATCATACGATAAGCTTAATTGCAAAAAAAAAATATTGGTTTAGTTTTTGGCTTGGAGTAATATGAAAAAACGACGACGGGTATAAAAGCTATTTTCGTTCAATCAGTTGAAACAAAAAGTTTAATAATTAGAAATGATTAAAAGTTCAAGCTTTTTCTTAAATAAGTTAAGAATTATGAAATATTGTAAATTGAAATGAAACTAATATACTTTTTAAAATAAAAAAAATATATATTGCATAACCTTATTTCGTTGATACAATATTACGTGTGAGATAAAATGCTACCACCTTCAATTTTTAAGCTCGGCTATGAGAAAACAAATATTGTTACTCAGATCCTCAATGTTAGTGAATAAACAATTTAGAAACATAATCGTTCCAAAAAAAATGCTACGTCGCAACAAATTCTGGTTCTCTAAAATGAAATACGTTTTAAATTCACAAGTATATTAAGGTATCCGACTACGTTCGGAACCATGATTTTAAAAAGCGCATAAATGGATAATTTTCATGATATTTAATGTCACTTAGATTAGAATACATGTATAAAAATTTTTTAAGGACATTTTGACAAAAAAAATTATTTAAATACAATATTTCGGCAAAAAATTAACTTAGAATAACCTTTTTTCAAAATGTTCTTGTGTGAAAATTGCTTCTATTATAATAATATTTTGCCTGTATATAGCTCAGACCTCTGTACAGAGGCTCTACTACGATTTTTGAAAAATTCACAATATTTTCAGAGTTACAACCAATTGAAATAATTATCGGCGTTTTTTTCTTAAAATTTCTCCCCTCTGTGTCTTAAAACATGGATAAACCCACTTCTAAGTTATGTATTTCAAAAATTCTAGTTGAGCCTCTGTACAGAGATCTGAGCTATATACAGGCAAAATATTATTATAATAGAAGCATTTTTCACAGAGGGAGAATATTTTGAAAATTGGTCCTATGTTCATTTTTTGTCAAAATATTGTACTTAAATAATTTTTTATTGTAATACTATTCTTAAAACAATTTTATATACATTTTCTAATCTAAGGGACACTAAATATCATAAATATTATCCATTTACACGCTTCTGCAAAATCACGGTTCCGAACGTAGTCGGATACCTTAAAATATTTCTCAGAAAAAGTAACCTTACCATTAAACTTTACCACTCTTTGAAAATCAAATCATTACTTTTCTACAAATTACTTATACTGTTTTACATTGAATCTAATTCTACAACATTGTACGGATATTAAGTAGCGCGTTCTATTATAAATTTACTAAATGTTTACAAAACACAAGCTGGGTCGAAAAACTTTTTAAGTCAAACCGGGTAACAAGCTACTGGAAAAATTAACAGTGAGAGTTAATAAATATGCTAATCAGATTAATTATCCCTCGCATGATTAGAGACAAAACAGCCGTTTAATAGGTAATATGGGGGAGTCAAAGGTGAGTTCTGATATCTCCTCAGAACTTCCTTGAGATCGAATAAAATGAAATTTTCTTCCCGCAGTGCCGATTAAGAGAAGCCAAGTTTTAGAGGAAGGAAAGGGTTAAAGCTAGGTACGAGTTGCCATGGTGACCGACGGAACGCGGGTATATTTTCATTTTCTCGGCGGTTTTCCGGACTGTTTGTCGCAAGGCCAAGGTCGCCATTTTAAACCCATGCCAATACTTCCGCCAGAATTAGAAGGTGAAAAATAGCTTTTTCAAAAGATATGGGAGGGAGAGGGGTCAAAAAATATTGTAAAATAAAATTTGAGAAAAAAAAATGAAATGAATAGTTAAATAGAATATTCACGTTAAAATTTTACCAATTCCTACAGATTCGTAATTGTTAATATGACAAAATATAATTATCTCTGCGATATAAGTAAGGTGACCAGTTTTTTTTTTTTAACAATGAAAAGGTGGACGAAAAATTTTTCTAAAAATTACAACGTAAATATATGAAACATTTTATTAATTCAAACAAAAATTCGCTAATTATGCTTAAATTCCTCTTACTTATTTACTTAAACGAGTATACTTTTCCATTGAATGTGATTTTTTTTTCATTTTCTAATATATTGGAAATTTCGGAACTCACACAAAAAGTATCCTTCTTACTGAATTTAACGGTAAGCACTGCAGCTAATATATAAATATTCAATCTTGATTTTTCATTTGTGCAAATATCAGTCATTACCAACTGAAAAAAACTTTCAACTGCTGCATTAGTTCTAGGGCAGCACAACGTAAATTCAATAAGAATACATTTTCATATGGAATGTGTTCCATTTTGTTTTAAGTGTTTTCGCCCATCTTTTATCAATTTCAGCATGTTGATTTTCCAGTTGTTCTAATTTATTAAAATTTAAATACACATTCAGTCGTCGTCTTTCTTCTGCAAACAGACCATTGTCATCGATTTTAATATCAGGCATTTCTTTCGATAAAAACTCAACACAATTTTCTATATCTGCACGCTTTATTTGCAATGAAGTCAAAAAATACCATTAAAAACTGTTATTTCCTGTGATATTTGATTCAGGCCATTCTTTGACAGATCGGAAACATGTTTGGTTCGTCTCTGAATACAGAGATTAACAGATCAGTATAAAAATATTGAAAAGGAGGACAAGTAGGAGGACACTTTTCGAGGAAGGACAGAATCTATAAAAGGAGGACGATTGGTCACCTTAATATAAGCCAAGATGCTTTTGAAAATTTCAACAAGTGAGAGAAATATAAATAAAAAAACGGGTGAAATATTGAATCGGTTCATTTTTTACACTCTTTTGAATATATTTAAGATTTTTTGATTAAATTTAAGATTATGTGCTTGAATAAACACAACTAAGAAAACCTATAATTAATTGTTTCAACATATATTTGCAATGATTCACTTAAGACATTTAGCTGGTGGAATCAATTAACTTGTTCCAATCGTTGAAGAAGGGAGACTTTTTGCTCTTTCAAAATCCACATTTATTTTACGCTCGCATAAGACGACGCCTCGCAGTACAGTAAAAAAAAATACACGCGGACTCTATCATAATTCACATCTAATCATTTCACAAGAGTATTCTTCGTTTGCTCCGGAGACCTCAGTTTTTATAGGTTTCGTCTGCCGGAAGATATTAAAATAATATGATTTCCGGTAAAGACGTTTGTGATTGGTCAAAATTTGTGGATGACACAAGATTGCATCATCTTATTTTAAAAATGCAAACGTGACATTTTTAGGAGAAAAAGTTGTGGTTATTTCCTGTAAGGCGGGTAAACTAAAAATTAATAATCATGTTAAGTCATGGAGGGCTCAAACCCATTTTGAAATAAAGTCCCTCGAGAGAAAATTTAAGTGAATTTTTACTTATATATACATGGAGAGAGATAGAACTAGCTTGATAGAGCCAATGTTTGACTATTTGACTGTAATTCTCTATTATCTCCTTATTGATATATGTTCTATTAAATCAGCCAATTTTTAATTAGATATATAAATTAATATATCGTTCAAAATAATTTTTAGTTTCTTTTTCAATAAATTATACAATTAGTATTTTTTATTCACTTCACAACGAATCATTTGTATGGAATTGTATGGTTCAAAAACAGTTTCATTAGCTTCAGTGTCGAGTATCTTGGATCATTTTGCAATATACAAACTTTAGATTTCCTATTTTCTTTTAAAAAATGTTTCTATATATAACTTGGATTAACAGTCACATAAAATGAAGCACGCAAATTTCAGATAATTGATAATCTTCTTAAACATTATATTCTGCATAACTGAAATGACAAACGTGACTGAATGCTTAATTTATTCCTCTGCTTTCCTCATAAGCAATTTTTCAAGGCCTAAATATCCCCTTTCCTGATATAAACCACCCGCTATTATCTTTTTTTCGTAATAAAAATAATAAAAGAGGAATTATAACATTGAATTTATCCATGTAATCTATACACACTTGCACATTATGAATAATTCACAAAGTAAAACTTCAAGAACTTTATAACTAAAAATTACGTATTTTCCGTAATATCCGACTTAAATATCCATTTACGTAAAATTACGTTTATGGATATTAAAATCAATTCTACAATTTTAAGATTTCATTAAAGCTGTTTTGCTTAAAGTTTTAGAATGAAGTGATAGTTTTAAAAGTAATTGCATACTCCAATTTCCTTTTTCCCTTATCGATTAACATTGTCAGTAACTTATTAGATACTTCTGAAGTAAAAGCAAGCTCATTTTCGAAGGAGTGAATTCAGTAGTTAATTTTTAGGCGAAAAAGTGGTTCATTACATTTAATAAATATAATTTTTAATCAGTTAATTATTTAAAACTAAATGTTTTAAAAATAAGTAGTTATAGTTTTTAATGCGAGAAGTAAATTAGTAATAAAAATAAATGAACTACAATAAAACTATCCTAACAGAAATTCATTCTAGTAATGATGAATTTGCAAGTAATAAATGCACGAAAGATCTCTGATAAAAACAAAATAATAAAAAAAAGGTTATTAAAGTAAGTTGATAATATGTAAATAAAAATTTTTAATTAAAAACATATACACACACGCACGATTGAACAATAAAATAAATAAGTGTATTTTTAAACTTTTGCAATTATAACAATAATAAAAAAATTTATAAAAAAACTCTGGTCTCTAAAATTAAATTAATATAAATCCATCCATGCACATATACTTCTCAACTGTTCATTTCAGAAAACAAATCAAATATTAAATAAACCTCACCTCAACATTTAATTCAGTCACTTTTTCCTTAGTTGTCCTTATATACTTCAGCATTTTGATTCTTTAATTCTCCGACTATCCAATGCGATTAATCGAGAAGCAATATATTTAACATTTTTTTTAAACTCATTCAGGTACATAATAATTTTATTGTTCCTTTCTTCGAAAGATTTAAGACGACTTTTAAAAAAATGACTAGACAACAAACCCTGTATTTACGCTCCATGACATATCAACACACCAACTAACTCTCACTTATGTCGCCTTAATCATACCCTAACGGATCAAGGACAACATGTTTTCAATCAAGTTTACTTAAAAGTGTTATCTTTGTGTGAGAGAGAGATGCTTTCAGTCACTGTCAACGTCCTCCAGAAGTGAAAGGGATACAAAAATTGAGAGTTGTAGTACTCGTTACAGACATAATTACGGAACAATAAATGCTTATTATTTGATTTTGTCAAATTCAGTTAGAATTTAAACTGGGAATGGGTTTATGATATATGTATATATATATATATATATATATATATATATACTTGTATTTCAATTCGTCTTATAGAGAGATACTTAATGTAAGTTCCGGCGGATAACGCTCACCTATACTTTCAAGCTGCAATTTTTTTAATTTTTACATATATTCGCCGTAAAACGCGCCCTCCTTTTTTTACGAAGAAACCTGAAATGTACGTGCGTAAATCTTAAGTGCGTATGTTTTGAAGTAATTTATTCGAGGTGCTATATTCCAAGCATTAGAAAGAAAAAAAAAAAATAGCATACTTCTAGAACTACAATCCTTTTTCTTAAAGAATGTCATTTCTTTTAAACAAACAGTATTTCGATACATATATGTCTTCTATACTCATCGTTTTTTTTTATTTTTAAATCTCTCAATTTTATACTTGGCGTATAACGCGCAACAGCAAATTTCGATCTTATTTTTTGTGTTAAAAGTGTGTGTTATGCTCTGTATATTTTACGATACTACTTCAAAGTTACCTATTTTAACACATATCAATTTTAAAGTAAATTTTAGTAAATAAAGATGAATTTCACACAAGGGCACAATTGTACATACCCAAATTAGAAAATTTGCCAACCATTTTTAAGCAACGCATGATATTCGAACAAATTTTAACATTATTGTGAAGATTTAAACTCGTAAAAAATAATATTTCTTATCTATTGACTTAAAACTCCAAGGTATTTTTCTTGATTTACATATGCTTATTCTATAAATAGCTGTTGTAAAGAAAAAGAGTTTATGGAACATAATTTGAATGATATTTCCAAGTAAATCACTTAATAGATTTCTCAAAAGATTTCATTGGAGTTTTTTATTATATATATTCAGGATTCACTTATTAACACAAGAACATTTGATATTTATCATGTGTAATTTCACAAATAAATGAAGCTGCTAAGCTGTAAATTAAATTAAATTGTAAAATTTTCCCTTGTAAGGTGTAGAGTTTTGGCGAAAGAAAAGTATAACAAATTCAGAATTATTTTTCACCATTTGATTGTGGTGTCAAAATTCGTTGAAAAAACTCTCTTCTGTTGTGACTCTAATGGGAAAAAGTCAACTTATGTTTATTATTACAACACAAAGCTTATTTGCTCCCTAAATTCCAATGTAAATATTGATATCATTGAATATATAACCATATGTTCTATATTAAACCGGGTTTTTTTTATAAAACTAAGGGAAAAAAGAGTTCTAATTAATATATAACATACGTTGACATACAATAAAATATACATATTCTAATGTCTTTTGAAGAAATAAAACCTCTTGGGTGTGATAGATAATACTACACAGTGAAAAATTCTAAATTACTTTCGTCTCATACCATTTTCCTTCCAATGAAGTGTTTCGCAATGTAACTAAATTCTATACTGTTTTAAAAATGAAGAATTTTCGTTAAAAATAAATGTCATATAACATGACAAAGTTAAACTTAACACAGCAAGATTAATTTAGTATTAATTGTTAACCTATACACATGCATGTGTTTGTACTGTTTAATTAAAGCATAATTATACAAAAATAGTTAATTAATTCAAAAAGATTCATAAGAACTTCTATTTGATGGTCCAATATTACGTCTATATTTTAATATTTTACTAATTTATAAATGAAACATCCAGTTTTTTCTCAAAAGTAATTTGATATTTTTCCTTTACTTAAAATGAAATATTTTGCACAGACCACATACAAATAAAATGGAAAAAATTATTTTGTTTGCAAATAATATTCTATTAAATAAAAGCGTGGGTATTCTTTAAAACATTATTATGTGAATGAAACATGACAATTAATTGTATAAAATGGGAATTGAAGAATGACTTGTGCAAAACATATATTGATGTAGCATTTGCTTATTCTTATTGTTTAACAACTAAAATAAAATAAATTAGCTGTGAAAGTAGTTTTTATACGTCAACCATTATGCAGATAATCCAATACGGTTAAAAATAGAATGTAAATTCTCGACAAAGCGAAGTCGAGAGGTATGGAAAAAGCTCGCATTACAAGCATTTAAAATAATTGGGGGCAGAAATAAAAAAAAAAAAAAAAAAAAAAAAAAAAAACCCTGAAAAACTAAAACACTTTTTTCAAGTATCTTTATCTCCATGGAAACAAACTACCTTTTATATCGTTAACAGAACATTATCCAAAAATGTATCCCATTGCCTAAAAAACTTTGATGCATGGAAATAATGCAAATGCATTGCGCTTATTTGTGCCGCAAACACTCTATAACGTGCATATAACAGCCTTCAACTCAGTTCTACAAATATTACTTTGAAGAACGAAACTTCCGCGTTTCATTTTCCGATTTTATGAAATATTTAATCAAAAATTAAAAAATTAAACTTAATATATATAACTTTTAAGAAAGAAAAAAATTCCCACAGAGTTTCATTTTTCCAAATAAAAATATTTAATATTTTCATAAACCATTTCCCCAGGGTTATGAAATGATTACAAAAATTTTAAAGATTTTCTAATTAAAGAACTACATATCTACTAGATTTACCCCCAAATATAAGAAAGACTTTTTTGCAATTTTAATATGCTATAATATAAATTCCACAATTTTATCTTCATAGGAATCATTTACAAAATTGCACTTTATGTTATCTAAGATTTAAAAACAGAAAATTACATCTTTTTTGTAGACAACAGTAGTTAAGATTCTTGTTCAGTATTCTTCGAATAGAGAGCCTGAATTCAAGTCGAAAATAATAACTATAAAATAGAGTGAAGTATTTTCAGTAAAAGAGTTCCATTTGATACACTCTTCGTGGTATCAAAAATCATCAATATATTTTTATTTCCACACTTGAGAATTTTTTTTAACATAATTTACCTGATTATGGTCATTTTCATCCCTTAGTCAACTGCCGAGACGAAAACAATTTTCATGGCCTTCACACAATTTACTTCCCTTCTCTTCATTTTTTATACTTCTTATGTATGTTTTGCGAAAGTTATGATCACTCTTGTCTACTTTCTTTGTAGTGAAATGATTTTTTTCTTTTTAGTGTTGTTACTTCTAAACATATGTCTGCAATATCATAAGATACAATTTCACACAAGCTTGTTTACTGACATCATTTCTCACCACGACTGTTTCAATTCCAAACCAATGCTGCAAAGTTTATTCTTGTCTTTTTTTTTCAAAACATCTGTTTCTTTTCTCTTTTGTTGATACTGGGGGCAGACTTGCGGCTGACTGATCAAATTTCCTGTTTTCTAATTGATTTTATTACATGTTAAACGATCAGTTTTGATGTTTCATTTAATAAGGTCATTTATCTTTAAACTTTGAAGCTTTAAACTGAGTTTCTGTAATGAAGTTTAATTTTCTATATACACTTAATTCTATTTAAGTATGAACTTAAAAGTTATAGTGAACTATAAATAGCTTCCAAAATGAAGATAATTTATTATTTCTGGGTCACTGAAAATTTTTTTTAAAAAAAGTATTTTCGCTATTTTATTCTGTTTAATTATTTACTTAGGCTTTTTTAGTAAATCGTATTAATGTTCTCAACTTCAGATATGTTAGAATTCTATATATATATATATATATATATATATAATAAATAAGAAGAAACGCAAAAATATATAATCCTTCTAATAAATAAATATAAAACCACAAAAAACCGAGGGAAATATTTAATTTCTATTCTCGAGTGTTTTAGGCTATTTCTCTTGATATGTGATACACAGAATTATTTCAAAAAAGTCAAACATAAAAAGTAGATTGGAGGAATTTTCGATCTAGATAAAATTAAAGTTTTACTGTGCATAAATAAGTTAATTACTGTTATTAATTCCAGTCTAAATACAATTAAAATAAATACTTATTAAAATATTTTATGAAATTTGGTTGCATATATATATGCTTATCTTCAGTTTTGAATACGTATATACAGGGTAGACCACATAAAACTAGCCCCGTTAAACAAAAAGTAAAAAAAAATTCTGATTTTGTGTGAATGACTTATACAGTTATACAATATGAAACATATATACATATAATCATTATAATACTTAACTAAATTATAAATCTAATGAATTTCAAAACAATAATCGAAAAAGTAAGACAGTACAGTTCAAAGAGTTTAATTTATTACATTTTGTTACATTTTTTCAAAGGAATTAATTTTTTACACTTGGTTTATAGTGATTTAGATTTTTTACAAATTAATTTTAGTTTTAAAAAAAAGTAACATTAATTCTAATTGTATTTTCTTTTCTAAATTATGAATATACATATATGCATACATGCGTGTGTGTTAAATTGTGTGCGTGTACATTCTATAAAAAGAAAGCCAAATCTTAAATCTTGTGAATTTGCGTCAAAATCATATACACACACACAGTGAAAATCGCGAAGCTGGAGGGACTGAAATATTTTTTCGTGTTAAAGGATATTGCAAAAGATCATACATCAACAAAATTAAGCTTATTAGAGTTTATTTTATTTACATAGATGTGTATATATATGCATATATTTAATAAAAATCAATTACATTCACAAGAACTTACAGAAGTTTAATACAAATTTTTTTAATTTTTTGAAAAACGAAACATTTTGAAATAGTTTTTGAAAAATATTCTTATATTTTTCTTTGATTTATTTCTTTTAGCATCAAATTATCGACAAATTGTTCGATATCGTCCATTTTGTAATTCATTTCACTATTGGAATGGGCGCCTAAATAAATGAGCATACTTCTCATGACGTTTCTCATTTCAAATGATGTGGGAACAGGAGCTGCATTAATCATTTCATTTTCGTCGTCGGAATCTGCATCAATGATATTTTTTGAGTTTTGAACAAATTCCAAAATATCTTTGTCTGCCATAATTGGGGCTGTACACAAATTATCATCCTTTCGATAGTACAATAAGACAATCCAATCCGGCTGATGTCTTCCGTATTTTGTTCATTCTCAGAAGGGAAATCTTTTCGCATTAAGCAATTTTCGTTTCGTGTTAAGAGAAAAATACATGAAAATACATTGTAGTTTGACGGGACCATTGTATTATTTTGTGTTACCCGATAATTCATCTTAAGCGTTTTCGCGTTATACGTATTACACTGTGTTTTCTATTCAAATAGTAAGTACAATTAAAAATTAATTTCTATATCCTTGAATTCATTTAAAAGGGCATTTTTTAATTGTGTCATGGATCTATTTATCTAATTAAATTTCTCTAATTGAAGACATTTTTAAAAAAATTATGTGACAGAATATTTCATCACATATGATGAAAACATGATCCAACCAATGATCCTTGGAAAAGATGTATGAAAAATCATTTGCGAAATATCTTCTTTTTTTTTTCAATTATCGCAAAAAGTTATGTTTCGTGTGAATTAAAGCAATTGGAGACACAGCGCACACATTCTGACAATCAATATAATGAACAAACTTTTCTCAACAAATCAACTTATTCTATTAAATATGGATCTTTAACGAGAAGAATAATTATTAACATCTAATTACAAAACTTTCATTTTGCGATATCATGGCAATTTAATTTTCACAATGAATTAAAAATAATGCATTGGATCTTATAATATTCGTACATGATACAATTAGGGAACTTTTGCTAGAAATTGTAATGATTTCTTCATCTTTCTCGTACATTTAAATGCCTTAAACATGAACTTCGCCATTTATTTCACGTTGGGAACTTTAAAATTTATTCCTAAAGACGATCGATCTCCCCATTTAAACAGCATGCATTGAATTATAGTGCCAACGTGCAAATGGTTGCACCCTATCACAGTGTCTGATAATTTGATATTTTGTTCATTAATTCAGTTCGTTGCATTCAATTAAGCCTTCGTCGAAGAATTTCCACCGCTATATTTAGGAAGTTGTGGAGAAATCCTTTTCTCGAGGCTTGGAAGATTTCTGAAGTCTATTTATACCAATCGAACTGCAGTGGAAGAGACAAGGAAATTTTATAGGTACTTCTGCATTAGACAGAACCTATAAGACTAAACAGGAAGCTGTTGTGTATAAATAAATACACACTAAGAAATGCTTAGGCAAATGTGTTTGTTTTACAATAGCATGCTCATCTATTCTCATTTTGGCTACAATTTAGTGAACAGGTTTTACCCTGCCCTTTAATTTTACAGGAATTACCGGTTACGCACAAGAAAACACAAACAGAAGAAAAAATTTTCAGAAAAAAATATTCAGTGAAATTCAGTCAACAATTACTAAACATTTTAGATGCTTCGAGGAATTTGCTTTCTAGATAACTGCTACTGTATCATTTGTTTTGAATAGAATCTAGTTATAAGTTATTTTTTATTGAATATTAAATCGAATCAAAAATGATCTGCAATCACTATTATTTGTAATAAATTAATTGGTTTTGGTTTATTTTATAACATGCAGTGTGTAAATAATTTATTCACCGCATATAGATATGTTTTATAAAAATAGAAAGGGAGACTGATTGAATTTTACATCCTTCCAGACGTTGTTAAGCATTTGCGAAGTCATATAAGCTGTTTCTGCGGTTATTTTGATTTTTCAATTCGTCGATGCTACGGATCTCTGCATCATGGGCTGGGTTCTTCAGGTACCCCAAGGGAAAAAAATACGAGTAATGGGACGTCCGAAGATTGTGAGATATCCAAGAAATTGGTCTATCTCTACCAATCCAATAATCTGGAATTTTTTCAAAACAGAAAATAAACACGTACATAAAAGATACCACACACACACACACGTGTATCCATCATTTGGGGGAGGAACCTGTATTCAGGGCCGATCCTAGCAGGTGTACAGCGCGTGTACCGCACGAGGGCGGCCGCATATAGTTCTATATTCTTCTTCTTTATAAGCGTAACAACCTGTTACAGGTCTTGGCTGCATCCACAGCTCGCTTCCTCCAATTCCAACGATACGCAGCAACTCTCTGCCAGTTTTTAATATTTAGAGTTTTTAAGTCATTTTCAACATCATCTATCCACCTTGTTGGTGGTCTTCCTCTTGTTCGAGATCCCATAGGATTCTTAAAAGTGTAAGCTCTGGTCTGGTTGTTTTCAGGGCTTCTCCAGATGTGGCCGAGCCATCTCAATCTGTTACTTCGGATGACTTGAGTAACTTGAGGTTCTTTGTAAAGCCTATATAGCTCGAAATTATATCTAGTACGCCAACATCCTTGATCTTTAACAGGCCCAAATATAGTTCTCAGTGCTTTTCTTTCGAAAGTTTCCAGAGCTCGTATAGTCTCCAAATTCAGCGTTCAGGTTTCGCTAGCATACAGCAACACAAGCAAAATTAATGTCTTATATAATCTTAACTTTGTTTTTACACTGATAAATATATAGTTCTATCAATCAAGCAAAATTTTGTGTAATTTCTCAAAATAAATCATAATAAGTTCAATAAGTATGCTGAATTTTAAATAGTTATTGAAAAATCAGAATAAGTCTCGATTTCCCGATAGCATAACATAGTTTAAGAAAAACAGGATGTTATGCACAGTGTGTTGGTTCACACACAAATTGTCCTATAATGTCTACTTTTTCCGTACATCCTTCATTTGATAGCTAAGTTCGTGACAGAGTTGGCTATAGCGCAATAGAATTTTTTTTTATTGTCAGCGACACTGGCAACACACTGGGGATTGATATTTAACAAAAGCGTCTCAAAATTGACCTTTGCGAAAGCTGCTTTACGAAAATATTGGATATGGTTAATATTACACAAGACATAGGAGTGTTTAAATTCAATATGCATTTGGGGGAAAATAAAAGTTTTCACTTTAATAATAGCCTTACAATTTAGAAAAAAACAAAATAGAGGAAAGAAGTGATTGTTTTACTTACGGTTTTACAACGCTCATTAAAAGCACCCATTTTCCTTTTTAGTAAAAATGTTATACTTCCAATTAAAGGTAGTTTCTTGTAATTGTATTAAATATAAAAATATGTGAGAAAAAATCTTGCAGCTCTCATTTTGATTAAATAATTTTCATTACAAAGCCTGTTTGAAAAACACCTCAATATTCACTTAGTATTGTTAATATTAGGGAAGTTTACCGAAGTTCTAAATCTAATTTTATATTCTAGGCTTTATATTCTAATTTTTCTATTCTAAATCTAATTTTATATTCTATATTTAAAAAAAATGTGGGGCGTTATGCGTTTGTTTTAAAGAATCCCAAAATGTAACAAGATGCTATGTAATTAAATAGGCGAATCAAAAATTCACAATATAGCACTAAAAACAATAATAAAAGAAAACATATTAAAAAGTTAATCATGATCTACAGTGCAACTCCTTTAACGCGAAAACGCTTAAAGAGAAATATCGGATAACACGAAACAATACAATGGTCCTGACAAAGTGCTATGCATTTTCATGCATTTTTCCCCATCTAAGCACGAAAAGATTTCCCTTCTGGGAATGAACAAAATACGGAAAATACCAGAAATTTCAGAAGGGTGTGAAATGAAAGAGATGGTTTCTCTCTCTCAAATTGGTTTTCTGTATTATTGGATTGTCCTATTATATCAACGGAAGAATTCGTTGCAGTACATAATGATAATGCGTGTGCAGCCCCAATCATGACAGGCAAAGACATTTAGGAGTGCGTTCAAAGTTCAAAAAGTACCATTGATACAGATTCTGACCATGAAATGTCTCTACTGTTCTCAAGTCATCCGAAATGAGGAACATCATGAAAAAAGTATAAGCATTTACTTATTCAATTCACCAATGGAATGAACGTCTAACAAAATGGACGACATCGCACAATTTCTGGATAATTTGATAGTAAAAAAGACAATGCAAAAAGAATTATCAGATTATTTTCCAAAAACTCAATAAATGTTTCGTTTTGCAAAAACACTTTTGACAATTTTGTATTAAATTTCATTAAGTTCTCGTGAATGTTTTTTTATTGATTTTAATTAAATGTGTGCATGCATGTATGCATATCTATGTAAATAAATGTACTTTAATAAGCCTAGTTTTGTTGGATATACGTTTTTCTTTTTTGTAATATCCTTTAACACGAAAAAATATTTCAGTAACCTCAGTTTCGTGTTAAACGATTTTCACTGTACATATATCTGCCCGCTTTTATGTATACCCCATCTCCCAAACTTTCAACATTTTCGACCCAATATTTAATGATAATTTTCATCGCCCCCCCCCCTTCCCACCATCCAATTACAATGTATTGAATTCAATTATACTATACTTATACATTAAAGCTGCAATGCGACTTAAACCTCTTAAGTGTCACTGGCGTTTATAAAGGTCTCACTCAGCCAAAGTGTGAACTGCCCCGAACGTATAAATACATCTTTCCGAAGTATGAACTTTTTTGTGCTCTACTATCCATAAAATTATTCTAAAGGCTTTGGAATGCAATAAAAGGGCCTAGACAGTGTTTGCGAAGGATTTATTTATTTTAGGCCATTTGCTTATTTTTATTCCTTTCTTCCCCAATACATCACATTCGTGCGCCTACGTGGAAAACGGCGGCATTAGAGAGCGAATCGCGTAACTTTTAATAGGCAGTTAATGGATTAATTATAATCCGTACAAGTTATCAAGATAATAGTTTATTTTTGTACATAATTTTACATATGACAAGCCCATTGGGTCACTGGTAATTGTTACGCTTGTTCTTAACTTAATATTGTTAAATTAATCCGTGTCATTGTGTATTTTATTTTTTCATTAAGTCAGAATGTATTTCGTTTGTTTACTTTCAGTAAATTCATATTTTTTAAAAATAATCTCCTTTTTTCTGACTTTTCAATATACACGCGCCTCCCTCGTAGAGTTATTACGTCTCTCAAGGGGGGTGACCCGCAGTTTGAGAAATGCTGCATTTACAGCTTTAATTTGCGCAATAGGTGTCATTTCAACCCTTGTGCTATATTTAGTGTAACAAGGGTTTGTGCGTGTATTTTTTTTACACAAAAGTGGAAGTCTACGTCCATTGAAGCTATCTACAGTCGCATTTCATATTCTACGTTAATTTGTTTTTGCATTTTATTTTTGTTGCCCCATACGTCGAGAGAAGTGTTTATAACATAAATACTTTGCTCAAAATGGCGTTTAAATGTTCATAATTGTGTGTGAAACTTCTATGTATTCTGCAAACTTCGCAACCTTAAATTTACAAGTTGTTCCTGTTTAAATGTAAGTTTTAACGTCGAATCAGTTGATATATCGATAAGTTGTTCCCTCCGCTTTATTGGCAAGCCTTCTGATTTATGCACACATTCTAGATTAGTTTTCTTTGAGAAATATTATTTTACAGGTGTTAGGTGTGCAAAACATTACACTAGCGAGTATAAAATAAATTTGTGGGACCCTGGATAGTAAGCAACAGAATACTTATAATCTAGGTAGTACATATAAAGAGAAAATGTTGTAATATTTTTTTTATTATATTACAATAAAAACTGCAGGAAATTACTGAAAAAAGAGGCTGTCCGGCGCTGAATTTATGTTTTAAATTTCCTCGTGGGATCCTCTTTGGAAAACACGATTTTAGGTACTCTAGAGTTTATATAAACTCCATAGATAACATCAATCTATTTTATATTACATACATATTCCTTTTTGTTTTCGAATTTTTATTTTGACTTGTGGAGAGCCCCTGGGTACGCTTGGCGGAACCCCAGGACTGCGTCGAACGCAATTTGAAGATTGATGTAGAGGTCCTATTGATGTCCTGCACTGGTTGAAAAATGAGGTATGGGAGGTCAACCACCAATGTTTTGAGAAACAGAGGAAACAAAAGCATTTTTGCACCTTTTTTATAGGACTAAATGATGCGTGAAGTTGAACACACTATAGATTTTATAAACCAGTGATTCCCAAAGTGGTTTATATAGACCCCCAGGGGTCTGTGATGACCTGCAAGGGGTCCACGTCAGCGAAAAAATAATTTGGGGGTCCATGAGGTGGAAATGGGGGTCTACGATGGTGGCTCTCCCTAAACCAAATCATGATTTTAATTTTAAAAGAAAATTTAGTTAAGTGAAAACCAGATTTTATCAGTTTAATAGATTTATTTACTAATTTTAATGAGGTTAATTTGCAGTTACAAGGTAATAGAATGAATTTTATCAAAACAAGGACTGTGTCCGCAATTTTGGCTTTAAAAAGACATACCTGTTATTCATCACGAATTATGAAATATCGTGAGAAAATTTTTAATGACTTTTCCTATTGAGAAGGAGTTTCAGCGTGGTTGCCAATCTCCAATACAAAAGAATGGGAAGAGGGGGGGTAAGGTCTGAACACTACTAACCGGGGAGATTTAGGATTAAACCTGACATGATTGATTCCACATGTTTAAAAATTGTTATTGAAGCACCAGATTCTTCTCTCCCATAATAAACACTTGCTTATTTATCAATTATTTTATGTATTAATTAAATTTTAATTTAATTAACATATTTTCTTAAGTTTTAAATACAATACTTCACTTCAGTTAGAAATATAAATCGTTTAAAGTAAGTATCTCTGTACCAGCTGTCAAAAAGACATTTAAATTGATAAATTTGTAAAAATTCAATGCTAAGTAAGCAGGGGTCTATCCCAAACCGAAAAACAGGGCAAGGGGTTTACGAGACAAAAAAGTTTGGGAACCTCTGTTATAAACAAACCTCTGAGATCTTGTCATTTTCAAAGCATTTGCCTAAACATTTGCATACATCAGTGCATTTTTCCCACGATCACCTTGCATAAGTAATACGAGTGCATTTACTTCTAATTAAAAAAGGAAAATCTGTGGAAAGGTTTGTCTCTTGTGCCTTTTTTTTTCGAAATAGTTCAGCAATCAGGAATTTGTAGTCCCAATAAATGTTTCTCTAACTTCACACCGTTGAACCATAACGATTTTGCGCAGGCAATAATTCCACTAAATCAGGGGCACTACCTGGCAAAAAACAGTTTTGCTTGCCACTTCCAATTTAAAAATAATATAATAAATATAAAGTACAAACTTAGGTTATATTGTTAATAAACTTTATGCAGATTCAATTAGTTAGGTTAGGTATAAAATAAAAATGAGTATAACTCGGAACATATATTTGATTCTAAATACTTATTAATCAATCAGTACTTATTTAATACGACTTTTGAATTTGGGGTGTTTTTTTACCAAGTAATCCTTACTACAGTATTAGTTCTCTCTCTAGAAGATGCTAATAAAATTAAGTCTTTTTAAATGCATATCAGTTAATTTTTATGAAGATTTATTTTATTATGTTTATAGCAGAAAAAAAAACATTTGCTTAAAGAAACATGTTGATACAAACCTACTGCCATATTTGGCAGCTAAATCGTGCAAATTTGGGACACTGTTTTGTACAAATTTTCAAAATTTGAAATAATGCGGATCATTTGCAGTTGAAATAAGTTCCTTATGTTTGCTTTTCAGTGTAGTATGGTGCTGTAGGTCAGTGGTCTCAAACCCTCGGTCTATGGACCGGTACCAGTCCGCGGATCAAATACTACTGGTCCGCACAAGAAACATTAAATTATTTCCATTTTATTTACAGTGGTGTATTTTTCTTGGGTTTGGGCTACTTTTTTATGAAAATCACTTTATATTTATTTTTGGTGAAGCTATATTTTATTCTGAAGGCACGTTTAAATACAATTAAAATAAAATTATTAAATATAAAATATAAACAATCAACGTCCTCCCCTCAGCGGGCCGCAGTTAAAATTATCCAACTTTGACCGATACGCGGCGATAAAAAGGTTAGGGAACACTGCTGTATGTCAATAATTTTGATTGAGATTTCGGGAGAGTAACAACGAACGTCTTGCAGAGAAATTGAAAACGGGTCTGTGAAAAGATGAGCATTTATCATCTTGAAAACCATCAAACACAGAACTGAATGAGTGATACGCTGCCAGCTTCATAGGTGAAATTTCTGTTCTTTTTTATAGGGTACAAGAGGTATGTAATTACTTTTTTGCTTCTCCATATATAAATGATATTTACCAAAAAAACACGTGAAAAGTCTAACTTTAAAACCGTTAAGAGAAACAAGGATTGAAGTTCGTATCAATGTTGTTAAACTTCTTAAACAAGACCTAAAAATATTATTACCGCATTAAATGCCTTAACTGAAGATACCATTAGACACAGAGGAGAAAATGTAACATTTAAACTTTTTATTCAATATTAATTTGGCATGGTTTATTATCATGAATTCAAGTATTGAAAAAAATGATTCGAAATCCTAAATTAAACATCGTAGAATGCATTGAAGGCTTAGATAATCGTAAAAATATTTAGTTTCCCAAAGATCTGATGATAACTTTAAGATATCTGTCGATTCAGTAACAACACTTGCTACAGATTTAGGTATTGATCCCGAATTTCCTATCTCGAAGCTCAGGAAAAAAGTCTATATAATTGTATATGAGGGGGCCCCCCTATAATTGTATATGAGCTGATATACCAGCTTCAAATTCTCTCCAGTAATTCGCGATCTCTTCAGCAAATGGAAAATTTACATTATCTGAGTGCTATTCAATATTCTGCTTTCTGTATGAGTTTCACATTTCTGATGATGATCTCACGAAAACCTGAAATAGGCGAATATTAAGTTACAGGTACAGGAGGAAGGAAGTATTGTGAAAGATATAGACGGCATGCAACCCATTAATGAAATGACTTCATTCGAAGATATTTTTCCAGGTAAAAACAGCCAATTGAGGTATTAGAAATTATAGTCAAGAATGATCTTCAAATTTTGCTCCTGCAATAAGTTTTTTTAACCTTATCTGTTTCTTTAGCTTCAGGGGAAAGAAGTTTCAGTAAATTAAAAATTATTAAAAATTACTCAAAAAAGGCTTTCAGATTTAGCCATCATCTCTATTGAATCTAAAATCTAAAAAAAATGGATTTTAATGAAACTATTCACAAACTTCGTTCTCAGAAAGCCAGAAAAGTTATTTTGTAGTTAATTATTAGGTAGTCTTTTTATAGAAGGACTGATTTATATACTTTTCATTTCACGAGGTTTATGCTTTAGTACTTTTTTTATTGGAATATATTTTCTGAATAAGTACAGTTATTTTGTATTTCTAATTATAAAATGTCTATTTTTATTTTAAAGGTAGTATTTTTTGTTTGTTTAATTAAGTATTTTGTCACTATTGTGACATATTAGCAGGTAAAAAAAAGGAGTTCTGTACTTAGAATTGTATTTACAATTTATTATTGTTTTACTTTTTACTTTAATATAGGTAGATGAATTTATAGCGTCAACGTTAAGTAGAGGGGTGGCACATTAGGTCTTTGCACGCGGGCGGCCGACACTCTAGGATCTGCCCTGCCTGTATTTCTTCTAATTATGGTACAGCGAACAATCTCAACATATCGAGGTAAAGATCCAAATTGATGGCTTCGAGAAAAAGAAGGGACCAATCATTTTGTTATCAGTTAGTACGCAACAAACGTTTACTTTAAGGCTAATTTATTCAATTTTCCTAACATAATGCGGGTTTCCAACCCCCAAACTTGCAGTTATATCGAGTTACCTCTTCTGAAGTGTTAAATGTTGCTTCATCATTGGATAAGATTTTCAGATTACTAATACGGTTAAGAACGTATGTTGCTTTTCCACTGAATGACTCTTTTATCTCTACAAACAAGCAAGTACAGTACTTCCCTTCGCAAAAATTAGAACGAATGAAATTCCAAAAAAATTAATCATTATATGGATATAAATTATTTCCTCTTGCATTTTTTAGCTGAGTGACATCATTTAAATAAATGATCATTAAATAGATAAAATAAACAAAATATTTAATTAGACATTTCCTACAAAATGCAAATTACAGCACAGAATAAAATTTTCCAATTTGCATGTTTCTTGGAATACATCTATGTGTGATCGTCCATTAGATGCTATTAGATGGGGGACTTATTTGATGAATATTTTCCTAATTTCTTTATAAATAGTACCAAAATTAATTTGTACAATTAGCATAGATTTAGTTTATGGAAGTTTGTATTTTTGGATGTGTCCATTCATTACTTATCAGAGAGAAAATTGTTTCAAAATGATACATTGGATTGTAAATAAAATATTTTAGAAATGTCATTTCAGGAACAAAGAAAATAAAATGTATTTATGTTATGAGAATCTTCAAATGTCTGCACACCTTAACGCACATTTCCGTTCAACACTTCTTTTTTAAACCCGAAAATGCATCATAATAGTTAGACAAATCTGTATACTAAATCAACGGAAATATATATATTACGACTTCATCTGTAGAAACTAGTAAATGTTTGTTACAGTGAACACGTCTATCAAAAATAGAATCTTAACTGAAATACATACGTTTTAAAACATACAAAAGATAATTCTTCATTCCCAAAATAACAGTGTAGAAAAGTTTCAATTCGAAAACAGCAATTGTTTCACAATTACAGAAAAGTTGCTTTTACTTTACGTGAGAGAAATTCAAAACGGTGGGAAAACATTTTTTTACGACTGTCACAATTCTAGATATGATATAATCTTTACGTAACCACATCCTTTCCGACTAGACCCAAAGATGATTTGCGATCAGCATCCTAAACAGACCGGCATTATTATTATTTTTGTAGACACCAACGGCAGAACAGTAAGTAATTAAACTGAGTGAAACAAACCCTTTTTTTTAAATGAAAGAGTTGAAGCACGTGCAGAATCATAAGACATCGTAATCTGTTGGAAGAGATAAAATACGTAGACTACATCAACAGAGTCATAAATACCAAAAGCAAGTCATTGCGAGCGAACAAGGCCACCCTGCTTCATTATCACCAGTCCGTTATGACCTTGCACACTAGAATACTAACCTACCAAAACGGAGACAGACGCACACATCTATATACCGTGTTCTTTTTATTATTATTTTTATTTAGGTATACATATCGGGGAACACTTTTTTTGTTAATAATAATAGAAACTTGTGAAAACTGTTTTTACCTTTTTTTTTCGGTAGAAGGGAAAGGGAATTTTGAAAAAGGTCAGTTGTAAGGTTCACGGTAGATTACATTGCCAAGATGACATTTGTCTTTTTTAAATTCGTGAACAATGGGGAATAGAGTGGTAGGGTCATATTTTTCCCCCATCGCGCAGCTGCGAAAACAGGAATTTCATAAATGAAATTACTAATCTAGAACTTCTTGTTTTAATAGTCGTTTCTAGAATCATTTTGCTTTTGTGTATTGAAGTAAAAGGTCTCAAAGGTAATATCAGCACATCTGTAAAAATAAACAATTTCTTTCATTGAAGAACAATGGCAGATTCTTACTCAATTGATATTATTCATAAAAAATGCGGCAATATTTTTTGCAAATCGTTTAAATACCAAAATTTTTAAGGATATAAAAATAATTTTAAATTTATATTAGATTCCAATACACACACATCACTTTTTTCGCCCTTTTGGAAGATCATAATGACTAATTGCTTAGAAAACGAAATTCATTATGCGAGAATATTATTTTTTAACTTGGTTTTCGCAGTTCTTTTTTAACAGAAGGACTTTTAAGCAATTTAAATAAAAAGAAAACAATAATGAATATTCTTTCAACTTATCATAAAGCCTATGTTATTAATGTTTTGCATTACGACTCTACATTCATGTGATGACAATTTCACCAATGACAAAAAAAAGTAATAAATATTATTTATATCAAACATCCCAGTTTCAATGCTACTAAAAGTCTTCGCTAACATTATTCATAAGAAAATTAAAAAATGCTTGCCAGTGGAAATGTAGCGAAATTTTTTTTTTTAAGCGTTTCAAGTCAAGTAGCTTTTTAACACTGCATTTGCATTTGCTGAGCTTTAATCAGCCAATTCTGGAAACTTGTAGCATATGTTTATGCTACAGACATATACATATGTTACAGAAAAAAAGCCTTGCTTTTGGGTCTTGTTTCTTTTAAAGAAAATATCGCAATATATACCGGTAGTTACAACATATTTTAACCCAGAAAATTTGAAATATTTATTATTTTGTCGAATTTCATCTCATGTTTAAGGTTGGGTTCATGTTAAGGTTGGGTTACTTAAAGCGCGAATCGTGTATAAATTATTTTTAAAATTTTGAGACAGCTCAGGTCTGAAAGGAGTTGTTGAAAACGTATAATTTTCCAAAAGAAAATATCTAATTCTATTATCATGGAAAGTGAATAGTTCAGTTAGTTTTTAATATTTTCCAAAACCATTTAAAAAGTTGCCAAAAATCAAATCCGAATAATATAATATTTTGTTTATTTACAGCACTTAAAATGTACACACTTTAAAATTTCGATCAAACAATTCAATTTTTATCAAATAAAATTTTTCTAGGGCATAATTAGAAGAGGAAAAATAACTTTTCCAGTGATACAGATGTTGTACTGTGCAAAAACGAAAATTTTGTAAAATGAACCGAAGAAAATTTACTTACATAAATCATGCATACTGTAATTGAACTATTATGTGAAAAAAATTCATAAAATTACTGCGAACACATTTATTAAACACACTATTAAATTAGAGATCAAAACTAACTACACGAATACAACAAACCATCTGCATATTATACCATATTCTTTATGCATTCCGAAAGCATAATATAGTGGTAAATTTATTCAAGGCGTCCAAATACGTGTGAAAAGTATTTTGCGAATAAATAAAAAAAAATGAGGAATTTTTGTAGTTTTTAGATTTTTTTAATAATTTATACGAGAAAAAAAAGTTAGAATTGAAAAGGGAAAAAAATTAATATCAAAATGGAGAAAAAAATTATGAAAATTTATTAAAAATTACATAAACGAGACCAACTAACTGCTAAACAAAATATTTATGAACGATTTTTAAATTTTTGAACATTTATGTTACATTACAATTCATTTTTAAGATCACCTAAAAGATAATACAAATTTCCCCAGCAGAAAAAAAAACGCATAACTTATTTCAAAGTTGTCGTTAGTTGTAAATAGTATCCGTTCTCACTAAAACAGAGTTGTAACTTTTGTACAAGTAAATACAAAATTTAAAAAAAAAAGCTTTTTAGTTCTATAAACTCAATAAAATGGCCTACAAAATTGAACTACAAAACATTTTAGTCATTTTTCGAAACAATCCGATTTTGAAGAAGTCAGATGCTTTAAATATATAACTTAACTTTTCACTAGGTAATAAAAAATGTTATGTAAATGTTACCATTAAAGTGTATTATTCTATTATTTCATAGAATAACTAGGCACTACATGAAATAACTAGATAAGTCAGGTAAAGTAAGTAGTAGATGAAAAATTTCATACTTTACCAAGTTAATCTACGAGAAACTAGTTATTCTCTCTCTCTCTATATATATGAAATAACTAATGATAGGCCGTTTAAGTGAAAAACCATCAATTTCAAAGTTATTTTATAAATTAATTGATCATAAATAGCTAAAATATCTCGAAAAATACATTTTATTCCTATTGCGGATGATTAATTGACAAATAATAAAGAAAAGCAGATGATATAATTTATTATTGGCATATTGCTAACATTACAGTTAAACAGAAAGGAACAAAATATGTGGCAGAATTTGTTATATTTAAATATTATCAAAAAAAGTACATACTGGGAAGAAAAAGTGTCACTTCATAAAAACATTGTGTAAATCTTTTCAAACAAAATTCTAAGAGAATATTGATTTAAATTGTATAAAATATCTTTATTTTACTTTTCATTATTTATTAGAGCAAGGAATTATGTGATGACACTTTGAGTTACGGGATTCAAAACTGACTAAAATTAACTAGAACCAGTTCAAAGAACTTTCGAATGGCCTATTTCCTACTTTAACGATCAAGCAATCGTTATTCTATAGAATACCTAGTTAAAGCATAGAATTCAATAATTTTATATACTTTAACTGACTTGTATAGTTATTTCATGAAATACCTAGTTATTCTATGGAATAACGGATTTCACATTTTAACGATAACATATATAGTCGAACCTCTATATAACGAACCTTTGTATTGTGAATTTTTCTATACAGCGAACTTTTTCTTGGAACCATGCACATTTCTCGATTTTCTTCGTAAAATAACCTCTCTATAGCGAAGTGCATTTTCTATATAACGAACTTTTTCTTTTGTGATTCAATTTTTGTTCTACCTTTTTTAAAGTATTTCTGAAAAAATTTTTCGAGTTATTCTCTCTTTAACACATTTTATGATGGTCATAAATCTTGAACTGGTTTTATTAGATCCTAACTCGCCGAGTGCAAAAGAATTCTGGACGTTTCATCCAAGAAGTACAACCTGTAACCCCCATTGTCCAGTTCACTAGAAACATCTTCGATATCCTCTTTCACCCTCAGTGGAGTTATCCGTGTCCCCGCGTTCTAATTATAAAATAATGTATGTTTAATATTACTTTTATGCACTAAATTATAAAATGTCCCTAAAATTCATTAATTTTAGGATAAAATTATTTTCTTAATATTGAAAAATACAGTAAATTCTTTGACAGTCTTTTTTTTTTTTTGCTTTCCTTGCAGTTTTTCTTTCTTTCTTTTTTGATGGGTAAGATATATAAAATAAACATATATTAATTTTAAAAAAAGTGTGAATAATTACTTTTTTAATATAGTGTTTATGAATTTAAAATTTGTTTTGTGTGGTTTATAAAGTATATTCAAAGATAAACCTCTATATAACGAATTTTCCATGTAACGAACTTTTTCCCGGATTTAGCGACTTCATTATATAGATGTCCGACTGTAATTATTAACCCATCATCGAGGAAAAGTCATACGATTGGTTCCCTAGTGTCACCGTTTTCCACAAATATATTTGGAATGCTGTAGGCATATAAATTTTGCGAAATTCCCAAATATTTAAAATTATCGTGGCCGTGGACGGTGGGTCACGGGGTTTGTGTCCTTTGCCCATCAGTGAACAAATTTTTTACAAAAATGGAGGCGTGAGAGTACCTATGATTTTATAATACCTGCATTAAAGATAACGGTACAGACGTTCGTTAACGGCAGATCACACCCTTGTTTGAATTCAGACAGACAAAAGGAGTGGGTAGTGCCTCTCCTCAAAAACATGCGAGTAAGTGCTTCCATATTTCTGGATTATAGCGCCTATTGGCAGGTTAAATGTTTGAGGGATAAGCAAGAATAGTCCAGACTGAGCATTATTTATTCATCACTTATATAATTTTCTTTTGAAGATATTCGCTCCGAAAATTTTCTTTATAATGTAGAACGCCTGAGAATGAAATGTATTAATCGAAAACTTAAAAATACCGGTTTTCATGATATAATCAATTAATTTTTTTAATTAACTATTTCAAGCATTGAAATTTAATTTAAATCTACATAATTATTTTTACGTAGACATTGTAGGCATATATATCTCTAGATATCTATCTGGTCTAACATTCAAAACGAAAACCTAACGCAGTACGAAAAATACAAATAGGAAAATAAGAAAAATAAATAAAAAAAATTTAGGGGGGGGGGAATTGAAATTATTTGAAAAGATTCACTTTTACAGTTATATATCGACAGAAAATTTATCCCTACTGTACAATCTAATATTACTTCCTTTGGTCCAAGATTCGAAACATGTATATTTGGCTAGATTGTGGTTATATGTAGAAAAAATATATGTATAATAACAGTCGGAATCTTCTCTACCAATGAGGAAAAGATGTTCTATGGTTTAGAAAAATCATTTAAAAATTTAATATTGCCACAGAGGGAAAAAATTGAAAAAAGCTTAATTTTGCAAAGATAATTTTATATAGACTTTTACAATATATATTACCAAAAGTGATTATTACTGATCAGTGGGCACAGAGCAGAGTGTGAATAGTACAATGTAAAGGGTGTTTTTTTAGAGGTATAGAACTTTAAATTGCAATAAAACAACGATGTATTATTCGATTGATATGAATTTTTTTTATTCGAAAGATAATCTTGTGGCATTACATTTTAAATATGATTTCTGGCATATGACTGCCACGGCTGGCTCGGATGTAGTCCAATCTGGACGTCCAATTTTCGATGACTTTTTCCAACATTTGTGGCCGTATATCGGCAATAACACGGCGAATGTTGTCTTCCAAATGGTCAAGCGTTTCTGGCTTATCCGCATAGACCAATGACTTTACATAGCCCCACAGAAAATAGTCTAGTGGTGTTAAATCACAAGAACTTGGAGGCCAATTCACAGGTCCAAAACGTGAAATTAGGCGGTCACCAAACGCGTCTTTCAATAAATCGATTGTGGCACGAGCTGTGTGACATGCTGCGCCGTCTTGTTGGAACCACAGCTCCTGGACATCATGATTGTTCAATTCAGGAATGAAAAAGTTAGTAATCATGGATCTATACCAATCACCATTGACTGTAACGTTGTGGCCTTCATCGTTTTTGAAGAAGGATTCCACCAGCCCATAAAGCGCACCAAACAGTCAGTTTTTCTGGATGTAACGGTGTTTCGACGTACACTTGTGGATTAGCTTCACTCCAAATGCGGAAGTTTTGTTTGTTGACGTACCCATTCAACCAGAAGTGCGCTTCATCGCTAAACAAAATTCGCTTATGAAAATCGGGAACAACGGCAATCTCGTTTTGGGCCCATTCGACGAATCTACGCCTTGCTTGAGTCTATTCATGATGAATTGCCAAACCAAACTGAGAATAAATCACTTGACAGCTGTTAAATCGGTCCCCATCTTGGAAAGTAATGCCAACTTAAACTTCTGTACCTGGAGAAAAAACACTCTTTACATTGCAACATTTCCGAACCACGGCTTTTTCTTCCCACGTCGTCCAGTCCCATCTAAGCTTCTATCCGTCTTCCGCTTTATCACATACTAATTTTGACAGTAGGGATTTTACTCTTAAATTTAACACTAATAAAGCTGTCAAATGTACCCTATGTGTTTTTTTTCCTTCTTCTTGTAACTATTTAGTAGGTGTTCTCTCATCGTTATAAATGTTAAAAAGTACTAAAATACATGCTTCTCTTTAAGAAAAATTACTTTGACTTTTTACCTTAAAAAAGCTGAAATACCTAGACTTCATTCCCCTTGTGGCAGTACTTAACATGAAAATTAACGTTTTATTTTCTCTTCTATATCAGGGGTCGGCAACCGTTTTTAGCTGTGGCGTGCCAAGCCGATCTACCAATATGATTCAGCGTACCACGCAGTAGAACACTTTTGAAACAATTCGATTTCCGCGATAGTGCATGCAGAATTAGCGAATGGTAGTCAATAATATAAATTTACAGCCTGATTATACATTAATTTTGCATCATTTAAAGATATTTCTTAACATAAAAGAAACAACATAAAATAAAATTATTTCTTCAGCAAAAATATAAAAACCAAAACTCTACATGTATTATTTATTTTTAAACATATTTATTAAAATAAGAAACAGATAAAACATAAAACATAAGCATTCCCTTCATTACAGTTTAATAAAAAGATAAATAAAAATTTTAATGTGTGAACTTAGTGCTTGCGTCACTCTACTTTCATATCGCAAATTCAAGAGTATAATTTGTGACTTTCAATTTGACACAACCCTGAGCATTCATTTGTTAAACAATTTCTTTGCGGACTCGAAATATTTTTCGTTTCAGGAAAAATTTTTTATTTAGATATGTAGAACCAAAAGTGGAAAGTAGAGTTCAATTAAATTTTCCAGCAATTATATTCAATTATTTACACCATAGCTGTTAATTTATCTTAAGAATTATCTTTCAGATTTTTTCATGATTCCATAAGTGTTAATAATTCTGAAGATGTTTGTCAAATAAGGTTCAATACAAATTTATCAACTTCCATTCACTCAAATTTAACAAATTTGTAGAGTAATACAGAGTGCCACTGAGAATTGTATGGCGTGCCACATGTGGCACGCGTGGCTTAGGCCAAACAAACAAGGTTTAATTTTAGGTGGGCTGCAAAAAATTCAATATTCATAGAATTGTAGATTTATTTCGAATAATACATTATTATAACCATTTACAAAAGAACAAGAAAAAATTAATGTTTACGTCATGACATTTGAAATCTCTTCCCTGCTACTATCTTTCCTATTTCGGAAGAAATTTCGATATTTTAATATTTATTATTGTGTGCCGATATCCTAGTCAGGCCGCACAAAAACGCAAGTTGGATTTTCCTGTATTAGAGAACATCTTTTCCGCAAAGGTAGGTTTTGAAAATTTAAAAAAAAAAAATTCGATCCACCCTAATGTATATATTTGTGATTATTACAAAGCTATGTTAAACTTAGCTACTATAGCTATTAAAGTTATTTTTAAGCAAAGTGCATATTTTGAAAGAAAGGAGTCTTTTTCTCGGAGCTTGTATACAGCTCTGAAAAAAAACGCTATAAAAACAAATTTTAACGTTCAAGACATGAAAAAAAGCATTTGAACGAGTATGTAGCCAAGTGTGTGGTGTGGTTCTATATGATGTGTGATGAAATGTGTGGGCTGGTGTGATGTGATATGATAGAAAACTGATTGCGAAAAAAAAATCCTTTATTTACAGTAACAGCATGCACTAACTTTAATGGTATAGTAAACCGTGAACACGTTTATATAAACATGAAAGCATAGCAATATTTCTGGAAATAAAGAACTATATGTTTGTCGTCTTTTCCCTTTAAACAAATAATCAAGTGGAGTTTTACTCATGCGCTATTCTGAGAAATGGTTCTCATAAAAATAAAGTGAAAGACTCACAAGTTGTGATGTTATACTAACAAGAAATAGAGTATCTGAAACCATTTTTAGTATTTGGATTTATCTCGCGAAATATAAATAACCATACAAGGCTGTTAAATGTAAATTCAAGTTTTGAATGAAAATAATTTCGATTGAAGATTTATATTATTTTTTGGTTAATCTTTTATGATATATTAATTATCCTACTCTTTATCAATTAGTGCACTTAATTTTGATTACTTAGTAGTGAATAACATGTAAGAACTAATCATTTTTATGCACATTCGAAACGCTACAATTAATTCTTTTTAGCTTCCCAGAAAACTATAACTGATGTTTGTTTTATTTGAAGAATCATGTCTAAAAATTGTTCTCATAATATTTTGAATAAGTGTGCATGTTATTTTTTTCCCTTTTCAATAATAACTCTTCATTTGTCCTTACCTTAATTCAACTCACGAAACAACGTTTGGGTAAGAAAGCCGAATCAATGTAACATAGGAATAGTCACGAGATCAATTTACTTAATGCAAAAACCGGTTTCTGTAAAACTACAGCCGAGCATATGGAAGATGCTATGATTGCAATTTTGTATCCTTAGTTAAATGTTGATTAAGGTTAAGTTTTTAAAACTGCAAGATATTTTAAAAAAAAGAGTTTAAAATCAGAGTTCTCTAGAACAACTATGTTCTAATGCGAACTTCAAAACGAATGCTTCAATAATGTTCTTTGCGAATATTTTGCAATTCTAAAAATTCTAGCATGTTAAAATTCATATATGTTTTAAAATTTTCGTTCTTATTATCCTGTAGCTGAACTTATAACTGATAATTAACTTACACGGAAGAGAATACTATATTGATTAAATTTAAAAGTTAATTAGTTAATTAACAGCGTTGTGAGAGTTTTTGTTGACGGACATTGCAATTTTGTACTACGTCAAAGTGTATTCAAGTTAACTCTTGTTTCTATGATGATGGAAATTTCCATCATATCATTTAGTGAACAAAAAATAGTTCTCAAAACAGGTGTACTGCTAATTGGTTGTTACTGGCTGCTTTTTCACGGTTATTGCGTAATAAGGAACGTAGCTGTCAAAAAACAAATCACATGTCACATTCATAATAGCTGGTTTGAATTTATCATTCCGCTATTTGTTGTGGCTGGAAGAAACGTGCGATTTCTTTAATAATTTTTATAGCTAGCCTAAGATTATTATTATTATTATTTTTGTTAATAAAAGCGTTATTTTCTGTGTAATTTATATCGAATACTCCAAATATTTTTTCCAAAACCATGTGACAGAAATGTACATCACTATGCAGTTGTTTCACTTCTGATGTATGACAAAAATGTTTTTTACTATATGTTCCTTTTTTGTTATTTTTGTAGTGAAATTAAGAAGAGAGGGACACATTGAAGATTACTCGGACCAGTTAGAAGGCGGTTGCCTATCGGAAGATGGCTTTGATGACGAAAATTCTGACGAGTCCCCCAATGCAGATGAAATTGGAATAGTAATAATAATAATTGGTTTTTTAACTATCATTAGGAATACAAATGAAACAAAGATATATTATTTTTTAATTATTTTGTTCTGAGCTTTACATGTAAATTTGCATGATGATGGGTATTTCCATCATACTGTTTTTTAATTATTCTATATTATATATTTATACTACGATTTTTTTAAACATTTTCCCTTTAATCTAGAGCATGAATTATATCACCTTCATTTATTTCACACAAAAAATAAAAAAGGAGGGTTAAACGTTTAATGAAAAGCGATGTCTTATGTATAAAGAATTAAAGATTTTAATGCTTTTAAGACTACTCAGTACCCTAAAAATTTCATAATTACCGAAAATATTTTTTTTTTTGCATTTTTAGTGGCCTTTATCATTGAGAAGCTTGCCACCAAATTTCAGATCTGTTACCAAATTAGTTTTTAAGATATTTGAAGTTTTATGAGCCATGCTTTTGGTTTCGGTTTCATTTTAAAGCATTTTTCCACTCTTAAATTAAATTAGTTAATAATATATTTGAGCTTTTAGTGTGAAATGGTTATCAATTCAAATTTTCATTACTAAAATCATTTCTGCTTGATTTTGTATTGATTTTTTGAGCTTTAATTAATTAGGATTAATTTCATGGCCAATTTTTGCTTTAAAAATAGTTTATGTAACTTGAAAGCTTTATCATTAATTTTTTACTGTAGAGAAAATTCCATGGCCAAAGAGTTCTCATGTTGCTGTGAGAAACAATATTTCGAAGAGACGTAATACTACTGAAAATGATGTATCTAAAAATCAGTCGTCAGCATATACTGCCATTAGACTTGCGAATACAAGTATTCTGAGTTCAAATGTTCCAGATATAACTGAATATATATATTTCTTTTATTTACCAAACTACATTATACTAAAAAAATTGTAGTACTATATTTTAGTATTTTAAAGTCGTACGACAAGAACTAAAACTTCTTAAACAGTCCCAATTTATAACTGAAAAAAATTAATTTTTATGAACAAACCTTGCTATTTTTAGCTTAAGTTAGTATCATTATTATTTTGTACATAAATTCTTTGTGTTTCAAAACTTTTGTGAAAATATTAGGTTAAGATTAAGTTGAATAAACTGTCGTCTTAACAAATGCTGTCAATATTATGCAAAAATGTATTTTGAATTAAAAATATTATTTTCAGTCATGTTTAATTAAAATAGTGTTTTAATGTAGAGCATACATTGGAAAATAAGATATTAAGCAATTAGAGCTTTACGGGCGTTATAAGTTTTTGTTTTATAACTTTAGAAACTTTAAATGCGTTTTTCTCAGACTTTCAATTTTAAAGGTATAAGTATTTTCTAATCCCTAAGGCCTTTTTACTTTTCAAGATAGAGCCTTGAAATTTTGTGTATATACTCCCAAATGTATTTTCTATAAAAGTTCGAATGTATTTAAGCCTGAGAACTCTAGTTACTTTTCTAAATAATGCTAAAGTTAATATTTTAAAAAGTTTCGTGTTTTTTCTAGAAAAATAATTATTAAAAATCAACAAGGGAGTATAGATTTTCGAATCCATACTAACTTTTGTTTGAAATAACCTATGAAACATAAATAACTTAAAATGACTAAAAAAATTTAAAAATTGAGCATTTTATAAAAGTTTGAAAAAACTTCAAAAACTCCTAATTTTTTTAAATTGTAAAATAATGGCTGATCAAACTGACTTTTTTACTTACAGAATCAGCTTAATAATATAATCTAAATATAAAAAATTATTTTTACTGCAACTGTCCCCCAAAAGAGTTTTTTGAAAATGGGTACTGTGTAGCTTAAACATTAAAAAGTGTGTTTTGGTGGGTTAGGTACATCAAAGTTAAAGTATTCAATGCCACAAAGGAGTTGTGGAGGGGGGATTCCAACATCCCATGGACCAACAAATTTTTCATTTTTACCACAGATATTACCCCTCGGTTTAGTGAACACCCCTGAATTTATTTAGAATAAAAGTTAAGGTAAATAAACCAGATTTTATTAATGTGAAATAGAATATACTCACTTTTTCTATATCTGATAATCATTATTATTAGTAGTAAGATATTTCAACTATATATAAATTAAAAACATACGGCAAAAAGAGCTATTTCAAAAAATTTAATACCATACGATTTAAAAGGTATTTGATAGGAAATAATAAACTCTTCCCCACGAATAAATACTTACGCAAGAATAAATATAAAATATCTAAATAATATATATATATATATGCTATTTTATAAAAATTTAATAAAATCAAATTTCCTCAACATATTGCGCAACCAAAATGCTATAAACAATTACTACTTTTTAATCTCCTCAGTATATAAATTTCGATTTATTTTAATATGCAAATGTCATTTCTTATGCAATGATTATAATTGCGATATAATGAGAGTGTATTACTTTTATAAGAATACGCTCTAAAAGTAAAAATCAGATCTTTTAAGATTGAGGAGATTGATTGTGAACGTTTTGTTAAATAACAGAAAAAGCAATTAAATGAAGAAAAAGATGGCAATTGAAAATTCAAGGTCGCACGCACAATTCTTTCCAAGTCAGAACTTTTAAGAGATTTATAACTGCAATAAATAAATCCTCATAAAAAAACAACTTTCAATCCAATTTATTTTCTTAGAGTGATACAAGAAAATAAAAAAATCTTCGAAGGATAAATTTTACAGCTTTTCACTTGTTTCACCGAGAAAATTTTAAACTTATGATAATTTTTCAAATTATTTAAACTCATGCATATTGAAAAATTTACTAATATAAATAAAATAAAACATGGGTAGATTGGATTTTAAATTAACGGTAAGCATTAACAGCAGAAGTTTTGCGGAACTGATTCACACACACACAATCGAGTTAAAATTTGTTACAGTTAATAATAACTATTAAAAAAAACATTTTTGTGACAGTATGCATTTTCGAAAAAAGGAATGGATGTAAAAATATATCCCTCTTTCTATCATATATCGATTAAGAACTGGAAAAAAAATGTATTTAAAAACGTAATTATTTTCCAAAAACTTTAAGTTTGATACATATATTTCTCCTCTTTCTTATCCATTATGCTCTTAAGAAATTTATCTTGTATTATTTTAATGTTTATTAGTTTTATAATTTTTCCTGGTATGTATCTAATAAATTGTAGAGTTATTTGGTTAGGGAAAAGTATCACATTTCACAGGGGATCTTATATAAGACTTAAAACAACTTATCTATTGAGGAATCTAACACCACAATTTAAAATTTTTGTGTATAAATAATACAATACATTTTTGGCTTGTAAAATGTGTGAATTAATTACTAATTGACAAAAACTTGAAGGAAGCATTCGTTTCGTAAAAATCCTCAGTTAGTAACTTTATTATTAGTTATTTTATAACTATTATTTTTAATTTTTTTCAACAATTACGAAATATTAGTTTTCATATAAAAAAGAACACTGGAAATGTTACAAAAGAAACCTTGAAATTTCAATTAAAGCAACTATGCAATTTTATTAAACGAAGCTCTCGAGAGTGAAGGAAGTTTAAAAATTGCTATTATAATCCCATTTCTTTTCATTCTGTTCTACTTTATTTAACTTTATTATTAGTTACTTTATAACTTTATTATTCTTAATTTTTTTCGACAGTTACCAAAGATTAATTTTCATCTAAAAAGAAACTCTGGAAATGTCAGGAAAGAAACTTTGTAATTTCAATTAAAGCAACTATGCGATTTTATTAAACGAAACTCTCGTGAGTAAAGGAAGTTTAAAAATTGCTATTATAATCCCATTTCTTTTCATTCTGTTCTACTTTATTTAACTTTATTATTAGTTACTTTATAACTTTATTATTTTTAATTTTTTTTCGACAATTACCAAAAATTAATTTTCATCTAAAAAGAAACTCTGGAAATGTCAGGAAAGAAACTTTGTAATTTCAATTAAAGCAACTATGCAATTTTTTTTATTAAACGAAACTCCCGTGAGTAAAGAAAGTTTAAAAATTGATATTATACTCACATTCCTTTTAATTAGGCTTGCGACCTTATACGATTAATGTGAATATCGAATTAAAAAAGTTGAGAGAGAATTTTGTGATTTTCAATAATACCTGAAATAAATGAAGCTTGAAATAAATGAAGCGTGTAAATGGAAATCAAACGTTTGACCGCAGAAATGGCCGTCGACAACGTTAAACGGTGCTAAACGTTCCTGTAAGCAGTCACCTGTCAAGTATTATACTTGCGTGTCGTTAACATGAGATAGCAGCTAAAAATAGTATCTATCCCCATCGATCCAACTGACAATGGACTTTGGCCTTCAATTCGTATATTAAGTGAAATTAGTCTTACAATTCAATATTCAGAACCAATCGTTTGGGGATAAATGCTAATTTTCGGTTCAACAATAAGTTGCACAATGCAAAATTTTACTGGCATTGCTTTATGAAATAAATTGTGTAATTCCTGTTGTAAAATAAACCAATTTATATAAAATATGTGTAAATAATTATAAGCAAAATTCTGCTATAAAAATCCTAATGTTCTCCATTAAAATTAGCATGCATTTAAATTATTTGCTTTCAGATTAGAACATAAGTAAATAATTTATAATCAAGGATTAAGAAAATTAGAGATTTTGATAATTGTTACGTCTATATGAATCAGGGAACTGGTCAACGAAATTCAGGTTATGATTATAGTAGTTTTAGTCTTTTATAACTATCGTAATCTCTCATTAATTTTTCTTCTAAAAATGTATTCTTTTCCAATAATGGATCAATTTTAATTACACACCCAACTCCATTTTTTACACGATTTTGAAATAACACAGTTCACCAATATACTTTTTTACACGAATTTTTTACTCTAGCACGAAATTCCCTCCAACAATTTTTTTAACTCTTAATTTTGATTGTGTAATCAGAAGACGATCGCCTATGCCCACATGTGTGAATGACTTGGTCTATACTTCGTGACTTGTTTAATTTTTGTTCTGGAGTTACGGGAAATACACGAATTTTATAATAATTTTTTTATTTATTTTGCTGCACTTCAAATTGAACACAGTATTTCTTTCTTCAATATAATTGTATTTTGTGTTTAAGTGTTCAGTTTGTAGGATGCAGTAAATAATTTCAATATAAAGTTCGGAAAGTTGATGTTCAAATTAAAGTTCTTTTTTGATTTGATGGTGAAATTTCCAGTACAATGTGTTAATGTGATTTTTTACTATTTAAAACAGTGCTTCTCAAACTTTCAATATTTGTGACCCAACATTCAATCATAATTTCCATTGCGCCCCTCCCTCTATACAATAACAATGTTTTTAATGCAAGAATACTATACATTGACGCTAAAGCTACAATACAACTTTAACCTCTTAAATGCCACCGGTGCATATAAATGTCTCGCTCAACCAAAACGTTAATTTCCACAGACGTACGAGGTCTGCCCCAAAAGTATCCGACCTACGTTCATATCTTCGCGCGGAGAGACTGAGGTGACCTCTAGTGGGTACGAATATCACCAGCAGCTCCTAACCTTCTCATCAGTAGCGTGAGATACCGATGTAACCTCTTAGTTCTCGCGTAGCGTATATTTGTTTACAAAGACTTTTTTGCGTTCGTCGTAATTTGTTTATTGCTAAAAATGGCAGAACGAACCGAACAGCGAATTTGCATAAAATTTTGCTTTAATCTCGGTAAAAGTTGTGCGGAAACTATTGAAATGTTACAAAAGGCTTTTAAAGATGAGTGTATGGGAAAAACACAAATAAAAGAGTGGTATGGTCGGTTCAAAAATGGCCGCACTTCTGTTGACAGTGATCCTCGTTCTGGTCGACCTTCGACCGGAACATCGTCGCATAATGTCGAGCGTGTTCGTGTCGCAGTTGAACAAGATCGTCGTTTGACTGTGAGAGAACTGGAAGATGAAATTAGAATACCAAAAAGTACTGTTTGGCGAATTTTAACCGAGAATTTGGGAATGACTCGTGTTTGTGCAAAATTCATCCCGAAACTGCTCTCAGACTAGCAAAAAATCTTCGATTAGAAATCGCTCAGGACAATTTGAAATGATCAATAGTGATGAAAACTTTCTTAAAAGATTATTACTGGTGATGAGACATGGGTTTAAGGTTATGACCCTGAAACCAAACAACAATCTTAGCAGTGGAAGTTTCCGTCGGAGCCACGGCCGAAAAAAGCCCGTCAAAGTCGAAGCAACATCAAGTCAATGTTGATTGTTTTTTTTTATTATGAGGGTATTGTGCACCACGAGTATGCCCATACAGGCCAAACAATTAACAAAGAGTACTGCGTTGAAGTTTTGAAAAGATTACGTAATGCAATCAGGAGAAAACGACCGCAACTTTGGGAATCCGGTGACTGGCTTCTTCATCACGACAATGCTCCAGCGCACACATCGAACCTTGTGCAGCAGTGTTTATCAAAACACAGTATTGCGCAGCTCCGCCAGCCTCCATACAGTCCCGATATAGCTCCCTGCGACTTTTGGCTATTTCCTCGATTGAAAATGCCGCTTAAGGACATCGATTCGACAATAAACAGACTGTTGAAACTAATGCGACGAATGCAGTCAAGGCGATTTCGAAGACTGACTTTCAAGAGTGCTTTAATAAGTGGAAACATCGATATGAGCAACTCGTTCAATCAAATGGGGACTACTTTGAAGGATGCCACCCCCCGGATGACGAAGAATAAATTAAGCGCTGAGAAACCGAAGTAGGTTGGATACTTTTGGGACAGACCTCGTATATATATGTCTTTCCAAAGTACGATCTTTTCTGTGAACTGCTATCCATAAAATTATTCCAAAAGCTTTGGAATACGATAAAATGACCTTGACAGTGTTTGCGAAGAATTTACTTATTTCAGGCACTTTGCTTATTAATTCATTTTCTTCCAACCCCCCCCAATACATCATATATGCGTTCCTATGAGGAAAAAGATGGAATTGGGGAGCGAATCGCGTAACTTTTAATCGACAGTTAAGGGATTAATTAAATACTGTAAAAATTATCAAGATAAGTGTTAATTTTTGTATGTAATTTTATATGTGACAAACCCATAGGGTGACTTGTAATTATTAAACTTTTTCTTGACTTTGTATTGTTAAATTAATTATAAAATACACATTGTGTATTACTGATACATTTATAACTGTATTGCATCGGTGCAATTGTGTATTTTATTTTTTATATGGCAAAATGTACTTGATTTGCTTACTTTCAGTAAATTTTTAAAAAAATTTAAATAATCTTTTGTTTTTGACTTTTTAATATGCTCGCGCCCCCCTCGTAGAGTTATTGTGCCCCTTTAGGGGGGCGCGCCCACAGTTTGAGTAGCGCTGATTTAAAAGGTAATATAAAGAAATATATATGAAGTGAAATTCATTGAAGATAGCTTCACTCTTGCAGAACACCTCCATGCTGTCAATAACGAATGAAATTCTTCATTTGAATCAAAGCCGAAGGATGTGCTGGACATATCTGACACATTTACAGAAGATGGCATTTTTGATCCAGTTCTTAGCAAACGTGCACGCTTGATTTCAAGTAGCAACGAATAGTTTTTAGTAGTTTTATTCCTAATTTCAATTCGAATTTTTATATATCGTATGTACTTATAGGGTAAATTTTCACACTGCACACTAATTTTTAAAAAAATTTGTAATAAAAATGAATTGTTTTTGTCTTATAAATATGTAGCATGGATTTCATTATTACTTTTTTGTACCGTTTTTTGGGAAAATATTTAAAGTTTTTTAATCTAACACGATTTTTTAATGTTGTGGAACATATGCCCAAATTTACCACAGGTCGCATATATTTTTTTACACGATTTATGCAGTTTTCTAAGTATCATATCTATCTGGGTATGTATACAATTTTTATTAAAAAACTTAAATCTTAATTTTTCACTGAGTTATTCCTTAAATTTTTAATATTCGTTACAGTCAGATCATGCATTCTAGAGTATTATTAGTAATACGTAACATATATATATAAATAATTCAACTGAAAATATGCTGCCACAAAGTTCATAATATTTATCAAAGAAATTAACATGTTTTCGAGTTCTTTTTTCGAAGATATAGAGTTGATATAGTAACTTATTAAAATGTACAATGAAAAAAATAGATTCTCAATTAACCGTTACATCTTGTAAAGCTATGGCCGATGTAATTTTAAGTTCGCCAGTGTTTAAAAAGTTGATCTCTTATTTTTAATTCTCCCTCTCACTCACTCTCATTCTCTCTCTCTTTTCTTAATAATTTTTCATTCTAATACATTTACTATTTTCTAAATAAATACTTAGTCTATCAGTTTGAAATAACGAAATTTTCCTAAAAATTTTTAAACTGAATTTTTTTTTGTATACATTTTAAATCTGCGTAGAAATATTATATAGTAATTGAAACTCCTTGATATTATAGCTAGCCCTTGAAAACTTCCTGTCTGTGCCACTGATTGGTTCAAATACTTTGTAGACTGGTTCTGGCCTCTTGGATTATATTAACCAAATGTGATTGTGTGCATAACTGCCTCATCTAATCTTCAAAAACATCGCACCAAATATAACAATACTATATCTCTTGACGGATTTGTATTTTTTATTCAACACTTAGAATGAAATTCATCAGTTATTTCCTCTCTATATCCCTTAATTTTCATATTTAATTGTTAATTAATTTTCCAATCAACTAAATAGTAAATCAGATCGTCTAATATATACATTAGATGAGACTGATAAGGAATTTAAAATAATTAAGAGTAGAGGTCTTATCTTTTTTTTCCCGTCAACCTATACCTGCACGTAAAAATAAACTTACAGAAAGAGGATGTTTAAGCCAAACTAATTAAGAAGAATGTTGTGATTTATAAGCTACATTAACCCGACAAATGGAGCGAAATAAACCGTATTATGTTACAATGGGATTTATATGAACGGTGATAATTTAGTTTTATTTTCCGCTTTCAGCTTGAAAGAACTTTTTAGTGCGACTTATAATATTAAGTAAACATAGGTGCGAATACATAAAATATGTGTGTGCTGGATGAAAGTAATTAATGATTAATTAATTTTAATGTGTCTAGACCATTTGGCGAATTCTTATTAAGAAATCTTTTCAAAAAAATTAGATGCTATCATCTAATAAATAATTTTATTTCTTGATAAATAAGGAAAAACATTCCATTTTATGACTATTAATGTGAAAATGTATACTACAACTATAATTACTTTTATAATGGGAAAAGGAATGTTTTAAGCTTTTTTCTTTCATTTTTAAAAAGAATCCCTGTGTATTCTGAGTTATGTTCAAATACCTCATTCAAAAAATGCCCTTTAGACTACGCTATTATTTGACAGTCCCCTCTTTTTATTTGAAATACATATATTTACTAAAAACCTAAAATATTTAAAGCCCTGATTCAATATGCATCCAAAATCCAAGTGTCGATTAAGCATTAAAATGTTGACATAAAATTTTAAAGACAAATTATTACGTTTACACGTAAAATAGTAGCACAGTTGATCGCAAAACTGCCTGGTAACTAACAGGTCGCAGATTTGATAGACCTTTGTTAGAAGTAATGAGGCTGTTGCAATAATAATTGCAATTTAACTTCCCGGCTTAACTACGGTGTGTTGTGGAGGGGAGGGGAAGATGGCTTAGGTCACTTGATTATCATTTGGAATTGCCATTTCCTTCAGTAATAGCTTTTAGTGTAGCTCCAATGTGACATTAATTAAACTAAAGACGTTAGACTAAACTTTTCTCGCATGATTCTCAAAAAAGGGCAAATTAGAGATCTGGCGTGTATAAGTGAATTTTGCAGTATAAAGTTCGTCAAAGGAAAAATATCCCTTTAAAAGTCTTAAAAATTTACTTTGTGGCTAATTTTTGCGAAATTAGACACAGATTATGAATTGATTAAGATTCTTAGTGTATTCTTAACGAATTATGTGTGAAAAAAATAATCATGTCGATATACTCGAGTTACAGAGTTCAAACTCAAATTTAGTGGTGCAATAGCCCATAAGGGCCTGGGTCTACTGTGCTCATCTTAGTATACGTGACCATTGGGCGCTGAGGTGCATGAGCAGATGTCCCGATCAGGTGGTCAGTCTCAAGCAGTTACAAAAAGTTCTCGCATTAAATATGGTTATGATGTGTTTTAAAAAAGTAATTTAATTTTTATATGTACTTTAACTGTTTGTATTAATCTTTGGCTTTTTTTCTTTTTGGCTGATGAAACAATATGTTTTACATGCATCTTATTTCATTAAGTTAAATATTTTAGAAATTAAAGTGTCTCAATTTGAGGAATCTTAAGGAGCACTGAAAAAATGTCAAATTTTTATGGACTTCTAAGTAGTTGAATCATTTAACTTACCTTTTTCAAAGTAAGTGTTAATTAACTCTACTTTTTACCGCTTGTCTTTTTTACTCACTTAACTTTTTCAAGGTAAGTGATTAGTTTGACCCTATAAACGTAACTTTTTCATCTCTTAGAAAGCGTGGTGTGGATATCAATGAAAGATTATTTTAATCAAACCTACTTATCAATGAAAAATTATTTATTGTTTACAGATGGAGGGTTAATTTCAACATATCTCATTTATATAATGCATCTTAAAAATTAATTTAATCATCCACAATTTGAAAATTTTTAATATGCTATTTTTTCTGTTAATATTCCATCTTATCAGCTGTATGCTAAGGAGGAATCAAAATAAAAATAGTGAGTGTGAGCTCTAAATATATATTTTTATAATATTTCAAAACAATTTATTGATACAATATTAAGTTTTTGCCAAAAGTAAGGATGCCTGGAAAAGTCCAGGGCCCACCAAAGGCTGTTGAGCCATTGAAGAAAACCTCAAGTTTTTCCTATATCCTTTTTCTAGAATCCAAATACTTTTTTGGTAATGATTTCCGCTTTGTAAAGTCTGAAGTCCAAAACATGTTGCAAAAGCACTTATATAAATTTGCTCCTTAATATATAATACATAAAGAAAATATATCCAAATTTATCCCTAAAAGTCTGGTTTTATTTTTGGATAAAAACTATCGCACTAGAAGTGTGAATTTTTCACATCATGTTGTGTGTGTTTTAATTTTTGAAACCATTTGAATCTAATTAATAAACTTATAGAACCTCCATATCTAATAAAAAGAATATTGACTTTCATTCTAAAAATATAGCTTGTGAGTAATCAATAAAATATATGCGTTTTATCAATATAATCGTTATTAACATAAAATGAAAAATAACAATTCTTAAAGAGTTGGCTTAACCGGTTTAAGACAACACTTTAAAGTAGCAATAGACCGATTTATTGTTCGCGGTTAGCTGTAATGATTTTTAAATGGTTCAGTAATCCAGAAATGTTTTAACATTAATCTGCCTTTTCACAGTAATGCATTTTGCTTTATAAAGTGTCATGGGTGTTTTTTTAATTACTTTTTGTTTTATTTTTTACGTAATTAAAAAAATTCATGTGCAATATCAATAAATATTTCTTTTCAATCAACTATATATATACTTTTACTTCATCTTCATATAAATACAAGACATTTAAGCAATTTTAAGTCACTATTGCTGTAGGGAGTTTGCACAGTTCAGTTTTTATTTCTAAATCGATATTTACATAGTAAATATTTATGAAAATAAATGGAGTTCAACTAAGAAAAGTTAAAATGGTTAAAAATACATACATGTTTTACGTCAGTTCAACACTAATAAGTTTACAAAATATATTTCAACTGTTCCAGAAAATGTGTAATTATTTTATGCTTTTTTTTTACCTTTTTAAAGATGGGGGGGGGTTGAAAAGTTAGAAAATTATATTTAAAAGACTGTAATGATTCCTATATCCTAAGATAATAAAGGACATTTTAATTGGAAAATATTCGAAAACATTTTTTTGTATCTAATTGGCTTATAGTAAGAAAATACACTCCTTCTCAGTCGATGTTTTTGAAAATTGAGTTGAAAATACTTGTAAGTGGAAGTATGCAAAACATACTTAATATATCTGTTCTAAAAACCTAAATTGTTACTTTTTAAACAAAATTAATGATAAAAAGAATCAAAATAATTTTTGTCCGCAGCTTTAAATTTTCATAATTACTTCTTGTTTTATTTAACTTAAAAGTAAATATTGGCAGATTTCGACATGCGAATACTTTTAGCGACGATTTTGTCCCGATTCATATACAAGCTCCAAAATTCTCTTTGCTAAAGTATCTAGAGAAGAAACACTTATGGGAAAGTAAGTGCGAAAAAAGCGTATTTTACGGGGAAGATCTACTGTAGAAAATGTGATCACACACTATATCTCTCCAGTGCAGAAGAGATCTGATGCAAATAATCAAGATTCTCTGACAAAGCTTGAATTATCCTTTTTGCTCCCCTACGAAAATGTCTGCTGCTGAAGTTGCTAGTAATTTTTTGATGTGAAAGTTTTCAGAACTATAATTTTAAATCATTGTGGTTTCACAACGTAAGTTAAAATGAATAAAAAACCAGTATTAACCAATTGTGGACCAGTATAATCAAAAGTGGATTACAGGCAATGTGGGATTTTATGACCAGGGGTTTGCAACTCTTATTAGCAAACTCTCAGAAAAAAAGAAGGCATACGATGAGCATGCGTTTTAAAGACGGACATTTGATGCTCTGAGAAGTAGTTTCAGCTAACTGGAATACGAATTTAGTATTTGTGCCTACTAACATGAACAATGAGAAGGATCTAAAAATCTTATACTGACAACTCATACTATATTGTTTACCTTTAAGGGTTAATAATTTTGTTACAAGACGGACTTTCTTACCACACTTTTACAGCAGCAAAAAAATGGTTTGAAGAAAGAAACATTAATATTTTGACGTGGTCAGCTAATTCCCAAGATCTAAACATTATAGAAAATGTTTGAGTTTATCTATCTTGTAAGGAAAGTGTATGCAAATGGGAAGCAATATAGCTCGTTTGAAGCAATTGAAGATGATATTTATACAGCTTGAAGAAGTACTGAGCCGAATATTTTAAAAAACTTGTTGAAAGCATGCCCGAAAGAATGGGTCATTGCCTCACTATAAAAGGAGACCCCACAAAGTATTAACTTAAAGAATAACAGTTAAGAGGACATGGTACGATTTACATACAATTTTTTAATTTAATGGTTTTCAAAATTTCTTTGGTTGTCCCCTATGTGTATGTATTATTTGAAACACATTTTGTGCTCAAAATTTCTAAAAAGGGTAACGATTTAATTTTTTTTTTAAAAAAATTAAAATTTATGAAGTCATTTTAAAATACTACTCTCTCTCTCTCTCTCTCTCTCTCTCTCTCCTCCCTCCCGCAAAAATTAATGTACATATATGAAATTTGATTTACAGGTACGTCAAACTATGTATAACAAAAATTGGCATGGGTTTTGCGATAACATGATTGGTATTTATACAATACTTTTTATAAATGCTTAATGAAAATTCCTTAAAAAATGTGTAAATTCTAAATTCAATTATTTTTAAAAAAATAAGTATCGGTTTGATTGAAAAATGGACACCAACATTAATTCCATGTACAATTAGCAACAAGTAAAAAAATTTTCTTAGTATTAGGCCCAATAGAAAAAAAGCCTTAGCATTTTAATGAAGTCAAACTAGTTATTTTATCTTTCTGAGATAAGTAAGTTTAAAATTTTGATTTGCCATTGGGTTGTGAACAAACACGAACGTAAAAGCTATCACTACCCAGCGTTTTTTAAACTTAGAGCTTTCAAACTTTGTGAGAGTATAGAAAGTATATAAAAAAATCTAGGCTAGAAAAATTAGATTTGATTTTTTGACAGATTTTTGTCAATTGAATCGTACTGTCCCCTTAAAGGAGATGAAAAGCTGAAATGGCCTTATGTTTATAATTTCTTAAAATATTATTTTCTCACTACATTTTCTCTATATATACATAAAAAAGTTTTCGTGATGCTGTAATAAAAATATTACGTACTATCGCAACAATTCTAACATTCAAGATAACTCGCCAAGTTGGCAAACCCGATGTTGCATGTGTCGTACGCGATGAATTGGCAACCATGTGCTTCGTTTCATAAAATGTCGCCAATACCGTTGCGATAATATATATGTCGCAGGAAAATGACGAAATTGACTTTCAACGAATCCTTAAGGGAGATGATCAATTCACGCAAGATGTTAAAATAACGATCTCCTATCGAGATCTCCTAAATATCAACCCCATATCTTTAAAAAAACAGCTGACCAGTTCATTTCATCAAAACAGCTCGGGGATTTGATCAAATCACTTACTTATATAAGGGAAATGATCTCAAAGAGATGTTATTTTAACATCTTGCGTGAATTCATTATGTCCCTTAGGGATTTGATGAAATCCCTAATTTCATCATTTTCCTGCGACATATAGACAATAGCCTGGACTGTAATCTATATAATACATGTAAATTACTGTTTTACAATTTGAACAATGAGTATGAACAGATGTATAGCTGTACAATAGAGGCAACTCCCCCCCCCCACACACACACACTAGTTACTTCATAAAAATATGATAACATTCTACAAGGGTTGTCTGTATACGTAATTTCAACTAATAAAAAACTGATAGTTATTTCATTAATAGTTTCAGGAGTTTTCTTTAAAAAATAAAATATCTGCTGTCCTTGACAGTGTATACTTTTCTATATAATTATAAGTTCGGATGGTGAAAATAATTTTTAATAAAATATTTATAGTAAAAAGATTATGTCAATAGTTAAAAAATCAGCAAAATGATGTAAACAAAGCGTACGAATTTTAAAAGTCCAAGAACCCGATAATATTTTGTTTTTGAAATATTTTTATCGTAGTATTTAGATAACATATTTCAAATACAGCATGTTCATGAAGTGTTTTGATGTGTCCAATATTAGACAATCTTCACATTTTAAACACACGACGTTCTTCCGTAAACGTCTCCATGCTTCAATGCTATCACAGTATATAACAAATTTTGTTATGTTTGAATGTGAAGCAATCAATATATACACTCATATACTTGAGTTAAATAATAAAAACTTTTTTAAATTTTCATTTGAAAGAAAAACCACTCCTCTCATGAATTTTAAGCTTTTACTTATGGAAAACTCAATAGTGTGTAAACAGGATTTCTTGTAAAAAGCATAGAATATACAAATTTGAAAAGAAATTGATTGTTTTAAATTTTGACTGTTCATTCAACGGTGAATTTTACACACTACATACTTTTTGAATTTTTAAGAGAAAAAGTGGTTAAAAACAACTTTAACAACTGAATGAACATGAGACAGATTCGTAGGAATGTAAATAATCCTGGAATTTTCACAAACAATGTTGTCCTAAATATAGATTAGTCTTTGATAAGAGAATTCAAAACTTACATAAAACTATGCAAAAACATTAAATTCAATTGAATTATTATCTTAAATGTTTCTCCGCTATTGAGCGTTGTTCAGGACTTAAAATAATATCATACATTTTATTATTACGTATTTATATAACCATATAATTAAGAAAAATTATTACAAAAGTTTAAAATGTTCACCAGTTAAAATTCTGGAAATATATTGTTTATATACTATTCAACTTATTTAAAAGGTATTAAAAGAAATAATAGCATAAAATATACATTTTTTCCTCATTCAATAGAAACAAGTTCAGTCTCAGAGAGAATTTTAGATAAAATCAATTAAATTCCTGAACAGTTTTGCATTCCATATCTTGAAATTTTTATATGAGTGATTAAATTAGAAATTCTTTTACTTATATACTGGTCTTGTAAATAAGCTATAGAACTTATAATACGGATATATATGTGAATTATAAGCACACAACTGGAGTAAAGTCTTTTATGAATGTTCTTGAATTCTGACCTGAATTCAGTTTTATTGCAGAGTAATCTTACTAATGGAAAATCATTCTTCACACATTATTAGCTAGTCATAATTGATTCTCTTAACAATGTAATTTGGATGCTTGCAAATTTTGTATGTAAGCTTAGAATACACAATGAAAAATACAAAAAACAATTATTATCAATTCACATATAGCACATAATGTCAATTCACAATTACAACATTGGTTTAATTTTAATTTTGTAAAGGGTGTTTATCTCCTACTGCAAATTTCTAATTTTTTACTTATTTTCATTAGTATTCCTTGTAAAAATCTCCTTTAATTATTATTCACAATAATGAAAAACGTGCAATCCAGTTATATAAAGAGAAACATAATCATGATATAACATAGGAGAGATTTTTTTGTACAGACTGATTTACATATTTATGAATTCTTATTGAAACTCATGAGTAATTTTTCACTTATTCGAAATACTATGTTAAAAAATACACATCGTATTCCCATTTAAAAACAAACATTTGAATTATTGGTTATAATTTTTCAAAATAAAAATCTTTTATTTTGTAAGAATATTTTTTGTCTACATCAAAGTCTTCCATTTAAGTATAAGTAATAAATGATCTTTAGAATTCAATTTCGAACAAAACAAATAAAAGCAAATCACAGGGAACACAGTTCATTCGCAGATCCTCTCTATGCAAGCTCCTCAGTACTTTTAAAAACATTAAACGCATATTTATTGCTAGTAAGGAAATGGAACGATATATGCGTAAAAAAGTGGCTGAATAAAAAGAAATAGAGACAAAATACCATTCATAAACTGTAAAAGGCAATAGAAAACTAAAATATAAATTTCTGTTAAATGATTATATAGAAAGTAGTTAAACATTGGTTATTATGTAATTTGTATAACAATTCTTATGTTGCAGCGAAGCTTTTTTCAGTATTTCGTATGAATAATTGTAAATCTAAATTATGGTTAGTTAAAATAAAACCAAATCTGTGAAATATCTAAATCAACTATTGAAATTCATATATTGACATTGATTCCATATGCATAGTTTCAAGTTCTAATACTTAAATGCAGATAATTGTCAACCTCATTTCAAAATCCTGAATAATTTTCAAACATCAGAGAGTAAATTTCGAATCACATTTCAAACCTATTCTAACTGTATTAAAAGAGGAGCTGGTTGACATTTTCAATTCATTTTTATGCCACCCTGCGTCAACTCAAATAGAACGGAACCTGGTCTAATCTAGTTATCTGAAATCAGAAAAGCAAAGATACCCGCCCACTTCCGCTAGGTAAGTTAACCAATGACTGACCTATCTGTAAACTCTGGATGAGATCGAATTCTGTACGTTGAAGGAATTAAGACTTCATGGGATCTGGTTCGTTGATTTTTACAGATTGGCTCTCAGTAGCTCGCTTTTCAAAGTATTTTAAATCATTAACATAATCAGGGGCGTTACGAAGAGTCTCACAATAATGGTGAATAAGCTGTTTATATTTCGTACATGTATACAAAAAAAAAATTTTTTTTATTATTTTAGGGAATCTATCAATATACCGTAACGCAGAAGATAATGTCTAACTAATATTACAAATAATTTAGGAAATATGAGGGATAGCATGTTGTAACAAATAAAAATAAAATCAGATTTTGTGCTTTTATACAAAAAGTTCTTACAATGTTCACACACACATCGTTTATAGATTAAGAATATTCAAACTTTTTTTATGATTACTGTTCTTATTACTTAGTTCGTATTTTCAATTTCGATGTTGTGAATACTTTATAACTAATTATTTAAGCCTAAGTCATGTATATTTCGGCTTAAATTTATATTTAAGTAAACATTTGTATTTTAGTTCCTTGGCTACAGTAATTTTAATTCTGTTTTCATTTTGGTTTTTATCAATTCAATAAGAGAACCTGCAATTTATAATATAAATACAAAATATCTTTTAATGGTTTAATATTTGGTTGAATAAGGTGAGAAACATTCATTATTAAAGAATTGTTTAGTCAAAAATCAAACAATTTTTAAATCATTCTTATTATTGTAATTGTTTTATTTCTTTCATAAAAAATTTTAGAAAAAGCTTTCTTTTGAATTAATATACATCTAAAGGAAGTCTGACATTTTTTTCTGTATGATTAATATTAAAAATTATAGATAAAGTAGAGATTCGATTGCTAATATTAAGTGTGAAATTTCATAAGCAAGTATACACAATACACATAAAAAAATTGAGTAAATATTTGATAAATTACAAAACAAATCATAAATTTTTAAAAGTTTCATTTAATGATGAGATTATTCGATTTTTATCTCTCAAAAACTCGCATTTTATATTGGTTGGAACTAAATTTTATAAAATGTTAATATTGATAGTGAAATTTCAAAATCCAAATATAATGAAATGTTTATTATTATATTCACAACCACAAGCTCCATTGATTCATGTAACACAAAATAAAACGTGAAAGAGCTTAAATATCTAGAATAAATAAAAAATTTAATAAAAAAATAATAATTTTTAAGCTAGCACAGCAAATGTTTGCTTCAAGTAAGTACTAGCTGCTACCGCTAACTTCGAAACAAAAAGAGATAATAATACGTTACGTGCGAGCGCGATTCTAGTATTTTAAAATATATCCAATAGCCTTTTTTTGAATGGATTTGTAAAACTGGGAAAGAGAAAGAGTAAACAAGTTTTTTTAGTTGGTAGATATATAGCCAATTGACCTAAAGGAGTAGAATCGACTGAAAAACACGCTAGGAAGAAGGATTCATTTAATAGCTAATCCTTTTAAAATCTGGTAATATATCAAGCATTTCTGCATCTTATGTATTTTGTTTAAATTAATCTTCAGACTATTATTTAGCTGTTTTTCTAGCCGTTTAATTTCTTCATCGTCTTACATGTTTTCTTGTGATAAACAGGCCTCAAATACCCCTTTCTGACGAATTTAGAAGATGCCATTTTTCTCTGTCTGCCCCCCTCCTCCCCATTTGAACGAATTATTTTGAGTATTAAATATTTTGTTCTTCGGGGAGATATTTGTATCATCTAATTTAGATTTTTCTCACATCAGTATAAATTTTTAGTTTCTCTCGCAAATACTTTTTACAAATATTTTTAAATCATTCGCATTTCAAATTTTCTATTTACATACAGCATCACACATAATTTTCATATACATAATGTATTACGGATAGATTTATACAACTGAGCTTAGTTTTTGATTGAGTTAAATTTTAGGAACACTATTATTTTTTGAACTCAGCTTTTTTAAAAAAAAACGAAATACCTCTTTAACTTGGATAAAGTTCGATATTTCTCTACGCATTATTCAAAGAATTCGTGTGCCCTTTTTTAAATAAAACTATAGTACATTTTAAGGTTTACATTTTAAGGTTTAATACTTCTAAATAACTGGGTTGATTCTTAAAATTATTTCTGATTAGGTTCGTATATATTACACAAATACTTTCAGAAACATTCAAAAGTAAATATAATCTTCTTGAGTTAAAATTAGTTGAATACTTTAAAAAAGTACCTACATTTGATCAAATAAATCTTGAAGTGTAATAAATTTATGTGTTTAAGTTTGATAAATACAAAAATAGCTGAGTCACATAATAGAAGTTATTTAACAGATCATTAACCAGATTATACGTGTTTTTCGCTTTAAGAAATTAACAACACATTAGAAAAAGTTTACATCTTATACTGTTATATGAAACTTTTTAAGACTCTAAGAAGAACGTAATAAGAAAAAAAATTCTCTCCTCTCTCTCTTTATATATATATAGGTGGATAGATATCACACTCACATCAAACATATATGGTTGAATAAAATTCATTTCAAACAGTCTGTCAAACCAATATAAACATCACATTTTAGTCTCTTTCAGTTGATGAGCTATAGTCAATAGATAAATTGCAGGTATTTATAAAATTTTTAAGAAGTCTAACTTATAGATGTTTCATTAAGAATGAAATTTAAGTTTTTCGAGAGAGATTGCTGATCTCATTTAAAATACTTATCTCAATATTTTTCAAAGATTTTTAGGCGCAGAATTAATCAAGTTTGTATACAAATCAAATCTCACTAAGAATTTAACTTGTCTAAGCTATACAAAAATAGCAATCATTTGAATTATAATATTCTTAAATATAAAAGTTTGCTACACAAGTTTACAAAATTAAGACATTTTTTTATAATTTAGTTGAAATAAATTCATAAATCATGTAAATGTGGATAAAATAGCAAAAGGAAACGAAATGCAAGGTTATTCATTAAAAACCTTTTTAAAATATTTTGAAATTTAAAAACAACAGATAAACTTTTGAAGAAGCTAAAGTTGTTCCTTATAATATATTTTTCAAGAATTTTATCTTTATTAGTATATTTTCTGTGCAATTATATTCTAGTTAGAAAACAAAATATAAGAATTCATGCATCTATACAGATCAGCGTATCGTGAGAAAACGTATCAGTTTATAACTAATTCTTTTATTGTTTGCATTGTCATTAATATACGTGAATACACACAAAAATAATACAGAAAATAATACGTAAGAAAGAATCTTTTAAGAATTCTTAATTTAATACCCCTGAAAAACAAAAACAAAAAGTGTGTTTTAAATAATTGACATAATAATTATGTATTTAAGTTGAAAATGTGTTATCTAAAATAGCAACTTTATTATAATACAGAAATTTTTACGTCCAATCACATCGGGAAATCAAAATATAATGCACGTTCTTTAAAACTTCAATTATATGTTATTACATCGTGGTAAATCTTACACAAATTACATAAATAAACAAAATAATCGTGGATTGATAAATAAAATGAAAATACGATTCTTTAAGCTCTATATCTTGTAAGAATGTAGATATTTTTTACTATTTAAATCACCATTTAAAATGTTATCATACTTTTTATATTTTAAGAAAAGAATTAAAATTTTAATTTAATTTAAACAGCTAGTCCAAATTATTAAAATAATTCTAGTTTACTTCTTATAAATTTTTTGTATGCATAAATAAATATTTAATTATTTTTTATATGTATAATTTTTTCTTCACGACTTTTGTGAATGAAATTGAAATTCAATTTTTTTCCGTCTTGAATACGTGTAAAGTTTTTAATTTCTTCTGGAAAATTTCCACTTTCCATTTCCAGATTATAATGTAAAAATTTCTCGAAGTATAATTAAATACATACTATTCCAAAAAGAATCTTTACGATCAAGTCAGCAAATGCAATGTCAATTATCCTAGAGCGATTCTAGCATCTGTAATACAGATGTCAGGTATATCAGTGAGTACTTAACGTTAGATTAAGTAATCTAATAGTGGCAAGTCCGAAGACTAATCAGTTTAACTCTTGTATTTCTAGTTAATTTAGAGAAGATTGTATCCGAAGAAACTAATTTACTATTAACTGGAAAAATACACATTTGTAACTTTCTTGAATTAGACTATTATGAGACTGAGACTTAAAAAATTCGAAATCTTTGAAAACAATAACTCATTCTCTTTAGATTAATAATCAAAATAAAATGTTTATATTTATTCATAACTTACCCATCCAGGGTTACATTTCATTAAAGAACAGCAATTTGAGCTAGTATTACTAATAAGATTAAGAAGTTAAAAATTTTCAAAGAATTCTCGTAGGATTAAATTTCATTTTCAGGTGCGTGTATATATATACGAGGTCTGTCCCAAAAGCATTCGACCTACTTCAGTTTCTCAGCGCTTAATTTATTCTTCGGGGTGGCATCCTTCAAAGTAGTCCCCATTTGATTGAACGAGTTGCTCATATCGATGTTTCCACTTATTAAAGCACTCTTGAAAGTCAGTCTTCGAAATCGCCTTGAGTGCATTCGTCGCATTAGTTTCAACAGTCTGTTTATTTTCGAATCGATGTCCTTAAGCGGCATTTTCAATCGAGGAAATAGCCAAAAGTCGCAGGGAGCTATATCGGGACTGTACGGAGGCTGGCGTAGCTGCGCAATACTGTATTTTGATAAATACTGCTGCACAAGGTTCGATGTGTGCGCTCGAGCATTGTCGTGATGAAGAAGCCAGTCACCGGATTCCCAAAGTTGCGGTCGTTTTCTCTTGATTGCATTACGTAATCTTTTCAAAACTTCAACGCAGTACTCTTTGTTAATTGTTTGGCCTGTATGGGCATACTCGTGGTGCACAATACCCTCATAATAAAAAAAAACCAATCAACATTGACTTGATGTTGCTTCGACTTTGACGGGATTTTTTCGGCCGTGGCTCCGACGGAAACTTCCACTGCTAAGATTGTTGTTTGGTTTCAGGGTCATAACCTTAAACCCATGTCTCATCACCAGTAATAATCTTTTTAAGAAAGTTTTCATCACTATTGATCATTTCCAAATTGTCCTGAGCGATTTCTAATCGAAGATTTTTTTGCTGGTCTGAGAGCAGTTTCGGGATGAATTTTGCACAAACACGAGTCATTCCCAAATTCTTTGTTAAAATTCGCCAAACAGTACTTTTTGGTATTCTAATTTCATCTTCCAGTTCTCTCACAGTCAAACGACGATCTTGTTCAACTGCGACACGAACACGCTCGACATTATGCGACGATGTTCCGGTCGAAGGTCGACCAGAACGAGGATCACTGTCAACAGAAGTGCGGCCATTTTTGAACCGACCATACCACTCTTTTATTTGTGTTTTTCCCATACACTCATCTTTAAAAGCCTTTTGTAACATTTCAATAGTTTCCGCACAACTTTTACCGAGATTAAAGCAAAATTTTATGCAAATTCGCTGTTCGGTTCGTTCTGCCATTTTTAGCTATAAACAAATTACGACGAACGCAAAAAAGTCTTTGTAAACAAATATACGCTACGCGGGAACTAAAAGGTTACATCGGTATCTCACGCTACTGATGAGAAGGTTAGGAGCTGCTGGTGATATTCGTACCCAATAGAGGTCACCTCAGTCTCGCCGCGCGCAGATATCAACGTAGGTCGCATACTTTTGGGACAGACCTCGTATGTAACATATTGGCCGAGTGTGGTATTTGTCGAGTGTTGGTAGGTTTTCATTAAAACAACATCTTTAGTGGACGTTCATCTTTTATATTCTGACGCACGCATCAATAGCATAAGACACAATTGTGGTACATTTTCAATTTGACGAGACAAACTTGCGACGATTGTAAAAAGCAAAGCGGACAAGAGACAAGCAGCAGCGACATCTTGGGGACACAACACAAAGACAAAGAAAGCGATTACACAAGCTTTTTACTTTTATACCGGCAGTGGCAAGTGCGTGATTATTATGTAATAGTAGTTCTGATTGGATAGAAAGGGCGGGACAGGGATTTCGGACTAGCCGCTTACAATTAAGATTACAGTTCTATTTTTAAACTAAAGAATTAAAGTTTGTTTAAATATTAGTACAAAGAGTTAACAAAAAGGACACTAGAGGGAATTATTATATATATATATATATATATATATATATATATATATATATATATGGAAGCCGAGTGGCTGAGTGGTAGCATATCGTGCTACTGCGACACAGGTCCGGGGTTCAAACCCCTAGCTAGGAAAGGTCGACTCGGTCGTTCATCTCTTCAGAGGGTCGATAAATGAGTACTTTCTAGGGAACTAAATAATGTGAGTTTTTCGCACCGCCTGACCGGAACATCTGATCATTCACCTCGGTGCTCAAGGACACGAAAACTGAGATGGGCACAGTATGTCTTGGCCTTCATGGACTGCTGCATTACTGAGTTATACACTGCTGGACAATTGCTAAGGAAGGATAACACTATCATCCATAGCAACCACAAAATGAAAGGAAGCAATATGTGGAAAATTAGAATAAGTGCGGGATATTAGTAAGAAGAAGTATGAGTATGCAAATTTTTTTTCCACGTCTGTTCATCACGTGATAGCGTTCATAAGAGCTTTAAAGGTTTTGACGCGTGTGGATAGTTGTTGTTTCAAGTCAAAGTTTTACAGGAAAGATTTAATAGACGAACTTAAAATTTTTGGCATGTCTTCCCGACATCACATAGATGATTTTATGCGTGGCCGAATTATTGGAAAGATCAAAGAAGGGCGAAAAATAACAGATGTTGTCAGGGAGTTCGACATCGCTCACAGCGTTGTTTCACGGCTGTGGAAGTCATTTAAAACTACTGGAATGTGTAGTAGACGGCACGAGGGAGGTCGTGTTAGAAGTACGACGCCTGCAGAAGACAGATATATCGTCCTATCAGCAAAAAGGAACAGACGCACCACAGCTCAGCAGGTGGCAAATCAGTTTCTTGCTGCCTCAGGAAAGTAGATCTCCCGAAAAACTGTTGCCAGACGTTTGAGGGGAGGAGGACTATACGCAGGCAGACCTGTTCTATGTGTCCCGTTGACCAGACAGCACCATACTGCCCGTTTGCTATGGTGTCGTGAGCATCACAATTGGACTTAACAGGTCTGGGCATGCGTACTATTCTCAGATGAGAGTAGGTTCAGTCTGTCATCGGATTGTAGACGCCAACTGATCTGACGCGAGAGTGGTACTGCTTATCGTCCAGAAAATATCCAGGAAAAGGACCGATATCCGACATGCAGTATCATGGTGTGGGCCGGCATCATGATCAATGGCCGCACGCGCCTACATGTGGTTGCGAATGGGACTATGACGGGCCAACGATACATTGATGAAGTTCTACTTCCTCATGTTCGTTTTTTCCGTGGTGCTGTCGGTGATAAATTTGTTTTTATGGACGACAACGCAACATGTCATCAAACACTCGCTGTTCAGGATTGTCTAGACAGCGAGGGTATTCAACGTCTCGTATGGCCAGCGCGTTCTCCAGATCTAAACCCCATTGAAAATGTGTGGGATGCTTTGGGGAGGCAAGTAGCTGGTCGAAACTATCCTCCGACAAACAAGAACACCCTCATCCGTGCACTCACAGAGGAATGGGATAAATTGCCTCAACAGCTGCTGGATAATGTTGGGCAAAGTATGGTACGACGTGTGGAATGTTGCATCACACTCCACGGTGGATATATCCCGTACTGATACCTTTCTTTAAGGTGCCTGCTGACTTTCAGATGCATTGTTCCATTTCTCCGTACGCAGATCAAATGAACATTTTTTTTTTTCTTTCAGATGTTTCACAGCTTTTGTACTTTCCAGAACAATAAATATTCTTTATTCTAATGTCTGAACAGTGTGGCAACTATATGTTATCCTACTAGGCCTCATGTCTCGCTTAATGTTATGCTACATAGCAATTTGTGATCCGTCCTTAGCAATTGTCCAGCAGTGTATATATGTATATATATATATATATATATATTACCCCTCTTCCAAAAATATATCGATGTGTCATGATATGAAAGGATTAAGTTAGTGAATGCAACCGAGAGTTATATTAACATCGCCCGATAAAGTTACAGGTGGGCTATTGGTGACGGACCTCGTAATTTTGATCCATAGTCAAATGACGAGGATAGCACCTGAGCTGGCACCCCGTCTCCAAACTACCACACCACGCCTATAGGAGGACTTAAAGTGCATCAGACCCCTCTATACGGTCGAGTGAACAGGATAGAAGAATGATAATGTTAGGAAGGAAATAGAGGGAAATTGTGAAACAAGTTAAAAATGGAAGTAACACTCACAGAACCTCTTTCAGCAGCTTAAAAGAAAGCTTTTAAATTCAACATCAATTGATTGATTGATTGATTGAATATTAACGTCGCACTGTTCAGCTACACGAGGGCTTTTGGCGACGGACCACGTAATTTTGAGCCATGGTCAAGTGACGTGGACGACACCTGAGCTGGCACTCCCTCTCCTAAGTACCACACCACACCAACAGGAGGACGTTTCAGCTCTCGACAGATTTAACGTGCATCGCTGGCCTACACGGCGGGTCTTTAGTGGTACCGGGCTCGAACTCACGACATACCTGCCATGGTCCAATACCCTAACCACTGGGCTACCGCAGCCCCAAATTCAACATCGAATAGCTCAATTGAAAAATACTTTCTTTCACTTATAACAAAATAATAGGACACACATTACTAAATTCAGCTGTTAGAAAGCAGGTGTAAAAACACCCATGGATATTATTAATTTAATAATGTACTATGATCAAGTGAGTTTTTATTAATGTCGCTTTACAAAGCAACATTAGAGCTATTGACGATGTGGACCTCGTAATTTTGAACCTCGGTCAAGTGACGAGGATGACGCTTGAGACTTTGAGCCTCGAAGATTTAACGTATCATCCCGTGTAAATTAACGTGTTTAATGAGTAAATTGCATTCAAAAATGCATAGACCGCGCTCAATTTGCTTACAATAGACAAGTTTTTGACAGATTCTGGACCCAAATTCAAATTTAAAGCATAGTATTGGCCGAATTGTGATTAGCAAAAAGTGTACAATTATTAGTTCTAAAATATATATATAGTACTTATATTAAGAGACATTCCACACAATTACTTGAGAAACTTTAAGAATGTATTAGTATTTGTCTATAAAATATTACTAAGGTAAAAATAAAACTAAAGGAATAAGTCATTTTTTAATTGTAATTTGAGTATGTAGGTAACTATATATATCTAACGTGGAAAAATGAATATTCATGATAATGTATAATAATAAACAATTAATCTTCAAAAGTATTTATTCCTTACAATTTAGAATTTTTTGATACAAATAACTATTAGTAAAATTTTAATTGGGTATATTTTAACTAAACAGTATTTAATAATAATAATAATGTTATTATATATTATTCGATTATATTTTATTTATCTCAAACTTACGCCAGGAATGAATAAGTTAAGATGAACATTTATCAAAACGAACATTGAGCGTTAAAAAAAGAATTTTGTGCTCCAACTTCAAAAATGTAGCTTTTCGCTATCGACATTTTGTAATGGTCACCCCGCGACGTCCATTAGTGAGGGAGGGTCGAAAGGAAGATTAGCTATATTCAAAATAACTTCCACTTATTCACTATTATGAACAACAACACAAATTCTATTAACCAAGTTAAGCGATGCACCAAATACTAAATATGGAAAGCAATAGCGAGGTAGACGAGATACGAGAAGTCTTAATAAATCGGATCACTTACATCCAAGCAATATACTTTCCAAGTCCAAGCGGCATAATCTAATTTAATTACTAGCTGACAAATCGTCAAGTTTTACTATTACACTAATCAGCTACGAAATCAGCTCACTACACTATTCACGCCTCACTTCAAGTTTAATCAATCACTGCTATCCGTTAGCAGTCAAACCTCTCTCTCTCTCTTTCTAACTTGAAAGTTTAATCTTTATATACAAATCCTAATTTACATTCTCACACCTTCTTCGGGGTAAGGTTTATAATATAATAATTTTTAAAGATCCAATATTCCCCAAGGGGATTAGTAATTGAAAAAACGCGGATAGACCCGTCACAACGTGTGTGAACATCATACTTATACAAAAACGTACTAGCTTTTTTTAACTTACTTCAAGTAAATTAGGAATGCGAATGCAGTGAAACGAATCCATACACATTTAGAAAAAGATGGTAATTATTTTTACTGTCATTCTTTGGGAAAAGTTCAAAAAAGAAATCTTTTAAATATATAACTTGTCCACGTGACTCAAGCTAGACACTCATTTGATTCATTTGGCTCTTTTCGACTAATAACATGTCGCAGAAAATATCCATTCCTACCTTAATACATGCATTAATTTTAAAATATACACAAAACGAATTTCACTAATACTTCGTTGCTGTTTCTATCATAAAGTAAATAGAAACATTAGAAAACACTTTGAGATTTCGAAACAAGCATACCAGATGTAGAGTTTCTCTAACGGGATCCTGTTCGAATTTTAATTTATTTAAACTTCCATGGAAATCACGGAATTCAAACATTTAATTTGTTTATCTTTTCCAAAATAAGACATTTTTCTTGGTCAAATTGAAAATACAGCTTTATTTAGTAATAACATATCGATTAACTGTGTTTTGAATAAAAACGTAAATTAAGATTTTTTCCGCAAAACGAGCGATTGAAATACCAAATTCTTTACTGTATACAAATTTATTGTAATTATTTTTATATAAAATATAAGAATACTCTTCATTTTTGTATAAGCAATTATTACTATTTTTTTAAACATTTTAAAAAACAATGAAAAATTTTAATTTTTTTTTTTTTTGTCTGACACAATTTTCAGTTAAAATGAGCAAGATCCTTATACGTGAATATTCCGGGTTATAAAAAAGTTATTTTTAGCATTTAATAGAATTAGAATTTATTGTTCCTCGTTATTCAAACTGGTAAATTACCGAATTACTGTAAAAGGTATGCATCGGTTCCATTCTGGTTTAATCTGTTTTTTAAATATATTTATTACATTCCTTGTGTATGTGTGATTCCTTGGATTTATATTCCTTGAATTTCCAGGAACGAAATCACTTTTAACTCATAATCCGGAAAAAATTAAGTCTTAGAAAGGAGAAATTTAATCTGGAATCATTTTTTCCGATTTTTTATTTATACCAAATACATTTAATCTAAAAACGAACTAAATATTCTTTACATTGAAATTACTCAAATGTTAAATGCTCAAAATTCATGCATAGCCATCCAGCGTAGATTTTACTGTGTACTAAGTGAATAAAATGTAATCCGTTTTTTTAATGAATTCCCTTATTTTTATTTTTTTAAGTCTAATAAACACAAGTATTTAAATTAATAGATATAACATTAATTCAAATAATACAGTAACAGATTTTGAATGTTTGTCATGAAAATAAATTTAAGAATAAATAGCCCTTCTAAGATGCTAAAAACAACTTGTTAATATCCATATCTATTTCCTTTATAACAATGTATTGCTTTTTTCTCAATCTCTCAATCTTATCAAAATTGGCGGGAAAATATGTGTCTAGATTTTCCACATTTACTTTCAGAATATTTTAATTTTTGCGTAGAGTTCATCGGTGAAATAAAAATATACTAACTACGTTTTGAATATTTGGGAAAACTTTCAAATTATGAAGAATCCAGCCATTTTTTAATTTTACAATTTTAAAATATTATATTCAGCAATGTGTAATTTAAAAATAACTATGAGTTATATCTTATATCACTTCCTTCAAAACTTATTTGTGAAAAACAATTAATATTGAACTGCTAAAAAAATTGAAAATTGAACATGAAAATAACAAGCACATAAAAATTGCAAAATCTTTCAAAAATTCGCATTTATTTTTAAAATTTGGAGTGCTTATTATGCACGCTTGTAATCAAAATTCTAGAATAAAAATTATTATTTTCACATAAATTAGATAGTCTTAAACATGATTTTTTTAGATGTACTAACTATTGTAAAGAATACTACAAGCTACATGGGGGAAGATCTATGTATTTAATGTGGACAGCTCCTACTCATAGAGATAAATTTAAAAATTGTAAAATAATTTTACAAATCTCTGAAAGCATACTGTTGAATAACAAACAGTGCCGGTGAACTTTTCAATGAATATTAAAATTGAATTAAGGTATCCGACTACGTTCGGAACCGTGATTTTAAAAAAGCGCATAAATGGATAATTTTCATGATAATTAGTGTCACTTAGATTAGAATACATGTATAAAATTGTTTTAAGGACATTTTGACAAAAACATTATTTAAATACAATATTTCGGCAAAAAATTAACTTAGAATAATCTTTTTTCCAAATGTTCTCTTTTTAAGAAAAATGCTTCTATTTTAATAATATTTTGCCTGTATATAGCTCAGACCTCAGTACAGAACTCTGTACATATATATATATATATATATATATATATATATATATATATATATATATATATATATATATATACAGTTGAACCACTATATAACGAACCTCTATAATGCGAATTTTTCCATATAGCGAACTTTTTCCTGGAACCTTGAACATTTCACGATTTTCTTCGAAAAATAATCTCTCTATTGCGAGGCGTTTTTTCTATATAACGAACTTTTTCTTTTATGATTCAATTTTTGTACTCCCTTTTTTTTAGATTATTTCTGAAAAAATTTCAAGTTACTCTCTCTTTAACACATTTTATGGTGGTCAGAAACAGTGCCGATTTAAGCTCATTTCGGCCCTTAATGTAGAAGATCTACGGGCCCCCTTCGCACTGGTGGATCGAAATTTATTTCCAGGAAACCTAGTTAAGTCCTGCTTATCAGGGCCCTTTCGCATCCTTAAGGGCCCCTGGGCGCCCACCCCAAGCACCCAATGGATAAACCGGCACTGGTCATAAATCTTGAACTGGTAAACTGAACTCGCCGAGAGCAATTGAGTTCTGGACGTTTCATCCAAGAAGTGAAACCTTAAACCCCCATTGCCCAGTTCACCAGAAACATCTTCGAAATCCTCTTTCACCCTCAGTAGAGTTGTCCCGTGTCCCCGTGTTTTAATTATAAAATAATGTGTGTTTAATATTACTTGTATGCACTTGTATTTAAATTAGAAAATGTCCTTAAAATTCAGTGATTTTAGTTTCATATTATTTTCTTAATATTGAAAATGCAGTGAGTTCTTCGCCATTCTTTTTTCTTGTTTTCCTTGCAGTTTTTCTTTCTTTCTTTCTTTTTGATGGGTAAGATATACAAAATAAACATATATTAATTTTAAAAAGGTGTGAATAATTACTTTTTTTAATACATAGTGTTTATGAATTTAAAATTTGTTTTATGTGGTTTATAAAGTATATTGAAATATATGAACCACTATATAATGAATTTTCCATGTAACGAACTTTTTTGCTGGGATTTTTTACTTCGTTATATAGAGGTCCGACTGTGAATATATATATATATATATATATATATATATATATATATATATATATATATATATATATATAAATATATACATCTTGTTCAAATTTTCAATCGTTAATAAAATACTTTCTATTCAACCATTCAAGTTCAAATACATTTTTTTAAACTTGTAGTGGATGACACTTGATGTTAATACAGTTTTTTCAAATATTATTTCATTAATTAAATTTAAAAAATGAATAAAAAGTAACAAACAGAAATAGTAGTCCAACAGCATATATAAAGAGTGTTTTTTTTTCAGGAATAGAAGTTTAAGCTGGCATTACTTTCCAAGATGGCGACCGATTTAACAGCTGTCAAGTGATTTATTCTCAGTTTGGTTTGGCTATTCATCAAAACGATCTTCAAACAAGGCGTAGATTCGTCGAATGGGCCCCAACCGAGATTGCCGTTGTTCCCGATTTTCATAAGCGAATTTTGTTTAGCGATGAAGCGCACTTCTGGTTGAATGGCTACGTCAACAAACAAAACTGCCACATTTGGAGAGAAGCTAATCCCCAAGTGTATGTCGAAACACCGTTACATCCAGAAAAACTGACTGTTTGGTGCGCTTTATGGGCTGGTGGAATCCTTCTTCAAAAACGATGAAGGCCACAACGTTACAGTCAATGGTGATCGGTATAGAGCCATGATTACTAACTTTTTCATTCCTGAATTGAACAATCATGATGTCCAGGAGCTGTGATTCCAACAATACGGCGCAACATGTCACACAGCTCGTGCCACAATCGATTTATTGAAAGACACGTTTGGTGACCGCCTAATTTCACGTTTTGGACCTGTGAATTGGCCTCCAAGATCTTGTGATTTAACACCGCAAGACTATTTTCTGTGGGGCTATGTAAAATCATTGGTCTATGCGGATAAGCCACAAACGCTTGACCATTTGGAAGACAACATTCGCCGTGTTATTGCCGATATACGGCCACAAATGTTGGAAAAAGTCATCGAAAATTGGACGTCCAGATTGGACTACATCCGAGCCAGCCGTGGCAGTCCTATGCCAGAAATCATTTTTAAAATGTAATGCCACAAGATTATCTTTCGAATAAAAAAATTCATGTCAATCGAATAATACATCGTTGTTTTATTGCAATTTAAAGTTCTATACCTCTAAAAAACACTTTTTAGAAAGGAAAATCATTGGTTGTGTTCCTGTATTGCAGTGGATAGCGCGTTGGACTTCAAATCCAAAGGTCGTGGGTTCAAATCTCATCTGGATATAGCTAATTCCTGAGAATGTCATTTTTTTTACTACCCTACTTTATTAGAATAATTAAATTTAATTAATGAATAAATAGTAACAAACAAAAAAAAAAATAGCCCAACACCATATACAGAAAGTAAGATGGAAAATCGCTTTCTATTTTGTCACTTAATACTGTGATTCTGTCATATGAATATACATATATTTATATTATAATTGTAACTATTTAATAAAAGTAGCTAAAATAAAATTTTTCTATATTGACCGAAGTAGGAATTGACTTAAAAAAATTTATATTGTTTGTTAATAATATTTATTGAGTTTTATGGTGCAATTTATACCTTTTATGAGTTACGCAATTGTAACTAATAATGGAATCTTTTTTAAAAGGAGGGCCCACTTGTATCCTCCATTCCACTTTTGCCCCTGTAGCCAAAACAATTGTCCACCCCTGGCATAATCAAACATTTATTTTGATAATATATGGGGGGGTCTACATTTACTCTTAAAAATTTGTCTATTTATATATACACTAGTTAGAATGAATATTTTGTAACAGCATAAGTGACAAAATTTTAATTTACGTGACTAGTTTTAAAAGAGGAATACATACACATGATTAACTTAATTTAATGTATTTTTAAAAACTTTCTACATGTAATGTCCTTCAAACATCATCCAGGATTTCGGATATAGTGATTTGTTGCAGCATATTTCAGCTAAAATTCTCTCTACTTAATCGACGCAAAACAAAAGACTTCCAAACGCCTTCAGTATGTTTGGAAGGAACTCTAATTAAGGAAATGACCGAATCATCATCTTGAGGCTATTTGCATAACATCATATTGGATTTGTGTTTGGTTTTCTCCTTAATGGGTTCTCAAGACTGGCCTTTTAAAGAATTGAGTCCACTTTAACTTATAAAAGATACTAAGTGAACGAATAAATAGGGTTATGCCAGTCTGAAATTATCCTTCAGTTCACAAGTCATAACCAATCTCTAACTAAACAATTTAGATATATTCTCTGTGGCAGTACTTGACATAAGTTAAAAATTTAAGTTCTTCAATTTCCTAAATTAGTAACTACTACTCAAAGTTTTAAACTTTATAATATACGATTAATATTTACCATCTTAATTAATTTGACCTCTGTCTGATGCAAAATGGTATTTTTCATTTGAAATTTGTTGGGGTATTTGATAAGTTCAGAACCAATTGTATTCTTATTAACTTGAATTAAATGTCAAGTCTTAATACGTTCCTGGGGTTCATTTACTCTATTCTATTCTAGATAATATATGGATTACATTCAATCAAATTTAAACTTTCCTTAACGCGAAAATTAAAACTAAAATAGATAACTTGAGATCGAACATATATTCCTCATGTTAATTGGAAAACTTTCAAAGATTAGTGAAGTTTATTTCCTTAACAAATTAACAACTAACTTGGGTATGTGTGTGTTATTTAGAGAATTTATTTGATAATAAACTATCAGTGTTTGACTTTTTAGATTCATTTTAGCTATCGGTTATGATACTACATTCGAATGGTAATTTCAGTCAAAAAATACTTTTTTTATCTTTCCATTTCTATAAATTATTTGAATAAATTACTTCTAGATTCTCATCTGAGTAAATTTGTATTTATTTCCAACTCATACATTTATCATTATCGTGTCGAAAAGGAATAATTTCTTCCTTTTTTCAATTATAAAAAGAAGACAAACAATAACAATAACAATGCAGTACCACCAACTAGAAAATTCTACTCGATGTGAATCAAGCTACTTTTAAAGAAACAAACTTTATCAAATGTTCCTTACTATTTCAACTGAAGTCAAAGGTATTCTGTATAAAAATATCCAGTCCTTACTATTTCAACTGAAGTCAAAGGTATTCTGTGTAATAAAATCCATTCCCAAAACATTATACGATTAGTTCTTAAATCTTCCGTTTTACTCGAAGCATTAGGAACTGACCTGAATAAAATCGACTTAATGGATTTTGGATTCTGTGATTTCAACACATGTAATTATTTGTTTTAATATATAATGTAATATAATTTACCTAATTTACCTAACTATTAACCATCCGTTAGGCGCGTGAATCTCTCAGATGAATAATAAGAACAGTTTCGGTGTTGCTTTCACGCGGTGGGTTGGAACACACTCCTCCTTTTATCTGCCGTCCTCCGATGTTTTCGGATTCAATGTCAAGGACGAGAGCGATTTCTTGATATTTCTGGCGGCAGAGGGACCAGTGAATCTGATAGATGCAGCATGCCCAACAACGCAAGTTCTTATGACTTTGGTCTATTTTGTTAAGAGGACAGAGTATGATTTAATTGACAAAAATCGGCCAAAAAATCAAATATAATTTTTTTAGCTTTAATTATTCTTTATATATTTTTCTATAACCTCACAAAATTTGAAAGCTCTAAACTTAAAAAGCGCAGAATTATGATAGCTTTTACGCCCGTTTTAATTCACATTTCTATGGCAAATCAAAACTTTAAACTGACTTATCTCAGAAAGATAAAATAACTAGTTTGTCCTCATTTAAAACGCTAAGGCTTTTTTTCTATTGTGTCTAATGCTTTGAATTTTTTTACCTATTGCTAATAGTACATATTACAAAAGTTGGTATGCATTTTTGAATCAAAGCAATACTTATTTTTTTTAAATTAATTAAACTCAGAATTTGTACAATTTTTAAGGAATTTTCAATAAGCATTCATAAAAAGAAATATTGTACAAATACCAATCATGTTATCGCAAAACCCATACCATCTTTTGTTACACATAGTTTGACGTACTTGTAAATTAAATTTTATGAGTGTACATAAATTTTTGTAGGGGAGGAGTAGCATTTTAAAATCACTTCACAAATTTACAATTTCTTCCTTAAAAAATTAAATGGCTAGCGTTTTATGAAATTTTCAGCTCAAAATCCTTTTTACATAGTACACACTCATAGGAGGCAACGAAATTTTTTTTGAAAATCTTTAAATGAAAAAATTTTGCGTAAATCGTACCATGTCCCCATAATTTTGATTTTTTTTCTTGTAAAATAATGTAGTTTTCAGTTTTATACGAAAATATATATAATTTGAAATTGTATTATACGAAAAATCCATGTCCCTTGAACATTGTTAGGTGATTCGTGAAGACTGCAATAAAGCATCATAAAATGTAAACAGCGGTGACATGACTAACCACTATCTTTGCGGTGTTTTTTCTTATAAATATCTCAATTCCTGATTTTATTTTAAATATTATTTTATGACAAAAGTATTTTAATGGCAAATATCACCAATAAAGGGATTAAATCATCTTCAAACGTAAGTATGAGGTGATGCATCTGAGATACCACGCGCCTATGGACGGGACTTTTTGAAGCACGTCTAGCGGAGGGTTAATATTAGAGAATAAAAATGAAACTCAGAACATTTTTTAGACGAAAAAAGTATCCCAATGCAAGCTCGTAGATTTACAACACATATAACTTTTTAACGCATTTCATTGTAAAAATTTTGAAACTTTCAACAAAAAGGCCATTTTGCCCTTTTTAGGGTAAAAAAAAACGTCCGATACGTTCGGAAGAATGATTTTGAAAAGTGATATTTTTTTTTATATTTACTGTCACCTGTATTAGAATATACATATATAGAATCGCTTTAAAAAGTTATAACAATAGAAAAAATTAATGCAATTTTTTGGAAAGAAATGAAGGAAAATGACATATTCCGAAATATTCTCCCTATATGTAAAATGCAAATTTTGCCTACATATAACTAAAAAAAAAACTTCTCTAAAGAGTCTGAACTAAGATTTTTGAATAATTCACTTCCTTTTCAGAATTACTATCAATCGAAATAATCACCGGTATTTTTTGTTAAAATTCCACTACTCAGATATATTAAAATATTAATAAATTCTCTCCTAAAATACATATTCCAATAATCTTTGTTCAGGCTCTGTAGAGAAATCTTAACCATAAATAGGTAAAGTATTATTATTTAAGTATTTTCCATAAAAGGAGAATATTTTGAAATTATATCTTTTTTTTTCCCCAAAAGATGCATTTAAAAGAAAATGTATTGAAATAATGCTCTTAAATAATTTTGTACGTAAATTATAATTCAAGTGACACTAAATATCAAAAAGGTATTCATTTATACGCTTTTTCAAAATCACGGTTTCGAATGTAGTCGGATATCTTTATATGTAAACCTAAAACTCCATATGGATTAAGAAAAAAATGATGCAATATAAAATCTATTTTAAGTAAAAAAAAAAATAATTGATTGAAATGAAAATGAGTGAAATAAAAATAAACTATGTTGCAATTTATCGTATTTATGTGACAAAGAAGCCATAATACAATATTAACATTAGAATAATTTTAATCAGAAGACTGATTGGAGAGAGGTTCCTAATCCTTAATGGTTTAATAAACACAAACTTAATCTATAAAGTACAAAGCATTTTTTGTTGCATTAAATGAAATATTAATAATTATATCTTGTAAAAAAATATACAGTCGTACTAGAAATTACAACAAACTGGTAATTGTCAAAATGATTACAAAAGGTTGATTAGTGATGCATATAGTTTTCGAACATGGCACAATCTAATGCTTGCCTCTCCCAGCATTGTTATACGATATTTTAAAATTAAATGCATAATTGTCTTTTCTTTTACATTGCACTGTTGCCAATTAACTTCTTAATAGGTAATGAAAAAAGTTATTTTCAAAATAAAACTGTATATATTTACGGAAGTAACAGAAACCTTACTACATTGTTTTGTTATCATTGTGCAACAGCTTAGAAAAGGAAATGCCATTTGATGCAATCCTCATTGAATAACGAAAATAAAACGCAAGAGAATCAAACCTTTCTCACGTAAACGTAGCACATTGTAAAGCAGAGAAAGAAATGACCGTTCCATCTTTCAATTAAATACAGCCCTTTCAACCTTCTGAGAATTTACGAACAGGAAAAAGGAACAAAGATGGTTGGATGAGGGAACTAAGCTGGTGAAAGCAAACAGCGACGGGAATTTTAGACGAATCTGTGTAAACACGACGAATACTGAAAATTCAAGCTCCAACCGGAAGTAAGTAGTAATGAAGGCGGACGCAAACAAATACTCGGAATTGTTTCAAACCAGAGTTCTTCAACCTCGAAAACTAGAAAAAGAAAGTTAACTTCTGTGAAAATGATTAAAATTATGGTGGCATATGGCTGCATTTTTGCTCTTTGAAATTTAACTGGATACAGTTTATGTAAGTTTTCGTTAAGAAGGCTCTTAGTTTAGTATTTTTACGCATAATTACCAATGTATGTATGTTTTTTTTGTCATAAATATTAGTTTTTACCAATATAATCTTATTTATCTGAGTAAATATGATTGCACAGTGTAATTTCAAACTTAAAATATAAATTACTAATGAATAGTTATTTTTAAAAAAATATAAATTTTGTATATCGAGTTTAGTTTTTAATTTTCTTCATTGAAATCTATAAGTAAGAATAAGTCTATACTAAATGTATAAATAAGAATTTTGTTGGTAGATCTTCTTTTCAACCCAACTAGAAAATTAGTGACATACCTGAGCTAACGTCAGCGTTAAATAACAAAACCAACTTCAAGGTCTGTGGATTTAATCTGGGGCATAGCTACTGCCGTATCAGCCTCATCAGTGATATGGGACCCCAAAGCTTCCGGGGTCTCAAAGAGCATAAGCAAAAAATCGCAAAATGTTAAGGGGTCCCAAAGGAGGGACCCCAAAGAATTTAGATACAGGGTCCGTTCAAGACTAGCTGCGCCAGATTGAGCAATCATTATTTCACACAGCATGAACAGTATTGAAAACACATGTTATCACAAACGGTTAATTATTTTAAGGTATCCGACTACGTTCGGAATTGCAATTTTGCAAAAGCGTACAAGCGAATATGTTTTGAAATATTTAGTGTTTTTAGATCAGAATACACGTACAAAATTGTTTTAAGAATATTATTACAATAAAAAATTATTTAAATGCAATATTTTGGCAAAAAATGAACTTAGAATTATTTATTTTCAAAACGTTCTCCTTTTATTAAAAATGCTTCTGCAATAAAAATATTTTGCTTATATATAGCTAAGACTTCTCCAGAGTGCCTGAACTAGAATTTTATAAAAATTCCCATTATTTCCAGAGTTACTACCAATTGAAATAATCATAGGTGTTTTTTTGCTAAAATTTCTCCACTGATGTATTAAAATATGAATAAATCCACTTCTAAGTCAATTATTTCAAGCATCCTAGTCTAGACTCTGTACAGAGGTCTGAATTATATATAGGTAAAATATTATTATTATATATAGAAGCATTTTCTATAAAAGGAGAATGTTTTGAAAATAAATAATTTTAAGTTCATTTTTCGGCAAAATATTGCATTTAACTTTTTATTGTAATAATATTCTTAAAACAATTTCATAAGTGTATTCTAATCTAAGTGACACTAAATATCATAAATATTATACATGTATACGCTTTTGCAAAATTACTGTTCCGAACGTAGTCGGATACCTTAAATTATAAAAGCTGCAACTGTGAGGAATTTGTAAGTTATAAAATTATTGTCTGGTTGCTTGTAAAATAACTACTTCAAAAATTAAAGAAATATTAAATGGCCTTCAGCGAGCTCGATTGGAAAGGAAAATATTGCTCAACGATTAAAAAAACATTTATTGTACCATTTGAACAATTCTGTGAAATCGTACAATAATATGGGAATATTACATTGAGTTTTATAAAAATGAATGCTAAAAACAAATAGAAAGTAATACTTATCATTTTAAAACACTTAGTATGTATATATAGGACAGAGCGGGGTATTATGGAACAAAGAGATTTTGGTTATGTTTGTAGAGCGTGAGAGAAATGCGTGAGAAAACCTTGAACTATTGAAAAAATATTCTCATGATGCAGTGAGATTTGACCACTTTTTGTTGTCGAACGACTCGATACAGATTAAAGCGTATTTTACGATTTTCAAAAGTTTTTGCTGGCAAGTTTTCAAACCCATTTTAACCTACTAGTACACATGTGACTTGAACATTAAAGTTAAGCGTAATGAACACTAAAATAATTGTAATTTGTGATACTGTGGCCGTTTTTTAGCTGACAATGTTTTGTCCTTCAGTTAAAAGGTTTATTTTCCAAGATGTTGTGTTGGGTATAATGGAATACTAGATATTCCATAATACCCGACACATTCTATTCTGATGTATCATCTTTATGCCATCAACTAAATAATTAGAAAACAAAGATGTTGAATGTATCTTTTGTAACGGAAAATTCTTTGAAGATATTAACAAGAGAAAATTTGGATTCAATGCTTCAGCTGTTTTCTGTGGTCTCACCTTGAATGTACTAGACTGTGACTTTTATTAATAAATTCGAAAAAGAAATTACTTTCAGGTATTCTTAAAAATATAGCTTTTATAGTTTAAAAAAACTACGTTTTAGGAAGTCTTAGTTAGTGATCCAATGGTTTAAACCACCTTTTCCATATTAACCAACTATTCCCTTTATCATTTTTTAATCATTTTTTTAAAACAACAAAATAAATATTTTTGACAAGTGATAATTCCTTACAATCGTTTATAGTACATATCCTTGACGACTTTGAAGATTTTTATCCAAAACCAGTAAAGTTATTTTTAGAATATATATAAATGGTATTCCATAATACCCTACTCTCACCTATATATGCTAAATATGTACTAGTAATATTGCATAGATCATACACTTCTCATCAAACTATTTTAAGAGGCACTTATATTTCCTTATTGCATTATTAAATACGCTAAATCTTAAATCTATACTTCAATATAAATAGTCTATTGACTATTATGTTTTAAAAAAATTTGAACTATCAGCCATTCAAAAATTTATTCAACGTAATTATTTCAGTAAGTTCTGACTGGTAGAAGTATTACTTTTGGAAAATTCCATTTTCTAGCGTCGCCATTTTAATAAGAGGAAAGTAAAAGATTTATAAATAGTTGATGACTATATATCAGTATAGTTATAGAATAACATAATATTATTCCGTAATGAATCGATTGATTTATGAACTCGACTGTTTTCATTCCTGAAGGAATCGCAGAGATTGGTAATGATTGATAGTTCCAATTAATTTTCATTGGAAGTTCCGTAAATGGCAACTGGTTACAGACTTTAAAACAAAATTAGATAACAAAAATGATATTTAAGCTAGCATCTCATTCTCATAACTTCCACAACACTCAATGAGGAGGGCTTTGAGTCGCACATGGATTTACTGTACGACATTGCCTATTACTCCACATATCGGTTTTGGTGGCATCAGAAATGAATAAAGAAAAAGGTTCGAATCAGATGTCTGTATGCTACACATATTTGATAATAGATTTGAAAATCCACTGTATCCGACTCAAGGAGGTCACATTTCTAAAATAATATATTTTTTTACCTTATAAAACTCCTTTCTCTCCCATTGGGAGAATATTTCCTGCCGTGTATGACATAATGTTATGAACCTAGATTTAAGCCTTACAAACCAACATCCCGTTATAAAATAATATATAATGATGAAATAATAAATGATTCTCCAAAAATATGTCCTTACAGAAAAATAATTCTTTTTTATAAATTATGATTATTATGTAACTAGAAATGCATTTTTTATTCACTATCTCGACTATATCCACAAAGAAATCTTGTACATCAAAGAAACAAAAATTATTAAACATGCCATTGATTGGAGAGATTGAACTCTTTTTAACTCGTGCAGCTAATTTTACTGCATTCTGAACACTATTGTTAATAGCTTTTTGCACCAGAAAAAAAAGTATACTAATCCTCAATTAATACATCTAGAGCTAGATTTTAAATACAAAAACAAATCACATTGAAAATGTGCTACAAATTGCTACAAACGTTTAATATCAGATAGTGGTACATATAAACTAAACTCAGTGGTGCAACAGCCCATGACAGCCAAGGCATACTGTGCCCATCTCAGTTTTCGGGCCATTGGCACTGAAGTGCATGAGCAGGTGTTCCAGTCAGGTAGTCAGTCTGACGCGAGTGGTACATATAAAAGCCATTACCTGGGTTATCTAAATTCAGAGAAATATTTCTTCATTATTACTGGAAAAAATGTCATGCTTTTAAACACTTTTGAAGAAAAAATATGTTTCTATCTCATATTCAAGCAAAATTATTATGCGTGCCTATAGCAAGAGGGTACCTATAGGAGTCAGTAAGCATGTAATATAGCTGCGTGCCTATACGTAGGTAACATATTATTCCCCAACAGGCAAGAAAAAAATTATATACCAAGAGAAAAAAAAACCTTCTTGTGAATATGGAACAAATAAGATTTTTCATTTTAACTGAAATACATATGAGTATATTCATTAGAACTTTTCTTTTTTAAAAAAAAGTCTAAAAATGTTCACACATACAGTCATATTTTGTTATAAAATTAAGAAATTCACAATTACAAATTACGAGTGGGTATTCCCACTCGTAAATCTACAACTTTTTGATACAACAAATTTTAACTATGTATGTGTAAAAATTTAAATATATTCACAGAGGTAAAAATTTAACAAAAGATTATTTCCCAAAACTGTAAATACAGTGGAATCTCAACCAAATATCTGGAAAAATGTCAATGCAAGTTACAAAGTTACCACATTGAGATAATAAATAATTATAACGTAATACATCATACGTGAATCACATAATAGATAATGTGAGGGTAGAAAAAATTGGAACAATGTATGCACAAAAATATTACGTCGGCTTTAAGATTTTTTCGGTTAAAATATTGTTTACAAGCGAAGAAAATTGTTACAAGTGCACATGTGAGTAAGAGTAATTAATTATAAATTTTCTTAAGTTTTCGTTGAACGTACGCATTTCTAGTTTTTGTTGACTTTAGAAAATAATATATGATTAAACTACATTCTGTTGCTCATACATATTCTAAATACTATTATTTATAAAAGTTTCTTTATAGGAAGCAAATTATTTGGCTCGAAAAACCAACGAAGAAAATTTCCAAGTATTAAATTTAAGTAGATTATAGCAGAAGTGCTCTTTTTGAGATTTAATTTAAATTTCGATACTGTCAAACTGATCTGTCGCAAAATCAGATTCAGGTTCATAAAAGACTTCCGACAGAACATTCGTCTGACCTGTGAAGGTCATTATAGCAAGTCTCTGGTAAGAACTTCTTTATCGAAGCCGCCTCCACAGAAAATTCAAGACATAAAAAAAAGATAACAAAGAAGATTTTTTTTTCACACAGTTTGCCAACAAGGTATTATTACATTATATGCACGGAGCTAAAAATTTAAACTTAAACAAGGGATTTGAATCTCAGACAAACCAGTTTTGTTTTCTAAAGTAGGATCACATTGAGAAAATGACAATTTTGTCTTATAATTATTAATGGTCTTTTGTATGATCTTATGCCGAATACTTTATGGATTAACATTTAAGAAAATCTTATTTTTTTCTAAAAAGGTTTTGAAGTAAAACCCAGACCGGCTTTGGTTTGCCTGATTCTCGCATAATTCAAAGGAAGAGAAGCTTTTGAAGTGTCGGTCTATATATATATATTTTTTTTTTTTACGTTGTTAGAACACATACGGAAACGTCAAAGATAAAAAACGACTTGTTTGCCTCGGCGCTTATCATCAGAGCTTGCTACAAAGACTATCCACGTTATCGGAAGAACAGATGGAGGAGAAAGGGTATATTTTTACTTTTGGTAAATATAATGCTTATCATAAAAAGAGAAAATAAAAATATTGCAAATTTGCATAGCACTCTTACCACCTCCTAAAGATAAGAAGCTTGGTTAATTTCAATAAGTCGGTCGAGGGGCTCGTTTTTATGTGCAAAAACACAAACATCGTCTTGTTAAACATTTTATACTTTCGTGCATAGCATTTATGTAAAGCGATTTCTCCTGTATAGATTCTGGTTGAGTAAACTTCCCATTAATCGGATCATAGAACACAAAAGAGAAATTAAAAACACAGCAAATAATAATACAGGCAATTATGATAATTTCATTTACAAACTATTCAATGAAACATGTTATAATACCTTAGAATTATATATGTGTGTGTGTGTGTGTGTTATATGTGTGTGTGTGTGTGTGTGTGTGTGTGTGTGTGTGTGTGTGTGTGTGTGTGTGTGTGTGTGTGTGTGTGTGTGTGTGTGTGTGTGTGTGTGTGTAATAATTCCCAGTAATTTAACCTTTAAAAGCCCTGGATTTATTTATGGTTCAATCCTTCAGGACAACCGTTACATTATTTTAATTAGTTACCCGCCTAACGGGGAGTTTTGAAACTACACCCATCCACCCTCAAATCAATCATGTTATGTCACGCTGGCTATAAATACCGAGATCTGGAAATCCCGCTCTCTTCTCTTTTGTCCCTTACTCGAGTAGCCTGATTCCTCATGTTGTGTGTTCGTAGTTTCTTGGTTCTGTGTTATGCCATCCATGCTTACTGTAATTAATATGCCTAGGCGTTTCAAGATGTGCAATAAATTGGATTTACTAATTTACAAACTGCCTCTTCAATACTACAATATCATCCACTCTCCACGTACTACAGTAATCACTTCCAATGGTTCCGTTGTTACAGTTTAATCGTCAATCGGTCACGACAAATCATACACCACGATAAGTTTTATTATATATATGTCGCAGGGAAACGAAGAAATTAGGGCTTACGTCAAATTCCTAAAGGAGATGATCAATTCATGCAAGATGTTACAATAACGTCTCTTTGATGTATTTTCCCTGTTGTGAGCAAGTGAATTAGTTAAATCTCCGAACTGTTTTAGTGAAATGATGAAGTGATAAGAAATATGCCACTTTTTTGGTGCTAGGGGACTGATATTTGGGGTATCGTAATAACTTTTGTTGTGGTTAGGATCTGCTGGGACGCATCCCCCCGGTGCATTCCCATCCCCTCTACAGCGTTTAGGCCAATATCTCGACACTCGAGCCTCACAGTCCATTCGGACCTGGCTCATTCGATCCCTCTCCAACTGCTCTTCCAGTTATTATAATTTCATGCCCAAAGGGCTATTCCCTACGTAGTTTTTAATTGTTTTAAACTTTTAAAATTTATTGAAATCCACAATATCTTGGCTCCTGATTGAGTCTCGGACGAGATTTGAACCAACTGTCCCACTCGTAGAGATCCATCCAGTCATATACTTCACTCCCATTGAGTAGGCATAGGAAGGGCTTAAGCACTAAAATATCATGCTCCCATGTTAATCATATGGGGTCTGAAAAAATTTCACCCTTCTAAGGAATTAAGCTTGGGATTTGATTTTTGGAGGTCTGCAATATTTTCGTGTATGCGCAATCTTTACGGGGAATTGGTCCCCACTGGTGCTCCCCCTCCTACAGGGCTTCCCCATTAATAACTCGAATCCTATGCTACCTTGGTTGACCGCACCGGCTGGATTCGATTGTTCTCTCTATGAGCTCTTCAAATATGTTGTTGTTGTGGCTAATGCCACCTGTCTGACGTAGTCAGAACGAGGCCCACGAAATTCATCGTGGCATGGACAAGAGGTACGCCTGCCGTTGGCCTTGAGCACCATACAGGTGACAGTACGATTTAAGCTCGGAGAAAGTCCCCGAAGGGACGATAGATGGTGACACGACCTATATCTCCACCTCCACAATTTCTGCAAGTGAAACTGAAGGGGAGGGAAATATTCTCCAGTTCCTGCGCTCGTGAATAAGCCCACAAGACTACGGACCCACTGATTTAACGAGCACGTACTCCGTGTGCACTCGGAGGGTATTTGGTGACATCGAGCATCGAACCCAGGCCTTCCGGTCTGAAGTCCGATGCTCTAACCACTAGGCTACCCACGGCCTCTTCAAATATGTAATTTTGAGGGGAGATCGAGTCCTTGTACTTCCGAACAATTCAGGTCAAAAATCCTCGGAGCTATCGGGAATTAAAAAATTTTTAAAATTGTTTAAAAACGTGAAATGGGGAGAAGGAATGAGGCTATTTGGATAAAATTACATATTTGAAGAGCTCATATGAAGAACAATCGAATCCAGCCAGTGCGGTTGACCAAGGTAGCATAGGACTCGAGTTATTAATGGGGAAGCCCTGTAAGAGAGGGAGCCCCGAAGGGGCCAATTCCACGTGAAGCTCGCGCATACACGAAAATATTGTGGACCTCTAAAAATCAAGTCCCAAGCTCAATTCCTTAGGGGGATGAAATTTTTTCAGGCCCCATAGGATTAACGGAAGCATGCTATTTTAGTGCTTAAGCCCTCCCCATGCCTACACAATGGGAGTCAAGTATATGACTGGATGGGTCTCGACGAGTGGAACAGTTGGTTCAAATGTCAAGTCCGAGACTGAAACAGGAGCCAAGATATTTTGGATTTAAATAAATTTTAAAAGTTTAAAAAAGTTAAAAACAATTAAAAACTACGTAAGAAATAGCCCTATGGGCATGAAATTATAACAATTGGAAGAGCAGTTAGAGAGGGATCGAATGAGCCAGGTCCGAATAGACTGTGAGGCTCGAGGTGTCGAGATATTGACCAAAACGCTGTAGAGGGGGTGGGAATTCATCGGGGGGGATACGTCCCAGCAGATCCTAACCATAACAAAAGTCATTACGATCCCTCAAATATCAGTCCCCTAGAACCAAAAAAGGGGCATATTTTTTTCATTTCATCATTTCACTAAAACGGTTCGGGGATTTAACTAATTCACTTACTTACAACAGGGGGAAAAGACATCAAAGAGACGTTATTGTAACATCTTGCGGGAATTGATCATCTCCTATAGGGATTTGACGAAAGTCCTAATTTCATCGTTTCCCTGCGACATATATATATATATATCAGAGATACACATTTTAAAAACATAAGTTCTTAACAAACATCACAAAGGAGTGCATGGGCTGTTTTTAACCCTTTATCTCTACCGACTGTACTTATAAGTACTACTCACTTTAAAATTATAAATAGAATAATCATTTTTACTAAAACTCTAACGATACTTAGCAGGAATATTCTTTTAAATCCACTCTTATGGCAGCACGGGTTCTATGACAAATATTTTAGCGGGGAAGGCGAATAGTTTTATAGCAGAAATTGCGTTTTCAGCGGATTGTGAATATTGTCATTCTAGTTCCGAAAAGATACTTAATATCAAAAGGTAAGTGTCTTATTTTTTTTGTATGGTAAGGAAGACCTTAGAAAACGATTTGACTATTTACTTTAAGTAAACAGTGTGTATAATTAATTTTACAGTTGAATACCTTTAATTAATTAAATAGCTCTAATTAATTAAATTTCCGAGAAAGTTGAGTATTTTTTATGTACTTCCCTTAATTTTCAATGTAATGATTCGAAAAAAAGTATTGCATGAAAAAAACAGCAGTAAATCATAATGCGGTAGATAAAGGATTCAAAATTCATGCAAAATTTGACTTGCTTTGTTAAGTAAGAATTCAAATTATTAACTTACTATATTTCTGTCGAACACACGACACATTTTATTTTAGATCAGATTAACGAGAATAATTTATTCTTAGTATTGTTAAAATATACCTTTTTCTAAATAAGAGAAAAACTTATATAAAAGAAAAATGTTACTTAAAATATTTGGGAAGTCAATAGCTGAAACTTGTTAGTTTTTATTTCTTCCATTACATTTGAATTAGATATTATAAATTATGCTATAGTAAAGATATCTGTCCAATTAAGTTTATAACACTAAACATAATTTGTTACATCTCTGGACAACAGTCAATAAATGAAGCTACGGAGATCAATCAGTTACAATTGCTTTCTTTACATTTCATTCAGAGAATTCATTGAACCCGCAAACGTAATAAAGAATTATAATCTCTCTCTTTCTATCTAGGTTTACATCATATTTTTTTTTGTTTAGAAATCTTTTTTACTTATCACATATAGAACATCTGTGAACATAATTGACAAGATGAATAAATCTTTTAAAATCAAAACTTTTTCATAAACTCCGCCTTTTGAGATACATTTCACACGAAAGTTACGGATCTTGTTACTAAACGGTTGAGTAACTCCCTTTCCATACAGGAAGAATGTGGTCTGTATTTTCTTCGGAACTCCTTCTCCGGAAAGTGTAAATATTATACAAATCTTTTATTATTGTTGTTAAATGTGACCATAACTCTTTTATTTGACAGAAGAATTACACTTCCAGAGATAGACGAGGTACAGAAAGAATGGATGACTATTTAAAAAGGTGAACTACAATGCCTTTGTACGCAGGCCATCATAGCAGGCATGAATGAGCCAGCGAATAGCTGTTTTATGTGCGTTAATGGTACGTATTTACCTCTTGATATTTCAAAACATAGAGAACTCAATGATGCACTTCGAGATGGCAAAAGAAAACAAGACAGTTGTTTTCGGCGATCCCGATCCTTACATCGCGTGTCGTCGGGCGCGAGAATTTCCATTGTTCGTCTAAGAAACCACTAGGGGATCAAAGCACCGACAAGGATCACCAACAAAGTACAATGTTGCTAAGAAGTGCCCCTCTTATCAGTGAGTGATAAGACAAGCGCTTGCTTAATATTTTCCGGTTACAATCGTGATCGGAAAAAGAAATTCCCCAGCCAGCCAAGCGTTGACAAAATTTCCACCCAGATAACAACGACGATGATCATTTCTTATAATTGATTTCTTTTTCTTCTTCTTCGATATTAAAATTCGAATATCGCTCATTTCCTTGTTCGATTCAAGGTGTGGCTCTTAGGACGACAATAGAAGGGATGTGTCTCGTCTGGTATTAATCGTCCGAGAATTAAAAATTAATTTTAAATTGGGTGCTTTTGGCATAGATTCTTTCTAGCCAGTTAGTTATATTGATTTTAAAATTGTTATATGTATTTCATTAATTAAATGCCAAAAAAATAAAAAAAATATTTGATGATACCGATATGCATAACACAAAATTAATCAATAGGTTTGTTGGTTAATGTTTTGCCCTATTATTTTCCTAAATTTTTTCACTTGAAAAGATATGAAATGAAAATTTCAGTTAATTAAAAATTTTATGACCTTATAATGCAAATTTTGGACATGCTTTTGGGTTTTATATGCATTTTAAATCATATTGAGCAGTATTTTTTTAGTAATTCTATGGGTAACTTCTTTATCTTTTGTCAGATCTGTGTGTGTGTGACTCCACCCATACATTCCTAAAATATATTTTTTTCAATAAAAAATATCAGTTTTAAGGACAGCTTTGCGTGTCAATGATATTATAAGTATGATAAAATTCGAAATATTTCATTGACATTATGAGAGCCCTAGTTTTTTAAACCATTTGAAGTAACAAAGACTTGCAAAATGATGAGATTAAGTATCTCATCTGTAAAATAAAAACTTCAAAAGACTTGCTCTCGGCTAAGAACATAAGGGATAAATTTACTATTCAACTATATTCTTAAATGTTCATGACAATGCATCATTTAAAACTGAGTAAGAATTCATGAAAATCGTAAAATTTTTATTTATAATAAACATTTAATAACTTTTAATCTCTAATTTAACACGTCTTTGAAATTTTACCTTTTTTTTACCGCGATAGTTAAAATTAAAATTTATAAGCAACAGCTACAATCCACTGACATATTTGCTCCACTAGAAAATTAGCTAAAAACCAGTTTTGTGGAACTGCTTTTCACAAAATTAATTTAATGATGGTCTGTAAATTGCATTAGATATGGTTGATTTCAGTTTCGCTTAAGAAGTCTCTAAGTTTCATGTATTAAATGCTTTGCGACAAAATGGGGAAAATATCATCAGAAGTCTTGCAAAAAAGACCCGAATTAAGTTTTAAAACATATTATAATAAAAAGAAAGAGATTAATCATGTTATTTAGTGCAGAGGTCGCCAAAGTGGTAGTCCGTGGACCACTAGTGGTCAGCGAGAAAATTTCGCTGGTCCACAGAAAAATGTGGAACATACATACTCATCACGTTAAGTTATATTTTAAGGGAAGAAGCCAAATTATTTTTCCAGGAACAAAATCCGAAATTGCAAAATTTTTTGTCCAATAATGAATAGTTAGCAAAGATTGCATACCTGGTAGATATTTGCTCCCTGTTGAATGAATGAACTAAACATATCCTTGCAAGGACAACTTAAGGACGTATTCACACTACGAAGTCAGATGGATGCGTTTCAAAAGAAATATTACTGTGAAAAACGTGGTTGGTTGAACACGATCTTCAAATATTTTCTAATTTTGATGAATACATGAAGGAAAATTATGTTAACTAGCAAATTAAAACAATAATGTTAACTAGCAAATTAAAACAATGTTAACCAGCAATCCTAGTTAAAATATATTTGGAATCACTTACAGAATCTTTTGTTCGTTATTACCTAAAGAATGAAGATGCCAGACATAGTAATATGTGGATAATAGATTTGTTTACAGGGAAAATTCAGGATAATAATTTAAGCATGCCTATAAAAAGAGCCTCATCGACCTATCATCTCTGACGAAACTCTCAAATTTAAATTTCATTCATCCTTATCAACATCTCAGTTTTGGCTTTCCATCAAAACTGAATACTTTTTTCTTAGTGAACAGGCGATCAAAATTATGATTCAATCCTCCACAACTTATTTATTTATGTGAAAAAATAAGAAAAAGCTTTTTGTACATCTCAGCTGAACAAAAAATCATATTTCTTAAATTTTGAGTCTGTAGGCCTAATAGCTGATAAAAAAAAAAGGATTTTTTTTATTTATAACGCCTCCGTAACTCCCTTGTGGGTCAGTTTTTGAAAACACCTTCCTAAGCTGAACTCTGCTATGCAAAAGTAACATATTGTTACAAATTTTGTATAATGAATGCTTAAAATAGTGTAAATAATTTATATCTGGATGCGTAATACGTTAATATCACTTTCTGTTGTATTTATTTTATGTTAAAATTGCAATGTTCACAAGCAATATCGTTCCTTGCATTATAATGGCGATTCAATGGAAACACAGTGAAATGTTGGCAATAGAACCAAGTTGGCATAATTTTGGCGACCATGTTGGCAACTTGGCGATTGATTAAACGATGCAGAAGTTGATATGCTTAAGCGCCACCTAGTGGGGAGCTGCAACCAATAGGATGGTACAAAAACTTTCTCCTCTAAAAAAAATACATATACATGCCAATTTTCATAGTGATCAGTTGAACGATGTTGAAGTGAAGCGAGTTTATATACACAAACATTCATTTTTATATATAGACTAGCTGGTATACCCGTTCTTCGCTCGGGTGAACTGAAGGATAAAGAAGTTTTTAATCAGTTAATTTTACGTGAATTGCAAATTAAACAAAAAAAGCTTTTCGCATATCTCAGCTGAAGAAAAAAATATCTTTGTTTAATTTTAAGTCTGTAGATCTAATAGCTGATAAAAAGGATTTTTTTTTATTTACAACTCCCAGTAACACTCTTGAGGGTCGATTTTTGAAAATACCTCCCTAAGCTGATCTCTGCTCAGTAAAAGTAACACATTGTTAAAAGTTTTGTGACGCTTAAAATATTGTAAATAATTTATATCTGAAAGTATCATACATTAATATTACTTTCTGTTGAATTTATTTTATGTAAAAATTAAAATACTCGCAAGCAACGCTGTTTCCAAAATAACAATGGCGATTCAATGAAAAACATAGCGAAATGTTGACGATAGAGTCAAGTTGGCAAATGTCTAGCTACTTTCATAGCTCAAACTTTATTAGAGCTTTGTAAGACCCGCCATGTAGGAGAGCGATGCACGTTAATGCTTTATCTACCGCATTATGATTTACTGCAATTTTTTTCATGCAATGTTTTTAGGTCACTACATTGAAAATTAAGGGACATACATAAACAAAATACTCGACTTAGGGAAATTTAATCGGTTAGAGCTAATAAATTAATTAAAGATATTCAACCGTAAAATTAATTATATACACCGTTCACTTAAAATAAATAGTCAAATCGTTTTCTAAGATCTCCATAAACATACAAAAACTTACGACACTTAAATTTTGACATTAACTATTTTTTGGGGAAAAAAATCATAATCTTTGCAATCCGCTGAAAACACCGTCAGCTGAAAATGCAATATCTGCTACAAAACAATTCACCTTCCCCGCTAAAATACTCACCATAGAACCCGTGCTGTCATATATCTTGGAAGAGTGGATTTCAAAGAATATTCCAGCTAAGTATTGGTAGAATATTCCTGCTAAATTGGTGTGGCGTGGTAGTTAGGAGAAGGGGGCGCCAGCTCAGGTGTCGTCCACATCACTTGACCATGGTTCAAAATTACGTGGTCCGTCGCCAAAAGTCCTCGTGTAGCTGAACAGTACAACGTTAATATTCACTCACTCCAAAGAATACAGTACAGTAGTTATAATTATTTTTATACTTAAAAATGCAATATCTGCCTATTAAATTAAAATTATAGCGTTATAATTAACTACTAACCACACAAACAAATTTTGAAAATTTGTCCAAATGATGTAGTGTGAAAGAGAAAGTTTATTCAGACAGACAACAAATGTATCTTTTATGTATATAGATTTGTTTGAATTCTTGTGTATTATTACTTTTGTAAGCCTCATGACATACTTTATGGTGTACCAGTCTTTTAAAACTGACTGAGCCACAGCAACATTTAGCTGGGTATAGCTAGTTATAACATAAAATTAAATCTGAAAAAGATATCAAAAATAAAAAACGGCCCAATATTTTGAATAAATCAGTATAAACATTTTCGTACAAACACAATATATATATTGTAAAATATTTATTTTGCTATTTGCATTTCAGACAGACATCAAACAAAATTTAAAAAAAAGTCAAAAACAGATAAAAAAATATATTTAAGAAAAATACCACTGATTAGTTTTGCCAAAGACATCACAATGTGCAAACAAATATTTGCATTACATAATAACCAAAAAAAATGTAGGTACGAAAATATAAAAGAAAATATATATATATTGAATGAATTAAGGTTTACTGGAGGGAAAGATAAAACAGGCTAAGATAATACTCATAATATTAATTTCATATTAGTTGGCTACTCATTTTTGGCATGATTTTGAAATCGCGCCAAATTGGTATATAGCGTCCAGTCTAATGTTATAGTAATGTACAGAATTAGAGGCACTTATGTATTATCGCAACCTATTGGTGACATTAAACAAAATGAAGCACATGATTGCCAATTCAACGCATGCAAAATTGGGATTGCCAAAGTGGCGAGTTGTCTTGAACGTTGGCGATTGTGCAATAATACGCAAGTACTAAAAAAATTATCCAAAGTATATATATCCCGAGCATAAAAATAGATTGAAAAATGAAGTACAATACTAACATTAACTGACATAAAAAGAACTGAACTAACTTTATCAATGCAAAAGCATAATTTGAAAAAATAAGGTACTTACATATAACCGCAACCTATTGGCGATATATGAAACGAAGCACATGACTCACAATTCAGCATATATATGACATGCGAAATCGGGGTTGCCAACTTGGCAAGTTATTTTGAACGTTGGTGATTGTTAGGATAGTACATAAGTTCCAAAAATAATTTATCTTACGACTACCTGCTTCCTCAACAGGTATTTAAGCCATTTGTCTGTTTTGCTCATTCTCTGATGCCTATTTCTACCAACACTGCTTTTGCTTGGGCAGTATGATTACCCAAGTTTGATTTTCTGCAAGGCAATTTTATGCACTGAAGCCTATAGTATACCCTTAAAGGTTAAAATAAAGACACATGAAATTGCAAAGAACCATATTATTGGATCAAGTGTAGTATAGGGGGCTACTTGGCGCAGTCCTTTATTTTGGTGACTAAAAGTGGTCGCCAAGGTACTTTTTTCGATATTATTTATTTTAGAATGAATTCGATATCTCACCATGACATGTAGATAAAAATCGAAAAATCCGAAGAAAAATCGCCAAATCCAAAGTGGTCCCCCTATACTACACTTGAACAGAACTGAAATATAACCCTTATCAATGAGAAGTTTTAGTTTGTCAAAATTATAATCTTCGCATTCTAAAGAAATAAATGAATAAGTTGTAATTTGTAAGCAAAATCACACACATAAACATCCCGCGATAATACCTAAATTTTGCCAAAACAACAAAACAAAATTTTAGTTGTTGAAAGAATAATCCTTAAAAAAAGGATTTATTCGAAAAATAATCCTAATTAAATATCATAGAATAGAAAAATTGAATAAATACTCCAACTGATAAATATAGCTATAGTAAAAATATGTAATAATCTTGAAAAACTGCGTGTAAAGCATAAATTTTCCACTTAGTGAGAAATGTGACATCATATGACGTCATAACACTGGAAAATCACTTAAAAATTAAATTTTAAAAAGTTTAGAAAGAATTACGAACGCGAAACCTGTTTAAGAACCTTCCCCATGTAATTTTGTATACGTGTACCAAATTTCTCGTTATTTGGTTGTCTTGACCTTTAGTTAGAAGGGAACAGACAAACAGACAACAAATGCGTCTTATATATATATAGATAATAATTTATATACTTATTTCTTCAAATTCCTTTTCTTATAAAAAACATCCCAACACGTAGTTTCAATAGGGAAGTTAGTAAAGTTATTCCAATATATATATATACATTAATTTAGACATTAATAAATAATTATAGGGGCCTGATTATCGTAGTTGATAGGTGAACGGAATCGATGGGTAACTGGCTATGGTTTCATAATTTCGGTTTAGTTTGAAGTGATACGCACATTAAATTTGTCGGGCTTCAAAGTATTCATTTGGATGTATAGTACCAGATCAGATGTCGAGCCCATCAGCTCACCGTGATACTAAACTACGAGATGTATTGTCTGTGTTAAACGGACCGTTCAATCGAACAAAATTTGGCAGCCGAAAATGTTAGACGAAGCTGGTACACACACACATAAGAATCAGTAAAACAATTGTACTCAAGATTTAAAGAATAAAAAAAGTTTAAATAAATATAATTAAAAGGTACGGTGATATATGATTCATGATCAATCATGGTGACATTCTTGTTGTTGACAGTTTTGTTTACTTGTGTCCTGGAATAAAAATATTACATGAAAATGTTCACGTCTGGATTGTCAGGTCATTTCCGCATTTTTTATCTGAAACTAACCGGAAGTCATTTAAATGTACATTAACCTTTAAGTGCTGTGGTATGCCTCATATAAACACTGTTTTTTACACCATTTGTGATAAAAGTATTGAAATTTTCTCTCAATATTATTTTTTCCAGACGTTATCATTCATGCATACAGAAAATCGTACATGAATAACGATGTGCTAAGGTAGCTCTTTTAGTTCACTAACTTTTGACGCTTCAATTTTTTAATATATGTCCTACAATCTTTAAACAACATTATAAAATTAATAATATATGCGAACAATTTAAGAATATGCCAAGAATATGTAAAAAATATTTTTAAGAATATGTTTAAAAATATGTTTACGAATATGCTTATAGGAATATAAAACATCGCAAAAATATGAGAATATGTTTAAGAATATATGAAGAATATATATGGTTCAGAATATTATGTATTAAGAATATGTTAAGAATATATGTGCATGCGTAACACAGGTTTGTTTTTCACATCCTGATTCAAAAAAAAATTTTAGTGTAATATGATGACCTCCAAAGCTTGAAAGGGCCTGTTCCGAAATCTAGGGAATTGTTTCCTCAATTTTTTAAAAATCATTTATCTACTATTAGAAAAGAACTTGAGGTTATATCGTATTAAATATATAAATTATATTTATAAAAACATATTTAATGATACATAAAAGGAATAAATTGCACGTGCGTGTTTTAATACATATTATGCTGAAAATGTGAGAAATATATACAAATTATTTTATACTCTTATTAGTTTTTTAGTCTTATTCATTTGTTTAAAATATATCCTTTTTACTTAATATGCAAACAATTTTTCGAACCAATAACATTTCCTACTTTTATGGAATATTTTAGTGGTTCACTGTCTCTGAAACTACGCCATCACAAATATACAAAAATTCCCGTTTAAATTAAAAAGGGCTTACCTGACTCAAGTTAAACAAGAGAGTTTTATATAATTTAAACTAAAATATCGTGTACATAATTAAATTTTAAGGAAACGGTAAGCATAAATAACATATTCGGGGGAAAAAATCAAATACAAAAACCAGCTCCATTTAAAAAAAATCCAATCTTACTAATTCCGAAACCCAGCAGACTTCGATAAGAAAACCACCTTCAATATGCTCAATTTCATTCGAGAAAGAGTAAAGGAGAGATAAAAAAAAATGTACCACACAAGAGTTACGATGCCAATTAAGACGCGCAGTGCAAGATTAAAGATACGCGGAAAATTTGTTGAGAGTCAACTAAAAAGAGTGAGTGATATTAAAAAATCACGACCGCGTTCCAAGACACTTAAGTGACGTATCACGGGCAACTGCTCATTAAGGTGCGGAAGGTAAATTAAGCAGTACCTACATAACATCTATGTATTTATCTGAAACGATGGTCTCGGCGGTCGCGTGTGCTTCTTATGGACAATAAACACGAGGACAGGGGGAAGGTCTCTGATTATTTGCATATGCTTATTTACCAGGGAGTGCACACAAATAACGGCAGCTGCGTACTGATAAGTGGAATGACGACCATTATTTGCTTATGTAAGTCGAGTATGTTTCTTTCGAGGGATTGCGACATACTGGAACGTAGAGGCCTTTTGACACGTGTCGTACTTTACATGAACCCTTTACCTCGGTATAAAAACTTTAAAATTTATAAAATTAGTTAAACGATAACTAGTTTTAAAAATATTTAAAATTAGTTATCGTCTAATCCAAAAAACATACCCCTTTCCGATTAAGCCTAATTTAAAGTTTTGGATCTTTCTTAAAAATACATTTCCTTGCTTATATTTATTTGTTTCTATTTAATAGAATTCAGTTTCGAAAGAAAAATTTGGGTTAAATATATCTTCTTAAATTCGAAACAAAAATCAGTTTAATTTCCTCATCTTTCCTAAAAATATGATTCCTTGCTCATGTGTGTTTCTACTTATTAGAATTCAGTTTCGAAAGAAAAATTCGGGTTAAATATAATCTCTTCTTAATTTTTTTTAAAAAACTAGTTTAAAAAAAAGACATTGCAGAAAAAAATTTTCAAAAAAAGAATTTATCTTTAATTTTGATTATCATTAAAAGATATTATCCTATCTGTAGAAGGAAAGAGGGGTAATTTTAGAATTTTTTAAAGATAAAATTCGTTTAAAAATATTTTATTCATTTTTATTGCTTCTAATAAAAAAGAATTTTAAAGTAAAATAGACATTAAGTAACAAGTGAATTGAATTCATATTTTCGCAATTTCATAAAAGCTAAAAAAAGAAAAGAGAGAGAGAGAAAGAAGGAAAGATTATCTTGAACTGTTCTCAAATATGATCAATATAACCATAAAAATCAGGCGATCTAGTTTTTTAAAGAAGAAAAGTATAAGAATCTAATTTATTTCGCTCAAAATCAAAATGTAATTAATTTTTAGATGTACAGTCGACTCTCGATTATTCGAAGTTGGAAGGACCAATGAAAAACTTCGAATTATCAAGAATTCGGATTACCAAGAGGATAGGAAAAAACTCTTAAAATACATGAAGAGAAATTTTTTTCTAACACATTTAAGTTTGAAACTAAGTAATAAAACAACAATTGCACATATGTATAAAATTATTTTAAAGTATTTTTAAAAAGTACATATTATACAGTAAAAATATTATGCAAAACGGCTGGTAACAGGTGTGGTCAGTCTATTGTCCACTTGAAGAAGGAAAGCAATAAAAGTCTTTTCGCCTGAGGGACCGGAAAACACTAAGAGGGGATAGAAGACAGATGGACATCAAAGGGGCTACGTTACACGGGAGACACGCAGAGAGAATACAACACAAAACTTGAAAGCTCCAACCTGTTTGCTACAGGACTGTACATGATGGTGAGTATTCGAATTGTCGAGAGCTTCGTAAGATAACTTCGAATTATCGTGTGTTGTAGTCTGGCTAGACACAGATTTTCCTTTGAAATATTAAGTGTACCGAAACGTTTTGTTTTAGCTCGAAATATCAAGAGTTTTTTCTAGGGACTGAGCATATACGTATTAGCGAGAGGTTCGTATTATCGAAGGTTTGAATTAGCGAGAGTCGACTGTATGTAAAAATAGAAAATTATTAAAAACAGATAGTTATATAAGCGGCAACCTACAAAAATTTCAAATCGTAATTATGTATTATTATTAATTATAATCAAATACAATGTGACTTCAAGTACAGAGTCTTTACCTATAAAAATATAAAGCATTTAATTTAATTAAGAACTAAAACTGATTGATTTGTTACAAGAAATGGAGAAAAGTTATATTCAGACATATATATATATATATATATTTGTGTGTGTGAATTTATGTAAGAGAAAAATACAATTTTACAAAAAAGTTATGTTATATTTATCATTATAGTACTCTGAGTACAGTAGTTGATCAAAAAACTAGCAAACTTTTTAATTTGAAAAATACTAAAATGTATGAATTTAAATAATCCCATTTTTTTATCAGGACTTGATTAATGTTTACATGGAGAAGATGAATGGTTTAGCTAAGGTATTTGAATGAATGTGTATCTAGTTAAGAAAATATATAATACGCTGTTTCTCCAAAGTTTAAATTTTATTAAAAACCATAAAAATGTAGTGATGATATTCTTCGAATTTCAAGTTGAATGTCGGAAAAAAAACACGTTTTAAAAATAAAATATAAAAATAAAGTGAGAGCATCTAAGAAATGAACAATTTATTCATGTGGAACATAAATAGTATCTCCCACATTGTACACTGTTTTATTTATACACTGATTCTCTAAAAAGAAAATTTCAAGTTTTCCTAAATTTTCTAAAGTTTTTAAATAAATGTATGTAAAGCATCAGAATTAGAAACCAAGCAGAAAATTCAATACATCATTCTCAAAACTATTTATTCGCAAAACTATTTGAAACATGCCTTTTTAATTTTTTTAAGTCAGTTTATCTAATTTTTTAAAATTATTTTCTGACAAACCGGTTTCCAAACCAATGACCTTCAAACTTATTCTGTCTTATTTCCTGATTTAATAGTTTGCTTGGCTAACTTATATAACTAAGTAATAAAGATTTATCTGTCGCGAAAAAATTAAATACTGAATTAATTTAAAAATAGGTTAAAATTAGATACTGAATATCTTAACCTCGACGTTACGATATAGTATACTACGATATAGTCTCAAATTATCACCAATAAAATTACAAAGTACAATTAATATTAATTTTTTTGGAATGAAGTATTCAAGTAACAGATACGAACATACTTTGAAAAACAAGAAATTTTAATGGGTTTTTTAAGGAACTATTTTAAAAGAAACATGCACCTCTCGTGATTGTGTTATATAAAACGGTTCTAATACCAAAAGTTTAGTGCACAAATAGTAAAAGCATAAAGTACCGTCAAGATTATTAATAAATTAATCAATTTTTTTTTTTTTTTTTTTGTTTCATATTTTTATAACTCAAGAATACTGTCATGAATGTTTCATTTTAGGTAACTTTGCCGTAAAACTGCTTCAAATTTTGCATTTTATTATTATTTTACATACAAAAAATAGAGGATACTTTGCTGCATCCATCGAGGCATTATTTATAAGAATTCAATAAATAGAACGCTAGAAAATAGAATTTTAAAATTGTAAACAAATGTGATGTACCTATGATACAGATACACTTTCTTCAAATTACGTTTTGTATATAATATGTATTATAAAATCTAATTTTTCTATACGAATAGTGTAATTTTTCTGTATTATATGTTCAAATTTATTGAAAATTCTACATTTTTTGTGCAAAAATTACGGAAAATTTGAATGATTAGTTACAAAATTTTAAAATAAAATTTAGTTTTTTGAAATGTTAATTATGTCTAGTTTTGCATTTATAAATACTCAGTGTACTTCTTAAATTATAAATTAAGTGGTTATAATACAAATTCGATCTTAAGGATTATTCTAAATTAAATACACAGCTTGTAAAATAGACATTTCGTTTTTCCTAACTGCTTATTGTTAACATTTGAATGTTCATGAATAACTCTATATGTTTATAGCTGTTAGTTTTGCTTTAAAATAAATAAATATTCTTATGTATGAGTACAAAAACAGATTCTTTTGTTATAATTTTTAAAAACAGAGTTCCATTTAAGTTAGACATCAAATTAATTTTTAAATTCATCAAAGACATTTTCTTTGTGTATTTTTATAACAATTAAAATATGTGTAAGGAATTCTCTTATATCTTGTAATGATGATGTTCAAAGTGAAGTAAAAATGCTAAAATTTATAGACATAAAACTTTGGTATTTTAAATGGAAGAAGGTGTGAATCGTTGATAAAACGTGTTGATGAAGTAGAGAAAGAGTAATTAAAAAGACTTCTAAATAATACAGAACTTTAAACTTACAATTTAAAAAGTGAGAAATGATGCAAAATAATCCAATTAATTATTGAATAGCTTTATGTTGTTTTAAAAAATATTACTTTACAAATCAAAGATGAAAGTATCTTTATTTGCAGTTTTCTCAAAGTGCATTTTTTTGGTGATTCCGGTACACTTTTCTCAAAATCTACTTTACCTATAGTGCTGATATTTTGCATTATATAAGATCCACAGATTTTCAACAAAGTGAATGAATTTTTTTTCAAATAAATATTCACAAATTTTAGATACTGCACAATTTCTGCATAAAATTTATAGGAAATTTAAATCACTAATTTAAAAAAAATTTAAAATTTTATTAATTTATTTTTTAAAATTTCATTTCATTCATTTTATGGATTGTTATGTTAACAAAGGCTCTGTAAAATTTTATAGGCATATATGCAGAGTGGGTTTTATGCAAAGAGTACCTAAAGGTAAAAATATGCCACGAAAATAAAAAAAATAGTTATTGATTATTTATTGCTCATACAGATTTATTTGTACTTTAAAATCGAATTTTTTTTTACATTAACAGGTACATAAATACACAGATAATTCATCGTAAAAATTTTACTTCCGTTGCTTTTAATTTCAGTGAGAACCATTTAAATTTGGTGTAAAAAAAGTTCATTTTTCCTTGTCGCAGACCACCCAGTTACCTTAAATGTTTGAAATTCTCCTTACTTTATTTACTATGGACCTAATGCTGCACTTTTCTCGCTAAAAGAAACATTCTGAATGATTTGATTAAAAATGCATTTTACTTATAGAAAGTAATGAGATTCCAAGAACAGAGATTCCAGAAGTACTTTAGATTCAAATATCCGTAAACATTTTCCATTCAATTTTTAAATGTAGATGAGCAACCCCTTAGCTATTAAGACATCATGATGATTCATCATTGTACGACTCAGTCATAGTAGTAAACCAATTTTAACACATTGGACTAAAAATATGAATCATTTATTTTCTAATACAAATTATAATTGCCAGTAAGTGTATTGTTCACTAGTGTGAGAGAGAATTATATTTAACTACACTATAAAGCAGCACGAGAGCAATTGGCAACGGACCCCGTAGTCTTGAACCTCAGTCAGATGACAAGATCGATACCTAAGCCGTCACCCAGCCCTCACTCCTAAGTATCACACCAACGGGAGGACATTGACAGATTTAACTTGCCTACACGGTGGGTCTGCAGTGGCACTAGGACTTGAACTTGCATCCCTCCGATCACGCGAGTTCGTGACCATAACCACTAGACTACCGTAGCCACTATATTTTGTTCACCTGACTATGTTAATAAATTTGAAAACAAGTAATAATTACCCTGTTTTTATTTTTAAATTGTTATTGTAAGTAAATAAGTAATGGCTTCTAAACTATTATTTTGGATACATCTGTGCCCAATTTTTCTCCGTGCAGCTTAAGGTATTCGACTAAGTTCGGAGCCGTGATTTTAAAAATGCTCATAAATGAATAATTTTCATGATATGTAGTGTTACTTAGATTAGAATACATGTGTAAAATTGTTTTCAGGACATTTTGACAAAAAAATTCATTTAAATACAATACTTGGGCAAAAAATTAACTTAGAATAATATTTATTCCAAATGTTCTCCTTTTATAAGAAAGGCTTCTATAATAATAATCTTTTGCTTGTATAAAGTAAAGACTTCTCCAGAGAGTCTGAACAAGGACTTTTGAAAAATTCGCATTATTTTCAGAGTTACCACAAATTGAAATAATTATCGACGTTTTTTCCTTAAAATTTCTTTCCTCTATTGTAATAAAATATGGATAAATCCACTTCTAAGTTGTATATTTCAAAAATTCTAGTTCAGCCTCTGTACAGGGGTCTGAGCCAGTGGCGCACACAAGAGGAGGGTCCTGGGGGTCCACACCCCCCCAAAGCCCTCGATTTTTTTTCCCAATTGATTATAATTCTATGTATATAGTACGAAAAATTTAATTAAATATTTGTTATTAATGATTAATTTTATTAATTAATGCTAATTATTTATTCAATAATTAGTTTTTTACTGTGTTTTGTTCCCGAAAATCGACAAAATCAAAAGGAGCATGATACAAGAATGGTGAACTTTCGACCCGAACCTATCCTTGAAAAATTCCTGTGTGCGCTACTGGTCTGAGCTATATACAGGCAAAATATTATTATAATAGAAGCATTTTCCATAAAAAGATAGTTTTGAAAATTGGTCATTCCATGTTCATTTTTTTTTGTCAAAATATATTGTTCTCAAATATTTTTTTATTATAATATTCTTAAAACACAATTTTGTATACGTTTTCTAATCTATATATAACTGACACTAAATATCATAATTATTATCCATTTATACGCTTTTGCAAAATCACTGTTCCGAACGCGTAGTCGGATACCTTAATTGTTTATTAGAACATCATAAGAATTCGACGTGAAGATCAGGGAGGGGGAGCTATATAGCTATATTAGCATCGCACTATAAAACTGCATGCTATTGGAGAACGGACCTAGTAATTTTGAACCATGGTCAAGTGAAGAGGACGACACCCCTCCCTCTCCTAACTTCCACTCCAATGGGAACGGCATATGAGCCTCCACATATTAAACGCGCCTAGGTCCCCTCCACACGACGGATCTTCAGCGGTACTAGGCTCGAACTCATGACACGCCAGCTGCGAGTTCGTGACCTTGACCACTAAGCTACCGCAGCCAACATGAAGAGCTAAATTCTGGGTAAGAACTGTCATTATCAATTTTGTTTAAAGGGTGTTCTGACATAAAAATGGTTTTGAAATTTTTTTTAACATCTGAGCGTTAAATGAGAATATTATTCTTACTATTTAACATTAGAAAGACTGAAATTTAGTGCATACAAATATTGCTCAAAAGCAGTCGAAATGACAGCATTGTGAAAAAATAGCTAATGTAAAAAAAAATTTTAAAATTAATTTTCAATACTTTTTATATTATTTACAGTCATATAACAAGTTATTGGTAAGTATTAACAATAAAAAAAAATTTACTTCACTTGGAAAAAAAATATATTCTAAAAAATTCTAAGAGAAAGTGTGCCATTATATATATAATTATTTTTCTAATTGAAATTCAAAAGCAGTCATAATGACTTCCTTGGGCAATCTAGTGTTAAAGAAGAGTGACAGAGGGTGGAGATTTAAAATTTAGCTCCATAAACAAGAAAAATTTCATTCATGATTTTCGTAAAGGTGTGTGGAGGGTGGAAGAATTCAATTTATTTCAAAAGAAATTTTCACGGTGGTCAAGATACTAAATGTTTTGTTTGCCCTATACCACTATTAGTGGTATTCAAGCGTGGCCTTCAAATCTTATCGTGTTTAATGTATTTACAGCAGTGTATACTTGTTCAACAGAGGAAACTCGGAAGAAAGATGTTTTATTTAGACAATTTCTAGTTTAGTGATTCTATCGATATTTCTACCACAAATCTTAGCTTGTATACAAAGCAAAATTATTTATATTCTTGACTTAATTCGCGTCAATGGCAAGATGAAACAATTCAAAAAAACCAAACAGCATTATTTTATTATTTTATAAATTTCAAACTGGAAGGAAATAAATGGGTTATTTTTCTAGAATTTCTCAGAAAATTTAGATAGTTGGTAAAAACACAGAATCCAAACATCATTTACTCGAAGAAACTTAGATTCGATGAATAACATTTGTAGTGTCTCTGCTTGGAAACATCGAAAGAGTTTGTCAGTTCTGTTTGCTTTCGAGTTATATGAGTCTTTTTTTTCATTCTAGCCACATTCAACTTACTTCTATATTTAAGTATAAACTATTGACACATACATAGAGAAAAATAATTTTTTAGTGATCAAAAGTAAACTTATATTGAGTAGAACTTACTCAAAGTCAGTTGAAATGATAATTATTATGATGCTTTAGTTAGACAGCTGTGAAAGATTCTTCTTTAAATAGAATTTGCTTTGGTATTTCATAAGACAGTAAAAAACAATAATTATTTTATTTAAAAAAAATATGGTCACTAAAACCCAAAACTCTCTGCCCTTTAAAGTTAACATAGTTTTAAAATTGTGAAGCATATAATATAGTTTAAAACTGGGAGGCATATCATATAGTTTAAAATTGTGAAACATATAATACAGTTTAAAATTGGGAAGCATATAATATAGTTTAAAATTGTGAAGCATATAATACAGTAATAACCCGAACTTACGCGATAGGTGGGAACGAGTGATAATCGCGTAAGTCGGATTATGATTTAACCTATAAATACATGTAAATTATTTTTAGCTGCGGCCTGAGACAAAAAAAGTAATTTAGAAAAAAAATTAATAAAATCTTAGATAACACACAAATACAAAAACGCAAACCGAAGTTATTTTCATGTAGAAAGTTTCATAAAATCCTAACAACGTAGTCTCTTTCTCTTTCTCTCTCTCTCTCTCTCTGTCTGTCGGCTCTACGATTTTTCTCTCCCACAAAATTTCCTCGAAACATGCTAATAATATTTTTATTCCTTGTTTTTTTTGAAAAAAATACGCTAATCGTTGGAATCTGTATTTTCTAAAATATTTGAGTGTGTGTAACCTTTTTTCAATTAAACTGAGACCTTCTGTCAAATTCCCAAACGTCATTCGATCTTCTAATTAAACTGGATCTAAAGACTCAACTTCTCAATAGTTGGCAATGTCATTCAATGTCGTGCTCGTGCATTTCTATCAGCTCCTCAATTGTCAAATGCTGATTATAGGAACTCAACCCTTCCTGAACGTCATCATTATTCACTTCTAAATTTATTTGTCTAGAAATATCGACCACTTATTCAATCAAGTTATTAATTTCATTAACTTTACATTTTTTAAGCAAAAAACGAATTGACGAGATTTGAAAATCGCATAACTCCGAATTCGCATAAATCTGGGTAGCGTAAGTCGAGGTATTACTGTATTTAAACGTTATCACACATTTTTTTAAAACTTTAAGGTGAAAATTAAGTATAATTATTATTATTTTTACAAAAAAAAAACGTTAGTAAAAAATGCTAACAAAACACAAAAGGATAATTCGTATGGAATAATCGCACGTAACAACTGCTGTATGGAACCCGAAATGTGTATTACTTGAATATTCATGGTAACTTCCATAAAAATGTTATTTTACTTTTACTCCAAATTATTAATCTTTTTGCTGAAGGAAAAATAAGAAGTATCTTAACATAAATGTTTTGCATGGATTTCTATCGTTTCTCTGATAAAAACGGAATAAATGACAATCCAGCTCATTATTTGAAATTTGTAATTAAAATATTTTTTCATGAGTTAAACTTAATATTGAATTTAATTTATTTTATTTTAAGTATTGTTAATATTTTCATGAATGTCATGTCAAAGAAGTTTTTACCCTATCTTCTATATTTAGTCTGTGTTACCATTCATTCAAAAATTAAGCAAAAAATGTAAATCTAATCAGAATTTCCGATAGTTATCTAACTTAAAATATTAATATAAAATCGAAATGCTGAGCAACTTTTATTTCAAACACATATTAATTTAAGATCATTCAATACCATATAATTTTCATATCAACGCATAAATAACGTTATTTTTTAGAGAAAAAATACACAAATTAAACTTTAAAATTGTCAATTCTGACAAAATAAAAAAATCATCAATAAAATGAAATTGATACATCATTTAATTGCAAAATAGGAGCAAGCAACTTTTTTCTATCCAAATGATAAATGCGAATGCTTCTATGAAGTTCTAACTAATGAATTTCTCTTCCGAAACATTGAGAAAACAGAAAAACTATCAGTTTCAATTTAAAATATGATAAGAAAAATAAACAATAAATAAACATTCAAAATCGAATGATATTACCAAAATAAATTACTTCTAAATGTAGAAATCAGAAACGAAATTTTGAGATGGAATAATTTAGAATAACTCAAGTTAAATATATATACCTTCTTTTATTTATTTTAATCTATTTAGCTTTATTTAAGTTTAAAATCTAACACAAGTCACGTGCAATAAAACCTATTAAAAACACTCCAATAATAATATTTTATATATCGGAAACAGCAATTGATATAAAAATTATTTAAATTCTTTTTATAACAAAAAATAATAAGTATCGAATTAGGTAATTGAAATGCATGTGTAGGATTTTTTTATCAAAATTAATTTTAAAAAAAGATATTTATTTGCAAACAAAAGTTGTGTATAGCTCAGAAGGTGTATAAAATTTCAGACTGAATTAATCTGGTATTTTCTCTATAACATTAAAATCACAGAACCCTTTTCCAGCAGAATCATGAGCCAAAAATAGGGATCAAATTCTCGATCACTAAAGTCTTTCATAAAGTGCAACAATAAATATTTAAATAATCCCAATATTCCATTAACTTTGTTATAAGAGATGAAAAATATTATAATAAAAGATTCTAACAATTATGTTTAATATATATAACTAACAATCGAAGCAAGGTCGACTCAGTCTTTTATCCCTTCGGTGGGTTGATAAATAAGTATCAAGATTGCTTGGGAACTTAACACTGGGGGTTTCGCATCAGACTGAGCACCTGATTGGAACATTTGCTCATGCACTTCAGGACCCAAGGTCACGTATACTGATATGAGCACAGTAGGCCTTGAGGCTGTTGTGCCGCTGAGTTAAGTTAACCATCTTTAGGAAATGAGCAAAAATAAATATATTCAATTCCTAAAAAGAAATAATTACATAAGTCACGGACACCCCCACTCTCTCCCACGATATTCACTGCATCACATAACAGAACAGTGAATAAACATACAATTACTATTTTGTATAATATAAAAATTGCTATACAAAACATAAGAATTGCTATTTTGTTTCCAAATTTGTCACTCAACTCCTTATACGTTATGTATTAAAAATAAAATAATAATAAGTTTTATAAGTGATCTGCACTTTGAACAAGATCAGAAAGTATGTTTTTAATAAGTTTTACTGAAGAAAGAAAAATCAGAGTATTTACACACGTCTTACTCCCCGTTAAAAGGTATTCGTATAAAGGTACTAAGGTATGTGTACAAAGCTTTTCTGGACTAGAAAGAGTTAAAAGACCAAAAAAACGTATTAATAGCTTTTTAAACAATGCAAAAGAATTGTATCGAATATATTTCTTTAATCATCAATTCTTCAAAACGTATCACAAGTCCAGCATATAGTCACATTTTATTTTTAGCTTAAAAAATTAAGGTAAATTTTTACACCATAGTAAGTAATTTTATGCCTACCAATCTTTTTGATTTATTTAAGATTTTTAATGCTATATATGAGTAACAAAGAAGTTTTTCTTTATGCATTTAAACACTTTATCACCTTCTTGTTAACATACATTTCTTAAACATTGAGAAGCCTTTTAATTATCAAGGAATAGTATTACTAGGATAGTGAAAGATTTAATCTAACACTTGTGTTCCTTAAACCAGTTTATGCATTCATTTAAGACAAGATATCAGCATTCAATATTTTTAAGGTATCCGACTACGTTCGGAACCGTGATTTTGAAGAAGCGTATAAATGGATACTATTTTTGATATTTAGTGTCACTTAGATTAGAAAATGTATATAAAATTGTTTTAAGAATAGTATTACAATACAAAATTATTTAAGTACAATATTATGACAAAATGAACATAGAATGACCCATTTTCAAAATATTCTCTTTTTGTGAAATATGCTTCTATTATGATAATATTTTGCCTGTATATAGCTCAGACCTCTTTACAGAGGCTCAACTAGAATTTTTGAAATACATAACTTAGAAGTGGGTATATCCATGTTTTACGACAACAGAGGGGAGAAATTTTAAGAAAAAAACACCTATAATTATTTCAATTGGTTGTAACTCTGAAAATAATGTGAATTTTTCAAAAATTATAGTTGAGCCTCTGTACAGAGGTCTAAGCTATATACAGGCAAAATATTATTATAATAAAAGCATTTCGCAAAAGGAGAACATTTTGAAACAAGGTTATTCTAAGTTAATTTTTTGCCGAAATATTGTATTTAAATAATTTTTTTTGTCAAAATGTCCTTAAAACAATTTTATACATGTATTCTAATCTAAGTGACACTAAATATCATGAAAATTATCCATTTATGCGCATTTTAAAATCACGGTTCCGAACGTAGTCAGATACCTTAAACAAATGTCAGTATTGGAGATTGCTTTAGGACAGGGTTTTTCAAACTGTGGGGCGCGCCCCCTTGGAGGAGGGGCGGGACGTATTAACTCAACGTGAGGGGCATGACCATATCGAAAAGTTGAAAATAAAAAGATTTTAAATATTATTAATTTACTGAAAATAAGCAAAACAAAATACATTCTGACAAAATAACACACATGCACATTTACATATATAATACACTTATAAATGCATCAAGGCACATGTATTGCTTGTCATTTTAACAATACTAAGTTAAGAACAAGTTTAATAATTTTCAGTGTGATCCCATGGGCTTGTCATATAACCTTGATAATTCGTGCGGTTTATAGTTAAAGTCGTAGTTTAGCTTTAGCGTTAAAGTACATTATTATTGTATGAAGGGGGATAGCAATGAAAATTATGATTCAAACATTATATTAACAAAAATTATATTGAGAAACACTGTTTCAGGCTCTTAATTATTAAACTAAATTTTTCTTGCAAGTATATGTTTGAAGAATTAGTAATGTGATTCTTAAGATAATTTACTAGTATATATGTTACCGTCAAAGTGTATAGTTCAGTTATTTAATAGAATAACTAGATATTTCCTGAAATAACTAGACAAGTCAGTTAAAATATATAATAGATGGAAAAACTTCATACGTTAACTAATGATAGACCGTTAAAGGGGAAAATAAACAATTTCAAAGTTATTTTATAAATTAATTGATCATAAATTGCTAAAATCTCTCGAAAAATAACATTTTATCCCTATTATGGATGATGATAAATAAGAAAACGCAGATGATATAAATTATTGCGGCTCATATTGTTAACATTAGTTAAACAAAAAAGAATATATCTTGCTGAAACAGCTATACTTAAATATTATCAACAAAAAAAAAACATGCTGGGAAAAAAATTGCTGCTTCATAAAAACAATGAGTAAACTTTTTCAAACAAAATTGTAAGAGAATGTTAATTTAAATGTCATCAAATACCTTTATTTTACTTTCCATTATTTACTAGAGCAAGGATTGATGTGATGACACTTTGAATTGGGGTTAAAAATTTACTAAAAGCAACTAGAACCAGTTGAAAGAATTTTCGAGTGTCGTATTTTATACTTTAACAATCAAGTAATCGTTATTCTACAGAATACCCATTTAAATAATAGAATTCAATAATTTTATATACTTTAATTGACTTGTCTAGTTATTTCATGAAATACCTAGTTATTCTATAAAATAACGGATTTCACACTTTAACTGTAACATATACATAGTATTTAAATTTCGATACAACGAAAAGTTTCCCGTCATCGTAAAAAAAAAAAAAAAGATTTCTGTAATTTTAAGTACCGAAAAAAAAAGCTTCTTATTTGAAACTAAGGAAATTTATACACTCTGGATATAAACAACATCAAAGTATTTGATGTGACAAAATCTGTCCAACTGCTGTGTATTAATCGATTAGCTATTTTACTGAATTAAAACTTAATCAGATTGGCTTGCTTCTTACGCTGTAAATTGAGATACATCATGATTAACATAGTGTACTCACCCTGACAAAAAGAGATGAAAAATCTGATTGAGTGAAAATGTCACTGAATCCACGTTAAATGAAATGTATCACAAAAAGTTATATCTTAATGTTTCTGTTTATTCTCTTATGCATCTTAGAGATAAGAGTAAATAAGATGTTTTTTAGAATATCTCAAGGCAAAGAGAAACCTTCAGCCGACTTGCAAGGTCAGATACGTATCTAGAGATAAAGCCTTTATAATTTGTTATTTCACGTCTCCAATTGATAAATACATGAAAAACATTTTTTTCGTAAAAAGTAACTAGAATTTTTAGAGGTAAAGTAAAGTATAGAGAATGATTTTCTCTTGTTTCATATATTCACATATACTTTGAAAGGTTATAAATTCATATCTTAATTTTTTTAAGTGTGCTAATTCACTACAAGGTAATATAAAACACGCAATTCCTTTTGATGCAAATATTTCAATTTTCTTCTTATGCATCGATGCATAAGCATCAAATTACCATTTAAAACGATAACGAATTTTAACTTCTTTTCCTCATTTGTGAATTAGTTATTGAATAGAATTTTTGTCTTTAGATATTTTACTAAATAATTGTTGCAGTTTGCTACATTTTAAATAAAAAAATATAGAAATTAATTAGATTTTTCAGTTTTTTAAAGTAAAAAAAAAATTTATCGCAATTTTTATCTAATATCTGAAAAGCAAATAATGAAAGAATACACACAGTTTCCCCTTCTTTTTCATGATTTATTATTTCTTAAAATATGTATGTATTTGATTATTATTGGCTATACTTATTTAACAGGTTTTTTTCACTGTGAATGTTATTGTTTTATCCCATAACAATGTCATAAAATATTTGATACTGCCGCATCGTAAAATTGAAATAAAAATAATCTTAATATTTTGATTCAAGCTGTGATCTTCAAAAAATAATTTCACTGAATTGATCGAAAAAAAGACAGAAAATTAATATTAAAACAAACTAAATTCATAATACAACAATAAATAAATTCTTTCTAACTATTATTATTGCACTGCAGAAATTTACGCGAAATTATCACGATCGGGACCATTTTTCAACAATTAAACGAGATTATTAAAACTACTTATAATTTTAAAATGCATGCAAAATTACTGAAGTTTTGCAAACTATGGAATAAAAAATGCACTTTGTATTACTTATCATAAATCTTAAGATCTTTAATTCCGACTTAGGTCTAGTGATTATTAACATGAATTAGAACGAGACTATATGATAGAAGATTAATTATTATTTATTATTTATGCGTATATTAACAATCTAAAAAATAACTTAAATATACATTTATACTTTTTGCTAATACATAAAAAAGTTAACTTTCCATTTATTTTTATCGTTTCTTGATGCAAAGAAGATCATTCATTAAAAGAACAAAGACGGGCATCTTAAATTCCATGCGTTACAGCTCATAAACATGAGTTGTAACGCACTGACAACTATACACCTGAGTAATTAATTATAACTCATTATAGGATTAATACACTTTCAATGCCCTTGCTACATCAAGGAAATGGGGAGTTGTAGATCTCCTAGCTTTTAAAACTTATGGTTACAGAAAATATAGTAGGGTTTTTATTGCCTGTGATTTCCCTCAGCTAAACTGTTTTTGGATAAGAAATAAAATATTATATTGGAATATTAAATTTACAATACAAAATTTTTAAAAATTCCTTACAGTGTTTCTAATTGAAGCCTTATGCTAAGTTATGTCCTTCAAAGACAAGCAAAAAAATTATTTTAAGCATCGGTAACAAAAATAAAATTCCTGCATTAGCATAAAGAAATTCCCGTATGTTTTAAGTCCTTATATGTATTTTTTTCATCATATAGAATTTTGCATGTAAAAATACTTCATGTTTGAGAAATCTATGAAACCTTTTACAAAATTTGTGGCAAACTGAGAGCTCTATCATTATTCAGACACAACGTATAGAAATCAATACAACGAAATGTATTATTATAAGCAACTTTAAGTAAAACTCTTTATATTTAAAAAAATATTTTTATATTCATATTTGAGAAAGTGAAATTTCTCTCCAGTAGGTTTCTGATACAGCTTTTAATTCTTTAAGAACACACGTGCTTGTTAACAATAGCTCTACGTCTAATAACAACAGATTAATATGCAAAATTTAAAAATAATGCGATAAGCTGTAAGCATTTACACTTCTAATCTTTCACAGATGGCTGTGACCGATACCCATAAGCCTTTATTGGCCTATAAATCAAATCCGCCGTCATTTCAACTGCGCTCGAAATTCTATTCATCTTCCAGGAATTAAAGGCATAACTATTCGTTCTGATTAGCCGAATTTATACAGTGGTTAAAAATCGATATCGTTGGATCGAAGAATCCGTAGCCACAGTAATCGATATGGAACAACGTACTAATTGTAACTAAAATTGATTTGAACAGATTTAGACAGTTTTATTCAGGAAGCATTATCCTGTCATAAAAATAGGCAATCTACATTCACAAAACTTTTTCAAATTTACTGAAAAAATCAAAAGGGCAAAATTTGAAAGAGAATTAAAGCATCCAGTAAAAAAAACTTGCAGGAATTTGAACAGCCGTTAAAAATCAAGAGATTTCATCAAAAACTCCGAAATTAAGTTCTTGCATGATATTACATAGTCTTCATTTCCATACCATTTTATATAATTTAATTCATTGTATTTCATTTTTAATAAAATAAAACAATGAACATGTATATTTGACATAATTTTTGTATGACATTGAAGAGAAAGATATATATAAAGAAATCACATAAATGCATACGATAACTAACACACAAGCAAAGTAATCCTCATTGCCAATATTTAAAGTAGCGATATTTTTAAAACCAACGCATATGAAAATGACATAACTGTCATTATTTAAGATATAAATTATACTGTCTTTTACACTCCCAGTTGATTTGTAATTTACAATACTTTAATTACTTTTAATGGTTATATATGTCCTCCTTTGAATGTAAACAATTTAATTCACGGCCTACAAAAGAAACACCCGCTGCGTGCGCTATCTGCCTGAGAGTCATATTCTACAAATTATAACCACTAAAAATAACATTAGAATTGAAAAATATTTCTTTAGGGGTTTTTAAACATAACGGCAAAAAGTATGAATTTTTATCATTTAGTGCTCGTACAATATACGTATGATAAAATATTTAATAACTATTATTTACTGAAAATCATTACTATATGTCCTACATAATACCTACATAATACAAATCTGAATTAAAACTAAATGTATAACAATAAGTTACTACAAAACGCAAAGGCTATTATTATAGTGAAATACTTATTCGGAACGATTTTACCATGCTGCATGCTAATTTGAAAGAATGAATAACCGGTATCTTTCAACTTGAAATGGAATAGCACTTTCTGTGCATGGGAAATACGAGCATAAACTTTTACTTGAAATACGAAAATTAAAAGCTCATTTTCTAATGAATAAAAGAAATAAAAACGAAAAACGTTTCGTTTAAAACAAAAGTATCCTTGAATTTAAAAGGAATTTTTAAATAAAAGGAACTTATTGGTCAGAAAAGGGCATTTTTCTTTCCAAGAGTTCTTACTTTAAAAAAATTTTCAATCCAATGCATATTTTTTTTCTTTTTCAAAAAAAATCTGGATACACACCATTGACACTCTTTTCTTTATTTTATAAATTTAAAAAAAATCATAGTTGAAATTTCATAAAACCGAACACCGAATTCTTGGCTTCGCCTAAAGTTTTATGGACTAAAAAATTTTCCGGCCATTTATCAACGGCTAAAATTTAAGAAATTTGTTACTGATTTTAAGTTATCCCAGATTCTAACAGGACACGGAAATTTTAAGAGCTATTTGTGTAGGTTTGATTTAATGATATTTTTTCTTGTGGGCTAGATGCTGAAACCACGGAACTATATTGTTGTATTCTTACCTATATTTTTGTAAAAAAGAAAATTTTAAAAAGGAATTGAAACACGCTTGGGTATTTCCTGGCCACCTTTTTTGTCTTTGTTCTTCAATTGTACTGAAGGCCTTAATGTCTTAAGAAAATTTGTTTACTGCATAGATTTTTAAAGTTTTATTGTGTGGTACCTCCCCTTATTTATATTTATGTAATTCCTCCCTTCCTTTTTATTTTATATTTTTATCTTAAATGTATTTTTAATTTTGTTTTAAATTATATAATTGTGTTTCCCTTTACGTGTGTAAGCCTCATGTTATGCAATGTGGAGCATGAGGAGTTCAGCAAATAAATTAATTTACAAACAAAATTCATAAAAGTTAGGTAGATGTATCAATTTATAATAAACTAAAGGGAACTTTTTCCATGCGAAAAACTTTTAAAAGAAACGTGACAAATTTTGTTTGGAACATAGCTCTATAAATCAAAGTTGAGCATCCTAAACCCAAAAAATTGTAGCATGCGATTGCACTGAAAAGTATCGAAAGTTGCTGTTAAGTGTGTTTTAAAACTTTGTATCAGATTGGTGATAAATTCGGCATTTGGCAGCGTTCTGAACGAGAAAGAGACAAAATAATTTTTAATGTTTGGAGAAATCTATGTTAATATTTACCCATGAAAGATAACATATTCTTTTTTGTTCATCAGCAAAATAGTGTACACATAAGCTAATACAAAAAATTATTGTAAAAAACCATTTTATCAAGACTAACCTTGACATACAGGAAGACAGTGAGTGTCAATATTCGCTATTACTTGATCAAATATACTAACACAGCTACTAATTGAAAGAAAATAATGAACAATTCTCAAATAAAAAAAATACGTATAAACGTTGCTTAAACGAATGTACATCGAAAAAATACAGATATCTTTCGAATAAAATTGATTTTTGAGCCTGAAGTTAAATGGAAAAAAAGTTACAAGTTATTATAAAAAGCGTGTTTGTATGTGTGTATGAGAGTAAGCTTGTGTATGAGAATGAGTTTGTGTCAGTGTATGTATGAGTGCGTGTGTTGTGTGAAGAAAAATTTTTACCTTAAAATCGGGAGTATAACGCGTGTGCCTATACTTTCAAGCGGCAATTTTTAGTTTTTAAGTATATTCGCTGTACAACACGCTCCCTTTTCTTTACGAAGCAATCTGAAATGTACGTGCGCAATGCTGTTATGTTTTGAAGTCATTTATTGGAGGTATTATTCCAGGCCCTTCGAAAAAAATAGTATACTTCTAGAAATATAACCTTTTAAATTCATAAGAAATGCCATTTCTTTACAGTATTTCGATATATGGAGAAGTACAATTTTTTTTCTATGCTCATCTTTTCATTTCAAGCTATCATTTTTATTCCCAGGGTATAACGTGCACCCGTAAACTTCGATCTTATTTTTTTTTGTGTTAAAAGTGCCCGTTATTCGCCGGATTTTACGGTAATTAAAATTATTCCCTCATTTTTAAATTACCATTTTTTTAATAAAACTCGCACAGCTTAGAAATTAAAAAAAATTATATATATTTAGCTTAATAATTTCAAATCTTAATTTAATCATATTATATATAAAATCTGAGAAAAAGTTATGTTTTCTATAACTTTTAAATGTAATACTTATTCCCAAGGATTTTTAAAAGTGTAACACAAAGACTTCATATTTAAAAGATAAAAAAATGAAATGCTATTCAATTTGAGATAATTCAAGTACTCCTTTTCAGATTTATATAAAATAAAACCACAAAAATGTGTTATCTTAAAATAACCTAAGCAATGGTTATCTGGTTAGGAGAAAAATTGTGGCATCGGTGTTGAAAATAAATATTATAAACACATTAAAAACATCAAAATACGTTTAGAATTGCAACTTAAAAAATAATAAGAGTAGTTAAAGTTAAATGTGACACTCTTTCAAATCGTTTTCTCATCTTCGCACCGTAGTGAAGGCAAGTTTAAGGTAGAGTGAAATGGGAACGACAGTTATGTCTTTCTTAATTGAGATTCTTAATACTACTGCCAGAAACATAGTTTCTTTTCAACAAAGAACCCAGAGAGAATGACTGAGGAAGAAGAAAAATGAGGAAATTTCTTAAATCTTCGCTGAGCGTTGAGTTGCTTCAAATGAAATTATAGTTCTTTTCAAGGTTTTAAAAAGAGACAGTTAACAGCTTGTGGGTCAAAGGTGACAGCAAAGCGCAAAACATTCAATAAAAAAAGTTTGTTGGGGAAATTATTCTTACTATAAATGCAAGAGCTAAATTTAGAAAAACCTCATAAAAGTATTCACATTTTATTAACACTAGAATGACTGAAACTAAATATATACCTATATTGCTCAAAAGTAGTCAAAATGACTGCATTGTGAAAGAATGATTAATGTGTAAAGAAATTTGTTTAAAATTAACTTTTACTACTTTTTACATTATTTACAGTCATAATGAGTTATTAGTAAATATTAACAATAAAAAAAATTTACTTCACTTGGGAAAAAAATGTATTCTAAAAAGTTCTAAGAGAAATTGTGCCTTATATATGTAATTGTTTTTCTAATTGAAATCCAAAAGCAGTCAAAATGACTTCCTCGGGTAATCTAGTGTTAATAATCGCACTTGATTCAAGCATTGTATACTTCGAAGAAACTCATCCCATTTAGCAATTAATATAAAAGTGTAAAATAGTAACATAATTTCGAATCGTAAATAAAGAAAAATATTAATCCTGCAAAAGATATTCAGGAACTCATTAAATGGTTTAAATGTATTCTTGTAAATAATTAAATTTAATTATGTATTATTTAAGAAACTTTTAATAGTGTTGTTCTATGGGGAAAAGTCTGAGTTTGAAAGCTTTAAGAAGATATATTTGAGTAAAAATTAAAACACTCATATAAAAGCTCGATTTGCACACAAAATGTTTATGAAAATGGAAAAAAAACACAATCCTATGTCATTGTATAAAATCTTCCATGTGCAATAATTTTAAACAAAAAAATTATGTACCCATTTCAAACAACATCTCTCCCTCTCTCTCTTTTTTTGTATATATATATATATAGAGAGAGAGAGAGAAATGAAACTCTTTTATATGTAAAATTTTTATCTCAGTTTAATATTCTTTAAATTTCTAACCGAATAAGTTTCTATTCTTATTCTTAAAAGATTTAACTTTATTTAAACAAATTAACTATTGTCGAGTAGTTTTTTTTGTACAGTTATCACAAAAAAGCATTAATAGTAATAATGATAATTAGCTTCTTGATTGTGCATTTTTTAATCGCAATAACCTTACATTTTGGAAAACTTGCGACAACTCGAATGATTTTCTTACTAACCTCGCACTTCAATGCATAAATAAGGTTGATGACGATAGGCCTCGCAACTCTGAGCCTCGGTCTGGGGATGAGAATGACAACTGAGCACGTACCGCACTCTCAAAGCTTTCAAACCACGACAACGGGAAGACTTTTAGCCTAGTCAGATTAAATGTGCATCCGTCCCTCTAAATGAATTGTCTTTAATGGAATCGGGACTCGATCCCTAAACTCAACAGAAATAACGCCGGTCACGAATTCTCAACCATAGCGCAGTGGTGACAGTTCGACGTAAATACAAAAAAAAAATTCTAAACGTATTTAAGGGAAGAGTTAAACTTTTGTGAACAGAAGCATAGAAAATATAACACATTTTGCAGAACATAAAGTGCTTCCAAAAAATTCTGTTTAACTGGATAGTTTATATATATGAAATATAAAACAAAAAAATAAGGAGATAAAAATATAAAAAAGCGAGACCAAAATATTCAAAGTATGTGGAAAGTACAAATAATAAGCGCGAAATCTCCAAAATATTTTATTTTGATATTAATTTCAAAACTATAGGAATAGAGTATCTGCGTTAATGCATAAACAAAGAATAACTTGTATTTCAATTTAGCTTTGAGAAAAATGCTTTAAAAGTTAATTTCTATTGAAAAATCTTGAGTAACGTGGTAACTTGAAAAAAAAATATTCTTTAATACTCTTCAAAATTAAATCATTGATCAAGGTTAAAAATATAATCTATACTTGGTAATTAGGTTTATGTTTTTGTTTTTGTTGAGTATGAAACTAATTGTAATTTAAACTTTTCTTTCTCCCATTTAGTTTCATATCATTTCATTCAAAACTTATTCCCCTAATCCTTAAATGGGGAAACCCATAGCCTTGCAGTAAAAAATGCTATTAGATAACAATTCTTACATTATCAGTTGGATACGTCATAAAAAAATACTAAAAAATAGATGTTAGATGTAACACTTCAGCGATATACGTGGATAAAAAGTTAAAGTTATTTATATATATATATATATATATATATATATATATATATATATATATATTGTATTTGATCTTGGTTTTATTTTAAACATAATGCATTCACTCATGTAAATTATATTTGCTATCGTATGTTTTTATAAATTGAGGTATAAAATACGAAAATTAAACTAAAAAAACTTTTAGCACATGCTCAGATATATAATTAATATATAACGTATACTTAGTTTATGTATTTTGGTACTTACTTTCCCCTTCAAATTTAAGAAACTTTAAAATTAATTTTAACATTAAATGACCAATTTACATTAAAAAAATAAATAAAAATCCTATGCATTAATATTTTTCTTTATGTTATGCTTCTTCATAATTAACACTATTCCTATGATTCTGTTTAATATACATGTAAATAAATACAAGTCTAATGAAAATTTGTATTAATCAGCACTTTGTCTAAAAATGTTATGGCACCCTTATCGAATAATTCTTTTTGGTATACTACCATCATTTAATTTGCGCCAAACGATATTTTCCATTTGGTTAATAAAAATAGGAATACTTAATATTCCAAAAAAGCTCTATAAAATTCATAACTATATCAGTAATAAACGATATTATATTGAGTCAGTAACAATGTTAAAATCAGAAATTTTTAACTGCTATTTAAAGAACTAAGAATTATATATATATATATATATATACTTAATGTTAACTAACTTCATTCAGTGAACATTGAATGTAATGTAAAATGTTGTCAAGTAGTTGATATTTTTATAAAAAAAATCTTTGTTAAATATTTTACAGTCACAATTCAGTAATGTGATAAAAAATTTTCATTTTTTCAGAAAACTCTGAAGGAAAAAAAAAAGTTCTAAAAGAGACTGCTAACATATAGCCACTAACAGAAATTTAAAATATAGCTCTGTTGCGAAGATCACGAAAATTTGCGTCATAATTTTTATATTACAAACAATAGAGAATTTATAGAACTTACTCAAGCTTCAAATGTTTAGTTAAATAAAAAAAGGATAGTTATTTTTTCTTTTGAATAAGCTATTGAAACTATTTTAACGCCAACTAATAACTAATCGATGAACTGTATCGAATGAAATTAATGATCATATTACTATTATTTTATTTTAATTAATTATTAATTAAGATATAATTGGAAAAACAATGATAACATAATAACTAGTTTTAAATAGTTTCTTCATTTCTGTGTGCATAGACTTTTTAAGTGGGCCCGGTCATGCCCCATTGCTCTGAGAAATCAATTTATTTATGAAAATTTGGTGGGAAATTCTTCGTTCAAAAATCAAATACATCAATTTTAATTTTTGCTGTCGATGTCGTATGGGTGCGAATTAATACATTTTTTATTAGTGATAATAGATAACAGGGTAGTAGCGACCATTTTATGAGTGGAACTAATTTTTAATCTTGCAAGCGAAAAATATTCGACGAAAATAGATTGCTTAAAGGCGATTGGGAAGTTGACTATTTTGTAGTGAAAAACAAGCATGGTTCAGTAATTGTTTGATTTGCCACAAAAGTGTATTTAAAAAATACCAATAAACAGGAATCGTTCAATGACACTTTTCCTAGATCTCTTTCATGAGATGATAAATAGCTTTTCTCTTGAATAATCTTTACAACAGCAAAAAAGTGTTTTGTTACTAGTAATGTCACAGCGATAACAAAGGCACCCTATGAAACTTGTTACATCATTGGTAATCATATGAAGCCATTTACTGATGTAGAAGTTGGGAAAGAGTGATTTTTAAATGCTTCCTATTTAGAAAAATCCAGTGATAAAAATACAAATATATAAAAAATAATAATTAAAAAAGGCAAGATAGGAGTTTTACTATTTTGATCAATTTCCACGTTTCAAATTTTCTGTTATTGTAGTCTTAAAGCATTTCTCCCCCCCCACCCCTCCATTAATCCTCATGTTGCAGCCCTCGTGAAATAGGTAACATATGTATGCGGCCCGGCAGAAAAAAAAGGTTGAGTACCCCTGGTTTAGATGATACCGCATCGTATCAAAAATACGCAGAAAAAATTTCAAATCTTAGAACTGAATTTGGAACAAGATTTAATTCTTTGGAAGACAAATTTTGTTCGGTTTCTTCTATTTTCTCAATAAATATAGACTCAGTGTCCAGCCATATGCAAACGAAGGTGATCGAGATTCCATGAGACTCAAATTTGAAGGTAAAATTCATCGAAGTGGGTGTGCCTCAATTTTACAAATATTTACCGGCCACGTTTGAAAATACTCGGAAATTCACAAAGGAAATTATTTCCCATTGTTTATCGGTGCGAGTTGTTATTTGAAGCTATGAAAGGAGCCATTCAGCTATGTCTCTTGTTAAAAATAGTATTAATAAAGCTAACCTTGGGTCACAGTTTTGAAAGTAAACACTGCGAGCAAAATTCTTCCCGAAATAGGAAAGATAGTAGAAAAAGATGGCAAGTATTCGGACGCAAACATTAAATTTTTGTGTTCCTCTATATATGTTTATTATAATGTACTATTCGAAATAAATCAACTATTCAATAAATACTGAATTTTTTGCGGCTAACCTAATGTTAAACCTTGTTTGTTTGGAACGAATTAGCTTTTGAGTCTAACACCCTTAATATAGAACATATTGCATATTTTGTACGCTTATTCAATTTTTTGAGGATTTTTTTTAACATATAAGCAATAATAAATATTTTTTTAAATTCACAATAATCAAATCAAAAATAAGCTCTTCAAGAATTAAAGTGTAATTGAATAATTATATGAGTATAAATATTATTTTATGTATGTGTGTATACTTACATTACATATATATATTTTTATAGAAATTCATTTAAACTATTTGTTACAAATAACAAAAATATAATAAAAACAATACAAGAAATAAAACCAATACAGAATGAAAAGTAGTACTTTAGCATAGAAATATATCAATTCATTAAGTAAAAGCGGCATTAATTAATAGTTGTACAATAGAATAAATCCTTCATTAAAATTATAAAGAAAATTACTTAAAGAACACGAAATTTTAAGTAATAACTCTGAAATTACCGATCTCCATTGTTTTGAAAAATTTTATGTTTCATTTTTCCCAATTGTATCGAACATGTCCCAATTGGCTTTAATATTCCTAACTTTTCAAAGAAAAACGCTAATGTGATAAAAATTTTACTCTTGACGCAAATTTCTTAATTAATCTGGTCAAGAAGTTAGATCATGGTTTTATTTAATAATTGTGACTATTCGAAAATTGTTTCAAAAAGAGTTAACTATTTCTTAAAAACCTACCTTTCATATGTACGTTAAGAGATTTATAAATTTAATGCGCTCATACTTAAAGATGTTACAACCAAAAAAGATTTTATTAATTATAGATGAGAATTTTTTATGAAACTGTAACTTTTAATGTAGTGATAAAAAAATAAGAAACTTAGCTACTGACCATTATAAACATTTTTACATTAATATCGGTACAACTTAGTAAAATACTTTTATTACTTCAGAAACTATGCATATCATTTTAATACTTAATTTGTTCTTCCAAAACAATATGCAAGATTAAAATTCACTTTTATCTCCAGATATATATTTAGAATTTTTCATATATTTATTAGCATGTCATTTTGCTGAATACGCCTAAATCAGGCGAAACTATTCGTTTTTAGTGCTCATGGAAAATTGAAAGGCCTGAATGGAAACATTTTTAAAAAATCATATCAAAATACGTTCCTTATAAATTTTCATGACGAAAATATTTTTAATAACCAATAACGGATTTTTAAAAATGTGTGATATTTTGTCATTTAGACTCAATCTTGTTTTTCCACTTCAATTCCCTCTAAAAAAAATCTTCTGATTATATTACTTACATGTTTTCTATTTTCTTCTCTGTTTTCTTACTTTTCTTTTTTACTCATTGAACATTTTTAATAAGCAAATATTTTTAATGCTTGCATTTTGCAATCTGAATTCAGTCTTGTTTTCTTTCCGTATTCCGACTAATATTTACTGATTACATCATTCCCACATTGTTTTCACTTCTCAGCTTTTTTTCTTCCTCATTACCAAGCGAAAATTATTAATTAATTTCACTCGTTAGACACATTTTTAATAAACAAATGTTTTTAAAGCAAATTTTTGTTTAAGAAAATTTTGGTAACAGAATATGTACAGAGTAATATATCATTAAAAAATGTCTTCAATAAAACTTTTGTGAGCATGAAGATCTCGTAATTTTTATTTTCATTCAGCTAAAAAATATTCAATACTTATTTCTTGCTTTTGAAATTTTTTTATAAAATGTTTTCCAATTTTAGTAAAAGGGTATGTTTTCAACGAGAATAATTTTATTTCAAATTAAGATTAGAAAAAAATTAAGATTGCTTAGTTTTAAAGAAGAAAAAAAAAGAGTGTATTATTTTGGAATTGACGTTTTCATATGAAAAACTGGGGACTATATTCTACAACTATATTTCTATATTTCATCTACTTTATGCTACTCTGTCAATAATGTAAAATTTTAAAACTTTAACGTGTTAAAATAACGTAATTTTCATTAATACCCTAACGTGACATAAAAAATAAATTTTGATTAGTTTCATATACCATCATATATTCTAACCATTTCATATATTCTTGTAATCGAGTCTCCCAATAGATATCAACATTTATTACTTAAAATTTACAACTGCGTTTAACTAATAAAGAGTGTCAATAAATCAGCAAATCACACAATTGTAGAAAAATCAATTTGCCAGCAGATGTTTTTTAATAAAAAATAATTTTGCAGAAGAATATTAACTTCTAAGTTAAATTAACTTTCATTAATTGTTAAAAACTACAGAAAAGTTTGAGAAAAATGTCAAATCTTAATAGATTTCAAATATATTATACCCCCCTCCATCTTACCATTTAAGTATATTAGCTGTAAGAGCATGTCAATTATAAAATTTAACTCGAAAAGAGATATTAAAAAAATATCAACTAATAATAATAATAATAATGAATATGGCAAATTACTTTCCGAATCTCAATATATTTCTAAAACCATTATAAGGCTAACTTTTAAGAGCATTTTCTTATAAATATAGAAGTAAAAACTTTAATTTTTTTTAATATGTCATTTAAAAATTTAATTAATTGCAAAAAGCTGATTATGTAGAAACTTATGCTTAAGTTTCTGAAAACGTTAAAGACATAGATTGTGGAACGAAAAACCAAAAAAATAAGAGAGCTAATTGTGGAAATTTCTGCCAATTTATAAAAAATTAATCAAAGACATGTTTATATATTTATTTCAATACACAGCAAAGCTTAAATTATTTCTTATAATTAAGAGGAAAATTCAAGGAAATGAAAAATATAATCTATTAGTATACTTAATTGTGCCAATGACAGTTTATGTTGTTCACGATAAAGGAAAAATTTATATATTCATTTGATTTTTTTAAGTTTTCTTTTATTTTATATTGAAAATTTAATTTTGAGTTCTTGAAAAAAAGAAAAATTTATTATTTTCAAGAGTTCTTGAAAAAAAGGAATATAATTTATTACTTTCATTGTTGCAGAAATATATATATATTTATATATATATATATATATGTGTGTTCGTTTTGTTCATGTATATACCTTTCTATAGCTGAAAAATTTATATTTCAATATATATCTCAGCATGGAAAATACGGATTAATAAAAAACAATACAATGTTTCTGCTAATGCAAGTATTTCCTTTTTCATTCAAAATTTTACTAAGAATGCCTTTGTAATAAAAATGACATGAAAACAAATGCATTTAAACTACTTAATTATTAAACAGTTATCAAACCATTAAAAATAAACCAATTACTATTAGATTACTAATTAAGTTAAATTTTAGTTATTAAACATGCTATTATTTAACTATTAATCATCACAATTAGACTAGTAAATAATTAAACTATTTTTATTAAACTACTCTCATTATTCTTTTTCAAGTACTAAAGTGGAACTAATTTTAAGAAATATGCACTTTGATAAAAGATACTTCTAGAATAATTTTTATTTGAACACTCACTTCTCAGAACATATACTTTGTTGAAAACATCAATGAGGTAAATTTAATAATTCATTGCGTTTTGCTAATCATTTAATATTTAATCACAAAAGTAAAAAATTAAAATAATTGAGCAAAAGTAATTTTAAATAAAACAATCGAAAATTACAGTAATAAAAAAAACTCTGTTAAAGACTCAAATCAAAAGAACATAAATTACATGTGCGTGTATTACTCAAAAAAGTATAAAATTTTCAAAAAGCATTACACATTTTCATTGAGGAAAGAAGTTCACATTTTTTATAGCATTTTAATAATATAATTTTTTAAAAATTATAGGGAAGAAAGATAGGATTTCTCTACATAATTGTATGGGTTGAAAAGTATAAGGCGTGTTAATTGCATTCCGTAATAACCTAACAATCTTATTTAAAAAGTTATGTTTTGTTAAGAAAAATCCTGCTTTTGAAATAAAAATTCAACGTAGCAGATAAATTATATCAAATTTGAGTTGAAGAGTTAGAATTATATCATTCAATTACTAATACAGTAATATTAACAAAATATTTTTAGAAAGATAAGCTTAACTAAAAAGAAAAAAAGAACCCTTCAAAGTGTTAACCACCTATTTATTTGTCAAAATATAAAAAGTCAGTGTTCGAACAGAAAAAAAAACTAATTTTAAAATTTCAATTTATTTCTCACAAAAATATTTTAATAAGATGAGAGAAGAAAGATAAGCTTAACTAAAAAGAAAAAGAGAACCCTTCAAAGTGTTAACCACCTATTTATTTGTCAAAATATAAAAGTCAGTGTTCCGAACAGAAAAAAAAACTAATTTTAAAATTTTAATTTTATTTCTCACAAAAATATTTTAATAAGATGAGAGAGAGAAAGTTTCTACACTCTTTTATTTTATTTAATATATACATTCCAATTTTTATGTCTTCTATGGGAAAGATAATACAAATAAAATTATTTCTAAAAACTTAGCCTATTATATCGATTTAGTTCAGTGTTAATATATAAATATACTATGAATGTCTCGACACATTTTTTTTACAAAAATATTTCATTAATTTAAGTTATTCAAAGTTTTAAAAATCTTCAATAAAAAGTTTTGAAACATGAAACTTTCAGAACTACAAAAAGGTTTTTAATACCCAATTCATAATAGTTTCAATAAAACGTAAATTAATTTAGAAACAACGAGTTATAGAGTATACATAAAGTTTATTCCAAAAAGGGCCGATAAACACAAACTTTTGTAATCAAAAATGTTATACTTCATTATGCATAAAATTGTTATAAGAGTCTCTAGAATTTAAAATATTAAATACCCCTCTTTATTCCAAATGTTTTTCAAATAAATTTTGCACTGACAAAAAATCATTATAAGAAGGAAAAAATAGATATATATAAATTTAATTGCAAACAATAAGAAACAAGGGATATTTTTCTTTACATAAATTTAACCAATCTTCCAAAAGTTTTTAACAACTTTTCGGAATAAAGAATTCATTGCTTAAAAAAAGTTTATACCAAAAGAAAAAGTTTTTAAAAGTAAAAAAAAGAAGACATAACTAATTTATTCTGCATTCTTTTAAAGTGGATGTATTAAATATAATAACATTTAATAAATTTAATAGTTCATTTAGTGTATTTTTTTCAATGAAAATAAAAAAGATTTAACTTTTGAAAACCCACGTACATCATCTAAAACAGATCTTTAAATTTTTTTCAAGATTTTTAAATATAATAATTATTTCAAACATTCAACAAAACTTAAATTCTTAAATAAACATTGAACAAAACTCGAGCGCAACCGAAACACAAAATGCGCGCATTTTTCCTTTTTCAAATTACCCAACTTTCTAAAAGTTTTCCAACTCTTCTCCCGAAAAAAAAATCCCAACCCGAAACGATTTGGCCAGAAGAGGCGGAAGAGCAGTTTGCGCGGGCGGCGCATTTGAATGTGAGATGAGGAGGCACATGGCGCGGTACTTACCGTGGATGCAGGATTGGGAGAAGAGCCTATATTGTCGACGTCCACCATCTCTTTGTGGAAACGGTGCTCGGACAGCGAACGGAAGAAGTCGCGAGTTCTTTCAACTACACAACCAACTGCGCAGATGATAGAAGGAGTTTTCTACGCTCGCGCGCCAAAACCTGCCTATCGCGAACTGCTCACGTGACCCCACCCTTGGTCGCGTGCCAACTTTGAGCGCATCTTTTCGCCGGACTCTTCGGCATCTCGGCCGGCGGGACGTTTTTCTCCGGAGACGGCGAAGTACCGCTTCCTGAAACATCCGACGGCCGACGCGAAGTATTTGCTTGCGATTCAGTTGAGAAACACGCAGAAATTAAAATTTAATGTCTAGTTTGTTTTTTTTTTACTTTATTTTAAAATTATAAATAAAATAGATTTGTAATATATATAAAATATAGGGAGTCCGAAATATATATATGGCTACATTTTTTCAAAAATGAATTAAAAATAAACAAAAAAATATTTTTTTATCTGTTCGATAAAGTTGAGAAACACGCAGAAATTAGAATTTAATGTCTAGTTTTCTTATTTTATTTTAAAATTATAAATAAAATAGATTTGTAATATAAAATATAGGAAGTCGAAAGTATGGCTACATTTTTCAAAAATTAATTAAAAAAAAAAATATTTTTTTTTCTGTTCGATAAAGAAAATATTTGAGTTTTTGTTAAATGAAATGCAAACTAAATGGTGCAACGCCCAAGTTTTGCAATATTCTCGTTTCAAAAAAGCTTTACCGCAAGAAAAAGCACTAACTGTAGCAGGGTTTACTGAATTTAAATGTTCAACACATGTACAGCGTGAATTTTTGACAACCTACAAATGAAGTCTACCTTCAAGATCCGCAATTTATAAGTGTCATGAAAGATTTTGAAGCCGACTGAGTGATAGTTTATCGCGCTTTCACACCACGGGTTCAAGGTTCAAACCCTGAGCTAGGCTAAGGTCGACTCAGCCTTTTATCCCTTCAATGGGTCGATAAATGAGTACCAAGCTTGCTTTGTAACTTAACATTGTGGGTTTCGTGCAAGACTGACCACCTGACCGGAACATCTGCTCCTTCACTTCAGGGTCCAAGGTCACGTATACTGAGAAGGGCACAGTAAGTATTCGCTCTCATGGGCTGTTGCACCAATGAGTTAAGTTTATGAGAGATTTATAATTATAGGTAGTGTATTATCAAAAACACAAAATCTGGTCGCGTTAGCAGAAGCTAAGCTGACGTTACTCGTATAGACTCTTTGTGTTGCGCACGACTAATGGTGCACACATTAAAATAATGTAATAAAACAATGTAAAAAAACTTTAGCATTTTCTTTATGAAACATAAAAAACTCTATATAAGTGAATATCTTTGTTTATTTGTAATTATAAGCTGGAAGTGTAACCACACGTTTCACACACATGGTATATAATTGTTTTCATCGATTCATATAAAACATCTAAAATTCGAAGCAGAGAATCTGCCGTCATTAAACTTTAAGGGGGAAACCAACGGAAATTTTTACAACGGCAATTATAATAATTTTTATAACGAATTTAGTTTTATAAATTTATTTGAGAACATCAATTATATATATATTCAATAAAATAAAATTTATGAGGCTTTATATTTTTTTCTGTTGAGAAACATGCAAGAGATGAAATGAAGAATAAAATTTTAGAATGAAAAAAGTCAAAAATATGTTCATTTAATAAACTTCTAAAATTTAATATTTTCACTTGCGCGAAAAGCTAAAAATAGTCGTGTAGAATTTGTAGCTATCTTGCTTAGGAAAGAGACGGAGAACTTACCTTTCTAAAACTTTCTGTAAATATTTCGAAAAAATTTGATTTCTTTTTTTTAGTTTTTCCATGGAAATAACTTGTTTCATAGAAATTTAACATTTTTTCTGACATAGAAGGTTAAGAATCAGGTAGAGACCAAGTAAGAATTTTTGTTTAGCTTTGTTGGCATTTAAAAATTTATAGGAATAAAAGTTATTGTATTTTAGTTATAAGAGAGAGAATGCTACCCATAAATTATACATATAAAGTGAAAAGATTTTTAACTTTCTTCGAAGTGACTGAAAAAAAAGTATTTCTAAAATTTACCACAATAGCATTCACGACAGAAATACAGAAACTATCTTGCTTTCAGTTTTTATTTAACATTAAGGAACACATGCTTTATTTTAGAGTTATGATTAAAATAAATTACTTTAATGGGATAATCTTCAGAGAAATACACAATTTCAGATACTAAAATGGTCTATCAGATAGAGAAATATGTCTCTTAAAGATGATTGTCTCATTATCTTTATTTCTTAAGTTTTATAAAAAAATTATAATGAATACAACTTTATTTGCGATGGGGAGGCTGAGAGATAACCGCGTAAATCGAGGTATAATTTCGCATGTAAATACATATAAATTATTTTTTGTTTAAGCTGGATACGAAAGAAAATAATAATTTAGAAAAAAAAATATTTAGTAAAATCTTAGATAACACAAATACAAAATCGCAAGCGGAAGTTATTTTGATGTAGAAGGTTCATAAAATATAACAAATAGTCTGCCGGCTCAAAGATTTTTCTTTTGTGCCACAAAATTTCCTCGTAGCATGCTAATATATATTAATATATATATATATATATATATATATATATATATATATATATATATATATATATCCTTTGTTCCTTCTTTTGAAAAAAATATGTTCTTCGTTGGTGTATATTTTCTAAAATTTGTAGCTATTTCAACTAAGCTGAAGCCTTCTATCAAATTACCAACAGTCATTCGATCTTCTGATTGAACTGGCTCTAAAGACTCAAGTTCTTTAATGCAGTATTAGCAGTGATATTAATTTTGTCCATCTTCTATAAAAAATTTCCTTACTATATAGATTTTTTTTAAATATTGGACATACACATCTAATTTCATAAATTTAATATATAAAGATTAATAAATAAAGTTTATAAAGCCTCCTGCAGCTTTTCTCTCTCTCTCTCTCTTAACGTTATATACTTTGACTAATGATATTTTTTATGATGAGGAATTTAGATATATTGTGCACATTTTACTAGCATAGGAGTCTAACTACTACAGGGAATGTAGCCCATATAAAAGGAAATTAATTTAATTAGCTTTTGCTGGGAAATTGAATTACAAAATTTATCTTACTTTTGCTACATAGGTTTGGGAAAATTCAATTGTATATCAAATGATGCACAGTTTAAAGTCATTTTCGAAAAAGGTTTTTTCAAGAGGCTTTTGCGATTTATAACATTATTTTATAAGCGTATTAAAGCGTATTAAGCGTAAAGCGTATAAATGTATTAAAGTTGATTCTAAAAAGTATTTCGTAAGGAAAGAAAAAAGTAGGTAGTAACGTTAGATCTCATTAATGCATTTTCGACGTTTACTTTTTACTGTAAGCTTTTTTGATCAATTTCGAATTAAAAATGTATTAAATCTAACAAAACCCCCATTTTATAGGAATCCCTAGAAAAAAAGTACAAATAGGCAAATTAAAGCTTTATTATCTGTTGTGTGTGTGTGGCAATTCCTTCTTTCAAAATATTTTAATAACCTTCACATAACACGTTTCGTATTCATCTATCGAATTCCAAAAGCTAACTGAATCAATTATTTTGCAAGATCTTACCCCTCCGCTGCCTTTTTAATTCCTTGCTAATAAAACGGAAAGCGAAAAATTGCTTGTGTGTTTTTCCTCAATTTATCTCTTAAAAATTAATAGTATCCATCGAATTTACCGCAAAAATATAGATCTTTTAATCAGTTTTTCAAAAGTAAATTATAACACCATCCACCATCCTCTTTCAGAAGAAAAATAGGACATTAATTGCTTATCAAAAATTATGCTTTAAGATTAGAGCAAAACACACAATTCAATTTATAATGGTCCGTTATGAAAGAAGCTTGAAATTTTAGCTGAACTTCATATAAATTATAGCTGATAATACAGTTTTCTTTATTAAAGATGAAACTTTTTATCATAAGAGGCTTCAAAAATGTTTTTCTTAAGAGCGTATTAAAAATCCTATTTTTTCCTAAGCATTGATACGAAGTGATTATCTATCCCAGGGACCTTATTTGACAAATATCTTCAGAATTACGGACTTTTACGGAATTACGAAAAATTCTGATTGATAACCAAAGATGAATTTAGTGTAGATTATTGAATGTCATTGTTGGAGATATTTAATTCTTTGAAGAGAGAAAATTGTGTGTGCTCCGTTTTCCGCTTTTGGTTCTACATATCTCAGTAAAAAATCTTTTCTCATTTGAAAAATATTTCCGCAAAGAAATTGTTTAGTAACTGAATGCTCAAAATCGAGTCGAATTGAAAGTCACACATTATACCACAGATTTTGTGGTATAAAAGTAGAGTGGTGCAAGTACTAGGTTCGCATTAATTATTTTTTCTTTTTATTTAACTGTAAGGGAAATGCGCTTATATTTTATGTTGTTTATTTCTTATTTTAGTAGATATGTTTAAAAATACATAATATATGTACGATTTTAATTATTTTATTTTTGTTGAAGAAATAGTTATATTTTATGCTGTGTTCATTTTTATAATAAGAAATATTCTTAAATAATGCAAAATTAATGTATAATAAAACAGTAAATATATATATATATATATTACTGACCTCTATTCTCAAACTCTGCATGCATTATCGCGGGTATCGAATTGTTTCAAAAATGTCCTTCTATGTGGCACATTGCGTCATACTGGTAGATTGGTTTGACACGCCAGAGTTAAAAGATTGCCGAACCCTGTGCTAGTTATTTCTATAATTCTAAAATAAGGTTTTCTAAAGTCACGTTACGAGTTTTCGAATATAATGAATTTTGATACAAAATTATTGTTGTTTTTTCAACTTTTCACCTATTTTTAAAAAATTGCCTTTAATCGTAATAATGACGTAAAAATAATTATTAATCTGAGATCTTCAGTGAATTTTCAAAGAATACACGTTCCAGAGTTTCTACGAAAGCTTACTCTCTAGAAATTATTGGATTATGCAAACATTGAATAGGTATATTTTTCTTCAAGTGATTATTGAGAGAAAAATTGCTATTCAGTAACAATTGCGAATAAGTATTGTTCACTTGTTTTAATATTAAAATGGCATAAACAAAAATTGAACACGAAATTGGACATTAAAAAGGTTTTTTAATCATATAATTATTGATGTGATGCCATCCCTGCTTCACTCCCTTTTCTTGTTTGATTAATTTCATTTAGAATAATACTCACAGAAAAATGTTTTTTTCTATAAATTTGATATATGTATATATATATATATATATATATATATATATATATATGAACATAACATACGAGTATATTGCTAGATCTATTTATATGCGGAAAATGTATTTGATTTAAAAATTTCTTCAATAAAAAAATGTTAGCGCTTATACTTAGTTGTGTTGTGTTGTTTAGGAAACAATTCTTTGTCATTTGCTCCTTCATACACACAGGAGAAAAAAATAATATTTAAATGCAAATGATATGTAATTCTCTTTAGATCAATTTCTAAATATTTTGTGGGGAATATATATATATATATATATTAAAAGATAGAGAGAAAAAATGTGGAATAAAAGTACCAAAAGTATACAATTTTTTTTCACAGTACACTTCTGCATTTTCTTGAACGTCATATGATGCATGATTTTTTCGGTAACTCTATGAAAAATTTAATTAAAACCGAGAAACGAAAAAAAAATTTAAAGTATTTAAAGTAACCCAAATTAAGTTTCAATGGTTTTTGCTCATTTTATTTCTCTCTTTCTCTGTATGCATTTATATATTTTAATTCTATTCCAGGATTTCTTTAGTGGCCGCGGTAACCGTGTGGTATAGGTATCGGATCGTGGATGTCTTTATCACGAGTTCGAGCCTAGTACCACTAAAGACCCGCCGTGTAGGGCAGCAATGCACACTTAATCTGTCGAGAGCTGAAACGCGTCCTCCCGTTGGTGTGGTGTGGTAGTTATGAGAGGGGGGCCAGCTCAGGTGTCGTCCACGTCACCTGAACATGGTTCAAAATTACGTGGTCCGTCGCCAAAAGCCCTCGTGTAGCTTAACAGTGCAACGTTAATATTCACTCCCTCATTCACCCAAGATTTCTTTATACTAAATAACTCAACAAGAATTTTTAATGTAATATATTATTTCAGTCTTCTTTGGTTTTTTTGTTTTATTTCTTTCCTAGAACTTTTTTTTTCTAGTGAGGCTGCATTTTAGCAACTTTGACTTTGCAGACACGGCAAGTCCCCAAATGTGAGAGCCATTTTCGTGATGACACCGTCTAATTTCGGCCTCCTTACCAAATCTGGACGCTCGAATTAATTTAATTCAATCCCTCGTCGGATGCTGAATATTTGCCGTGATTTAATTTTGCCGAGAGTACCATAGCCAAAAGGATACTCAAGGGATCTTTTACATGCTACATAATCATATGACACGCGTGCTTATGATTTTCGAAATCAGAAAGTCGATCGCCTCCAGGCTGTGTCGAACCCACGACCGTAGGCTTACGAAGTAAACACGCTATTTCTAGGCCACCGGAGCCGACTTATATAAAAATTGAATACTGATATAGTAACAAAATTTCGCTGAAATCTTAAAATGAATACTTCTTATATATTACCTTATATGAGTATGTTAGTATTTGATTTCGGGGAAATTATTAATATCAAATTTTTAGGTTTTCAGTTAAACAAATTTATTATTTATAAATTATTAACGGTTTATTTTGTTTTCTCTTTACAATTATTGATAATGGAGAAACTAATTCCTATTCTACTGAAATTGCAACTTGATATACATTTTTATTTTTCCTTTTCTCAGTTATACATCTGATTTTCTAAAAACTAGATATTCTTAAGAAACACGAAAAGAACAATATTATATTTATTTCCATTTAAAACCCGCATACTATTTTATTTCATTTTTTGCATTTAAATAACTGCTCAATTACAAAGACAATACCATTTTTTTAATGAAGGTATCGGACTACGTTCGGAACCGTGATTTTGAGGAAACTTATAATTGAATAGTTTTCTTGAGGCAATTAAAGTCATAAAACTGTTTTAAGAATATTATTTCAATAACAAAAATTATTACAATTTTTTGACGAAAAATAAAGAAAAATGACATTTTTAAAATATTCTCCTTCATGGAAAATGCTTCTATAATTACAATATTTCACCTACATATATAACTAAGACATCTGCACAGAGCCTAAACTAGAGTTTTATATATATATATATATATATATAAATATATTTTAGAAGTGGATTTATTCTCATATTTTAACGTATCAGAGTGTAGAGAAATTTGAACAGAAAAAAAAAACTGTGGTTATTATTTTGATTGATATTAACTCTGAACAAAAAAGGGGAATTCTTCAAAAATCCTGTTTCAGTTTCTGTAGAGAATCAGTTCAGGTTTTAAGGGATATAGAGCAACAAAGACTATATTATCCCCTCTCTGTAGAGAATCCTTAGTAATAAGTGGACAAAATATTATTATAGAAACATTTTTGCCATAAAAGGAGAATATTATCATATTTTTCAAAAAAAAAAATTGCATTAAAAAAATTTTATTATAAGATTTTTAAAACCATTTAAACGTATATTTTAATTCAAGGGAAACTAAACATCAAGTAAATTATTCATTTATGCGCATTTTCAAAACCTCAGTTCTGAAAGCAGTAGGAGATACTTTTTTACAATATTGCCTCCATATTTAACTGACGGTAGCGATGTTCGAGTAGTCACTGTCATGAGCTTGTGGCAAGCGTTGTGTTCGAATCCTTGGGTCACCAAAGATCCGCCGTGTAGAGAGGCTCATGCACGTTAAATCTGTCTAAGCATTAATTCTTCCCGTTGGCATTGTGTGGGAGGGATTGGAAAGAGGGATACCAGCTTAGGTGTCGTTCTCCCCATTTGACTGTGGCTTAGGATTACGAGCTTTGTTGCCGATAGTCATCTGTTGTGTCATATAGTTCGATGTTAATCAACAATGAATCCGAACCTTGTTCACATGATACAATCTATAGACTACAGAAAAATATACAATAAATAATAAAACTCAACGTTAATACTTAGTAAGTCATCTGCCATTCCTTGCTATATCAACGATGATAGAATCAGGACTCGAACCATGAGTGGATTTCATCAACGAGAAGCTCCTGAAATTATATCTGCTACGTTGCCACAACCCAAAATACAAAAAACTGAAATGTTAATTGTATTCTTATAAAAAAAGGCGAAAAAAAAGGAGAGCGTGTGTTTATTAACGTCGTACAATAAAGCAACTCGAGGGCTATTGGTGACGGACGTCGTAATTCTGCACCACGGTCAAGTGACGAGAACGACCTTTGAGCTGCCACCCCTCTCCAAACTACTCCAATGAGAGAATTTTGAGCCTCAAGAAACTTAATGTGCGAACAAGTGAATGCTAACGTCGCACTGTTCGGCTACTCGAGGGCTTTTGGTGACGGACCCCGTAACTTTTAACCAATGGCAAGTGACGAGGACGACACCTGAGCTGCACACCCCTCTACTAACTTCCACACCACACCAAAGAAAAGATGTTTGAGCATCGACAATTTAATGTACATCAGCCCTTATGCACGACAGATCTTCAGTGGTACCAGGATTCCAATGATTGTTGATTGTTTGAATATTAACGTTGCACTCTTCAGCTACACGAGGACTTTTGGCGACGGACCACTAATTTTGAACCATGGTCAAGTGACGTGGACGACACCTGAGCTGGCACTCCCCTTTCCTAACTACCACACCATACCAACGGGAGGACGTTTGAGCTCTCCACAGATTTAACGCTGCTCTACACGGCGGGTCTTTAGTGGTACTGGGCTCGAACTCGTAACAAGGCAAGCCACAATCCGAAACCTGTACCACTCGGCTACCGCGGCCACCAGGATTCCAAACCGTGGCACATCGTCCACGAGTTCATGACCATAACCACTAGGCTGTCGCGGCCGATAACAAACAGGAGAGACACGGTGAAAATCGTTTAACACAAAACTGAGGAGACTGGAATATTTTTTCGTGTTAAAAGAACTTCATGTTAAAGGATACTGCAAAAAAAAACCATATGTTCAACAAATTTAAGTTTATTAGAGTACATTTTATTTACATAGATGTGTATATATGCATCATCTATTTAATAAAAATGAATGGAAAAAAACATTCACAAGAACTTAATGAAATTTAATAAAAAAAATTCAAAAGTTTTTTTGAAAAATAAAACATTTATTGAGTTTTTGGAAAATAATCTGATATTTTCCTTTGCATTGTTCCTTTTAGCATCAAACTGTCAATAAATTGTTCGATGTCGTCCATTTTTTATTCATTTTACCACTGAAATGTGCTTCTAAATAACAGCGCATGCTTTTCATGATGTTCCTCATTTCGGATGACATGGGAACCGCGCGGAGCTGCATTATTCATTTCATTTTCATCGTCAGAATCTGCATTGATGACTTGTTTTGAGCTTTGAACACACTCCAAAATGTTTTTGTCTGCCATAATTGAGGCTGTACATACATTATCATTATGTGCTGCAACGAATTTTTTTCCATGATACAGTAGGGGAGTCGTATAATACAGAAACTTGCACAAACATTTCATTAAAAACCTGGTATTTTCCGCATTCTGCAGAAGGAAAATCTTTTCGTTTTAAGCGATTTTTGTCTCGTGTTAAGAGAAAAATGCATGAAAATACTTAGTAGTTTGTCGGGATCGTTGTATTATTTCGTGTTATCCGATATTTCGTTTTAAGCTCTTTCGTGTTGAACGTATTTCCCTGTAGGTAATAACAAGTAATATAAGAAAAAATTCTTTAAAGCCAATTCCTACTTATATATATAGGTCAACAAAGAAAAACTTTATTTTAGTTACTTTTAATTATGTTAGTTACTATAAATATAAAAAATATGTATATACATATGACAGAACCACACTATTAAGTGGCAAAATAGAAAGCGAATTTCCATTTTTCTTTCTATATATGGTGTTGGACTATTTTTTTGTTTGTTACTATTTATTCATTATAATTAAATTCAGTTATTGTAATAAAAAAAGAAGTCACATACTCAGAAAATTAGGCCATCCCGGGTGGGATTCAAACCCACGACCTTTGCATTAGAAGCCCAACGCGCTATCCACTGCGCGACGGGGACGCAACGAATGATTTTCCTTTCTATATATACTGTTGGACTATTATTTTTGCTTGATACTATTTATTCATTTTTTAATTTAATTAATAAATTAATATTTGAAAAAACTGTATTAACATCAAGTGTCATCCATTACAAGTTTTAAAAAATGTATTTGAACGTGTGAATGGTTGAATAGAAAGTATTTTATTAACGATTGTGTGAAAATTTGAACAAGATATGTAAATATATATATATATAGGGAGAGAGAGTGAACTAAGAGTATAGGAACTGAAAAAGATGTTTGTGTGTCCTAAAACAAGATACCTCTCACTTTGAATTTAAAATGCGCATCATAGTTTTCTAATTTTTGCTAGAGCTTGCTTTTTTAGAGTCGTGCTAAATATCATAGAAGAGAGAGCAAAGTAAATACAATACGTTTACTCAAAAAAAAAAAAAAAAAAAGTATTACTTATTTATATCCAAGAATGTGAAAAGATACTGCTTAAGAATGTAACCTGATTCACCAGTGAACTGTGAAAGTTCACAAGATTTTTACAAAAACAACCTGTCAAGAATTTATTGAAACAATGGGTTTTTCGTAGATATAAATAAACTAATCAAGAATTACTTAAATACTGCAAAAAGACAGTATTCATTGAAAAATTAAAGTGATTGATTATATAAAAACACAAAAAAAGTTTTTCATGAATCGATTGTTCTAAAGAAATATTTTTTTTTTTAAAACAAAAACATTTTGATTCAAATTTTCAATGATTGCTTTTGATCAATACAACTTACAAATATAAAGCGTAGAAATATCTTACCCCTATGTATTATATCTATTGCCTCCCAACTTTAAATGTAATTTGTTTTCAGAAAGGCGACAAAAGATTTTTTTAGTACATACGTATAAAAACCATTAACTTCCCTAAAAAAGATCAAATACCTTCCTGACAAAAAATATTCTTGGAAAATTACGATTTCAACTGCATAGAAAGTTAAAACATAAAAACAAGAGAAAACTGGTTTTAAGAACTATGTTTTACCCTTTCCAAATTCAGAATTCCAAGACTTTTTTTTTTTCACAGATTGATTCTTCATACTTCAAACTACTTCAAGACCTTTCGTCGCATTAGTATAACCTTACAAAAAAAATTTAACCTTCTCCTAACATTTTTTTTCCCTAAAAAAATGAAATATACTTATAACTGTGCGAAACATATTACAAAAGTCATCCAAAAATTATTTTCAAAAAATGTATTTTTAAACTTACACAAAAAAAGGATTCTCACAAGCTCTACTCTCATTTGTAAACAGTACATGTTAGGTTTAACTCTATATACAATTAAATGGAACTAGAACTACAGATAATCAAAGCTTCGACACACCTGAATTTACCACTTGAATGGAAAAATTATGGATTCCAAAGTTTTTAATGAGATGTTATTTTTTTCCCATAAATATCAGTGTATGTTAATTGATTGATTGAATATTAACGTCGCACTGTTCAGCTACACGAGGGCTTTTGGCGACGGACCACGTAATTTTGAACCATGGTCAAGTGACGTGGACGACACCTGAGCTGGCACCCCCCTCTCCTAACTACCACACCACACCAACGGGAGGACGTTTCAGCTCTCGACAGATTTAACGTGCATCGCTGCCCTACACGGCGGGTCTTTAGTGATACTGGGCTCGAACCCGTGACAAAGCAAGCCACAGTCCGATACCTATACCACTCGGCTACCGCGGCCACTCAGTGTATGTTAAAGAAAATACCCTTTTTTCAATTCCTACTATTTTAGTTCACACTCTCCGTATATATATATAGTTAAAATTTTCAATCTCGTTAATAAAATACTTTTCACATTCATCCACTCAAATTCAAATATATTTTTTTAAGCTTGTAGTGGATGACACTTGATGTTAATACAGTTTTTTCAAATATTAATTCATTAGTTCTATTTAATTAATTAATAAATTGTAACAAGCAAAAATAATTGTCCAACACCATATATAAAAAGGAAAGTCGCGCTCATAGTGTCCCAGTAGCGTAAGGGACAGCGCGTTGGATTTTTAATCCAAAGGTCGTGGGTTTAATTACCACCTGGAATGGCCAAATTTCTGAGAATGTGATTTCTTTTTACTGTACTATTTTATTGGAATGATTAAATTTAATTAATGAATAAATAGTAACAAACAAAAATAATAGTCCAACACCATATATAGATAGGAAAATGGAAAATTGCAAGGAAAATATCTTTCTATTTGGCCACTTAATACTGATTCTGTCATATGTAGATACATATTTATATTATATGTAATTATAACTATATTTAATAAAAAAGTAACTAAAATAAAAATTTTCTTTGTTGACCTAAGTAGGAATTGACTTAATTTTTTTTTATACTACTTATTAGTATTAATGTGAGAAAATCTGAAAACGGAAGCAATCGTTTCTAAAAAAGAAATATTACAACCTCTAAATGAACTTCGTTCTCATCTGTTATGTGCGGATAATACTACAACTATGTAAAAATGCTAATCTCAAGTAAAGGAATAAAAAATATTAAACATATCATATATATAAATTATATTAAGAAAAAAAAAGTATGTGAAAAGAGAGAGAAGAGTTTTTTTCCTTTCAAATTCCTTCTTTCTTTTCCTACGGTTTTCTTCCCCAGTTAAAATTTAAGATACTATAAAAATTATTGAATAACAAAGAAATTTTATAAAAAAAACAAGAATATTCACAGGTGAACTCTGCAGTGCGTGTGCGTGCATGTGCGAGTGTGTTTGTGTCAAGAATAATAAGGAATAATAATTTCCCCGCAGAGAGAGAGAACAAAAGTTAAAAAGAGCTGATGCTAATTAAAAGTTGAATTGTCCATGATATCTGATATGCGTTCTCCATACGTTCGTCCTAATAATTCCGCTGAATAAAACAATCCGGGTGAAGGCTTTCACCTCTCTGTGTAGTATCTGCCTAATAAACGTCTTTAGTTATAATGAACTCAAAGTTTTATAATCATGTAAGATTGAACAAAAAATGTATTCATTTTCTTTGTTTGTCAAAGAAAAAAGTAACTGTTTATTTATAACTGAGTGGTTAGTGGACCGCACTTTCACACCTCAGTTTCGAGGTTCTATCCTCGGGCTGGGCAAGGTCGACTCAGCCTTTCATCCCATCAGTGGGTCGGTAAATGAGTAGCAAGCTTGCTTGGGAACTTAACACTGGGGGGTTCGCGTCAGACTGACCACCTGACCGGAACATCTGATCATGCATCTAAGGATTCTAGGTCGCGTATACTGTGTTGAGCACAGTAGGCCTCGTCTCTCGTGGGCTGTTGCGCCACTGAGTTATGTTTATATATATAGATATAGGGAGAGAGTGAAGTAATAGTAGGAAATGGACATCTCCCGTCTTCTTTTCCAATGAGAGTCGTTTCAATCTGGAACCATTATCGCAGCGGCAGTTGATATGGAGAGTGGTAGGGACACATCCATTCATCCCACTACTACTACTGAGGAGAGCATATTCATCATTTAACTGTCCATGTTTATAAATTCTGTATATTTTTAATACGTGCAAGGTCTAGGAAATCGGTTTCTTCTTCTTTTTTTATAAATTGATTCATACGTAAAGCAAAATGTGACAAGCTTTGACAGTTTGTTAAGCTTAGGCCCTCCCTCCTTCCCAACCGAATAAAGGACTTCCAAAACTTAAAGAGCAAAAAAGTGTATCAGATTTGTATTAAAAATGTCGCAATATATTTTAGAAGCATGATTATCTATTCAAAACTTAATTATTAGTAGAAAATCTTCATTCGATTTGCAGATTCGATGTGGTAGATTTCCCTCGTGAGGGCAGCCATTGTGATTCATCTCGTGGTGAGAAAATTCAATTATCAAGTATAGTGATGAATGATTAATTCATGTTATTTACTACTGTATTTGTAGTTCAGAATTTTCTTTCTCTCATGAGGAATTTGGATGGGTTCTTAATTTTACTTTAGTTATTAATTAAAACATGTAAGAATTTAAAATTAATCTTATATTTATAAATATGTTAAATGTATATAAATGTTTATGTTGAATGTGTATATATAAATATTAAATTCTTCCGCAAGTCACAAACAGCAAAGAAACAGTAGAAGCCTTTAACGACTGCCCGACCAGGGTTTCATTTCTTTTCGTCCCAGTCGTCTAAGGCAGTGATCCGCAACCCCCGGTCCGCGGATCAAATGGTGTCGGGCCACCTAAAGAACATTAAACTATTGTCGTTTTATTTAAAGTGGTGCATTTCTCTCAGATTTGCGCAACTTTCCACGGAAATCACTTTATATTCCACGTTAAATCACTTTATATTCCACGTTAAATCACTTTATATTCCACGTTAAATCACTTTATATTCCACGTTAAATCACTTTATATCCACGTTAAATCACTTTTATTCATTTTTGGTGTAACTATATTTTATTCTGAAGGCATATTTAAATGTAACTAAATTAAAATTTTCAAATCAAAACAATCTAAAATATAAACAAGCAACGTGCCACACCCTCAACGGGCAGTGGTAAAATTATGAAACGTTGACCGGACCGCAGTGATAAAAAGGTTGCGGAGCACTGGTCTAAGGCATGCACGGAATAACTGTGGAGTTGATGATCGGTGGTTCAAATAAACACCCCTGCCAATTTTTTTCAGTGGTGACCCAGGAATTGAACACAAAATGGCAGCCCAGCCTAATGCTACTAGCTGATTATACATTCAGTTCCATTGAGAATCAAAAAAGTAAGACATTCCCAAAAAAAAATCAGGGATAGTGGTTCAAGCGACAACGGCGTACGCGTCATATAGACCTGTCATCTCAACAAGAGACTGCTTACGACATCAACGAAAAACGTTCCAATGACATTCAAACTAACAGGAAATGAATAACAATTGCAGTATTGACTGTAAAAACAACCTGTTCTAAGTATCGTACAGAAAGTCAATCAAAAGCAAAAAAACAACTTTCTTCTTTAGGAAAGAGATATGCAGCGGGCCCTTCTTCTGCAAGTCGCAAACAACAAAAAGACTGGAATAAAAGCCCTTATCGACTGACCCGACTAAGGATTCCTTTTCGTCCCAGTCGTCTAAGGCAGTGATCCACAACTCCCGGTCCGTGGATCAAATGGTGCTGGGCCGCCTAAAGAACATTAAACTATTTCCATTCTATTTAAAGTGGTGCGTGTCCGCGGTAGCCAAGTGGTATAGGTATCGGACCGTGGCTTGCTTTGTCACGAGTTCGAGCCCAGTACCACTAAAGACCCGCCGTGTAGGGCAGCGATGCACGTTAAATCTGTCGAGAGCTGAAACGTCCTCCCGTTGGTGTGGTGTGGTAGTTAGGAGAGGGGGGTGCCAGCTCAGGTGTCGTCCACGTTATTTGACCATGATTCAAAATTGCGTGGTCCGTCGCCAAAAGCCCTCGTGTAGCTGAACAGTGCGACGTTAATATCAATCAATCAATCATTTAAAGTGGTGCATTTTTCTAGGATTTGCGCAACTTTCCACGGAAATCACTTTATATTCCACGTTAAATCACTTTTATTCATTTTTGGTGTAACTATATTTTATTCTGAAGGCAAATTTAAATGTAACTAAATTAAAATTGTTAAATCAAAACAATCTAAAATATATACAATCAACGTATCCCACCCTTTGCGGTCCACGGTAAAATTATCAAAAGTTTACCGGTCCGCAGCGATAAAAAGGTTGCGGAGCACTGGTCTAAGATAGTGTTCCCCAACCTTTTTATCGCCGCGGACCAGTCGACGTTGGATAATTTTACCGCGGCCCGCTGAGGGAGAGGACGTTGATTGTTATATTTTGGATTGTAAAAAGTGCATCAAACCCAAGAAAAATATTCCGCAGTAAATAAAATGGAAATAATTTAATGTTTCTCTTGTGCGAACCAGTAGTATTTGATCCACGGACCGGGGTTGGAGACCACTAGTCTAAGACATGCACAGCGTAGCTATGGGTTAGTAGCACGAAGGTTCAAATAAACGTTCCTGCCAAGGTACTTCACATCTGTGCAAATCCACACATCATTTGCTTAAGAATCGTATTTACCGTGAAAAAGAGTTCGGTGTATATTCTTTTTTTAGCAGAGTTCTTCTTTTCTTCCATTCGTCTAAGATCAGAGATGTCTTAATTCTTGATGCCCTGCGCCCCTATGCAAAAGCAGACTCCCTCTGTGTCCCATTTACCGAATTTGAGCCTATACATCCAAAGTTCAACAAATTCAATCCATAACAAAATGAAATTTTAATAGAAAATTCGCTTTCTTTGCAAGATCATTAATTATCTCGTCAAAATCAACTGTTTACAATATTTAATTTTTTATACTCATCAAGCTTAAATTATTCAAACGTGATTGAGTCATTCTACGATTTCTCTGTTTTTCGGAAATGTGTCAGGGAATAACATTATATGATTAAAATTATTACGATTATGATTTTACTGATGCTGAGCCGAGAACGAGACGAATCCCCCCCTCTCCTCCAGGGGCTAGTCCCAGACCTTTGCCTCATGCCCAGTTGTCCATACCTTAAGAAACCCTATTTAAGACAAGTTTCCTCACATATAACCAATCAATCTATGTTTTGTTACATATTTATTAAGGATATATTTTAATTGCTATTATTGTTTTCACTCTGTTATTAATAGGATGACACGAATGTGTTTATATATATCAGAAACAAGTAATATAAAAAAAATTAAGTCAGTTCCTCCATCGTTAAAAAAACCGACTGGTGCCTTTTGAAGATAAATCTAACTTCGTCACACAGAAATAACACAGAATAAATTTAAAATTAAGAAATAAAATTTATTTAATGAATTAATATTTGAAAAAAAAATTGTATTAACATCAAGTGTCATCCACTACAAGTTAAAAAATGTATTTGAACTTGAATGGATGAATAAAAAGTATTTTATTAACGATTGAAAATTTGAACAACATATATATATATAAATAAATATATATAGAAAGAGAGTGAACTAAAGTTAGAATTGAATAAAATTAGGGAGAAAAGTATATATACAAGAGTCACTAATGTTATAATGAAAGAAAACATGTGCTATATTTTTGTTACACTATTTATTATAAAAAGATTCTTAAATCTTAAGCGAATTTTCCACCTCTACAAATAAAATTTATGAAAAATATCTATCTATATATTCCTTTGTTTTCTGAATAGAGGAAAAAAGATCTAGTAAAATAAAAATACTCTCTCTACAACGACTTGCCTTCTTTTCCTTATATCTAATATTAAAACGAATATCCAATGAAGGAATCTAATTAAAAAACGATATCAAAAAGAAGCTTCGTTTTGAATAAAATAAATATTATTTATTTTCGATTAAATCTAATTTTGAAAATGATTGCTATGCGGAAAAGGGAGATAAGTAATTTAAGACTTGCTGTGTTGAGAGATTGATTAACCGATTATCAAAGTCGTTTTATAAACTTTGTAACAATGTCTGTTTATTAACTTTGCACTATGAAGCTACAAGAGAGTGCTATTGGTGATTTTTTTATATAGTTCAATTTATTTGCAAAACTCCTCATGCTCCACATTGCATCACATGAGGCTTACAGACGTAAGTGGTAACATCATTATAGAATTTGAAACAAAACTAAAAATACATTTAAGATAAAAACATAAAATAAAAAGGAATGGAGGAAATATAAAAATATAAATAAGGGGAGGTACCACACAATAAAACTTTAAAAATCGATACATTAAACAGATTTTCTTAATACATTAAGGCCTTCAGTACAATTGAAGAACAAAGACAAAAAAGGTGGCCAGGAAATACCTAAACGGGGGTGTTTCAACTCCTTTTTTTAAATTTTCTCTTTTACAAAAATATAGGTTACAATACAACAAGACATGTTCCGCGGTTTCCGCATCCAGACCACAAGAAAAAATATCATTACCAATTAAATTAAACTTAGATAAATAACTCTTAAGGTATGCAACTACATTTGGAATAGTGATTTTGCAAAAGCTTATATAAATGGATAATATTTATGATATTTAGGGTCACTTAGATCAGAAAACGTATATAAAACTGTTTTAAGAACATTATTACAATAAAAAATTATTTAAGTACAATATTTTGACAAAAAATGAACATAGAAGGACCAATTTTCAAAACATTCTCCTATTATGAAAAATGCTTCTATTATAATAATATTTTGACTATATAAACCTCAGACCTCTGTACAGAGGCTGAATTAGAATTTTTGAAACATATAACTTGGAAGTGGATTTATTCATATTTTATTACAACAGAAGGGAGAAATTTTAAGAAAAAAACGCCGTTATTTATTTCAATTTGTGGTAACTGAAAATAATGTGAATTTTACAAAACTCTTATAGTTCTGGCTCTCTGGAGAAGTCTTTACTTTATATAAGAAAAAAAATTATTATTTTAGAAGCATTTTTTAAAAGGAAAACGTTTTGAAAAAAGGTTATTCTATGTTAATGTTTTGCCAATATACTGTATTTAAATAATTTTTCGTCATAATATTCCTTAAAACTGTTTTATACATGTATTCTAATCCAAGTGACACTAAATATCATGAAAATTATCCATTTATGTGCATTTTTAAAATCATGGTTCCGAACGTAGTCGGATATCTTAAAAAAAAAATTTCCATGTCTTGTTAGAATCTGGGATAACTTAAAATTAGTAACAAATTTCTTACATTTTAGCTGTTCATAAATGGTCGGAAAAAAATTTTTAGTCTATAAAGCTTTAGGTGAGGCCAAGAATTCGGAGTTCCAGGCGGAAACAGTTCTTTGCCAAGCTAATTGCTTCCTGTGGGACAATGGCACAGGCATCGAAAGGTTCATATCTTGGCAAATTGCCCCTTTGGCCAACTGGTACGCTCTATCATTGCCGATATTTCCACTATCGCCCCAAACATAAGAAAAGTGGGTGTCACAGTCTTCAAGGTTGTACATAATAGACTGAACCTTCACAACAAGTTTTTCTGTATAACTTACATTGCGCAAAGAATGAATTGAAGAGAGTGATCGGTGCAGATTAGTAAGTTGAGAGTTCCGCCCTGACTGAGAGAGCCCTGAATCACTTTGATTCAGGATTCGTCTTGTTCTCTGCTCGACCTCAGTAAGATCATGATCGTAATAACTTTAATCATCGAATGACATTCTCCAAAAAAACCGAGAAATCGTGTGACAAAATTGTGAGGTTATTGACCTCACAATTTTGAGCTTGGTCAAGTGACAACGTCGGCACCTAAATCGGCACCCTCTTTAATCCTTTATTCCATATGTTAATCACCATTTTGAATGTTAAGCTTTGTCTTCAAATAAATCACCCAATCAGAAAAATATTGTAAGATATCTCGTGTGCCCCTCATACAGATTTATTGATTCAGGATTTTTGTGCAGAAAAGCAAAAGAATTTAATCAGAAAAAAACCTACCTTAAAATTTTAAACTGAAAACCTGATCCATTTGTGAAAAACCTAATTGGATATCTGCATCGAAAAAATAAAAATATAATTTAAAATTCGAAGGAATGTTTTAAAAACTAAGCATCTTTTGTTTACTAACATTGTACTTCGAAAAAAATGAGGGATATCGAGGATGAAGTTCTCAAGTTGTGAAGGTCCCTCGGGACTTCACTTTGAGAACGAGAATAATTTTGAGTCACAAAAGAACCAGTAGCCATTTTTATAAATAACTTTCTTTATTTGGTTATCTTTCCCAAATAGAATCAAAGACTTATTAACAATTGTTTCTATCAATATTATGAGGTTTTAAAGATAATATCCTTTAAATTAACTCAATTAATTAATGATCTAATTAATTAATTTATTAAATAACGATCACGCAGAATTTACCACGATAAGAGATCCCAGAATAATATTTAATAATGTTCTTATTGAACATTTAACTTTAATCTGACTTTTAAAACTTTAATGAGACTTTAAATTCAAAATAATATTTACCACTCGGAATCTTAATTCATTATGAGATTAAATTATCAACAACAAGACTTCAATTCAAATTCACTATAACTCTATGTTTCAATATCTATCTCCTACTGCTCTAACTTTACTATTTCGTTTGACTTAAATACTGAATCTAATCTACATAACAAGGAATCCTGTCCGCTTTTTGGAGTTGATTGGAAATAGGTAGGGAATTAAATTTCCCTAAAAAGGTCGGTTCAGAAGGTTAGTGATAAAGTTCCGTATAGATTCGTCACAACCCCTCCAAAAAGAAAACGGGATTTATTCGAAGGACTCATACGTCCTGAAAATAAATTACGTAAATCTTATCCTTGTCCTACAGTTCCGATGATATTAATTTCTAACTGTATATTACTGAAATATCTTCCGTAATGAAAAATGACAAAATTACGATTTAGAATTAATTGCCAAACCTCATAATATTTTACAAGTTTAAATTAATCCCTGCACTCTATCCATTTGGCCAAGGGGGCGTGGGAAAAACCCCCCTAGTGGTGGCAAAAAACCAGCCCCATAGAGTATGGCTTAGTCATTATACAAAAAAGAAATACAATCTTCTGTGGCACTGGAACATCGAAGACTTCAGGGTCAGCTACCCTGAAAGATTAATATCCATTTGAGAAGTAGGTAAAAGCAGATATGAAGTTATACATTTGTTACATGAATGTCATATACAATAAATATCTGGTTCCTTTGCCTTCCCATTCGAAAAACTTGATGCGCTAGTTAGTGTTAATGGTTAATCCTATCTAACTTCGCCGCGTTCCAAGTCACCAGATGTGAAACAAAACATACATAGAAACACATATAGCATATAATAATAATCATTTTGTAATAAACAAATAACACAAACAACCAAATGAATTGACGCATCTTAGCGAAGTCATACATCGAAGTAAACAAATGCAAAATTTACAGATGTTTTCTCCAAAATACAAAAGTAACACAAAAGTCGTTTTTTTTCTGGTATAGAAAAAACACACACAATGCAGTGTCCACTTTTGTCAGTCTTCTTAATTTTAGAGTCCGCCCGTGACTTGCTTTAATTGCAAAAATTCTTCATTTGTTCGCATTGTGAAGATAAAGAAACAATACAACCTGGATTTTTTGATAAAAGATCTGCGACCACGTTTTGAACACCAGGTCTGTGCTCCCATTCTATGTTAAACTCTGACAATTTCAATGCCCATCGGATCATCCTACTTGATAAATTCTTACCATTGGTTAACTTCGTTAACGCTACGTGATCTGTAATCACTTTCACAGGTAGGGGTCCAAAATAAGTTTTAAACTTATTTAGAGCCCAAATTACCGCCAAACATTCTCTTTCGGTAACCGTATAATTACGTTCTGCTTTATTAAGGGTTCGAGACGCGAAAGCAATAGGTTTTTGATTTTGCTGAAGCACAGCACCAATTCCGACCCCACTAGCATCAGTGAATAAATTGAACTGTTCAGAAAAATTTGCTAATTGCAAAATCGGTGCCTCCGTTAGTGTGCGTTTGATCTGATCAAAAGAATCCTGTGCTTCTCTCGACCAGTTAAACTTCGCCCCCTTTTTTTTTAATTGGTACAATGGTTCGCATATATCTGCGTATCGCGGAATAAATTTTTGGTACCAACCCGTCATCCCTAAAAATTTTGACACTTCTCTATTATTTTTGGGAGGTTTCATTTCCGTAATTGCTCGAATTTTCTTATTGTCAGTTTCGATTCCTTCTTTACTAATAATCAGGCCTAAATATTTGAGTTTGTCACGAGCGAAGTGACATTTTTCCTTATTTAACGTTAGCCCTGCGTCTCGTAATAAGGTAAAAACCCGAGTTAAATGATCAAGATGGTCTTTGAACGATGGAGATGTTATAATAACATCGTCCATGTAAACTGACACGAAACGCCCAATAACAGGTTGGAGGATTATATCGATAGCCCTTTGGAAATTAGGCGCCGCCCCAGAAAGACCAAAAGGCATGCGTAGGAATGCAAAAGTGCCATTGCGAGTGATAAATGCTGTTTTTTCTATGTCCTTTGGACTAATCGCCAACTGAAAATAGCCACTTCTGAGATCTAGAGTGGACATAACGTTGGTGTGAGGGATATTGGTGAGTAAGTCATCAATAACCGGTAATGGATATCGAGGATATTTGGTAATTCCATTTAGTTTCCGATAATCGATCGCGAAACGATACGCCTCGGAGAATCTGGAGGAAGGTCATTGTTCTTTCGAGTTAATACGACTGGAGATGCATAGGACGAATTAATAGGACAAATTGTACCATCCCGTAACATCTTATCTATGTGATAATCAATAATGCCTTGTTTGACCCGGTCGTACTTGTATGGTCTCGACACTACCGGTCCCTTATCTCCAGTATCTATCTCATGATATACAACATGCGTTAATCCTGGTTGATCGGAAAATAACCCTTTAAAATTATTAAATAAGGCTTTTAATTGCCTCTGTTGCTCGTCATCAAGTTTCGATTCTGTGAGATCAATATCAATGAGTTTCTCCTCTTTAGGCATTTGTTTGATCAGATGATCGGGAATGATCAAGGATTTCTGATCAAAATCTAATGTTAATCGCGACGCCTTCATAAAATCAATCCCCAAAAATGCACTGATATTGCATGTTATCAAGTATATGGAATTCCCAGGGTTTCTGAAATTCCCTGATTCGAATTTGTAACTCGACTCTACCCAAATGACTGCACGGGGCTCCTGTGCTGTCACGACTCTGTCTTTCGTCTTTTGACGAGGTCGGTATGAAAAATAATTGCGGTATACCTCCTCCGAAATAAAAGATTTCTCCCTCCCGTGTCCCATAGTGCTGTAATAAAGGTTTCATTTAATAGAATAGGGACATACGGTAATTCGACTGGGGTCATTCTTATAGAGGATACTTTGATAGGCCGATGATCCCAAAGTGGAGGATTTTCCGTACCCCGCGATCGATTACCCCATATTCACATCGATCGCTTAAAAGTTTAAATTTCTACTTCGTTCATTTTGACCTCGAAATGAACTATTTCTCGACCCACTTTGTCGACCGCCTTGACTGTGGAATGGTTGATCCGATTGTCCACCTTGGCGTCTACCCTCGAATCTGCGATTGTTTGTGAAACCTTGGTTTTCGAATCGATTAAATTCCCTTTGTGGTCGGCTATTATTGGCGTATCTCTCATTATTTCTGTTTTCCTCCAATTTTCCTGTCTATGCCGGGTATTAAAACGATTGTTTTCATGAGGGCCTGAACTTCTAAATCCCTCACTCGAACCTCTGATTTGTCTATGCATAAAAACGTTCTTCGTATTTATCAACGATTTGTAGGAGATTAGCAGTATTTCGTGGATGTCTAACTTCGACATAATCCAAAATTTGAGGTTCTAATCGACTAACGACGTGATCTATTAATTTTTCCTCCGACATTTCTAGTTTAAGGACTTTATGAATTTTCAACAATTCATAAATAAAGTCCGAAGGCTGTTGATCTCGTCTTTGTGATGAGGAATAAAATCGCGTTTCTAGTTCTGACCTGTTTCTGACCACGGGAAATTGTTCCGACAATGCCTGTTTTAAGTGCGCGTAGTCTGTTGTCTTATCTTCAATGACTCTATAACCAAGAACTTCGAACCAGTCGAGTGCCCGTCCTTTGAGATGACCCTTCAAGTAAGCACATGCCAGTTGTGCAGGTATCTCATAATACGCGAGATTATGATCAATATTCTCCAAAAAATCATCTATGTTCTCAATTCCCGAAAAATATTGTTCCGGAATGATTCGAAAACTGGATCCGACTCTATTCTCGGGATTTATACGTTGGGCGCCATTGTGAAGGTCCCTCGGGACTTCACTTTGAGAACGAGAATAATTTTGAGTCACAAAAGAACCAGTAGCCATTTTTATAAATAACTTTCTTTATTTGGTTATCTTTCCCAAATAGAATCAAAGACTTATTAACAATTGTTTCTATCAATATTATGAGGTTTTAAAGATAATATCCTTTAAATTAACTCAATTAATTAATGATCTAATTAATTAATTTATTAAATAACGATCACGCAGAATTTACCACGATAAGAGATCCCAGAATAATATTTAATAATGTTCTTATTGAACATTTAACTTTAATCTGACTTTTAAAACTTTAATGAGACTTTAAATTCAAAATAATATTTACCACTCGGAATCTTAATTCTTTATGAGATTAAATTATCAACAACAAGACTTCAATTCAAATTCACTATAACTCTATGTTTCAATATCTATCTCCTACTGCTCTAACTTTACTATTTCGTTTGACTTAAATACTGAATCTAATCTACATAACAAGGAATCCTGTCCGCTTTTTGGAGTTGATTGGAAATAGGTAGGGAATTAAATTTCCCTAAAAAGGTCGGTTCAGAAGGTTAGTGATAAAGTTCCGTATAGATTCGTCACAAAGTAGTGAGGAAGAACCGTAAAACTGCATGGCCCCCTATTCTCCAAATTTCCACATTACATCAATGAGCTCGCTTGTCTCAACCAATCCATCCCTAGGTTTTAGATATGGTTGACGTCAGTATTCTAACTCGGAACTAATGTTAGAAAGAATAAATGATTACAGGTAACACAATTAAAATAAAATCGAACTATACATGAACTATCTTATTATAAAAAATAACTATTAGAGAAGTTTATCTCTTATATATATATATATATATATATATATATATATATATATATATATATATATATATATATATATATATATATATATATATATATATATATATACAGTTACTCCCAAAATTGAGGGTACAACTACTTTTAAAACGGGAATTAATGTTTAGAATGAAAAAAATATATTAAATGAGGGAAATAATTAAAACCTTTAAGCATAGATGCGTTTATTAGATCATAATTTATTATTTTGAATGATAAAACAAAATATTTGATAGTTAAACATACATATAATAACTTATAAAGAAAATGAAGAGAAATTAATAGCCACAAAATTGAGAGTACATTCATCTATTTTCCTGCATAAATCATGAATAATAAAGAGTTAATATTTAGTAGCATAACCTTTTGCTGATATGACAGCTTCCAATCGCCGAGGCATCAATTCCATAAGATGTCTAGTGGTCTCGGGAGCAATATATTCAGCCATTCTCCTTGCAATACCGATTTTAATTGTTCCTTGCTTGTCATTTGATGTTTTTGCACAGATCTATCAAGATGGGACCACAGATTCTCGATAACATTGAAGTCGAGACTGTGGAGGTTGATTCCGACAATGGTAAAAAGCCCTCGTGTAGCTGAACAGTGCGACGTTAATATTCAATCAATCAATCAACCGACAATGGTAAAGCAGCCATTCTTTTACAACCAAACCCAGTGCACTTGGGCTCATTGTCTTGTTGGAATAGGAAATTCGACCCCAGTCCCAATTTATCAGCACTTTCTTTCAAATTATTTTGCAGTACATTAAGATAAGCCATCTTGTGCATGAGTCCATCAATGAATACTAGCTTTCCCACCCCCGACGCAGCCATATACCCCCAAACCATCACCGACCCACCTCCGTTCTTCACAGTAGGAATTGTGTGTTTTGGGTGGTGTGAGGTATTTGGTTTACACCACACCATACGACGACCGTCACTGCCGAAAATGTTGAACTTACTCTCATCGCTGAAAATGACTTCGTTCCAAAACTGCTGAGGCTTTAAAATGTGTTCTTTAGCAAATTTAAATCGCTTGACTCTATTCCTCTTACCAATTAATGGCTTTTTTTCGAGCTACTCTACCATTATAGCCATCTTTTCTTAGGACTCTTCGTACCCCGTTTCTGCAGAAACATATTGACCTAAGTTATTAAAGGTACTGGCTGCAATTTTAGGAGCACTAATTTTAGGATCAATCTTCACTTGATGTACAACTCTTCACTCGGTTATACAGTTCATAATTTTCTTTCTCCCTCTTCCTTCGTTATTTGCCAGCATACCAGTCTCTAAATTTTTGCAGGATTTTTTGGATGCAGTTAACACTTCGTCCAACTACTTTAGCAATATTCTGCAGGGATTTACCTTCATTTGACAGTTTAATAACAAGTTTTCTCTCTTCGATCGTCGTTTCCTTCCAATTCTCCATTTTAATCAAGACATCAAATAACAAACACAAATTTGTTGTCAGATAGCCTTTGAAAGCCTTTCTTTATCATAGATCTATTATCAAATTTCTATTTAAAAAATTACTGGTAGTTTTGCATAGTGATTAAAGAAGTGTACCCTCAATTTTGTGACATTAAAATAGTGTAGTTTTTCTTTCGAACCTTCATATTTTTGTTTCAATCAATTTCCTTAGCTTACATTTAATGTTATTTGGAAGAGTAATGTATGCATTTTGAATGTACAAAAGTGCGTTAACATAGTGTATTAATTTCTACACCTGGTGATCCGATGGTGAATTCGGAATTAAGTGTACTCTCAATTTTGGGAGTCACTGTATATATGTTTTCTACCTGCACAAATTTCTAATAACGTAGAATAGCTGCTCGTACGAAATCTACTACTGGGGGGAAGTGGAAAGCATTTGAGAAAGTTTTGTTCTTCCTTGCATGACTGAACAATTCAGTAGAATCATGTTTACTTTTAAACTGGAGACAGGCATCAACAGTTTTGTGATTTATTTGTACATTACGAAGCTTATCTTAGACATAAGTTTATTACCATAAAGCTAAGATAAAACTAAGAATATGTGTTTTTATTCTTCTCCTGAATTGTAGTAAAAAATAATAAAAAATTTATGTGTTTCACAAAAATGGTACATTTTTTTTTATATAATTTCCTGGTTAAGTTTAACTAAAATCTAAAAAGAGTCAAAATTTCCACGTATTTTAAGAATAGTAATCTAAAATGAATTCACATAACAGAAAAAAAACGAATGTGGTTCAGGGGAAAAAATTCTCTAAAAATTCACAATTTATCACCAATTTATAATCTTAAAAATCTAACAGATCACATGAAAAAAAATTTGAATTTTGAAACTATAAAAATTTTACATTAAAAAGGGGTGGCCGTAGTAACCTAGTGGTTTTGGTCGCAAACTCGTGGCTGCAGTTTCGAGGGTTCGAGTCATGGGCGACTGAAAACTCATTATGTATTGGAGCCGATGCAAGTTAAATCTGTCGAGAGTCAATCTGCCCTCCGATTGGTTTGGTATTTAGAAGGGTTTCAGCTCAGGTGTTGTCCTCGTCACTTCACCAAGGCTCAAAACTACGGGATCAGTCATCGATAGCCCTCCCGTTTATTTGTAGTGTGACGCGTTTATGTATAACTCGCACTCACTATATTAAAAGGACTATAGTTTTACCAGTTGAAGCACAACATGCTTCACTGCAAGTTCCTGCAGTTGAAGTAACATGTGTTATGACATTGATGATTGATTGGCGGATGTTTGCAATTCTGAGAAATTTAAAGCATCCAATAAATCTGTTTATTCTGGGGAAAAACTATTTTCTTAATGTATATTAAGTGAAATGTAAGCATTTAACTCTAACATGTGTGAAAACATGGAGTATACTATTTGCTTTTTTCATTCAACTGAAATCTATTTATAAACGCTCTTATCATAACGGTTCCTAGAGTTAATAACTGTTGCGAGTTCTCTTTACGTATTCTGACAAATCCTCAAGATAAATTATTTCAATAAATTGTTTTATTTGAGAACATCTTTTTGTGAAGGAACCGTGACGCATGCTAATGAATTTTACTATTTTAAGTTAAGTTTAAATGAGTTTGCAGAGGAAGTTAGTTGTCAAATCTTGATAGTGTTGGTCTGAATTATTATATTTGTGAGTGAGTGAGTGATTGTGAGGTTTATTGGCGCAAGAGCCGATTTTGGCTAAACTGCGCCATTTTATTTGTGAGAGTTACGTAATAGGTTATCAAAGTATCTTAGAAAAAGTCTCAGATCCTTATTATCATTGCCAAACTTTGGTATCCAGTGTGTCTATCGAGCTTTATTTATCTAGTTGAGTTGTCTTTATTATTTTTTTATATTTAGAGCTAATGCCGTCGCCCATCCGGTATAGTGTTTAGCGACGCTGACTGCTGTGCGGTAGGGCCTGCGTTCGAATCCCGGAGAATGTTTGTTGTTGTTGTTGTGGCTAATGCCACCTGTCTGACGTAGTCAGAACGAGGCCCACGAAATTCCTCGTGGCATGGGCAAGAGGTACGCCTGTCGTTGGCCTTGAGCACCATACAGGTGACAGTGCGATTTATGCTCGGAGAAAGTCCCCGAAGGGACGATAGATGGCGACACGACCTCTATCTCCACCTCCACAATTTCTGCAAGTGAACTGAAGGGGAGGGAAATATTCCCCAGTTCCTGCGCTCGTGAATAATGTTTGTAAATGTATAGTAGTGTCTTCTCGGCATGAAGGTACTCTAAATAGCCGTCAAGCAAGTTCTCTCGTGAGATTGGTGAAAGGGGAATAGAGAGGGGAGTCCCTGACCACCCTCAGGGTGTTCTCTCCAAAAATTGGGGTGGAGGGAGTGAGTGAATAGTAACGTCGAGAACTTTTCAGCTACACGAGGGCTGTTGGCGACGGACATCGTAATTTTGAGCCTTGGTCAAGTGACGAGGACGACATCTGATCTGGCACCCCTCTCCTAACTACCACACCAGCGGGAGGACGTTTGAGCTCTCGACAGATTTAACTTGCATTGCTCCCCTACACGGCAGATCTTTAGTGGTCAAGCCTCCCATGATCCGATACCTTGACCACTGGGCTACCGCAACCCTACAATTAGGGTGGAAACGAGCCAAATCGTACTATCACCTAAACGGTGCTCAAAGCTGTGGCTAACGACAGGCATCACTTAGCCCTTTGCCATGATGAACTTCGTAGGCCTCGATTTGGCCTGTACCGATCAGGTGGCATTAGTAACAACAACAGGGCTAACTCCCTCCTACTTCTAATCCAATGAGATTTTGATTCGATTAAAATAAAAATGGTTGATTTTTTTTTAATGTATCTTCCTTTGGTTGCTCCTCACAATAAGCGCAAGTGGCCACGATAGCTTAGGAGTGAAGGTCAGAGGATCGTGGTTGGCGTGTCATGAGATCGAGCCTAGTGCCGCTGAAGAGCCGCCGAGTAAAGGGGTTAGAAATCTGCCGAAGATGAAATATCCTCCCGTTGGTCTAGTGTAGAAATTAGGAGAGGTAGTGCCAGCTCAGGTGTCGTCCTCGTCATTTTACTATGGTTCAAAATTTCGAGTTCCTTTTCCAATAGCTTTCGTGCAGTTTTATAATGCGACGTTAAGGGGGTCACTTCACGAAAATCCATTAAATAATCGATTTTTCAATTTTGATTGAAACATAAAATACCATTCTTTTTCTTTCTAATGCAGTTTAAATTTTTGCTCTAGCTTAATTAGAAGTATTTTTAATATTTTTTTAAAAAAGTTGTTTACATCTGTCAAACCCCAAAACCGCTGATTGCCACGCCCTCTCAAATCAAAACAAAAGACACATGCTACTTTTCAGCCTTATCAAATGGTTTAAATTGATTAAAAGAATTTATTTTTATCAGCAGCTTATCCAGGAAAGAAGTGAAGTGAATAGTTATAGATGTTTGTTTACTTACAGCCTATTTTTTACCTCCTTAAATGCAACGGATTTCTGCGATCGTTTTCAATAGTGTTTTCCATCAAAAACATTAATAAAACATTTACAAAACGTTTTTTAAAGTCTGTTAAGTAATAAAATGTTTAAAAAACGAAAGAGTTTGGAAAGAAATGTACAACATTCCAAACTTTTATGGATTTAAATGTTGAAAAGTCAGACAATTTCAACATAAATAAATCAGCTTTAAAATCTAAGTTAGGTAAGTTTAATAAAGAGTATGTTTCTTTTAGATTCATTTGAATGTTTCTGTAAAATTCCTGACATTATACTGTTCTTTTGTGCTTTGAAACAACATTAATTACATAAAATTAATGTAAAAACCAAGGTATTCACATAAATTTTGGTCACCAAATCTAGGGTTTGGCTACAAAATTGTTAATATGTTGTAACTTTTGTGGTCTTATTCAAACATTTCTTATTACCAGGTTTTCTAAAACAGTAGTTAATCAAAAAAGGTACAAAATTATATGAAGTGGACACAATAGAATTTCATATGCTATGAGGTCTATTTAAAAAGTAGCAGTTGCAAAATATTTTGCGGAGTTATGCATTTGTCACTTACACCATAGTGGTTTTGTGATTCCATGCATACATTAAATAATGTGACAGAGAAAGTAACCAAATTGTTTATGGCTTTAGCTGCTGCCGAAACAATATTTAATAATGGATAACCAAATGTACCAGTGGCTATCAATGGTACCTGGCTAAAAATGAGCTATATATTTCTAAATAGTGTTGTTACGGCAGTTAGTTTGGACACTGGGAAAGTTGTTGATGCTAAAATATTATCGCAGAAATGTTTGTGTAATTTTAACAGCGATGTACATAGCAATGAGTGTTCGGCAAGTTACATTGAAAATAGTAGGGGAATGGAAGTTGAAGAGGTGCACTTTTTTTTTGTATCTCTCATCACTCGCAGACATTACACAATTTACGATATACACAATATTTGGACTATATGGGAACTCTAAAGCATACAAATCAGTTTTAGAATCTAAAGATATGTTAATATTGAACAATTAGAATGTGTTAATCATGTTGAGAAAATGATGGGGACAGGACTTAGGGCCTTAAAATTAAAAGACAGAAAGCTTAAAGACAAAATCTCTAGGAAGCCGTAATGGCTTGACAGATGCAGAAATAAACAAATTGCAAAGTTGCTATGTTTTGGCTGTTCAAAACAACTCGGGAAAATTTGTCAGCCATAAGGCAAGCTATATGGGCTATAATTTTTGATAAAATGTTCACAGGTTTGAATCTACGACACGGTTTATGCCCCATGGGATGTGACATGGGATGTGACTTAAATCACTATTTCTCAAAAGTGTAAATTTCAACACAAAAGGAACATTTTTGAAAAAACTACTTATTTTACAGCCTTGAAACTTTGCACATATGTTAACACTATACAAATAAATATTTTAATGAGAGATTTTGTCAAAAATATTATTCAAAAAATATTTATGGATTAAAATGTACAAGAATTTTTATCGTTTTAAAATTTTTGACGTGTTACTCCACATATGAATGTTTTTAAAAAAAACTAATCAAAATTTTGAAAAATGCTCCCATTAAAATAATAAAAACAATACAATGAATACACAAAAAAAAATTCATGACTGTACAACCAGCCAATGTTTAAAAAATGTTCCTTAAACTTGGTCATTTTTAACATTACGGAGATAGGGAAAATGCTGCGTGAAGTGACCCCCTTAATGTAACACTCAGAAACGCAAACTCAGGTTCACCACATAATGACCAGAATAGTTTGAATGTAAAAACAAATATTTGGAATTTCAAGAGGTACTGCACTCTTTATGTCAGTAAAAACTTGTAAAACACTGTTCCTGAACAAGGAGCAGAAATTCTTTGTAAATCACTGTTCCTGAAAAAGGGGTGCAGAATCTTTGTAAATAAAAGATTTAAGAAACCTCAATATATATATATATATATATATATATATATATATATATATATATATATATATACATATATATATATATATATATATATATATACATATATATATATATATATATATATATATATATATATATATATATATACATACACTGGTGTGCAAAAAATTAAGGACGAAGTCGAAAAATTAGCATATCAGCTGAACGAAGAGGCAGAGCGAACAGAAAGACCAATCAGAAGATTAAGTAAGGTGATGTACGGTAGCACATGCGCAGATATGCAGGTAGACGTAATGGGGGAGTGTCTGAGTAGTATAAAGCATGTTGTCGGTGTAAGATCAGTATTTCTGGCAAAGAGATTGCACGCCGTATAGCAGTTAAAATCACACCGAGTTCTGCCTCAGCGAGAAATGGCGAATAATCAATCTGTTAGACGGCATCTGGATGCTTTTACCCGAGGTCGAATCATTGAGAAGTTGGAGGAAGGCCGCAGTGTGACAAGTGTGGCTGCAGAGTTCGGAATTGCTCACAGCATCGTTTCATGACTTTGGAGACAATTTCAAACTACAGGAACAGCTATCCGGGGATTCAGTAGTGGTCGTCCACGAGGAACCACACCCGCAGATGACCGGTACATTGTCTTACAGGCCAGAAGAAACAGGCGGCAGACAGCGGGAGAAATCGCTAGACACACGACACAGGCGACTGGACGACCGATATCGCGTTTTACCGTGGCCAGAAGACTTCACGGTGGTGGTCTGTTTGCACGACGCCCTGTACGGTGTGTACCTTTAACGCCTGCCCATCGGAGAAGGCGTTCTCTGTGGTGCCGGGAACACCGGAATTGGAGAGACAATGAATGGGGACGAGTACTCTTTACAGATGAGAGCAGATTTAGTTTGAGTAGCGATTCTCATCGCTTACTCATCTGGAGAGAGCGGGGAAGCCGCAATCATCCCTCGAACATCATTGAAAGGGACAGGTATGGAGGTCGCGGTGTTCTCGTTTGGGGAGGCATCATGCTTGGTAGTCGTACAGACCTTCACATCTTTTACGCAGGTTCAGTCAACGGGACCCGTTATTGTAACGAGATTCTTCTTCCATATGTGCGTCTTTTTAGAGGCGCTATGGGTCTGCAGTTCCTTTTCATGGACGACAATGCACCATGTCATCGCACAGTAGCTGCCGAACAGCTCTTAGAGAGTGAGGATATTGAACGTATGGATTGGCCGGCACGATCTCCGGATCTCAATCCCATCGAGCATGTATGGGTTTTCTAGGCAGACGCTTGGCAGCTCGTACCTTACCACCAGTAACGATTCGGGAGCTTCGATTGGCGCTGCAAGACGAATGGGCAGCAATGCCTCAACAACTCATTGACACCCTCATTCTCAGCATGGGCAGACGCTGTGAAACCTGCCTAGCAGTCAGGGGAGATCATATGCCCTACTAAAGACCGGATGTTTCTTTCTGGACACCCATCACAGGGATGTTTCGGCCTTCAGTCGCATTGCGCTCCATGCTACTTTTTCAATCAAGCTTCTTTTTATCCCTCTGATTTCTCTTTTAGTAAGTGTTGCTTACATATTACACATGTCCTTACGTATTGGGGATCTTACGGTATTAAATGTGTTGATTTGGAAATCTTTTGTACAAAGTTATATTGAAAAAACCGTCTCGTCCTTAATTTTTGCACACCAGTGTATATATATATGTACCACACACAATTTGTTTCAAGGCAAAAAAAATTTTTAAGAAACTGGCAAAACTGTAAATGTCAAGATGCATAAATATTACATTTAATCCAAACATTAAAAACAAATTTTTATCCTATATTCAAAAATTTAAAATCCTTAACGTTTTTTTTTTTATTTAACTATGCCGTATCATCACATTATACCAGCAATTTCCACCAATATGAAAACCGCTAATGCATAAAATTACTCAAACAAACTTTGAAAAATAAAGACATCACACGCTAACTTTAAAGTTTCAGACTCGACACCTATTAGCTTCAATATCCAATTACATCACATCAGTCATCAAATAACTAGTATTTCATAATCCATCAAAATTAAATAATGCGAAGAAAAAATGCATAAACGAGTCCTATCAAATAAATCATTAAGTATTCAAAAAAGGTATTGCATGCAGACTCTTTGTGTTAATCGAAGCTCAGAAAACGTCGTACCACACCGCGTTAACAGGGTCACGCAAGTTGAGTTTTCAAAAGGTAGACGAAAACTTAATCATCGAGATGTTACGTTTAATGACTGTGCTGTGACATTCGATGACGTAACAGCGATGTTGTTGAAACAAATGACGGGAAATGATACAAGGTCACGGACAAACAGTCAAACAATTGAGCAGACACGAACTTCTTGCAAGGCATAGATTTTTCAGTTACCAGTTGAAAGGAACGTTAACAATAGAAATTGTTTTTTGATGTGACACGACAACGCTCTCGGTTCATGAGGAACTTCTTGATCGTCGTCAAATTTATGCAAATTCAGATGTTTACTCTGATAGGGAATAAAGTCGTGGTTTAATCATTTTTCAAGCTAACAACGGATTATGTGTGGATATAAGGTGATAAGAAACGAAATGTCTAACAAAAATAAACAAGAAGAAATACAGGGAGGCTTTTTTCAATAATCATGGTGGATAGATACATTGTTACAAGGGAATTAAGTACTATAAAAAAGATTCAGAAACACACGATACTATAAAACTATTAATAAATATAACTACCATTCCAGTTATGGATTTCTTTTTTCGCTTTTTAAATGGATACAAACAATTTAATTTTTTTGTCGCCCAGCCAGTATGGTAGCTATGACCCTCGGCTTGTAACCGAGTGGGTTCGGGTTTGAATCCCGAGTGAGACATGGTTGTATCTTCTCCGGGAAAGATGGATGGATTCCCGTCTCGAAAGGAAAAGCAGCACACTCCTTCTTGTTAAAAAAAAAAAAATTCTGGGATCATCATCTGTAGTGAATGTGTATATTCTTCTATTGTATGCTTTCTCTTCTTCACTTGTATTTCATATGTTCCCAGGATAAAAAACACACGACACAACAAACAACTTTCATTTTTAAAGCGTAAAAACAAATTTTAAACGAAATATTATTTTATCTATTTATTTTCAAGAATGCCTAGTGGTCGAGTGGTAGCGTATAGCGCTTCCACACAGGTGCGGGTTCTTTTCTCGGGCTCGGCAAGGTCGACTCAGCCTTTCATCCCTACTGCAGTGTGTCGATAAATGAGTACCAAGCTTGCTTCGGGACTTAAACACTAGGGGTCTTGCTTCAAACTGACCACAAGATCGGGACATCAGCTCTAGCAACTCATCGCCCAATGGTCACGTATACTGGGATGGGCACAGTAGGCCCTGACTCTCAAGGGCTGTTGCGCCACTGAGTTTGAGTGTATTTATTTTCAAAAGAATTTGTTTCATTGTACTTAAAGAAATGTCCACTAAAAGTACATACAAAGAAATTCATTGAGCATTTTATACAACATAGATACTTAGTTACAAAGGAATGAGATACAGTTCAAAGGAAAAAGATATAAGGGTAAGATACTCTAAAAACTTATTAAAATTATTAGTGATTGATAATTATACAGGCTGTCCCAAAATTAGTGCCCAAACTCTGCACAACTAGATTCCTCGCTAGGAGTACAGAAAAAATGCCCAAAGAACTGAACCTGTACGATTCACAGTTTACGAAAAAAGTACGAAGTACAAAGTGTGACATCACAGTCGGAGAAAACACCATATTAGACACATCAACAGCAGTATTTGCAAATATTTGAAATGCCAGATGTTCAAAGTGTCCGCTGTGTATATCGAGGCAAGCTTGAGCGCGCCGCGGAAAGGATGAGTGCACACGTCGCAGCAGTACGTGTCCACCGAAGTCCAAGCAGTATGCAGACGAGCAACTAAGTCCATTTGTGTAGTTACAACTTTTTGATTCGCCAATTCCTTGAGTTCACCCCATAAGGAAAAAAATCTAGCGGTGTGAGATTTTGTGACCATGGTGGCCATAGAACCGAACTTAATGTCCGATCCAGTGGCCAGAGTATCCCATATTCAAACAATCACGTACAGGAGCACAGAAATGCACTGGAGCCCCATCATGAACCATCATACAACATCATTCATTAATCCTCATTTACCGTAATGATATATATATACGCTATGATCAAAAGTATCCGGACACTCCTTGAAATAGTAGATTTGGCCTGTGACGTCAAATTGCTAGATCCCACACAAATATGAAAGAATTCAGATGAGTTCGCAGCCTTAATTTCACAGCTAGAAAAGAACATTGGGAGGAAAACGCAAACTAAATGATTTTGAATGGGGTAAAGTGATCGATTGTTACCCCTGAGGAAATCATGTTGGTGACATTTTTGCTGTGTTATAAGTATCCCATTCTGATGCGCATGATATTATCGGGAAATGGATATAAGCAGGAATTCTACCTGTGCAACCAAAATTTGGAAGAGCATGTCGTCTGGTATACAGAAACTGCAGAGCATTGAAGATGGTTGTAAACTAATCGCTTGGATTCGGTCAAAAATATTCCTCGGGAATTGATGATGTTTCTGGATCTAACATCAATATAATGGCAGCTCGCCTCGAACTACAAAATCTTGGTTTTCATGGCAAAGCTGCTGTTTATAAGCCGAAACGAGTTTACATCACCGTAACTAATGTCATACGTTACTTACAATGGTACAAAATTCGTCAACATTGGAACCTTGAACCTTGAGCAATGGTGGCAGGAGTTTTGGAGTGACGAATTAAGGTATATACTATCTGGAAGCTCGATAGTAGTCTAGATGTGAAGATGGCCAGGTGAAAGCTTTGAAAGCTGGAGCCACATGTAAAATTTGGAGATGAAGGCATAATGGTTTGGGGATGTTTATCTGGTTAGGCCTGGACTCTTTGGTTTCTATGCAAGGAACTCTCAAACAGAAGCATTTCAGGACATTCTGGACAATTTTGTACACTTCCTACAGAGTGGTACTCTTTCAAAGAGTGTCCATTTCCTGTTCCAACAGCATCATGCTCATGTTTATACTGTACGGCTTGCAAACGTGTCTTGCTGACGCAGATGTTCAGGAATTGGATTGACCTTCTCAAAACCCAAACCTGAATGCCATAGAACACATATGGGAGGAATCAGAAAATCAGCTGAGATTTAGACCACAATATCCCAAATTGATGACAGAGCTAACCAGTTTTCTTCTGTAAGAATAGCATGCAGTTTCTGCTGAAACATTCGAAAAATTCATTGATGCCTGTGAGGCATGGGGCACTCTAAGCAGCCATCGAGCTGCTGGTTGGTAGAAGGATAGAGAGGTGGGAGGCCCATGACCACCCCACCAGTATGATGCTTGAAGTTACGGATAACGTCAGGTGGACAGTTACGGATAACGACGGATAAATCTAGTTTCTGACCTCGATGAATTTCAGGGGCCTGGATCTGATATCACTGACGATTGGATGGGATAAGTAGCAACAACAGCAGTTTTAGAGTAATTTTTGCATTAATAATTTACAAAACATTCTACGAAACAAATTTCCAGAGAAAAAAAATACTATAAAATTTCTTTAAAAGCAGAAGAGAGAGAGAGAACTCTTGATAAAAATCTACATTTAGATTGTGATGGCGCTATCCGCGATCTTTCTACTATTAGTCCTCTTGGGGATTTTTTGGTCTTTAAAAATTAATTTATTTTAAAGCTTTCTCCCGAAGAAGAAAACGTGACGGGGCAAATTAAGACTACTATATAAAGTCTAGGCTTTCAGGTTAGAAAGAGAGGAGAGAGATAGGGTAGACTGATAACAGAGCAGTGATTAAACAAATTTGAAGCGAGGCGCAGATATTTAGTGATTAATAATTGTTATATGTACATAAGTTGAAGATCTGTCACTTAAGATTTAATCTAGATTAGGTAGCTAAGAAATCAGAGCGATTGAATTGACGTAAGTTTTCTAAGTAATTAAAGTCTTCTCATATTTCGCTTTCTTCGTTAATTGTTCCTCATATTTAATAATTAGGTGCATCTCTTAAATATGGTTGATTGAATTTGTGTTGTGGTTAGTACTGCGAATAAACTGACTGATTTTGGATATGACAAGTCTTCCCTCCATTTCTCCCACACCCTTAGGCGCAGAGGCAAGACCTTTACAAGATCGCTATTTTAAATTTATATAATTCCTATTATATATATATATATATATATATATATATATATATATATATATATATATATAACGTATTGGCCGAGTGGTATTTTTTGTCGAGTGTTAGCAGGGTCTCAAGAAAACATCTTCAGTAGACGTTCATCTTTTTTACTATGACGCACACATCAAAAGCTTAGGACAAAATTACGGTAAATTTTCCTTCTGACGAGACCAACTTGTGACGTTTATAAAGCAAAGCGGACAAGAGGCAAACAGCAGCGACATCTTGGTGGACACAACACAAAGACAAAGAGAGCGATTACACAAGATTTTCGCTTTTATATCGGCAGTGGCAAGAGCGTGATTATTACGTAATAGTAGCTCTGATTGGATAGAATGGGCGGGACAGGGATTTCGGACTAGCCGATTACGATTAAGATTACAGTGTTATCTTTAAACCAAAGAATTAAAATTTGTTTAAATATTAGTAAAAAGAGTTAATAAAAAAGAATACTAGAGGAAATTATTACATTTATGTATAAATATATATATATTTATATATATATATATATATATATATATATATATATATATATATAAGTACACTTCCAGAATTAATTTTTTACAATGTTTCATTATTTAAAGCGTAATCTTAAGAATCATTTTGCTTAGGAAAATTTAGAGTAAATCATTTCCTTTTTTATACAATAAATGAATATGAACTTGAGAAACGAAGAAGAGCTCTTTGAAACTATATAACTAGCAAATACGTCTTTTACAGGTTCTTTATAAAGGCTCTTTTTTAAATTCAAAATTTAAATTTAAATTCAAAGCAGTCAGCCATTCCGATTTAGAGATCCCAAATAAACATTTCTTTATGTATTGTCTTTTTCCCTCTATTCATTATTTAGTTGCTTACATTCTAAGCAAATGTTAAAGAATAGAATCTCCATAAGGGAAAAAAAACCAATGAGAGAAAAATCTCAAAACAAAAATTTTACTTTAATGTATGGATTTATGCAAAGAATACATCGGCGAATTCATACTCAACAGCGTTCTATTAAAAATGCGCGCGTACTTTTTTTTAAGTTGCCATTAGACACAGATACCTAGCGAGAACAATAGCGTGGGAATTGATCTCTAATTGTAAATTGCAAGGAAGACAATGGGAAACATTTTCAAGGGAACATTGAAACTAGCTCTGAACTTAAATTGTTCACTACAAGCATCTTTATTATTATTATTATTACTGATGGTGGTGTTGTTATAAGCTAAATTTTTATATTCTTATTTTCTGTTAAACAGAAATACGTTGTTTGAAATCAATAAATGGAAACAAAATACAAATTTTTCAAATAAACAAAAATAATTGTACTATTTACTGTGCACTTCAATCTTCTAAAATGGAAATAAATTTCGGAAAAAAATAACGTGATTAGTAAAAATATTAATTACAATTCATTTTGAAGTCGATAATATATATTTATACGAAATCTTATAACTTAAGATTATTACCTAAGAATTTTTTCACAATATAAAAAAGACAAATATCCATTAGTAAAAAATAACATACAAATAAATTTTTGGAACTAAAAATACTTTGTGAAGGTAATATTTTTCTAATAGTAATTGTATCTTGTATATATTAAATAACACACTGCAGCTCATTAAGTTAAAGATGGTTACCTTTTTTTAAGATTGGATATCTTAAAAAAACACACAAATCCATACTATCTCCTTCCGTCAATATGTAAAATATGAATTCTCACCTGTTCTGAAGATAGCTAATAATGACTTATGTGTTGATTATTTGAACATATTTGCAAAATAACTAAAGGCAGAATGCTTTTTAGAATTTATGCTTATTAATTTAATCAATTAATATTATATAAATTCACTGCACACTCACTCCTTATACCTATGTAGAAAACGAATGCTTATAAACAAGAAAGAAACTAGTCTTAAACATAAATTCTTCTATTTATTTTACATATGTACATCACTAGAGGCCGTGGGTAGCCTAGTGGCTAGAGCATAGGGCCCCAGACCAGAGGGCTTGGGTTCGATGCCCGATGCCACCAAATACCCTCCGAGTACACACGGAGTACGTGCTCGTTAAATCAGTGGGTCGGAAAGTCTGGTGGGTGGTCGCAGTAGAAACTACGGGTGCAGGGGGCTGGAGAATATATTTCCCTCCCCTCTAGTTCTCTGCCTAAACTGTGGAGGCAGAGATAGGTGGCGTCGCCCTCTATCGAGTAGAAGTCCAACTTGTGTCTCAGGCTCTGGCAACTTTCATTCCTTCCCTCCGGGAAGGACACGACAACAACATCGCTAAAGGACAAATGAATTATGATTCAATTTTAATATTGGACAGCTATAATACGTGGTACGATCCAAAAATTCGGGGACTGCGGCCGTTGCTGACAACGAAAGTACCTAAATTTATACCACTTGAAATGGATTCTCCCAATCCTCCCCTACCTGGCCAGGTTGGTTTAGTTCATGTCATGTGACCAAACCGCACACGCACACCTGTTATCTTCCGAAGTTAGTTAGCTTTGTTATGCGATGTAGGAAAAATGGTATTTCTTGAACAGCGTCGAATACATTAAATTCTGTCAACGCTTAGGTAAAACACCGAGGGAGACTTTGGAAATGCTAAGTAAGGTGGATGGGGAATCTACCATAGCAAAATCCAAGATTTGCGAATGGCATCGGTGTTTTAAAGAGGGCCGATAATCCATGTAAGATGATGAAAAGGTAGAATGACCAACTTCACGGAACACGGAAAATGTTGCATTTGTGTCTGAATGTGTTTGAAAAGATCGTTGCCAAACATTTGCACAAATCGTTGAAGATACATACTTCTCTAAGACGTCGTTTATATATATATATAATAACATTATACATATCGTATGAGATATTTTTATTAAAAAAAAGGTTTCGTTAAATTTGCTATTTTTATAAAAAAAATATTTGCTTTTCAAAAAAGGACAACAGGTATTTAGCAAAAGCAATATTTGATTAAAAATGCTTTAAGTATGTTATAAATGACGAATTGAGCTACTATATGTGTGTACAGACTTTACTTTTCTACAAAATTGGTGTACATCGAATTACTTTCGTCAGTAATAATCATAAATGGGCGAATAATAAAAAAAATTAAATAATAATCACAATACAATCATAAGACAACATTCATAATGTTATCAAAGTATACAAATAACAATAGATAATTTTCATATTGACTTACAGGATCAAGTATCAATGTTTTAAAAGTAACTCATTTATCTCAAAGAATTAATAATGCCTTTATTTCCCCGTGATTGTTTTAGTGGAGTACTTGAGCAATAACGCTCTCGATTTTTGGGATGGAAGTATAAATAAGCTATAATTGCGTTTTAAATCACTTCGGGAAATTATTCAGATTAAATTTTTGTGTAATTTTAATTACTAATATATTTACTATTATTTTATTTGTTCCGCACTTTTTTTCCATAAACGAAGTTATAAATTCATTTTCTTCCATATTGTAGTTTTGTCATTGAGATAAGTACTATTTGAGATTGAGTTAATTTACTTTGACTTTCTGCTTTGAAAAAGCTCGTATACGAGGGTAACTCTGAAATTTTTGAGATACGCGCAGACGAGAAGCTACAGAAAAAATAAATAGATAAATAACGGTTTAGTTTGAAAATACAACGCATTTTTTAACACAGCATACAATTTTTTACTTACTTCAAGTTGATTACGTAGAATAAATTTTAGACAGAAGAGGAAAGGGAGTTGACATGAGAACATTATCGCGCTATGATTTATTTTCTAAAATTTTAAATCGGGATTCAATCAAGACGAATACATTCAATAGCTGCAATTAGCATTTGGTGATGAATCTCCATGTCGTGCTACTGTATTTGGATGGTTTAAAGAATTTTGCAGAGGTCGCAATTCTCTTCAAGATGAAGAACACACAGGAGGGCCGAGGTCTGCAGTAATCCCAGATAATGTGTCTGATATACGAAAAATGTCAATGGATGATAATCGCTGTATCTACCAAATGATACAGAAGGAACTTAACATTAGATCCAAGCCTTGCATAAAAATATTCATGAAGAATTACATATGAAAAAAGTAGCTTGCCATTGGGTTCCCCAATAATCTAATTGAACATCAAAAAGAGGAGAGAGAGCGTGTCAGAATCAGTAAAGATATCCTTAAATTGCTAAATAATGGTGGGCTCCGCATAATTTTTAAAATTGTTACCACTGATTAAACGGGCATACCCTTTTTTGACGTTCCAACACGTCAAGAAAGCAAAGTGTGGGTCTTTGAAGATGATCCCACGCCAACAATGGTGAAAAAGACAACGAGCAATGAAAAAAGTAATGTATGCCAATTTCTTCAGACGTACGGTATTGGTCAAAGCCATCAAGTTGGAAGGACAAAAGACAGTAACAGCAAACTGGTATACCACTAAATGTCTTCCAGAAATTATCCAAGAAGTAAATGTTAGGGGACTAATTCTTCCCCATGACAATGCATCTTCCCATACAGTTCAATTCTTAAGCAAAAGCAAATTAAAGTGATAGAACATCCACCTTATTCTCCCAATCTAGCTCTGTGACTTTTAGTTATTTTTTACTCTAAGAAAGAACTTACGTGGACGTCGTTTTCATTCAAAAGAAGATATTCATGTGCTGTAAATGCATTTGCTTCACCAATCCCAAGAAATGAATGATTTGAGGCAATTAATCTGTGGAAAATTGATTTTCATAAGTGTATTGATGCTGGAGGATACTACTTTGAACACTCCTAAAATTTTGCAAGTATGTATAACTTTAAAAACCTAGGTGTATCTCAAAAATTTCAAAAGGACCCTCGTATATGTGAGAATAAATGAATGATTTCTTTGAATGAACGTTGTCCTAAACCTGTCGAAAGCTACTGACATCAGAACTCGTATTTGCGAACTTCAATCTAGTGACGAGGATCACAACTAAACTGCGAATTTTCTCCCTTATCCTAACTTGCACAACACAACGCCGTAATTACTTGTAGACCCGGTTAAATTCAGCATGCAGCAACCCTTATTATTTTGCATGTCAGTAAATAGTTTTTTTATCAACACCACACTCTGAAGCAACACGAGTGCTATTGGCGACGGACCTGATAATTTTGAACCACGATCAAGTGATGAAGACGCAGTATGTGATGAAATTCGAACTCGAATTTTCAACCCAACTCGTACGTCACAAGAAGCGTAGTTCCTGACCTTAATCATTGGGCAACCACAGCCCAGGAAATAATTAATAAATTTATACCTTTAACCAACCTACCGACTTGAAATTTAGTAGGTGTGTTCCTTTCATAAAGTCGAGATTGCGAAAATCGACCGCGAGGGATTAAGGGGTGGGGGGCATGGTACGATTTAAATTAAAATTTTTAATTTAAGGATTTTCAAAATTTTTTGGGTTGCCTCCTATGTGTGTATACTATGTAAAACAGATTATATGCTCAGAATTTCATAAAAAGCTCACAGTTTAATTTCTTAAAGAAAAAACTTAAAATTTGTGAAGGGATTTTAAAATGGTACTCCTCCCCTACAAAAATGTACGTACACGCATGAAATTTGATATACAAGTACATCAAATTACGTATAACAAAACTTGGTATGGGTTTTGCGATAACATGGTTGGTATTCGTACAATACTTTGTGACGTTAAATCCTCTCGCGTTTCTCATCTCGGGGTCATATAGATTAAACCTAGTTGGGCGCCATTGTGATGTACCTCCCCTTGGGAGTACATCCCTCGAAGTATCAGCGTGAGCTAGAGGTGTAGGATTAGCGAAAGAACTCGGATCAAATATTATCTTAATATGACTTTATTAAGATATTCAACTTAAACCTTTAACAAATATAATCATAATAATTAATATGAGAGAATCTACGATGACTCAATACGCAGCACACAATATATATATATATATATATATATATATATATATATATATATATATATATATATATATATTTATAATATGATCTAATCTACTTCAGACCAATCTCAATAAGCGAACCGCCTAATCCTCAATTCTAATAATAAATAATCAATCCTACCTTATATTATTCCGTAATGCTACTTGTCTTTATCTGCAATGGGATGCAGCTTGACGACTAACTTCTAGTCCAGGGATGGCGAACCTTTTTGAATCTCAACGTGCCATTTTTTCTTTAAAATATGATTAATGAGGTATAGACGTGCCGTCAAATAATTTTGACTTAATTTTGATTTTAACGTAATTTTGAAAATAATAAAACTAAATACCCACATCACAAAATTCTTTATTTACTACGAAAATATACATTTTGCACTGTATAGTAGTAAATGTTTCAGTTGATAATTTTAATTACATTAAATTTAAGTAACATTAGTGTGACTTCTGTTGTTGCAGATTATATATATAGATGACCAGTGGCGCACACAGGAATTTTTCAAGGGGTGGGGGGATCCGAGGTCGAAAGTTCACCTTTCTTGTATTATGCTCCTTTTGATTTTGTCGATTTTCGGGAACAAAAACACAGTAAAAAACTAATTATTGAATAAACAATTAGCATTAATTAATAAAATTAATCATTAATAACAAATACTTAATTAAATTTTACGTACTATGTACTTAGAATTATAATCAATCGGAAAAAAATCAAGGGCTTTGGGGGGGGGTCCGGACCCCAAGACCCCCTTGTATGCGCCACTGTAGATGACAACTTATATCAGGATTGTAAAATGTTTCTTTTAGCAGAATGATTGTTGAAGTGAAGTCATCTGCCAAACGGTTTCTAGTGAGAATTTAATGTTATTCATCTCTGAAAATAATCACTCGCAAGCGTAGATAGATAAAAATATGGTTAAAATAGTACAAGCTAGCTTCTTAAAACAGTTCTTTGTGTCTGGAATCGAATTCCACGTTACCAAAATTTCGTTAATGGCATTTTTACTTTTATTGCTTGTTAATCTTTCTGTTTCAATCAATTCCAACTTTTTCCTTGTTTCAATAAATTTTTGAATCCATATTGAACTAGACTAGAAATCAATAAGTTGCTTTTCAAATTTTTCAATTTCCAACTAATCGAATTGGAGCTAGTTTAGTTTATCAAATAATGTCACATCAGGGTATATAATAAACTTGAGCGCGCGTTTCTTACAATTCTTTGAACTGAGAAAATTTCACTGGAAACTCCTTGATTGAAGAATCAATTATGGAAATTAATTCTTCAATAACTCTATCTTTGTCTGGTTTCTCATGTACATTTTTATCTTTGAAATTGTTTTTCAAGTTTGGGGTTACTTGCAATAATATAGCTTCTGAATTAAAATGCAAACCGTTTGGATCGGTGGCGTGCCTAAAATATTGCGCCACGTGCCACCAACGGCACGCGTGCCAATGGTTCGCCATCCCTGTTCTAGTTGAACACCAATATGTTTATCCACGACACGTAGAACTTAAATCTTGAACCACGAACTGCGATAATCATCAACTACCACAACGCACATCAATTGTCTAACATTCCTTTACATTGCCATCCTGCTTACTCTAAGATCCTATATTTAAAGTCCGTTTATTTGCATCTCTTCTTCACATCTCGTCTCTTGGATTTGGTTGGAAAAGAGTTGCCATTAATTCTGGCCCAAAGAACCCAAAGGACTTGTTAAAGAAAAGACGCGTAAGACGTCACAAGTACATCACAACTTCTTTTTATTAATGCTTATTGAAAATTCCTTAAAAAAATGTATAAATTCTGAGTTCAATTATTTTTAAAAAATAAATATTGCTTTGATTTAAAAATGCATTAGAAATAGGTAAAAAAAATTCAAAGCATTCGGCACAATAGAAAAAAAGCCTTAGCACTTTCAATGAAGACAAACTAGTTATTTTATCTTTCTGGGATAAGTCCGTTTAAAGTTTTGATTTGCCATAGGAATGTGAATAAAAACCAACATAAAAGTTATAATAGTTGTGTTTTTTAAGTTTAGAGCTTTCATATTTTTGAGGTTAAAGAAATATATATAAAGAATAATTTAGGCTAAAAAAATGAGATTTGATTTTTTTTGGCCGATTTTGTCAATTGAATCGTACTGTGTCCCTTTAAGTAAATACATGCCACGCGTATTTGAACTATTAGAGTTGTAGACTTGAAATTGGACAGGCATGTTTCTTTCGCACAGTATTTGCTTTCACGGAGAACAACAATTTTTCCATAAATCGACCTCTAAAGAAGGGTTTGTGAGTGGTTAAGAGGCGTTATGTTTAAAAAATTCCTGTTTTTGAACTGTTCGAATCACATATTGAAATTTGGTAAGCATGTTTCTTTTGTTCAACAGAGATCCGCTAAGAATGGATTTTACGGAAATCGACTTCTGCGGTAAAATGGGGAGTTCCAGGATGTACAGATTTAAAAAAAATCCTGTTTTTGAGCTACTAGACTTACAAATATTAAATTTAGCATGCATGTTTCTTTTGTTGAATTGGAATCCTCTGAATTCCTAGGAATTCAAGTTCTGTCATTTTTGAATCAAGAAGGGGGAGCTATAAGAATGCTTTTCAATACAATCGAACTCTTACTGCTAGGACTTAGACATCAATAATTTATGTATATATATATACTTGCCGTTACCCACCCGCTTCACTGTGTATTTCACGATGTTGTATAAATGTTTACTGTTTAGATATATATGAATTAATAATGTCTAGCATTAAGAATTCGATATTGTATTGAAAAATATATTTATAGTTGTAACTCTCGCCTCTTGATATAAGGACATAAATTATAATATCTAATATTTCCATTTATATCTAAAATAGAAGTAGGAAGATTTTTTGCGCTCACTTAATCTAATAATCAAGTGGATTTCCACCAAAGCAACTTTCAGTGGATCTTTACTCCATAAAATAAACATGCTTGCTAAATTTTAAGTCTAAATCAAACAGAGCAAAAACGGAATTTTTATCATAAACACCTCGTTGAGAGCATTCTTAGCGGATTCCAATTCAACAAAAGAAGCATGCAAACCAAATTTTTATATTATAGTCATAGCAATTCGAAAACGCGAATTTCGTCTATCAATACACCCCAATAACTCTCCCCGCTTCCCCCTGGAGTTGATTTCCGTAAAATCCATTCATAGTGGAACTCTATTCAACTAAAGAAACGTGCTCAACAAATTTCAAGTAAATGGGTTAAATTCAAAACCAGGAATTTTTCTATAACACGCCTTAATCCCTCGCAACCCCACTCCTTTGGGGGTCCGTTTTCGAAAAACTCTTTGCAAAAGGAACTCTATTCCATGAACGGAACATACCTTCTAATTTTCAAGCAGGTGGGTCTATTAGTTGAAAAGAGGAAATATTTATATATTATACACCCCTTAATTCCCCTCACTGACCCTTGGGGATAAATTTTCCCCAAAACTATTTTGTTGCGGATCTCTACACCATGAAAGGAATCCACTTACCTAATTTTAAGTCTGTACGTCTAATAGTTTAAAAATGGAAATAATTATCTATAACGCCTCTTAAGCCCCCGTATCACCACTTAGGAAGCGATTTTCACAAAACCCATCTTATAGCGGATATCTACTCAATGAATGGAATATTCTTACTCAATTTCAAGACTGCACGTATAATAGTTTAAAAAAGGAGTTAATTGCCTATATAACGCCCCTTAATTCTCCACAACGCCACTTGGGAGTCGATTTTGACAAAACCCATTTTGTAGAGGATCTCTACTCTATGAAGGCGCAGTTTAGCCAAAATTGGCTCTTGCGCCAATAACCCCAAAACTCACTCACTCACTCTACTCTATGAAAGGAATCCGCTTACCATATTTCAAGTCTGTACGTCTAATAGTTTAAAAATGGAAATAATTATGCATAACGCCCCTTAAGCGCCCTCAACGCCCCTTGGAGGTCGATTTTCGTAAAAATCATTATGTAGGGAATCTCTACTTTATAAAAGAAATCTGTGTACTAAGTTTTTCAAGACTGTACATCTAATAGTTTAATAATGGAACTAATTATCTTGAACGCCCCTTAAACCCCCGTAAAGCCCCTTGGGTTCGATCTTTGCAAAATCCGTTCTTAGCTGATGTCTACTCCTTGAAGGGAACCTACCTACCAAATTTCAAATCTGTAGGTGTAATAGTTCCGGAGATGTCGTGATTAGTGAGTCAGTGAGTGAGTCGCTTTTCTCCTTTATATACATAGATAACATCACGAAATACCCTACGAAGTGGGCGGGTAACAGGTAGTTTATCAATAATTTTTAGGTATTAAATGTTCTTTTAATCTATCGAGAATTTCTAGTCCCCTTCATTTAAATGGAATTTATTATAAATCCTTATAAAATATTATTTATTATTATTATATATTATTATAGATAACATTTAGTTAAGAATAACATTTCTCATTTATTTTCTTTTTGCTTAAAAAATATTTTTAAAATCAAATTAGAAGTCTTGTGAAATTAGTAAAAACATCGATACACACATTTCAAGGAATGTGTGTGTTTTGTCTTCTATACTTAAGGTACGCCAAATGTTAAAAGATTAGGAAATCTCTTCAAATTTAAATATTAATATTAATATTCGAATATTAATTTTGTATTCTGGCTTTACTGTGCCATAAAAGGTAATATTCTTCTTTATAATTTAGATTTCGATTTATATAATTAATCCATTTTTCTTTATAAAATATTCTATCATTTATGTCCTATCCGGTATAAAGCACATTCTATATTCTGGGACGAAATTCATTTTTTTGTTGAACCATTAAAATAAAAAATAGCGTTTTCTTTAAATATTTCATATTTTTAAGGACTTAGTATCTCTCTCTCTATATATACACTTTCCTCAGAAAGTCTGCGTACAGAGGCGATCATCTTTCATATTCATGCAAAGATCTCTAATTAAATGAAGTCTTTCTGAATCAATACTATTTTTATTGATTCCTCTAACGTCATTAATTCAAATAGTATAAGCAGCAATCACCTGAATATTACATAAAATAATACAAATATGTATAACTTGAGAACGACATCAATCGTGTGCTTCAAAAGTCTGCGTACCCTGGAAAAAACCCTATGATAATGGATTGTAACTAAAAATTAACACTTTTTAAGCTATTCCGTTCTTTCTTTAACCCTCTCAACATATTTGGCAGAGATTTAACTAGCCTAGTTGTTTCATCTGTGGATATTTTGTTCCATTCTTCTACTATGACAGATTTGAGTATTTCCTTGGATTTTATTGCGTTCTCTCTGATTATAAATGCTGTATATTTTGCTTAGGTCTGGCGACTAGGATGGCTTACGGCATTGGTTTGGGACCCATGGAACCATTGCTTCACAATGTAAGGCATTTGCTTGGTACCTTTGTGCCGCTGAAAATAAAAATCATCACTCACCGCAAGTTTCTCTGCATATGCCCCGATATTTCACTTCAATAAGTTTAAGTAACCAATTTTGTATATTGTTGATTCAATTAATTCCAGATTACCAATACAAAAGCTTCCTATGCACCCCCAATCATTGTACCTACTCCTTCATATTTGATAGTTGAAAAAGGATTCTCTTTCTTAAGATCTGTCCAGGAATTTTTGCAGACATATTTTTGTTCTTTTTGATGCCAAATTACAAAAATTACTTTCAATTGAGTATATTACATTTTATTCAGAATTATGTGTCCTATTTAGATAATTTTCGGTAAAGGTCATTATCTTAGCTCTGTTCACTCGAGAGATGAATGGTTTCTTCAGTGCAACCCGGCCATTATATAGTCATCCTTTTTCAGTTTTTTTCGAATTCTGGTTAAAGTCACACTTTTATGCAAGATCTCACTCACAACTTTAGCTATTTGTGAAGCTTATAGTTTGGATTTATTTTTTATAGAGCGTATTACCAAGCAAGATTCTCGAGGTGACACTCAGACTAGCGGATGAACCTTGGCTTGGACATTAAAATTTTAGTTGATTTGTAGTTTATGAACATTTATTGAATCAACGAATGTTTTCTATTAAGGTATCCGAACACGTTCAGAGTACTTTTTGACAAAATAACATATTTAAACATCATAAAGGCTTTTTAGGACTCAATACCAATAAATACTAATATTTAACCAACAATATTTACAATAAATTGCCTGAATTTCACAAAAATCACAATTATAAGTGAAATTTTAGTAATATTTTTGTAAAACTTCAAAGCAATTAGAGAAAAAGTAATAAATTTATATTAGTAAAATAATTACCAAAACAATCTAGAAGCATTTATCTAGAGAATGTACTAAAATTTTAATGTTTTATTAAAATTTGAAAATTTTAGAGCTGATTGAGTAAACGTTATAAGAAAAATCACGCCTTTATGAGACTATTATTTAAATAACAAGCCCTAACTCAAAAAATATCCATGCAATAAGAAATATTTTAGTACATTCTCTAGAAAATAGCATAAATATCAGGTTCAAAAAATTTTATAGAAATACATTTGTAATATCTTGTGTGATCAGACTCGCCATGATAGATTTCGAACAATTTAAATGGCCACTTCTGGTAGATCAAAGACCCACTTCCGGTTTTACTAACTTAATAAAATTGATTGTAACTTGGCCTTTAAGAAGCGTAGAATCAAAACTAAGTATGTTTTGTAAAGCCAAAAGATAGCTGTATTCAATAAAATAGAAAACAAAAATATCGGTCTTGTCCGAATTTGGTCATTTTCAACGTGTTCGGATACCTTAACAGTTTCAGCAATTTCTTTAAAATTTCTCCCTTTTCTAGGTCCGTCGGCAAAAAGCCCTTGTGTAGCTGAACAGCGCGACGTTAATATTCACTCACTCCCTCACTCCCTTTTCTAAAGAATTATGATGATTTTTCTTTCGATAATGTATCGATCACTATTCTGTTACCTGTCATGGAACCATAAAAGCTTTCAAATCTCAAATAAATCGTAAAAGAAGCTTATAATTGCTTACAAACACGATTTAGTGCAATAATTTTACAATAAAACGTCTTTAAAAGCTCTATTTTGTAAGTGTACGCAGACTTTTGGTGCGGATGGTTGGTGATTATTTAGTGATCTCTCATTCTTGTTTTTTCTTGTTAAGGGGCATTTTGTTACTGTTGTTTGAGTAAGGAAATTTTGAAGAATTATTGACAAGTATTTTGATTTTCTAATGCGAGAGATTTTAATAGTAATTATAGCATAAACACTCAAGATGATTGCCTGTACGCAGACTTTCGGAGGTAAGTGTATAAAGGGGAGAGAGAGAAACAGAAAATGCGACTCACACACTCACTCATCATGAGATCTCCCAAACGATTAGACCTACAGATATGAAATTTCGTGAGCATGTTTCTTTTGTTAAGTAACTCTAGAAATGGGTTTTGCTATTGTCGAATCCCAAAAGGTATTCAAATGGGTTATGAGGCATTAAAGATATAAATATTCCTGTTTTTGAACTATTAAACCTATACATGGTGCAAAACTTAAGGGTAGGTACAGGTCATTGTAATACTCGTTTATTGCATAAGAATGTATGTGCGCAAGTGACGCGGTGAGACACAAACAAAAAATTAAGAGACGGAAGGAAATACAAAGCGTTTATCGAAAAAATCCTTTACAAATGTAATGCTTTAAATAACTGCTCATAACTGTTAAGCACATGAGCTGTAAAGTCCAGCTGCAGCGCACATTGCTGTACCACCCACTAGCAGTCGGAGAAGATAGTCTGCCGGATAGTCTGTACCCGCTGAAAATGTAAGAAGAGGGGTAAGTGATTTTCGTTTAACAGTCTACAGTCTGGTGACTGACACTTACGTGATGAGCAACAGCTCTTGTTCTTGACTCTGGTCTATCAGCCTCGACGTTTCAGATGCTTTCTTCGAAGCTTGGGCTGCGTACATCTCTTATTCGACAAGAATCATGTATCAATTATGTGATCTGGCATTCGTCAATCAGGAAACTGTGCGTGATACATTCATAGCGCAGATATGCCGTCACCATTTGCACGGTCATACATGTAATGCATGTCTGCATTTTCGGCATACGTAAAGTCTCCCATCGTTGACGTCAACACGATTTTGAATGGTGCTTTCTCCTACTGAGATGCATCATGGTGAGTGACGGCTAGATATCTACTGCCTCCTACTGGCAATGCAACAAACCAATAACACCATTTCTCTTTTCTTTTATTTCCCCTGTTTGCGCTTCACCGAGTTACTTGCCCCCTATGCATTCCTATACAATAAATAATTGTTACATACAATGTCCTGTATCTACCCTTAAAGTTTGTACCATGAATTAGAGACCACCCTGGACATCTGAAATAAGGTAAGCATGTTTCTTTTTTTTTTTTTTTTTTTTTTTTTTGAATAGAAATCCGCTAAGAACTGTACTTAAGGAAATCGACTCCTAAGAGGGGGTTGCGGGGACGTAAAAAATAAATTGACTTCAGTGTAAGAAATCCAAGCCCTTATTAAATTAAATGGCGAGAGCTATAAGAATATTTTTTCAATCCATATGAAACTCAATGGTAAGACATATACCAATAACTTACAAACAGTATATATATTCGCACATCACATGAAATGGGGGCAACTAATGGCTAGTAATTGTATATACATATTATAGCCAAGCAAACGATTATTTTAATGCTGGAACATTTTTTATATTTGAAAAAGAGTTCTAAGTATATAGGTCTTAGCATATACCTTTAACAGATTCCATAACTTTTTTAAAGGGATTTTCTGACTTACAATACATATCTATATTAATAATGATAATAGACGAGACTTTTCTTCAAGATGAAGGAAACTTAATGAATAGCACTATAAAATAATTGTTCATTAACTGTATGTAAGACATAAAACTCTAGAATATTAAAATTATTTTTTGAAAAAAAAAGAAATTATTTTAAAAATTTTTTTTACCTATTTTAATATTGAAAATTTTAAAATATTACGATGATTTCATGTGTTTCTAATAACAAATGAAATTCAGTTTTCAATTTCAAAAATCTCATTTAAAAATAATTGCATTTTACAGAAAAAAAATCATCTCCTTTTCGAAAACTACTCGTTAAATCTAAAGATAGATTAAATAATACGATAAATATAAAAAAATTTCTAAAATTATAGACATTACATCAGCTGCTTGTGAAATAAGTATTTCAGTATGCTAATAATTTTATTGAAAAATACGACTCATTAAACCTAAATAAGTGCTTATGACAATAATAAGATATTACTTTTCTTTCCTATTTCATAAAATTGTCTTTTTACTTTTTAATAATTAGAATTATAAATCTTATACGAAGATAGCGAAGGATTTTTAATAAAGAAAATGCTTATATCTTTTAAGTCGTTATAAACTATTATTTACAATTTCACAGAACTCTTTTTAAATCACATGACAAATCACAACTCTTTCAAAATAAGAGTTCTTTCTCATATAAAATAAATTTGATTAAATCAGAGTGACTCACACACATAAGGCAGCAGCGTTTCAGAATTCAAACCCCGTCCATCATAAACCAACAGATTTTTAATTTTTAGCATAACGATTACGCTTCTCAGCGCGTTTGGTCTACGTGTTTTTTTAAATTATAACCCTCCCAACGCAAAAAAAAATGCTGTACATATCCACTGGATTAACTCCTTAACTGTCAAGTTGTGAAGGTCTCCTAGGACTTCACTTTGAGAACGAGAATAAATAGGAGTCATGTAAGAACCAGTAGCCATTTTTATAAACAACTTTCTTTATTTGGTTATCTTATCCAAATAGAATCAAAGACTTATTGACAAATTTATCTAACTAGTATTATGAGGTTTTGAAGGTAATATCCTTTAAATTAACTTAATTAATTAATGATCCAATTAATTAATTTATTAAATAACGATCACGCAGAGATTACCACGATAAGAGATCCCAGAATTATATTTAATAATGTTCTCATTGAACATTTAACTTTAATCTCACTCCTAAAACTTTAATGAGACTTTAATTATAAATCTATAATTACCAACGGAATCTCAGACTCTTGAGATTAAATTATCTCCAACAAGAACTCTTCAATTCAAATTCATTATAACTTTATGCTTCAATATCTATCTCCTACTGCTCTAACTTTACTATTTCGTTTGACTTAAATACTTTATCTAATCTGCATATAACAAGGAATCCTGTCCGCTTTTTGGAGTTGATTGGAAATAGGTAGGGAATTAAATTTCCCTAAAAAGGACGACTCAGAAGGTTAGTGATAAAGTTCCGTATAGATTTGTCACAAAGTGAGTGAGTGAATATTAACGTCGCACTGTTCAGATACACGAGGGCTTTTGGTGACGAACCTCGTAATTTTGAACCATGGTCAAGTGACGAGGACGACTCCTAAGCTGGCACCCCCTTTCCTAACTACCACACCACACCAACGGGAGGACGTTTAAGCTCTCGACAGATTTAACTTGCATTTATCCCCTACACGGCGGGTCTTTTGTGGTAATGGGCTCGAACTCGTGACATGCCACCCAAGACCTAGGCTACCGCGACCTTCCTTAACTGCCAAGGAAAAGGTACGAAATTCTTCCCCTAGTGCAAAGGGGCGAACTTTTATGGATCCGCGTGCCATTTTTTCTGAAGAAATGTTTAGACGTGCCATCAAATAATTTTGAAAGTGATTATTGGGAAAATAACAAAACTAAATACTAACAACTCAAAAATCTTTATTTACCACGAAAAAATACATTTGTATTGTACATTGTCTAGTAGTAAATGTTTTCCTTATACATGTTATTCAAATTAAAGTAGCATTAGTGTGATTTCTGCTACTACAGAATAGATAACAAATAACTTATAGTAGAATTGTAAGACAATAACAAACGAGTGTGCTCCCGCCGTCCCTCGCACCGCGACAGATCACTCTAGTGTTTTCGTTATACTTCATAGTGAGCTTTGTTATTTTGAACTAAAATGCAAACAGTTTTGATCGATGGCGTACCCAAAATATTGTGTCGCGTGCCATCAATGGCACGCGTGCCTTTGGTTTACCCTCCTTGCTCTAGTGCCACCGTTTTTCCCCACAGGCTCACGTTGTTACGCGATTTATTGGAGGAAAAGAAAAGGCATGTTTTCCACATAAAAATTGTTAACTTTCACTTTAAAAATGAAAGAAAAGAAGAAAAAAAGAAGATTCAAAGTAATAAAATTAAAATAAAATAGTTAAATCTCTAGAGTTACAATATAATAAAAAGTAAATTATAACTTATCTACTCTGTGATATATCCTGAAACATGGTTGAACACATAAACCAGCATCGCATTCAATGCATTTGTATAAAAAATTAAAAAATCTAATACACACATTAAGCGAAAATGACAGCAAATGAAGAATAGAAAATAGTACACTAAAAGAAAAAAACAAGAAAACTGCTTAGCATGACTTTCATCGTTCCTGGAATATAACCCTTTCAAATTCCTTCCTCACCTCTTCTCCGAAATAAATAAATTCGTTAGAAGCACTGTCAATATCATGTTATTGTATTCCAAAGCCGTGTAGGACTGGTTTTAAACAGAGCAGCACAATGCAAAAAGTCTTCCTTTGGTAGGACGAGTATACACGTCCGGGGCACTAAAGACACCAGCTCAGCAGGACGTATATACACGCCCACGGCACTTATATATATAAGGGGTTAAATTAAATTATTTACTTAAGTTTAAATGGACATTAATGTTAATGTATATATATATATATATATATATATATATATATATAGTCGAATCTCATTATAACGAAGTCGCTAAATCCCGGATAAAAGTTCGTTATATGGAAAATTCCTTATATAGAAGTTCACCTTTAAATATACTTTATAAACCACATAAAACAAATTTTAAATTCATAAACACTATGTATTAAAGAGAAAGTAATTATTCACATCTTTTTTAAATTAGTATATGTTTATTTTATATACGTATGTTATCCATATAAAAAGAATAAAAGATAGAAAAACAGCAAGGAAAACAAGAAAAAGTGTTAAAGAATACACACAGTATTTTTAATATTAATAAAATAAACTTATAATAAAATTAACAAATTTTAAGGACCTTTTATATTTTAAAACACACAAGTAATATTAAACATACATTATTTTATAACTAGGACACGGAAAAACTCCACTGAGGGTGAAAAGAGATATCGAAGATGGTTCTAGTGAACTGGACAATGGGGGTTAAACGCTGCATTTCTTGGATGAAGTGTTCAGAACTCTATTTCTCTCGGCGAGTTAGGATCTAATAAAACCAGTTCAAAATTTATGACCACCATAAAATGTGTTAAAAGAGAGAACTGGAAATGTCCAGAAATACATTAAAAATAGGGAGAAAAAAAATGAATCACAAAAGAAAAAGTTCGTTATATAGAAAATGCACTTCGCTATAAAGAGGTAATTTTACGAAGAAAATTGTGAAATGTTCAAGGTTCCAGGAAAAATTCCGCTTTATAGAAAAATTCGCAATATAGAGGTTCGTTACATAGATTCAACTGTATATAAATATAGCATAATAAAATAAAATATGATACCAAGTGAAAAAGTTGTCTGACCCCTATTTAACGAATTCATCGGGACTGAATATTTTGTTCGTTAAATCAAGGTTATTCATTATATCGGGATCCAAACAAAGTACAATTTTTTTACATTTACCTTCTGGAAATTCTACAATAAGCAAGTTCACAAAAACATCCGCATTTGGAAATTTTGTACATTCTATTCGACAGCCAAAAATACTATGAGTGAAATTATTAAGCACCAGTTAATTTAAAATTTTAAAAAACTGATCTTGACAGACCTGATTTTTGATTCCTGACTCGAAATATATCTTTTTTCCTACTTTTTGTAGAGAAGAAAATACTGCGTTATTTACATTCCGCTGCATTAAGTATATTTTCACAGTTTCCGAACAATGTAAAGCATTAGAAAATGTAACAGTTTTGATAAAAGTTTCATTATCAATTTCTGCATCAGAATCGCTATTCATTGGCCCCAACAAATCAATAATTTCCCGAAGTTCAGTTGTACAGATTGTTAATCCGTCATCAAATGTAACATAATCGTTAAAATCAAAAAAATATTTCCTGTGTTATGTACTGGGATGAGAAATAAAAGGAGTTTCCTGTCCTACTCAAAACTAACACGGTAGGTTACTCTCATGACTCATCTACACCTGTTAAGTCAAAAAATAATCTACACCCTTTGCCGTCGAAGTTTGCTACTTACAAGAAAAATCTTTTGTTCTGTTCCGGAACAGAGAAAAACGTCATTTGAAAGAAAATTCCAATTCTTTCTAAAATAAACTAATAAAAAAAAATTTCAACTGTTGAAATAATTCGTTAATTCGAAGTAAATGAAGGCAACCCCCCTATTTAACGAATAATAATGTTCATTAAATAGGGGGTTTGGCCTTCATTTTAATCGGGGGAAGGGAAAAATTCGTTAAATAGGAGTTCGTTAAATCGGGGTTCAACTGTGTGTGTGTGTGTGTGTGTGTGTGTGTGTGTGTGTGTGTGTGTGTGTGTGTGTGTGTGTGTGTGTGTGTGTGTGTGTGTGTGTGTGTGTGTGTGTGTGTGTGTGTGTGTGTGTGTGTGTGTGTGTGTGTGTGTGTGTGTGTGTGTGTATGTGTGCATATATATATATATAAGGCCCGCACACAATGGAGGCCCACGGGTCTGGACCAGCCCCGTATCCCTTGATTTTTTTTTCGATTGATTATGATCCTATGAAAAAAGTACGTAAAATTTAATTATTTGTTGTTAATAATTTATTTTATTAATTAATGCTAATTTTATTAATCTAATAATTTATTTTTTATTGTTTTTTCGACAATCGACAAAATAAAAAGAATGTGTTTGGTGGCGTATTGGAGTGTGATACGAGAATGGTGGACTTTCAACGCTCGCCTCCCCCCTTCAAAAATTCCTGAGTGCACCACTGTATATATAGCGCAAATTCCGGTGTATAACGTGTACTTTTAACACAAGAAATAAGATCGAAATCTACGGGTGCGCGTTGTGTACCCGAGGTATACAAAAGACAGCTTCAAAAATAAAAAAAGAGATGTTTATAAAAAAAACTTATAGACTTCTACAAAGATCGGAATAATGTTTATTTAAAAGAAATGTTATATCTTATAAAATTTTAAAGAGTTGTTCTTCTAGAAATATACTATTTTTTCAATATCCTTAGATAACACCTCGAACAAATGGCTTTAAAATATAATAATATTACTACTGTACATTGCAGGTTCCTTCGTAAAAAAGTAGTTGAGCGTTATAGGGCGAATATACCTCAAAATTAAAAATATAACTTGAGAGTATAGGTGTGTGCGTTATTTATATATATATATATATATATATATATATATATATACGCCGCATTTTCCGGCATATGTATAAAAATGTGCTCTATGAATAGATTCAATGTTAAAAAAATTTAAATACCCTCAAAATTTTAAGAAAATCCAAAATAATTTGTTTCTAATTATAAAAATATCTTCAAAGGTGAAAACTAGAAAATTTCAACAATGCTTTTGCTATAAATACTATTTATTATTGAAAATCTTAAGCACATTTTGTGTAACTCCACTGATATTTTTAAACAATTATTTAAAATCCCAACAAAACTTTTTTTAAAAAACTCTCTGCCAAAATCAAAGTTCCGCTCGAAAAATTTTATTTATATTGTTCTCTAAACTTTTTTATTTTCCTCACCCTTCCCCCCCTAAAAAAAGGTGCAACGTGTTACGGTACTTCAAAGAAGGATTCTTTTAAACTTCCTTGAATTTGGAAATTGCCTATCAAAAGTATAGCTAGTATACTAAAAATGAAGAAAAGCGCGTGTATTATTACAGTTAGTATCAATTGTCCGTAAGCTACGTGGAAATGGGAAATTTTCTCAAAAGTAAGATTTGTTTTCCATGATTAATTTGCGCTCTGCGAGTGTGCTTCTAACAACAATAGAGACCGGAAGCTCATGGCTCATTTGCTTGTGACAGGTCACTGTCTGCGGTCGGACATTAAGAAAGATGGAAATCATCAGCCTTTAGAAAATTTGCTTCGAAATGAAAGAGTCGGATTCTAATAATTATAAGTTTTTCCCAGGAAGCTTTCAAAGAAATTCGCATTGTATTTTCTTCTCTCGAAGAAAAGGTGCTTGATTGTGTTTTTTTGCTCTTCTTCTTGATGCGCAAAATGCATTGTTGATATTCAGAAAAAAATTTTGGATTTACTGCTTGTACACTGAATAAGATTATCAAAATAGTTTATCAATACTATGATGGATTTAGGGGAAAAACAATATCATTTTTGCTTAATGGGTTTCGATAAAATTATTTAGCTTTTAAGCACTGGAAGATTAAAAATGTATTGGGATATCGAAATAAATCAATTGTGTGTAAATACTTAATGAGGAATGAATCATGCAACAGATTGCATTTGTAAAAGATAGCTGAAAAAAGCCGATATATACTTTGTGATATATATATATATATTGAGAAAAAAAATTTTAATTCTGTTAATTGTTGATTATATGAAAGTAATTAAACTTTTAAAGTAATATTACTTTTTAAATAATTGCAGGGTATTCATATAATTAAAATATATATTAAAACAAAACTTCGCGTTTATAGCATTAATGTATACATTTCCATACATATTCATATTTTTATGCCATTAGTTCGTTGCTAAATGCTCAAAAAAAAGTTATTGAAAAAGAGTAAAATCAAAATAAAATTGAAAAAAGTTAATTAAAATCTCTTCAGTTTTCTTAAAAAATAAAAGTAATATAAAAATGATTTGTAAAAAAAAAGTTTTACTCAATACGCCGATATTATTTATGCATATTTATCTACAATTAATGTACGACGAATTTTAAATACTCTTAATGTTCTGTTTTAAAAGGATCATAATCAATTTTTATGCTTCTTGAATCAGCATGCAACTGTACATATTTAAAATTTAAAAAAATGCTAAATGTATTCACACTCTTTGACTTTTGTTTTAAGAAAATGAATAAAAAATGGAATATATTTATATCACACACACACACATGAATTAATAGATACCCCCGATAGATATAATTACGTCTATAAAGTACTGCATCTGTATTAAAAAATGAGCAGCTGCAATAAACACATGACTGCACGCAAGCGTGACTCGATTAAAAAATAAGAAACAAAGCATTCAAAATTAAATTATTAAATTAGTGAGCTATTTAAAAAATATTTAAATAAAAAATATTAATTTTTAAAAGGAAACTCATACTTAGACTTTTGTTATTGAGTGTGTTCCTGAACCAATGAATCAGTTCTTAAGGATTAGATTATCGTAAAATACGGCCGTATAACATGCACCTATACTTTCTCAATCTGCATTCTCTGATTTTAAGTTATATTCACCGTATAATACGCACCTCCTTTTTTTACGAAGAAACCTGAAATGGGCTTATGCAATACTATGAATGTTTTAAGGCTGTTTTCGGTTAATATTCAAGAATAGGATCCGAATTTGGAACATTTTTTCAGATATAGAAGAAATGAAAAATTAATCAGATATTCTGGCTTCACTATCCTTTAGAGAGCAGCATTTTTTATCATACTTCCCATTTTTAACCGAGTTGATTCATTTTTTCTGGTATAAAATGTGTTTTGCATTTTTTATCCTATACCGTAATGTTAAATGAGCTTTGCCTTCACGTATTAAAACAAACAAAAAGTATTCATGGAATATTTTGAAATTTTTAAAAACACTATATTGTTAACAGAGGTACGAGTTATAATATTGCAAATTTCCATGGAAATTGGGTCATTTTTCTGTCTGAAAATGTGCTTCGCGTTCAGTTAGAGCTCTCATACTTTTACCGAAGACAGCCTTAAAGTCATTTAATTGAGGTATTATCTCAGGCTTTTTTGAAAAAATATAATATACTTCTAGAATTACAAATCTTTAAGTTCATAGAGTTCTAAACAAACATTATTTCGGTATACGTAGAAGTCTAATTTGTTTTATGCTCTCTCTCTCTCTCTCTCTCTCTCTCTTTTCTCATTTCTTTTTTTATTTTTAAAACTTTCATTTTTATACCCGGCTTATACTCGCACCCTTAATTTTGATCTAGTTTTTTTGCGTTAAAAATGCGCGTTATACGCCGGATTTTACAGTAATTTACTTTAATATTTTGCTGCTGTTTTATCATGAAGTTTTTTTATAATATTCCTATTTAGGTCATTTTTTCCCAATATTCGAATGATTACATAATTATTTTTATTCCACTATAAAAAAATTTTAACTCTGTTTTTTCATATGGTAATTTAAAACGTTTACATTTCAAAATCAGTTTTACTTGTATATGACCTGATACATAATTAGAACTTACATTATGTAAGAGTACTACAGTAAAATTATTATACTTCTATTTTTTAAAGAGAGAGAGCGATTTAAAATCTGTAGTAAAAATTTCATTTGTGTTTAACTAATTAAATAATTAGTTTGAACACACAAATAGAATTTACTACAACTTTTACGTTATATATATATATATATATATATATATATATATATATATATATATATATATATAGATCAGAAAAATATTTCTTAAAAATATTTTTAAACTCATAAATGCACAAATCCACCACACAACATTAGGTCCATAAAGTCAGCTTGTTAGTGGTCCAGCTGTGAAGTATATGTGCATTCCACACACAGGATACATTTTAATACACACATAGACCAATATTTACACGACTACACTTTAAAATTATTTATGACCAATTAAACATTTATGTCCAATCAAACATTTATGACCAATCAAACGCTTATGACCAATCAAGCAAGTTTTTTGCATGCGGTCTGGTTTGCATCTAATGCCAAGTGGTTAAACTCTAGTGTTAGATTATGAATCATTTGGATTGACATGGCATTAGTAGGTGTTATGAGCAAAATATAGGTGTAGTAATTGATGTATTAAAAGTGGGAAGTCTTTCTATAGATATGGATTGATTTCTTGATAGGATGCTCTTTGGTGAGTTTTTAATGATTTACGCTATTCATTTGTGAATATACTGGGTTTTTAATTTGAACTTTCAGTTTTTAGATATTTTTTAGTTTGAACTTTCAGATTTTTTAATTTGAACTTTCGGATTTTTTAATTTGAACTCTTTCGGATTTTTTAATTTGAACTTTCGGATTTTTAATTTGAACTTTCGGATTTTTTAATTTGAACTTTCGGATTTTTTAGTTTGAGCTTTCGGATTTTTTAGTTTGAGCTTTCGGATTTTTTAGTTTGAGCTCTTTCGGATTTTTTAGTTTGAGCTCTTTCGGATTTTTTAGTTTGAGCTTTCGGATTTTTAGTTTGAGCTTTCGGATTTTTTTTTGAGCTTTCGGATTTTTTAGTTTGAGCTTTCGGATTTTTTAGTTTGAGCTTCCGGATTTTATATATTTTTTGGTTTGAATTTTTTGATTTTGGATATTTTTTAATTTGAACTTTCGGATCTCAAATATTTTTTATACATATACAACTATTTTAAAGATGGGTGCATCATCTTTGGTGTTCGATGGTTCACTTATATTATACACTAATTTGTTTTTGAATTTTAATATTTTAGTGTTATAATATCTTTCAGAATGCGATAGCGAATAGTTTAATTTTTCAAGTTTAATGGTTTAATTTTAACTTTAATTTTTTAATTTTAATTTCCAAATTTTTAAATTTTTGAAATTTGGATATTTTTTGATTAACTTACCAAGTTGCAATAGGGGGAAGGTTGGCGCCATCAAACTAGTTTAACCCCACTTATCAGTCCTAAGTCCGAGGTTGCACTTGGATATTTTATAAATTTTTATTTTATTTTATAATTTTTTAATTTTGTTTGAAAACGATGGAATTTTATCTTTTATATTCGCCATTGATATTTTGAAATAGGATTTAGTACTGTAAGATTTGTATATTTCAATTTTTTAATTGATTATTGTGATTGATTGTTTGATTGATTTTATGTATTTAAATATATATATATATATATATATATATATATATATATATATATATATATATATATATATATAGTAACGTTGTTCTTCCAAACAACTCTACGACAGCTATTAGACAGCGCAGAATATGTAATGCGATTGCAGTTATTCTCCATAGACCTAAACTTCGACAGTTTGAGTGAAAAAAGACAAGCACATACCCCAGTTACTAAACAAAATGCATGAATAGGTAGTGACACTTGAATCACAGATTAATATTATTAATGAGTAAAGTATATTAAAAGTAGATTTAAATTTTGTGTAATAGTAAATGCAATACTTTTTTTAATTGATTTTATATTGATCTATTGTCGATTTATTTTAAATATAATTTTAAGATATATTCGTCTAAGTGTGTGTGGAATAGGATTCCTCGAAAATACTTTCTAGTTCTATGGGTTCCAAGAAAATACCTCCTATTTCCAGGGGTTCCATGAGTTGAAAATGTTAGAAGACCACAGGTATAGAGGGAAGGAGCCGATGCACGTTTAATCTATTAAAACTTAAACGTCCTCCCATTGGTGTGGAAGTTAGAAGAGGTGGTGATAGCAGAGGTGTCGTCCTCGTCAATTGGCCGTAGTTCAAAATTACGAGGTCCGTCACCAATAGCTCTCGTTCAGATTTGTAGTGCTACGTTAATATCTCTCACTCTTATCTAAGATCTTACGATAGATAACCTATTTCAACCATTTCATGTTTTCTCTACATGTACATGTGATTCCACACATGTTTTAAATCTTATTTTAATTCCATGCTTTAAAAGCTAAGACTGGTTGTATAAGTTCAACCTTCACGTTGGCGTGATGTGGAAATTTCTAGAGTGGGGGCCACCTCAGGTAGTATCCTCGTCACTTGATCATGGTTGAAAATTATGATATCCATCACCAATAGCCTTCATATTGCTTCTATTGATTGATTTAATATTTACGTCGCACTGTTCAGCTACACGAGGGCTTTTGGCGACGGACCACGTAATTTTGAACCATGGTCAAGTGTCGAGGACGACACCTGAGCTGGCACCCCACTCTCCTAACTACCACACTACACCAAGGGGAGGACGTTTGAACTCTCGACAGATTTAACGAGTATCGCTGCCCTACACGGCGAGTCTTTAGTGGTACTAGGCTCGAACTCGTAACAAAGCCAGCCACGATCCAATATCTTGACCACTCGGCTACCGCGGCCACATGTTAACGTCACACTCTGCAGCATCACTAAGTGTCTATTGGCGGAATGCCCAAGGGAACCGAGCTCACCCGAAAGAGGTTTAGAGCTACAAAACGATCCCTCGGGAAATTACCACCCCCGCGTTCAATCTTTATCGAGCAAAATCATAGTATACATTTTATACGGTAGCACACATTAAATTTACATATTACAAATTAAAGGTAAATGAAGCGAAATACATATGTTATTGCAAGGTACACACGTACAAAGCTGAAATTAATAATAAAGAGCATAAAGGGTAAGAGAAGGGAAAATAATTTACATTATTCCAGCATTCTTACAAACACATCAGAAGTAATATAAATATAAAATACAAGTGCACCGTACAAAAGAGGGGAAAAAAAGGCAGGAAACATTTGGGAATAAAGGGGGGAAGGAGAGGGGGTAACCCGCTTGTGACCCCATAAGAGTGCCGATCTAATCCCACCTAAGGAAGCGACGAGGGCGACACCACTTTCTCTCAATATTTCCACACCACGCCATCTGGTGGATTTTGAGCCTTGACAGATCTAACCGGTATCCACCCATGTATATGGTGAAAAACTTTTTCAAAGTGTTTCAGTGCATTAATTAACTTTTTATGTTTATCACACCAAAAAGAAGATTAATTTTACAAGTTAAGTAGATTATTACATTTTTATGTTATTCTATTAACTTGTAGTGTATTTTGCATTACACTCCTTTTCCAATTTATTACTATTCATTTCATTATAACACTAATAAGTTAGCCTTCCCCCGAAAAATAGTTCCTAGGTTATTACATTAGCATTTCTATACTTTTTGAAAAGCTTTTGGTTAAACATCTTTTTCAAGTATTAAAAGCAGCAAATGGGAGTTTGCGTAGAATTCTTTATTCCGAACAATTTTTTTCTCAATATTCTTTAACAGGAGTTGGAGTATTTGAAACAATTTTAGCCACATTGATCCACAATGTATGTGCGACTAACAATTTATCATGGTTTTTGTATTTTAAAAAAAATAGAATTAACATATACGTGCTTTTTATGAAATTCTTTAAAGATATTTAATAGAGAGAGTCTTATTTAAACGCAGAAGTTATGGTATTGGAAATATTCATAGCATTCTCTAATTTTCTACATGTGAACAGTGATGCATACAGGAATTTTTCAGGGGGTCGATAGTCTAAAATCCACCATTCTTGTATCATGCCCCAATACGCCACTAAACATATTATTTTGATTTTGTCGATTCTCGGGGGCAAAATTAATAAATAAATTATTGAATAAATAATTAGTATTAATTAATAAAAATAAATTATTAGTAACCAATACTTATAAGGCTGTTTTCGCCATATACACAAGAGCGTGAACTTAACGTGGAGCACATTTTCAAACAGAAAAAATGCCTCACAATTTTTATAAAAATTTGTGACATTCTAACTCATGCTTTTGTTTATAATATAGTGTTTTTAAAATTTCAAAATATTTCATAAATAATTAGTTTTTTCTTTTAACATATAAAGGGACATCTCCTTTAGTATTACGGTATAGGAGAAAAATTGCGAAACACATTTTGTAAAAGAAAAAATAAGTCAACTCGAATAAAAATGAGTAGCATTATAAAATAAATGATTCTCTACAGGATAGTGAAGCCAGAATATAATATTAATATTTGAGAGTTCTTTTATATCTGAAAAAATATTCCGAATTCGGGTACTATTCTTTAACATTAGCCGAAAACAGCCTTATATAATTTATCACAGATCCCAAGAATTCATGTATTTACTTTTCTCAAAATTCATGGGACTCGATGGGGGGGGGAGAACTCTATACACCCTGGAACCCTCCTCCCCTTGCGTGTGAAACTGCATATGAAACATATTAACAATAGGGATTCCTTATGGTTGGTCGTTATATCACTTTCAAGGTTCACTGTAATTTTAGGTTAGATTCACGAGAAATGTATTCTCGGAAGTGGAGAACGCAGGTTTACTTGCTTAAAACCATGTGTTTAAATGAAATTGTCCTTGAGATGTCAAACCAAAGTTATTGAGTACCTAATGTAAAAAAGCTCCATTACTTTAATTTGCACTGTAACATACAACTTTCATATGTGGCGTATTTTTGAAATTTATATGTAGGTAAGTATATGAAGATTTTATACACTGCTGTACAATTGCTAAGGACGGATCACAAATTGCTATGTAGCATAAAAGCAAGCGAGACATGAGGGCTAGTAGGATAAATATAGTTGCCACACTGTTCAGACATTAGAATAAAGAATATTTATTGTTCTGGAAAGTACAAAAGCTGTGAAACATCTGAAAGAAAAAAAATGTTCATTTGATCTGCGTACGGAGAAATGGAACAATGCATCTAAAAGTCAGCAGGCACCTTAAAGAAAGGTATCAGTACGGGATATGTCCACCGTGGAGTGTGATGCAACATTCCACACGTCGTACCATACATTGCACAACATTATCCAGCAGCTGTTGAGGCAATTTATCCCATTCCTCTGTGAGTGCATGGATGAGGGTGTTCTTGTTTGTCGGAGGATAGTTTCGACCAGCAACTTGCCTCCCCAAAGCATCCCACACATTTTCAATGGGGTTTAGATCTGGAGAACGCGCTGGCCATACGAGACGTTGAATACCCTCGCTGTCTAGACAATCCTGAACAGCGAGTGTTCGATGACATGTTGCGTTGTCGTCCATAAAAACAAATTTATCACCGACAGCACCACGGAAAAAACGAACATGAGGAAGTAGAACTTCATCAATGTATCGTTGGCCCGTCATAGTCCCATTCGCAACCACATGTAGGCGCGTGCGGCCATTGATCATGATGCCTGCCCACACCATGATACTGCATGTCAGATATCGGTCCTTTTCCTGGATATTTTCTGGACGATAAGCAGTACCAATCTCGCGCCAGATCAGTTGGCGTCTACAATCCGATGACAGACTGAACCTACTCTCATCTGAGAATAGTACGCATGCCCAGTCCTGTTCAGTCCAATTGTGATGCTCACGACACCATTGCAAACGGGCAGTACGGTGCTGTCTGGTCAATGGGACACACACAACAGGTCTGCGTGCGTATAGTTCTCCTCCCCTCAAACGTCTGGCAACAGTTTTTCGGGAGATCTGCTTTCCGGAGGCAGCAAGAAACTTATTTGCCACCTCCTGAGCTGTGGTGCGCCTGTTTCTTTTTGCTGATAGGACGATATATCTGTCTTCTGCAGGCGTCGTACTTCTAACACGACCTCCCCCGTGCCGTCTACTACACATTCCAGTAGTTTTAAATGACTTCCACAGCCGTGAAACAACGCTGTGAGCGATGTCGAACTCCCTGGCAACATCTGTTATTTTTCGCCCTTCTTCGATCTTTCTAATAATTCGGCCACGCATAAAATCATCTATGTGATGTCGGGAAGACATGCCAAAAATTTTAAGTTCGTCTATTAAATCTTTCCTGTAAAACTTTGACTTGAAACAACAACTGTACACACGCGTCAAAACCTTTAAAGCTCTTATGAACGCTATCACGTGATGAACAGACGTGGAAAAAAAATTTGCATACTCATACTTCTTCTTACTAATATCCCGCACTTATTCTAATTTTCCACATTTTGCTTCCTTTCATTTTGTGGTTGCTATGGATGATAGTGTTATCCGTCCTTAGCAATTGTCCAGCAGTGTATAAGAGTAAAAGAGGATGTGCATAAGTAAAAAAATTTAGTACATGTAAGTGAAAGCTTAGTAAAGGGTGTTTTTTTAGAGGTATAGAACTTTAAATTGCAAAAAACAACGATGTATTATTCGATTGACATGAATTTTTTTATTCGAAAGATAATCTTGCGGAATTACATTTTAAATATGATTTCTGGCATATGACTGCCACGGCTGGCTCGGATGTAGTCCAATCTGGATGTCTAATTTTCGATGACTTTTTCCAACATTTGTGGCCGTATATCGGCTATAACACGTGCCCGCGGTAGCCGAGTGGTATAGGTATCGGACCGTGGCTTGCTTTGTCAGGGGTTCGAGCCCAGTACCACTAAAGACCCGCCGTGTAGGGCAGCGATGCACGTTAAATCTGTCGAGAGCTGAAACGTTATCCCGTTGGTGTGGTGTGGTAGTTAGGAGAGGTGGTGCCAGCTCAGGTGTCGTCCACGTCACTTGACCATGGTTCAAAATTACGTGGTCCGTCGCCAAAAGCCTCGTTTAGCTGAACAGTGCGACGTTAATATTCAATCAATCAATCAATCGGCAATAACACGGCGAATGTTGTCTTCCAAATGGCCAAGCGTTTGTGGCTTATCCACATAAACCAATGACTTTACATAGCCCCACAAAAAATAGTCTAGCGGTGTTAAATCACAAGATCTTGGAGGCCAATTCACAGGTCCAAAATGTGAAATTAGGCGGTCACCAAACGTGTCTTTCAATAATTCGATTGTTACACGAGCTGTGTGACATGTTGCGCCGTCTTGTTGGAACCACAGCTCCTGGACATCTTGATTGTTCAATTCAGGAATGAAAAAGTTAGTAATCGTGGCTCTATACCGATCACCATTGACTGTAACGTTGTGGCCTTCATCGTTTTTGAAGAAGGATTCCACCAGCCCATAAAGCGCACCAAACAGTCAGTTTTTCTGGATGTAACGGTGTTTCGACATACACTTGTGGATTAGCTTCACTCCAAATGCGGCAGTTTTGTTTGTTGACGTAGCCATTCAACCAGAAGTGCGCTTCATCGCTAAACAAAATTCGCTTATTAAAATCGGGAACAACGGCAATCTCGTTTTGGGCCCATTTGACGAATCTACGCCTTGCTTGATGATCGTTTTGATGAATTGCCAAACCAAACTGAGAATAAATCACTTGACAGCTATTAAATCGGTCGCCATCTTGGAAAGTAATGCCAACTTAAACTTCTATACCTGGAAAAAAAACACTCTTTATATAAAAGTTTAGTGTATAATAATAAAACTTGTGTGTGAGTGTGTGTATGAGAGAGAGAGAGAAATTATAAATAAACTAATATTCTTTTGAGATATATGTGCCTATTCTTATATAAAGGGTTTTTTAAAAAAACAATTAGCAATTGCAGAAATGTTGTTGTGGCTTCTAATGAATATAGTTGTTTTGGACTGTGAAAGCTTTTGAAAGTATTTAACGAATAGAATCCGTTCCTTTCTTATGTTAAGTGGTATTTGTAGGGAGAGTGAGGCCCCCTTCAGAATCACAACTGACAATGTGCAATTGTATTATTCATAATGTTTTTGGCTAGTTAATTCTCATGTGTGTGTTTTAAACACATCCATCAAAAACGCATTTATTTAATTTTGAAGAATATGTGAGTGTTACTTTTCTTTCTATTTTCTTAATTTGTTGTTCGGTGGAATTTTGTTAACTAAGGGGCAGTTCACAAATCTTTCTAAATTAATGGTACTTTTCAGAGCTTATTAACATAAATTTGGGACATAAATAATACAATTTTGTCATCTTGAACATATTAAGCAAAGAATTTAGTCTCGTGAGCATTTCGAAGGCTTCTGGCTCAATTGGAAAATTGACGCTCATTCTTCCCCCGAAGGTGAAAAGGAAATCTCCATTCATTTCGTAAAGAGGAAATTGTGACTAATACGAACGATTATACAGCATCTACCAATCTGAGAGAAACGTTATCGTGATTTGGGTTTTGTGTGAGTGTGCCACTTCGAAAACTTCCCATGCTATTTTGATTTCTGTATTCTTCAGTTCAAGATCTATTTCTTGTTCAGGGCGCACTCCGTTCTTTAAACTACTCTTGTTTAAGATACAGTCAGAGTATCCAAAGGAGTTTATTTGTAATTTTCTTATTTAATTTATTTTTAATTCCGCAATATGTTAAAATACGCAATTAATAGTTTGTTATAAGTACCAATATCATTAAATTTGAGCTATTTTCAGAACAGCACATTCTGGACATTACCCTAACATTATATAGACGGGAGAGTTAGGGGATATAAACAATATACATAACCAAATAACAATGCAAAGCGGTATAAAATTGCAGGAACATAGAAAAGCAAAATAAAAAGATTCAAGTTGAACAACTAGTCTTAAGCTTTCCAATATCGGTAGAAAGCTATTAAACAGTTCGTAAGGCTACAAAAACAGTTTGCAAAGCATCACGTGAGCTCCAAATATCGCAAATTGTTTGATATAAATTCTTTATAAAAGGCTTGGAGAGGCTACATACTTCTAACGAACAAGAATGCAAGACATGTTAAGGAACACTTGGCAAGAGCTGGAATACAGCTTATAGATATTCTCCGAACTACTAAGGGAGGCACACGTTGAAATCTTCATACGTAAATGGTCTTGCAAAAAATTCATAATAGTACTTACAATATATCCAAACAAAACTATATCTCATTATAATAGTTTGAGCATAATAAATATTTATGATCAGAGCAAAACCTTTTGGGTACACCCTATATTGTTATTAATAGAACTTTTTATTCTCCAGAAACATTTATGTTATGTTTCTCTCAGAATATGAAAATAAAAAATGCAGTTGTTTAGCCCTAATTGATATCTTCCTCGCGGTACTTTTTAACAACAAAATGTTAAACTTTTAACATAAAAAATCAGAGGGAAAAAAAATTTGCTGATTAGCGCTAAGAGCTAGGTTATCACATTTATGATCAATCAAAGAACCGGGATATTCTGTTTGCTAAGTCACGGATATAAGGACTATAGTGTCTTCCAGTGGCACATACAAGAGGGGTCCCCGGCTCCGGACCCCCCCAAAGCCCTTGATTTTTTTTCGTTTGATTATAATCCTAAGTATATAGTAGGTAAAATTTATTTCATTATTTGTAACGAAAAATTAATTTTATTAATTAATGGTAATGTTTATACAATAATTAATTTTTACTATTTTTTGTTCCCGAAAATCGACAGAATCAAAAGAATATGTTGGGTGGTGTATTGGAGCATGATACGAGAATGGTGGACTTTCGAACCTGGACACCCTCCCTTGAAAAATCCCGGTATGTGCCACCGAACACACATCATATCATTAGGCTTGATAATTATCTGTTGCTAAGTTTTTGTACGACTCTTTATAAAAAGTAACAAAAAGGGGAAAAAATTCCTCTTTAAGTTCTTTTATTTCATTTAATATATATACTAAAAGTTTTCTCTTTTGGATAAAACATGGGTTGCTTCATAATTAAAAAAATTAATTTAAAATAGCAAAAGTTGCTTACAAAAATCGCCTTGTATTATTACCATGGAAAAACAAAAGTGGAAAAGCAAGACCGAATTTTAAAACTAAAGCTAAGAATTAAATTTATTTTTTACTGCATGAAAACGCCTTAAGCACTCACAATACCAAAATTATTAATTGTTCGAGTTGTAGATATCTCTTGGCGTAATTTTTAGAAATTATAAAATCAAAACAAAACCAGCAATGGTGTAATCGTAAACAATTTTTTTAATACTTCCTTTCTTGTATTTAATTTTTTGTTTGTGTTCATATTTTGTAAAAATTTCTTTTATCTCATTTGTCTCTTCTCATTTAAAACGAAGTATCATCTATAACTGAATGGCCATGCTCACGAACTTGTAGCTAGATTGTACTTTTCGAGTAGTGTGTTCAAGTCCTGATGTTACAGAAGACATGCCATATATAGAGGGTTGATGATCTCTCTCTAAATCTTCAGAGGCTTAAAAGTCCTTTAATTTGTGTGGTGTAAAAACTTGGAGAATGTAGCTACAGCTCAGGTGTCATCTTCGTCCCTTAACCATTGTTCAAAATCATAAAAATTAATATACTTCTAATTTCTGTTCAAAAATCAGTCTTTTTCCTACATGAAATATATTTCATATTCCCTCTTCCGCCACTTATGTTTTATTATACCTATTAAAGGAAAAGATAGTACAATATTTTAAAATATTTCAAAAATTTATTTGAGGACACTACAGATAAACAGATGTTTCATCCATTTGTAATACCACTTTGCGACGATCTTTTTACTCATCTTCAGAAAAAAAACCCTTTATATGTACATATTTTCCATATCTGGGATCAGGTCCGAACAATAAATTTGTTCTTGACAATTATTATTTGATGTTTATATCCCCTTACATAATGCATATTCATGTAAGTTAATTGTTGTCTAATGTTCGTTTAAAATGTTAACTATATTATTTAAATTTCGATTTGTACTGATGATTTAATTCTATTGTAGTATATTTTTAAAGTAAAATTTGCGATCAACTTTGCTTTCCTTTTTCTGAATCAGCTCCTGTTCTTGCGAAGTAGTGCTGCTATCTATTGACAAACAACGTAACAATATAGCAAGTTACGCTATAACAACAGCAAAAATTGAAACAGACTCGTATCAATTACTCACAACTTATATTTAAACAAACAAAATTACAATAGAAAATTAATAAATTTGAAGTTAATAGATTTGAGTATCGAATGGTGCTTTCATTTGAAAAAACGGAATAGGAAATAATATTGTAAGAAATGTGAAATACAAAAAAAACCTAGAAGATATAAATCAGACTATAAATTATAAATGAAAATAACCCTTACTAATAAAATACTTACTTAATTACTTTTAAAATATAATTTTTAAGTGATTGTTATCTAAATATTTTTATTTTCATTTTATTTGAGTAGCTATTCCTTTCATACAAATTTCTTCAAAAATAGAACAAATTTGTAGAGTAAATAGGAGTTGAATAGGAAGATTATAAAACATTCTTGATTAATGTTCCAAACTTCCATGAAAAAATGCTAGAAAACAGCGAATTTTTTAAAATATTTATATTATAATATTTTTAACAATCAGCTTAATATATAACGTTTTTGCTTCTTGTGTCTTTGATCTTTCTGAGCAATAATTTATTCCAGAGACAGGAACCTTTTTGCCACAAGATATTTTAATCAAGCAGTAATCAATACAAGCGCAAAAACATCAGAAGATGCTTGTTCATGGTTTTCTTTAAACGTTTGAAGAGAATTTTGTCGAGATTCGCCTTCTAAATTGAAGAATTAAAGTTCTTTATGAGTCCAACAGTGTTTATCTGCATTAATTTTTTTTGAAGTTGTTAAAACTGTTTCGCACAACAAGCACACCATTTTATCTTTCACAGAAATGAAGGGAAAAAACTCCTATTTTATGTTAAGTTTTCTACTTTCTACGCTTAATTTGATTTGATTTTAACTCGATATGGGATTTGGGAAAATATTAAAAATAATTCTGAGAAATACAATAACACCATGTATTAGTGACAGAGTAAGTATAACAATAACAACTGTATGACTACTAGCAATACAAGTTTGACACACAAGTCACAATCATCTTTTTATGAACATTAATATGAAGAAAATAATTTTTTAGTTGATTAGATAACATAACTGGTAGTGTTGCCATTTGTCACTAAGTGGTGTTTCTTGGTTTTCTTACTATTACTATCCACTGAAACTTATAATCATACCTTTTATTTGTTTCAAGAAGCTTTCAAACTGTCTTTATCTAAATACCATATTTACTCGAATCTAAGCCTCACTATTTTTCCAGTGTTAATGCTACTGAAATTCGGGTGTGGCTTAGAATCGAAGATAAAACATTTGTTGGATGGGGAAAATTGAATTTCGGTCCCCTTCAAATGGAAAAATGATACCGTCCATTCTGGCTACTTGCATCGATGACTTATTCTATTCCGCAATTTTTCTTCAATTCTGTCTATCCGAAATATCTGGTCGTATTTATATAGGAGTTTTGTTTCTTTCTTTTTTTCTTTTTGCATACGATTTCTAATAATCACCTAAATACCAAATATATCGTTGATAGCATCAAGACGAGTTCGATATGACGCAAGTATGAAAAGGGAGGCATTTTATATACAGAAGAAAAAATGGAAACAGAGCAGCAGCCAGTGACAGTTTGAGATAGATGAAACAAATATACGTCGATGGCATAGACAAAATCGAGTAACTGTTGCTTTTAAGTGTTCAACACAGTCTTTAATAATTCTTTTACACTCTTCTATAACACATTCTTTTTTTTTAAAAAAAATGTTTCATAACAAATGCACTGGATGACACCCAGAGGCGTAACGGAGAATGTTAGGGCTCCCCTGCAAAGTCAGGTTTTGGACCACAAACCAGATTTTCCAATGTATTCTAAGACCGAAACATAACATAGTCTATGGGCCCCCTATAGTCCTGGGCCCACCCGTGATGCGGGGGTGTACGTTACGCCACTGATGGCTCTGAAGACGGCATCGTGCGGGAAAATGGTGAAAATGGTCACCAATTCCTAAGTCAGCTGTGACAATAGGAGTGACGAATCATTTTTGAAACATGATAATGACGTTTAGAGTAATTATAGGTTCATGTATGTATTTGAAAGTTTTTAAGGTATCCGACTACGTTCGAAACCGTGATTTTAAAAAAGCGCATAAATGGATAATTTCCATGATATTTAGTGTTACTTGATTAAAAGACATGCATAAAATTATTTTAAGGACATTTTGACAAAAAAAAAAATATATTTAAATATATTTCGGCAAAAAATTAACTTAGAATAATCTTTTTTCCAAATGTTCTCCTTTTGTGAAAAATGGTTCTATTATAGTAATATTTTGCCTGTATATAGCTCAGACTTCTCTACAGAGGCTCAACTAGAATTTTTGAAAAATTCACATTATTTTCAGAGTTACCAATTGAAATAATTATTGGTGTTTTTTTTAAAATAGCTCCCCTCTGTTGTCGTAAAATATGAATGAACCCACTTCTAAGTTATATATTTCAAAAATTCTAGTTGAGCCTCTGTAGAGAGGTCTGAGCTATATACAGGTAAAATATTATTATAATAGAAGCATTTTTTACAAAAGGAGAACATTTTGAAAAAAGGTTATTCTAAGTTAATTTTTGCCGAAATATTGTATTTAAATAATTTTTTTTTTTGTCAAAATGTCCTTAAAACAATTTTATGCATATATTCTAATCTAAGTGACACTAATTATCATGAAAATTATCCATTTATGCGCTTTTGAAAATCATGGTTCCGAAAGTAGTCGGATACCTTAATGCTGGTAAACTAAATTAATTATTAACTTTTTGATATTTATCATTTAATTTTTTAAAATTTCTGAAGTATCTGATATTGATGAACCTTTCAAGCATTTTTGTAAAAAAAATTTCTGAAAAATGTGTAGAGAATTTTTTTTGGGGGGGGAGCGAGGGGGTGCGGCTTAGAATCGATAACATTTTTCTCAAAAACATTTGGAGAACTTGTAGTGTGACTTAGAATCGAAGGTAACTCAGTTTCGAGTAAGTACGGTTCGTGAATATCAGTTATTACAATTCCTTGCTTCTATAAAATTCGCAATAGTTACTCAAGTTGGCAGCGCGTTCCTCCTATGATATCGTCAAAGACAGCTAAAGAAAGGGAGAAAAGGATCATATTTATTTCTTAATAATACACGGTTTTAAAAAATGTAATTTATTAAGTCAGGGAAAAACTAGGTACTCTCACTCACCATTAATAATATGCGTTATACCTAAACAAATACCGAAATTAAACTCAAAATGCAAATGCTGTAAAACAAAAATATCAGTCTGCCATCTATTATTAGAATAATGCTCTAATCCAGGGATGGCCAACCTTTTTGGGAAGAGTGCCACTATCTGATAAAAAAAAAACACTATTCGTGTCCCTTTCAAATTTCCAACAAACAAAAAAGTATGAAAAGATGAAAAATGTTACTTATAGGTTTATTATGGGATTTTTACACAAATAGCACATCTTTTATGCAAGTCTAAATATTGAAATATTTAAAAATGATTTTAAAAAAAGACAGAAGTGTACACAAACTAAAGTTTTATTGTTGATAAACGTTTTATAAGTTGAATGAGTTAGGTTACGTATAAAATAAAAATGAATAGCTTGAAACATTTCATTCTAGATAATTATTACTCAATCAGTACTTGCTTACTATGGTTTTTGAAGTTGTGGGTTTTTTTTTAAACAAGTATTCTATATTGATTAGATCTTGAAGGTGTTAACAAAATTAGGTGGTTTTAAGTTTATATTAGTTGATTATTAGCAATATTTGGTTTAATAACGGTCATATTAGGATTTGTTCAGAGACATAAATTGATCCAAACCTACATTATCTTCCAAATCGTGTAAATTTGGAAAACTGTTTGTTTGTACAAGTTTCCAAAATTCAATATAATTCGGATCACTTGCAGTGAAACAATTTTCTAATATTTGCTTTTTCATGCAGCATGGTGCTGTAGGTCAATAATTTTCGATTTAAATTTTTGTTAGGTAACAATTAACGTCTTGCAGAGAAATTGACAAAGGATATATGAAAAGATTAGCATTCTTTTATCGTCTTGAAAATCATCAAATCTAACAATGGTAAGAAAAGCTAAATTCCAAAGTCAATCGTCATTCATGAATAGCAAGCACTCACTGAGCAATTTGTTTTTCTTCCAGGTATTTTAAAACAAACTCTCAAATTCCAAAATTTCGGGAGTGCACTGCCTTTGGAAAGTCAGCACATACAACAATGAAGAGCATTCTCTACATAATAATTTTCTATTGAAATTCAATTATGTGTATTTAAAATAAATTTGAAAGGTTTTTTTTTTTGTCTAAAACAAACACATTTTAATAAAATTGTAAAACAAAAATGTTACTCATTATTGCCCTTCTAAATCTCCTAATTTTTCAACAAGTCGGGTGAGTGAGTGAATATTAACGTCGCACCAGGGGCGCACACAAGGGGGCTCGGGTCCAGACCCCACCCTCCCAAAGTCCTAGATTTTTCTCCCGATTGATTATAATCCTGTGTATATAGTACGTAAAATTTAATTTAGTATTTGTTATTAATAACTAATTTCAGTAATTAATTAATACTAATTATTTATTAAATAATTTTCATTAATTATTGCTAATTATTTATTTAAAAATGAATTTCATTAACTATTGCTAATTATTTATTATATTAATTTCATTAATTATTGCTAATTATTTATTAAACAATTAATTTTTTACCGCTTTTTGTTCCCGAAAATCAACAAAATGAAAAGGAGAAGGAAGAACTTTTGACACTGGAACCCCCCTTGAAAAATTTCGGTGTGCGCTACTGTGTCGCACTGTTTAGCTACTCGAGGGCTTTTAGCGACGGACCTCGTAATTTTGAACCATGTGGTCAAATGACGAGGACGACACCTGAGCTGGCACCCACCTCTCTAATTACCTCACCAACGGGAGGACGTTTGAGTTCTCGACAGATTTAACGTGCATTGCTCCCCTACACAGGGGGAGGACTTCAGTGATACAAGGCTCGAACTTGTGACACGCCTGCTACGAGTCCCTTACCTTTGAAAATTAGGCTATCGCGGTCACTTCAATAAGTCGTTGTGCCACTATTACAATTCGCCATGCCACACTGTGGCACGAGTACCGTGGGTTGGCCACCCCTGCATTAGACAAAGGCAAACTAGATGACGTTCGCATAAATTCAGAACAATGATTTAGTAGGTTGAATAGGAGAAAATAAAATAACTCTTTTCCATACGGAAATTGTTTGTGGTTTGAAAAGAGGCATCCAAACCATAGGTAACATTCCTTTCTTATTCCACATACCTGCAGAGATTTTCCGAGCTCCGAAATTATAAACTATACTCAGGAGAGTTTTTATTATTATTATTGATAAATACTACTTTTTAGGTCTATTGTCCAAAATGTTATAAATCAAGCCAGCAAACAGAAACGACAAAATTGACTCTTTTTTTTTTTTAAATTTCTAAAGAATAATTTTCTAACATTTGATTAGTAACAATCATTTTTATGTCTTGAAACTGGACAAATCTTTTTTATCTATATTTTAAATATATTATTTAATTTCCTTTTGTATATACATAAGCATATATACACTATTTCAAAAAACTCCAAACCCCTCAACAAAAAAAGCTTATGTATATAAATGAGTTTTAGATTACATGATAATTTTAAAATAAACAAGTAAAACAACGAGTATAGTTCTAATATTGATGGAAATTATTTAAAATGAAGTTAGCATTGAGCAGTATCAATATCTCTTTTTTTTATGAGTGTAAGGAAAACTAAAACCCAGCTGATAAATAAGCATGCTCATAATTTATCAAAATTGTTTAAATATAATCATATATATAATTTGGATTGATAAATGTTAATAGAAGTACAAAATTCTCAACGTTACGCTTTTAAAAATTTGAAAAATTACTCCTCCTTGTTGCGCCTTGAAATAATTCATCGCCACCTAAAAAACAAAGTTTTAGGAGGAAAAAACTCACGAAATTTATGCATCTTGCAAATCTTATCCAAATTTCAAGATACGTCGAAACTAATAGCTAACAGCTTCGCGAAAAGTTTTAAAATTGTTTCGACAGTAGATGGCAGCACTATAAAATGGAGATTGAATAATTTGAATACCTTTTCAATTAAATAGGACTCCAAGGAAGACTTATTGAGAAACAAAATGTAGCTACCAATGTACAGAATATACTATACTATCAAAATTCTTTAAAAGAATTGAGGTATGAAGATTTGTAAAGTATATATATATAGCTAATTTAACTACTCTGAACATCGTATCTTATGGTTCATGGCTTAGTGGTTAAGGTAACGGTTTTGCAAAGAGTAGTTAGCGAGTACTAAACGTGAAGTTAAAGTTTGTCTATATATATAATCACTATATTCATCTTTTCCCTTCAATACAAACTACTCGCATGAGCATACAGTAAAAACCTAATGTCTACTGAAACATTCATTAAAAAAAATATTGGCATCGCGCTTTCGTATAACATTCACGATTGTTCGCGGGTTTTGAATGTTTCTGTAAAAATTTAGTCTGAAGGAAGCAAAACAATCTCGTGAACAATCGTGAATGTTAGTCGAAAGCGCGAACGCCTTATTTGTTTGCTTCCTTTGAAAAATAAAGCATCTTAAGCGTTTCATTACCAAAAATAGAATATATGGACTAACATTCGAAAATTGTTAATATATACTAATACTCTCAAATACAATATATAGAACCATAAGATATCTTTTTAATGATGCCAATTTTTTATTCGAGTACTATTAAATTCATCAAAATACTTACATTTTGTCATTATGCAGAAAATTTCTTTAATCAATTACATTTTTCCTGCAATCAATTGAGACAGTTAGGGAGAAAATATATTAATTTGTGTATAAAATTTGTATTTATATGTCTGTTCAGTGGCGTAATGTATACCCCCGTATCGTGGGGGTTTGACTCTAGGGGGCCCAAAACCTGCCTTTGCAGGAGGGACAAAATATTCTTCGTTGTGCCACTGCGGCTATGCATACGATATACACTTTTGGGGACTCATTTAAAAAAGAAGTGTTTCACAATATTACCAAATGGTGAAACAAGCTATCCCTTTAAAAGCAACAATATGCAATTTTAATCACATCATCAAAATAAAAAAATATTTTTTTATAATGAGTTTTGATAGCAAAATATTAAAATTGGGAAAAATTGCTTCCTGAAAAAATCTGGAATTCGTTGTATTTTTGAATAAAACTTTTTATAGTTTTCCTCTGTTAATTCATTTTATGTGCATACAGAAAAGAATGCTTCACTACGGTTTGAGAAACAAACCCCATCTTAATTCAAAGACATTAAGGCTTCAGCTACATTTGTAAATTCCTTACGATTATCAACAAACGAATTTTCCGTTAAAAAGAAATAATTCGTTTTTCTTTAAATCTTTGATTTTGCATAAGAACCGAAATGTTTACCTTTGATAAGAGGATAATACAACATGTCTCTAAGAATTCCTTTTAACTATTATTACATATTTTAAACTTTCCACAAAGCTCTACAATATTAATTCAAATCAAACACAATAAGAATACATTGCAGTGTATATTACTGTGAGATATTGTCAACTATTTTAGATTTTAAAAAATTAAATTGTGTGTGTGTGTTACGTTTATAACAAAAACCATTTGTTCACAAACGTTGTGAAGATCCCCTTGGATCTCACCTTGAGAACGAGAATAATTTTGAGTCAAAAAAGAACCAGTAGCCATTTTTATAAATAACTTTCTTTATTTGTTTATCTTTCCCAAATAGAATGAAAGACTTTTAATAACAAATAAATCAAAATAGCTTTATGAGGTTTAAAAGAGACTTTCCTTTATATTAACTTAAATATTTAATGATCCAATTAATTAACAATTAGAATATCGATCACGCAGAGATTACCGCGATAAGAGATCCCAGAATTATATTCTATAATGTTCCTATTGAACATTTAACTTTAATCTCACTCCTAATATAAAGCTTTAATGAGATTTTAATTATAAATCAATATTTACCACACTGAATCTCAACTCTTCCTGCGATTAAATTATCCACCAAGAAATCTTCAATTATAAATCTAACTTCACTATTATAACTTTCTGCTTCAATCTCTCTCTCCTACTGCTATAACTTTACTATTCCGTTTGACTTAAATACTTTATCTAATCTGCATAACAAGGAATCCAGTCCTCTTTTTGGAGCTGATTGGAAATAGGTAGAGAATTAAATTTCCTTAAAAAAGACGTCTCAGAAGGTTAGTGATAAAGTTCCGTATATATTTGTCACAACGTATATTGATTCAAATCTGCAAAAATAACTGACAGCCAAATCGTGCAAATTTGAAAAAAAAATTGCTTTACAAAATTCAATAAAATTACTTATATTTGCTTTTTGGTGTAGTATAGTGCTGTAGACAACAATTTCAATTTGGATTTCAGGTGGGTAACAAATAACATTTTGCAGAAAAATTGATAGAAGATTTGTGAAAAGATATGTATTTTTTATCCTCTTGAAAATCTTCATACCTAGCTCTGAAAGAATCTGGCAAAAATGGACAGTAAATTTTTAAATCTCTATCACAGTTTGAAGCACTATTAACTTTGGTAGGATGTGAAATATATTAATTTTATTTTTCCAAAATATATGTTAATTTTACTTTCCTTGTTTTGTGGATAAACTTTAGCTTCCCCCCCCCCAAAAAAAAAGCAAAAGTTGGTCCACAAAAGAAGGTATATGACCAACTAGAGTAGGAAAAAAAATACAATATTTTTTCTGCGATCCTTAATTTAAATTGTTTTAATGTAATCGGTTTTAAAAGCTAAATAAATAGCTAATCTTTATTCTAGAATAGCAAGTACTCACTAGACTGTTCAGTGTTTTATTTTAGATATCAAATTCCAAAATCCCACAAATTAAAAAGGCTTTGGAAAGCCAACTTGCACAACAATGCAGGTGAATTCCTTACACCAGGGGTGCCCAACCCAAATCGGTTGGTGGGCCAAGTAAAAATTTACTAAACTGAGGTGGGCCGCACATATCAAAATAAAACAAATTATTCAAAACATTTTACTATCGTACAACATTCAAAATATTTTACTTTACAATTAATGTGACACTTGTTTTTGTATTTTACTTGAGATAAATATATAATACAAATTTATTCAATAGTTATTGATATGATCAAAAACAGCAAGTTTACCTTTTACTGGATCACAATCACAACAAAGTTGAAAGTCGACCGATTGCACTTGTTGGTGGAAGAATATCTCTTAACCTACAAGGTTCTTATCTACAGTAGATTTATGCTGCCATCTGAGGCTGCGTAGTATAACAACTAAGTGCGTAACATCTTCACATTTTATACTTGTGTTACAGTATGTTTGCATAAAATTGATTTAGATTTTCAAAATTTTTATTTCAAATGCAAAAAAGTAATTAAGTAAAGAACAGCTTTGTAATTATTACACTGTTTGTCAAAAAAAAGTTTTTTTTTCTGCTCGATAGCCAAATGTTTAGTTTCTTATTGTATGATATTAATTATTGCACCGTGATTAAAATATATCATAAAATGAAAAAAAGTTACATAATTTCAGAAGGTTAAAATATTAAACATTTTTATTCTGCTGCCGTAATTATCTTACATTTCTACTAGCTGGTCTTACAGTTCTGAGGCAACTCATTAAATCCATCATCAGATTCTTTCATTGCCAAATAAAACAAGAAAAAGACTACTAATCTGAACTTAAAAATATAGACATAAATTATTTCTCTGACAAATGGAACTAAATATACTACTCACTCTCAACGAAGTTCTCGTTGAAATAGAAATAACATACCAACGCTCATTTGCTTTCTTTCATCCATCAATACCTGTTATTACAATTGCTTGGAAATCAAATGAAGGAAAAAAATTATTTCGGTAAGAACTGCACGGGGAGAGGTGGGGGTGGGTTAAAACACGATATTTTCGATTTAACCGTCTGTAATACAAATGTCTAAAATAATGTAGACAGAAACTTCAATTGGGTCGCAAAAAGTCTCCAAATGGGCCACGGGTTGGGCATGCCTGAATTACACTATAAATTTCTATTGTAATGCATTCAAGTGTATTTAAAATAAATTGGGAGGGCTTTTTCTGCGAGACAACCGCATTTCAATTACATTGTAAAAAAATTATTATTTAGTATTATCTTTTCAAATTTCTTATTAAAGAATAGGATCCGAATTTGGAACATTTTTTCAGATATAAAAGAAATTAAAAATTAATATGATATTCTGACTTCACTATCCTTTAGAGAGCAGCACTTTTTATCGTACAATTAATTTTTAATCGAAGTGTGATCTATTTTTCTGGAATGAAAAGTGCTTCGCGTTTTTTCTCCTATACCGTAATGGTAAATGAGCTATCCCTGCAAGTATTCAAAAGGAAAAAAAAAGAGTATTCATTGAATATTTTGAATTTTTTAAAAACTCTATATTGTTAACAGATGTACGAGTTATAATGTTCCAAATTGCCATGAAAATTGAGGCATTTTTCTGTCTGAAAATGTGCTTTGAATTTAGTTCAAGCTCTAGTACTTTTGCCGAAGACAGCCTTAAGTCTTCGCGGGCCACTGTTATAACTAGACCGTGCCACACTGTAGCCAACATCTCGTAGCACGCGTGCCGCTGGCTGGCCACCCCTGCTCTAATCATTAATACTACAAAACAGCGTTATGGTGCTGCCATCTATTATTTAAATTTGATTCAAAAAACATTATTAGAATTCAATCTAATATATATTATAAATGTGAAAGTTTGTGAAAATCTTTGTCAGTCTCTCTTTCACGCAAAAACTACTGAATGGATTTTAATGAAACTTTACAGTAATATAGCTTATACATCAGAATATCACATAGGCTATAATTTATAGCATAGACTATAATTTATAAAGATTTGGGGAAAGTGTCAAAAATATAACGATATTTGTCAAGTAAGTAGGAAAAAATTCTGTCTTCTGCTAGCAAATCTGGCATGCGCTGCAAAAAAAAACCACGTCTGCATATATCTATCTTTTGTTTGTGAAAAACCTTTTTTGTTTTTTGGCTACGCAAGGTGCTCGCTTCTAATTAATTCCTCTGATATAATGCCTATTTTTTTTATTTCAGAATCAAACTAAGTTTTGAAGGGAGAGGTTGGTATAAATCTCTCTTTATTTTAATGTTTTTTTTAACATCTTATTATGCATATTTGGTAGTAAGAAATTGATCTTTTTTCCAAATAAATGCTTTTATCAGTTCTGGTACTTAAAGTAAATAAGCTTTCTCTTTCACACTGCATCATTTGGACAAATTTTCAAAATTTATTTGTGTTTAGTAGTTAATTATAACGCTATAATTTTAATTGAATAGGCAGATATAATTATTTTTACACTTAAATACGCAATAACTATTGTTTTGTATTTTTTGGAGTGTGAGAGTGAGTGAATATTAATGTTGCACTGTTCAGCTACACGAGGGCTTTTGGCAACGGATCACGTAATTTTGAACCATAGTCAAGTAACGTGGACGACATCTGAGCTGGCACCACTTTCTCCTAACTACCACTCCAGAAGGAAGGACTACCACTCCAGAACTTAGAAGGAATATTCTACCAATAATTAGCAGGAATATTCTTTGAAATCCACTCTTCTCCAAGATATATGGCAGCACGGGTTCCATGATGAGTATTTTAGCGGAAAAAATAGTTTGTCAAAATTTAAATGTCTTATGTTTTTGTATGTTAATGAAGACCTTAGAAAATGATTTGACTACTTATTTTAAGTGAACGGTATATATAATTAATTTTACAGTGGAATATCTTTATTTAATTTATTAGCTCTAACGGATTAAATTTCCCAAAGTGGAGTATTTTGTTTATGTATATCCCTTAATTTTCAATGTAGTGATCCAAAAAAATATTGTATGAAAAAAAACTGCAGTAAATTATTATGCGGTGGATAAAGTATTAACGTGCATCGCTCCCTTACAGGGTGGGTCTTACAAAGCTCTAATAAAGCTCGAGTTATGAAAGTAGCTAGGCATTTGCCAACTTGACTCTATCGTTAACATTTCGCCATGTTTTACATTGGATCGTCATTATAATTTAAGAAACGGCGTTGCTTGCAAATATTACAATTTTAACATAAAATAAATACTACAGAAAGTAATATTAATGTATTATACTTTCAGATAAAAATTATTTACACTATTTTAAGCGTTCATTACACAAAACTTTTAACAATGTGTTACTTTTGCTGAGCAGAGATCAGCTTAGGAAGGTATTTTCAAAAATCAACCCTCAAGAGTGTTACGGGGAGTTATAAATAAAAAAAAATCCTTTTTATCAGCTATTAGACCTACATACTTAAAATTTAACAAAGGTGTTTTATTTCTCTTTTTTTTTTTTGTTACCTGAGTTACGCCAAAAGCTTTTTTTGTTTAATTTGCAATTCACGTAAAATAAACTCATTAAAAACTTCTTTATCCTTCAATCTGTGTTGTTTAATTTTTCAGTTCACCCGTGCGAAGAACGGGTATACCAGCTAGTACAAAATACTTAAGAGATAAAATATTTGTTACTTTCTGTATAATAAATCAGAAGCATTTATCATCCAATTTTTGAAATACTTTTATAATAATATAACAGTATTTCACAAAATTATATGCCACAAATATTTAGCTGTAACTAAATTTTGTAAAATACATATATATATTGAGATGTTCCTCCTCAATTTCCCATCCCTTCCCAATTATTAAGGTAAAATGTAATTGTAAAATACTTAGGTTATGTAATATAAAGGAGATTAGATTACTGAGATTTATTAATTATCCCCTCTTATATTCAAAATATTTTCATAATTTAACAGATATTCTGCAATAAAAATAAAAGTATGGTTTTAATGAGGTATCCTAGGAAAGTATTTGTAACGATACGATACATGCCACAATAATACAGCCTCTGTTACATATTCATTAAAAAGTATATAAAATAATAAGTTTAAGTAAAAGTATGAATACTATAAATTATATAGATTTGAATAAAATCTTTCTAATTCCCTTCTCGCAAACCGATTACACGTTAATTATTTTTCCGACTATTACGTGTCATAACCACAAAAATAATAGCATTATGTTATTAAATAAAACTATTTGTTTTGGGCTAGAATTCTAGAAACGAATTATAAAAATTTGTGAATCAAATCTGTTTTTATTTAAGGGAATTAATCGGTTGTTTTTATTGAAATACAGAGATGAAAAAAAAAACGGGTAGTGTAAAAGAACCACTCTCAAATGTAGACCAAAAATGTTTGCACGTTGGTAGTCCAAAAAATCTATAAATCTACACACCAAGTGAAAAAACAAAAAATATTGTTTTTTATCTACAAGCGATTGAATTGAAATTTTGTTGAAATTAATGTTTCTAACTCTATGCAGAAGTTTTCTTGGTTTGTTTGCTCACCAGTTATTAATAATAAAAAAACCATTCTTGAATTCTCCTTTAAATTTAATTGTCTTCTTTATCGTGATTGTATGATTTTTTCAGATGAGTCCAAAAAATATCAGGCAATTCAGCGATATTAAAAAAATTTATTATTTTATTAACCAAAGCTTTCTTTCCTTGGAATCTAATTTGCAGTTCATTTAAAGTTATTCAAAATATTATTTACAAATTTAACCTCATTAAAAAAAATTTATCCTTCCATCTGAATTGTTTCATTTTTCAATATACACATGCGAAGAACAGGTGTACCCATTGGTGTATCTATGCATATATATGTATGTATTATCATTAATCATATTCTAAATTACTGGTGTGTGTGTGTGTTGTATGTGTGTCGAATTTCTCTGGTGGCTACAGAGATGTGAGCAAATAGGTCTTCGACTGATTACAAGTAGATCTAGTACATTAATAATTTCATACGACCCCAGTAGAAAAAAATCCAGGTGTGATAGATCTGGCGATCTCGTAGGCCAAGGAACCACACCCCTACGACAGATCCAATGATATCCAAATAAAACCTTTCCCGCAACCCCAATTCAGTACCTACTTCATGTTGGAAGGGGGGAAGCTCCATCATGTTGCAATCCCTCAGAGTAACTCAACGACTAAGGAACACGTGCTTCTTCTTTAAAATCTGGCAGAACTTGCTGCAGGTAAATCCTCAGATGTCAAAACTTGGACTCACTGTAAATAGTTCAGACTTGTTGGAGTTTTTGACAATATCCTCGACATGGTGAGCTTGGAAATACCCAAACTTTGGGCTTTTGCACTGTGACGGGCTCACGCGTCTTTCTTTAACATGTCCTTTGGGTTCTTTGAGGCCAGAATTAATGGCAACTCTTTTCCAACCAAATCCAAGAAGTGAAGAGTGAAAGAAAGATGCAAATTAAGAACCTTTTAAATATCAGAAGATAGAGTAAGTGCGATGGCAATTTGTGACAAGTGATGGCAATTAGAGGAATGTTAACAGTCCGTGGTTCTAGATTGAAGAAGTTTTAGATAACGTTACGTGGCGAATAATAGTAATTATACGTGATAAAGATCCAGCAATCAAGGTGCATACCATTGCACACGATGTATCGCAAGGCTTCATCTAAATCTAGTGTGATCGTTTACTGATACTACAACAAGGTAGGATTGATTATTTAATATTAGGATCAGTGATTGTATTAGAATTGAGTGTAAGTGATTCAGTTATTGATAGTGGTCCGAGTTAGGTTAAGTCGTTATTATAAATATATTGTGTGTAGTGTGTTTTACCGTCGCAGATTCTCTCACATAAATTATTATAATCTAATTTGTTAAAGGTTTAAGTTGAATATCTTAATAAAGTCATATTAAGATGTTTCCTTCTAGTTCTTTTGTTAATCCTACACCTCTAGCTCACGCTGATACTCCTAGAGATAATCCCCCTAGGGGAGGGGGATTATCACAGCACGAATATTCGTTATTATAATGTTTTTTACCAGTTGTAGGACATTCTCTTGACACACTATACAGTGTTCTCTTCTATTGTACTCGATTCATGATAACTCTTTCAGAGCAGCCATTCTCACGTAGCATTCATTGTAGGCGTGCAAAAACTGTATGTCGAGAAACACACACTTATTTAGGAAACATTCCTGATATAAACGCTGTGTGGTGCACCCTTTACAATCCACAGCTTCATATACGAGGTGCATGTCGGTCAATTCAACGCTTGGGTATTCGTCCAACCTACCATATCTCAGAGACCGGTTCTTAAATGCTATTAAGATGAGTTGGAAACCTCTCTCTATATATAACTGACAATGTTAAATTGGCTGTTTTCGATATACCTTTTCTCAAATTCTGTTACATGTGCATGCTTGAAATTTTTCATACAATTAAAGTACGCCTTTCTCATTATAGTGAAATGAACTTTTAGCTAATTTTGAATTTTTTAATAATTTATGAAATATCTAATCAAACATTGCGAAATTTGACCCCTTTTTCCCATAAAAAGTTTGTAAAAAATAAATTTTTGAGTTTTTTGCAAAAAGCTCATTTCAGTATATCTTAGCCATCATTATAAATATATCATAAAAAATTTACATGCCTATGAACAGTAATTTCTCAGAAAAGGTACATCGCACATATCAAAATTTACATTTTGAGATAAATTGATTTTAATGTATACAGTGAGATTTTTAATCGGCTAGGAAATAAAAAAAAGGCTCGATTTACAATAAGAGATAAATGTTTTGGTTTATATCAGACGTTCAACTTTTTAAGCAGAAATGAAGCACTTTTTTTTACATTTTTCACCATTCAAATGGGCGTGGACCAGTTTCAAAGATGTAAAAATAGGTTTTAAGGGCTTCTAATTACCCTAGAGATTAAAGTAAGGTATTTTTAGAAAAGTTAAAATCTATACAATTTGAAAATGTAACAATCTCAAATTGTCAAAAAAATATGATTTTAGCTTTCCAACAACCCTTAAAATTTCAATATTAATTTCAAACGGGATTGTTGTTTAATCGAGTCCCCGGAATCTCCTTCTATACATGAAGGTCATTCCAACCTTATAATGTTATGTGAATCTGAATCGTCTTCATGTCCCTCCATCCCTTCTTCAAATTTGTCTGAAAAATATTGTTAAATATTTATTTTTAAGACTTAAATAAGAAGTTATCGAATTTATAAACAAAAAAGTACTAAAGTAAATAAAAACTTTTATTCACAAAAGCTAATATATAATTCGTAATTTTAACTTTTTATTATTCAGTGGTCCACGTGTGGTGTAAAAATCTTAGTATTTCCTAGCCCAGGGATGAGCAACTAACGGCCCGCAAAAAGCTTTTATGCGGCCCACCAAAACAGTCAGAAAATCCTCTTTGATCCGAGATTTTTTTCCCCGTACGCGATCAAAGATTTGTCTTTTATTTTTCGCTATTAGAAAAACTAATTACCTGAAAGTGTTGTTACTAAGAGATACTGTGCAGAGTTTGGAGGACGAGGTCACAAGGAGATTTCAGAATTTTAAGAAAACTGAGCCTACAGTTAATTTACTCTGCTATCCCATTGCTGCATATATTGATACAACTCCCAGTGAGCTACAGCAGTCAGATTGTGACAAATCTATATGGAACTTTATCACTAACCTTCTGAGTCGTCTTTTTTAGGGAAATTTAATTCCCTACCTATTTCCAATCAACTCCAAAGAGAGGACAAGATTCCTTGTTATATGCAGATTAGATAAAGTATTTAAGTCAAACGGAATCGTAAAGTTAGAGCAGTAGGAGAGAGAGTGAAGCAGAAAGTTATAATAGTGAAGTTAGATTTATAATTGAAGATTTCTTGGTGGATAATTTAATCTTAGGAAGAGTTGAAATTCCGTGTGGTAAATATTGATTTATAATTGAAGTCTCATTAAGACTTTATATTAGGAGTGAGATTAAAGTTAAATGTTCAATAGGAACATTATTGATTATAATTCTGGGATCTCTTATCGCGGTAATCTCTGCGTGATCGATATTCTAATTGTTAATTAATTAGATCATTAAATATTTAAGAGAAAATCTTTAAACCTCATAAAGCTATTTAGATATATTTGTTAATAAGTCTTTGATACTATTTGGATAAGATAACCAAATAAAGAAAGTTATTTATAAAAATGGCTACTGGCTCTTATATGATTCCAACTTATTCTCGTTCTCAAAGTGAGGTCCAAGGGGACCTTCACAAGATCACCGGGTAAAGGAAATGTTTAATGCTTTGACGTTGACTTTTACAAATCTTCGTCAACTGAAGAAATGACCATTCTATGAATTTCCATGTATGAAGAAATTAACTAGAAAATTGTTCTTTATATTTTAGTCGACATATATATGTGAGATAAGTTTTTCTTGCAAGAAGATTAACAAGGGTAAATATAGATAAAAGTATTGCATGTGATTGCAGCTGTAGACAGTATGAAATTAGCACGATAAATAAATTGTGAATAAAAAAACTGCCACTATATATTTTATTTAACATATTTATTATTTTTACAATGAATGCAATCATTTTAAAAACGTGGGGCCCTCCATTATCCTCCACGCCTACAATGGGGCCCACGACCCAAACAAGTTTTTCACCCCTCCCTTACCCAATATGGATAAAAATTATCCAACGATATCATTCATCTTTCTGTTTATTACATTACATTGAATGTATTGTTGTACTTAATGCGTAGGACTATATATTTTTCATTTCTGGTTTGGGCTTCCATTGCCCTTATTTTTATACAACATTATGTAAAAATAATTTTAAAATGTATTTATATTTGGCATTTCATTTTATAATTTTAAAGAGTTGATGGATTATTTCAGCAAAAGAGAATTTTAATTATGAATAGTTTTATGAATGTATTTCCCCAAATTAAATTCATTCAGTGAAGTGTTTGAGAGGGAAAAAAAGCATGAATGTTGTGCAGGGGTGAACTCTGATAATGATATCAAAAGAAGGAATATATTTTTCAATTTTAGTATTTTTGAAATAACGTGTTAATAACGTTTTGAAACTAAACAGTTTATCACTAAAAATAGCTTTGTTACTACACTCGTGTCCATAAATTAAGGATAATTCAGAATCACACAGAAATTGAACTCTAAAATAAAAATTTCACCTGTAGAATTATCACACACATCTTGAAGAATATGCATATTACAGGAAACCACCAGATGGCGTGGATAGTACGTCACAAAGACGAGAGTGTAAGAGAGGGGTATATAAGGAATGATGGCAAAGAAGTAAAATTGTTCACAAGCGCTTTAAAAGCCTTTCAGTGCAAAAACCGCATAGTTATGGCACAAAATAAGCATTTGGATGATTTTTTACGTGGTAGAATTATTGGACGACTGGAATGTGGACGTATCCAGCTGGAAGTATCCGAGGAACTTGGAATCGCCGAGAGTGTCATCTCCAGGCTTTGGCAACGATTCCAAGATGATGGTAATGTGAGTAGATGTTGCAGCACACAGGTCGCCCCCGAGTTACAACGCCGAATGAGGACCGGTATATATGGCAGTTACTGCCAAAAGAAACAGACGGAGCACGGCATCAGACCTGTCTCGTTAGCTCTCTTCATCTACCGTTACGACAGTTTCAAGGCAGACCGTGTACAGACGCTTAGGGCACATTGGTCTATATGCTCGCAGGCCTGTCAGATGTGTTCCACTTACCGCAACTCACTGTCGCCTGCGATTAACCTGGAGTAGAGAGCATCCATTGTGGACACCACAGCAGTGGTCTTGTGTGATGTTTTCTGACGAGTCCAGGTTTAGTTTGCAGTCTGATTCTTGCCAGACTTTAATATGAAGAGCGCCATGCACCCGTTACCACCAAGAGAACACCATTGAACGATACCGTTACGGTGGTGCAGAATGGCTCGTTTGGGGAGGAATTCTTCTTGGTTACAGAACTGACCTGCATGTTCAGAGTGTAATGATGATAGGCCACATCTATCGGGATATTATCTGGAACAGCATGTACGTTTGTTTAGGGGCGCCATGGGTGCTGAATTTCTGTTTATGGATGACAACGCCCGTCCTCACCGTGCAAAAATTGTAGACGAATGCCTTCAATCGGAGGATATCACCCGTATGGATTGGCCAGCATACTCACCGGACTTGAATCCAATAGAGCAAGTGTGGTATATGCTTGACCGACGAATTGCAGCCCGTCAACCCCCTCCCACATGTCTACCGGAACTTCGGAGGGCATTGCTTGATGAGTGGTGTAATATTTTCCAAGATCAGATTGATAATTTGATACTCAGCATGCCTATGCGTTGTAAGGCCTGTATTGCATCGTCCGGGAGACATACTCCGTATTAACCATCATACTAACCATGCTATACTGTTTTTTGTAAATAGGCTCTTTTTTGAAATTTGCTCCAGGGAGTAAAAATCGCAATTTTTATTAATTATGTCAAACATATAGCATCTTTTTTGCTCTTTACCTTTTTTTGAATAAATAGACTTTATAAATAAGTCAAATTTGTTTTGCTTCTGTCTCTTTCTTTGCCTGAACTTCATTATGCTTAATTTATGGACATGAGTGTATATTACTAACTGAAATACTATATACTAACTGAAATCAATATTTTTAAATATTGATTTCAGTTATAACTTTTCCACCATCTGAGTAAATTTGAGAAAATTTGGAATAGTCTAAACTATATATCAGCTTAGAAGAGGACTTATTGAGAAAATCAAAATGAATGGAAAAATTTGATTGTAAAATCTTGAAATATTCTTTGGAAAAAAGAACTATTTTACTAGAAATGTATCTTTGAGTACTTTAAAATATTTAGAAAAAAAGAATAAAATTTTACTCTTGCAGCTATAAGCACTTTGATGTGAATCAGCATCGTTCTAGAAACTTCGGCAAAAAGGGAAAGGTATCGTGATTAACAAACAGCTGAGTATAAAATAGCTACTTTTATGATACTTTAAGGTAAAAAAGTTGAAACTTAGACAACTTTATATTTTCACTAATCTACTGTTTACATTCGAAGAACCTTAATACAGGATATGTGAATGTTAGGCACGGGAATGCTGTACGATATTCAAATTTTTATAATTTATTTTAGTTTATAAAAAATATAGATTACACTTAATATAATTAAGCGAATTTTCTTTTAATTTTATTTTCAAAATTTTACTTTTTTCATCTCTATTTATGTATAATTCATAGATATAAGCAATACTTCTATTTTTGAATTTAGCATATCATCGTTTTGTTGTTTCGTAACTAGCTGTTTTCTTTCGAGATTCACGAAATCTATCATGAATGTATTGCATCAGTTCATTATTTTTAACGTTTATATACCTAGTTATTTGTTAGAGCTTATGGAGAGTATACACTGCGTTATTTCTCGAAAATGCAACACCAAGAAGGAGTAACTTGAAAGTGAAAAAACTCAGCAAATAGAGACTACAGCAACCAACAATAAGTGCTCCTTGTTTTGAAATGATATTCGGAACGCAGAGGTAGAGAAACGCTAACTTAGTAAGTTGCAGGACCACCGCAGACAGAGATACACGCCTTGGCTCAGAGTCAATGAAAGTACAAATGTCATTCTGAGGGATGGTACACCATTTCCTATCAACTATTTGCCGCAATTAGTTTACAGAATGCAGTTGTGATAGTGAATATAAACAGCATCCAATCATATCCAATTGGCAAGAGATTAATGGAGAACGGTAGCCAGGGAAGCATCTGTATGTCTTGTCGAGAGCACGTTGGTAATGCGTGTAATGTATGATCTGACGTTATCCTGTTGTTAAAGGGCGTTTGATGCCCCCGAAGGATGAGGTCACCAGTCGTAGAACATCTTCCAAGTATCGTTCATCTGTCAAAGTGAGCTGAATACGAATCAGATGTATAACCTGCTATCGCAAGCAATAGTATCCCAAACTAGGTTTCCACTTTGTCACACGATGGTGGGCTCCACATATGCGGCCGGAATGCACCTATCATCGCGTCGACGCTTACCCGTGTATGACTATCATCATTGGACATACAGAAGCGTGACTTATCTGAGAACACATTTCTCTTCCATTCGTGTATCAAAAGAGACTTATGAGGGTTTACCACAACTTGTCGGTGGATGCGCCTATGTCGCTCTGGCCGCACCGATACGTCTCAAGTTAGCCCCATTTCGTTGTTCAAGCCATCTTTGCTACAGTAAGAGCACCGTAAAGATGTCCTGGTGGGTGTCAGCTGAGATAGACCAATACCAGTCGAATCATCAAATCATCATCTTCCTCATAAAATCTTCTGTTTGCTGTAACTGCTTTCAATGGGGGCGACCCGGGATTCTTTACTACAGCACGTGTTCTCTGAAACAAAAGAAAAAATTTTCGCAATGATTTCTCTGGCAGAAATAACACGGGCTGCGGTAGCCCAGTGGTTAAGGCATCCAACCATGGCAGGCATGTCATGCGTTCGATCCCAGTACCACTAAAAGACCCGCCGTGTAGGGCAGCGATGCACGTTAAATCTGTCGAGAGCTGAAACGTCCTCCCGTTGGTGTGGTGTGGTAGTTAGGAGAGGGGGGTGCCAGCTCAGGTGTCGTCCACGTCACTTGACCATGGTTCAAAATTACGTGGTCCGTCGCCAAAAGCCCTCGTGTAGCTGAACAGTGCGACGTTAATATTAACTCAACTCACTCACTGGCAGAAATAACTGGCTGCGGTAGCCCAGTGGTCAAGGTATCGGATCATGGCAGGCATGTCATAAGTTCGAGCCCAGTTCCACTAAAAACCCGCCGTGTAGGGGAGCAATGCAAGTTAAATCTGTCGAGAGCTCAAACATCCTCCCGTTGGTGTGGTGTGGTAGGAGAGGGGGTAGTTAGGAGAGGGGGTGCTAGTTCAGATGTCGTCCTCGTCACTTGACTATGGTTCAAAATTACGAGGTACGTCGCCAAAAGCCTTCGTGTAGCTGAACAGTGTGACGTAAAAATTCACTTACTCACTCACTGGCAGAAATAACAGAACGGATATCGCTCCTTCGACATGCTTCTTCCCAAATATTCTATTCAGAATGTACAGGAAAGATAAGCATTTCACATCATTTGTATTATTCAGGGATGTGCGCCTACATTGAAATTTACGTAATTTTCTGGCCGCCCCCCTTCTTAGTGTTGCATTTTCAACACCACGTTTTTTGTATATCCACTACTGAATTATAGAAGGTAAAAATTTTAATCATTATCATGAAACAATGCATATATATAAAGAAAGAAAATAACTTCCAGAAACATTCTGGTTTGCAGCATCGCAAAAGAATATGAAATGCTTGTCAGAACAAAATTTTGCTCAACTTTTGAATCTATACATACGTATTAAGCATTTTAGTGTATACAGTTTGACTTGAATCATTTATAAAGGAATTATAAACCGCAAGGAAGCTTGAAGCAATAATGAATGCAATACATTTGTTTTTGTCACTTGAGAAATGTATAATAAATTTTCATATAACATCCCCCTGTTCCAAAATTGGTCACATACATAATATTCATTCCATACCGAAATATCTTTATATGTTACTACTGGAACTCAAATATCGATTTTAAGAAAAGGTAACAACAAACAAAAAAAAATGATTTTAATAACGAAAAAATAAGTTTATTTTTGGAAAAGAAAAAATGAAAAGGTTGTTTTAAATTCAGAAAAAGAAAAGCTTGGACTTTGAAAAAGCTCCCTTTTAGATAATTATTTTCAAATATTGTGTAATCCTTCTAGTTTTTATGATAAGACAATTCTACTGCAAATATTTACAAAAGTAGGTATTTCGCAAAGAGGTAAAAACAGTATCATATTGCCAATACAGCGAGTAAATATGTATATCTTGATCAGCAGTAGAATTCAATCGGCTTAACCAGTTCGACTTAGCTAGCACTTTTTTTAAAAAAATTATTTGAACCTTTTGTAGAAATGCACTCATAAATAAGGTCCTCCTCTTTACTGTGGCATAACTATACGTACAGTAGGCAGTCTATTACCTGGAAATGAATTGGCCGTGAAGATAATCATCAAAATCTTGAAAATTAAAAAAAATACCTCCATTCTTAAATAAACAAATCTATCAGCTCAAATCTGATGAGATTCAACAGCACTAGATACCTTTTGCATTATTTCTGCTTAAAAATCAATAAGTTTGTCAAACTTTAAAAAATCATAACGAACAATATTACCGGAAAGTGATGAAGAATTTCTTGGTTTTGAGGACAGTTTGAGAATAGTACTTTCTAACATCTTGAATGTTTTACAAAGTATAGAGAGAGATGGATGCGAAGATATTGGGAAGAAGAAGTAGAGCAAAATTGGTTAAATGAAGACAATAGTTTAGCCTGTCATGACATTCTGAATGAGAAATAGTCCAGAAAAGAGACGATTTTACAAGGGATATGTTGTTTGGACTGAGAACAGAAGATTGGTCCATACGTCAAATCTCCGATGACACCCAGCTAGACACTTCTATGGTACACTGACTGTGACAAATATGGTTAGATCAAGGTACAATTGTGGCTAGAGCGTGTGTGTGTGTCTTCATAGCTCACGTGAATCTTCTCATTCACCGACTCAAGCTATTGCGTCATTTTGCAGCATGAGCAGAAAAATTGCCCTTGTTCCCATATCGACCAGAACCGTAACCCATCGATTGGTTACTGGTAACCTACACTACTAGCATCCATTAAAAAGATTGCATTTGACCCTACACCACAGACGACTCCGTTTGTAAGATATTGGCTAGCGTGATGTGGATGACGGTATGACACAGGATCGTGTTCCTAGACGAGTCAGCTTGCATTTGTGTGTGTGTTCAAGTATCTTTTTGCTTTGTTTGGAGGAGTGAAGAGCCATCATGGGGATAGGTTCGGTCACGCCACATCTGTGAAATGCCGGGCCATGTGACAATGCACGTCATCGTGATTTGGGATGTAACATTACGTATGATAGCAGTTCATCTCTATTTTGTATTCAAGGCACTATGACGCCCCAACGATACGTGGATGATGTACTACCATTGTTCATACTCTCCTTCTTTAGGAAGGAGTTCAAAGTCCTTTACTCAGAGTCTTTTTCCCCTTGCGTATCTGTAAATGTGTTGTGCACGATGAGGAAAACGGTATAGACATGTTAAGCAAATGCTTAAAATAATATATAAACGTTTTAAATTTTATAAAACAAAGCATGTGATATACAAATACTTTTTAAATAATACGAAAAAATTTCACAATAAAGATATTTTCTGGAGAAAAAGTACCCATAAAGAGTTTTTCTTTCGTATTGATTTGATTTATAAAGCCCCATACACACTACGGTAAATTTAAAGTTACATACATTGTTACGTGCAAGAAAGCGATGACTTTATAGTAAAGACGCTTTTATAAAAAATATAGTGAAATTGTTACTCAACTTTTAGAATATATTTATTAAAAAGTTACGCATACAGAAGTTAACGATTAAGTTAAAAAGAAGTAGTCAAGACTACGACCAAGCGCGGTAACCACAGCCCACATGAGTGCTTTAAAATTTTTGAGATTTATACTGTGTCCGCTTTGAAAGCTAAATAGATAGAACACTTGTATATCTACGAGCGTCATTAACTTTTAAAGACAGAGAAGCAAGACTTTTTTCTGATGCCAAATTTATTAAATGACACGAGTAACCCATACTTTTAAATTATTTTTCCCCTTTGAATTCATAACGACTCCATTTTCTCCTTTTCATTACTGCAGCATTATCTGCCATAAATGAAACTAAATTTTCAAAATCCCACATTATCCTACGTTTCTTAAATTCATCCATTAGAATCCACAATCAAATTTGGGAATGTAAAAAAGGCACTTTGAATTAGATCAGTGTTTCTCAAACTTTCAATACTGGCGACCCAATTTTCAATCATAATTTTTGTCCCCCTGTACAACAAAAATGTATTTACTGCAATAAAAATGCACTTTAAGAGAGAGACGCTAAAGTTACAATACGATCTTAATTATAAACCGTACAAATTAATACGATAAGTATATTAAATTTTGTGTATATAACTTTTAAGTAATATATATTTTAAGAAAATTACTTAAAATATAGATTACTTACTTATTATTATGTTATTTTTCTTTCTCTAATTTTTAAATTGGAACAGATCGCAAAATGATATATTGAATTAAAGATTTATTTCCTTCAGCATTCATTTCTCAAAGTACAAATGTCATTAGAAAAATAGTCTAGTCAATGTTGCTCTCTATCATATCCATCACATCTGGCATTATAGGGTACGTTTGCGTGAGTCTGGGCAACCTATCGGACGTCTGCGCAAAACATGTAAAAATGCTTTTCCTCGTACAATTCCAGTCAGTTTTGGTCGACTCGATACTCCTACAGCTACCGAATCTAGCTTGAATGTACATTTTTTAATTTGCACGTTAATTGTAACTCACGGTAATTAAGTATTTACGGCAGTAGATTAAAACAAAATCATACATACATTTTTAAGTCGTAAGCCAACATTCGATGATAATAAAGAATCAGCAAGTACACAGACGAGCATGGTTCCGAAAATTAAATCAAGGCGATATTCTCAAAAATACTTAAATTTTGGATTTACCACTACTGAAGTAAATGATGTGGAAAAAAAAGCCCCCGCCCGATATGTGTTAAAACTTACAAATCTGTAGAACAACATGTGAAAGTTGTTTTTAAAACATGTAAAATCATTTAGCTACGTTGGCAAAGAATTTTAAAAAAGTATTTTCTGGATGAGGACAGCTTGGTAGCAAGTTACGAGTGGATTAGGGATCTATTTCAAGATACTCCAGAAGGGCCCTCAACTTACGAAGAATAAATCTTCGTAGATTTCACATCCAGTGAAAAATTAAAAGGCAATTTTGTAATAAATCGCTCTTTGAATTTTGGGTAGAGGTGGATGAGGAATTATCTGTACTGAAAACAAAAGCACTTCGTATACTATTACCATTTTCAACATCCTACCTTTGTTAAACCGGATTTTCTGTGGTAGATGCTTTGAAGACAAAATATAGATCTCAGCTAAATATAGAAAAATAACTCTTTTAAGTGTCAATTTCTGATATTATAAACCTTCCTTTGAAAAACTTTCCTCTACAAGACAAGCCCGTGGAAGTGCCTAATAATTATTAAACTTGTTCTTAATTTAGTAATAAGATTGATTGAATATTAACATCGCTCTGTTCAGCTGCACGAGAGCTTTTGACGACGGACCACGTCATTTTGAGCCATGGTCAAGTGACGTGGACGACACCTGAGCTGGCACCCCTCTCTCTTAACTACCACACCACACCAACGGGAGGACGTTTCAGCTCTCGACAGATTTAACGTGCATCGCTGCCCTACACGGCGGGTCTTTAGTTGTACTGGGCTCGAACTCGTGACAAGGCAAGCCACGGTCTGATACCCATACCACTCGGCTACCGCGGCCACTTATAACTACTGAAGTATAGAGTTAAAAGTGTTTAAAAAGCGTAGGTTGTTAATTAATTAAATTAAAAGTTAATCTTTATATATAAAAATCTTCTGTGCGTGTGTATGTGACTAAACTCCTAAACGGCTGGGCCAATTTTGATGAAATTTGTGTGTGTGTGTGTGTGTGTGTGTCTGTTCCAGTGGATTCGAGAATTGTTTAGATTCACAAATCGGTTCGATATCGCAATTAGTTAAAAAGATATTAAGTAAAAACATTAAAAACATTCAACTCAATATTCACCTGCATTGTTATAACAACGTTATTGTTATAAAAATGACGTAAGTTGGCGTCGAAAATCGATTTTAAGCCAAACTGGCCAAACATGATCTTCATTGTTACAAAAATGCAGACGAATCATGCTTTTTAGCGTTTTTAATTAATAATAACTGTTAAATAAAATAACCAAACAACACACAATTAATTTTAATGGGAGGGATGAATCTTGCACTACAATAACAAATTTTCAACATTTAGTACCAATCTTATCAGGTTTAACCTTAAATCTCCTCTGTTAGTAGTGTCCAGTTTCTTTTTTGTTTTGGAGATTGGCAACTGCGCTGAAACTCCTTCTTGCTAGGAAAAACAATTAAAAACTTCCTCACGATATTCCATAATTCGGTACAAATAACAGTTTTGCCTTTTTAAAGCCAAAATTGCAGGAATCCGTTTCTAAACTTTAAAATCTTCATAAGTGTATATCATGATCAGTTCCTGAAAAATTTCACATGTCATGTGACATTTTTTCAATATGACCATATAAATTCATTGCCTACTGTGGTATTACCATAGTCAAAGCATTCTCAAACCTGGTTTCAAAAGGCAGTTAAATGTTGAACGTAGGTTAAAACGTGCTGACAGATAGTCTGGGTTAATTTGAGAAAATCCTGGACCTCCAGTATTATACTTCTTTAGCTTAACTCTGGAAAGAAACGCTGAAATGGTTCCTGTTTTAAAAAAAAAAAATTATGCTGTCACCTTGTACGGGCAAATTAAACTCATTAAATTTAGTAAATAAATCTGCTATATAATTAAAATTTGGTTTCCACTTGATTAAGTTTTCTTTTGAAATTAAAGTCACGATCTAGTTTAATAAGAGCCAATATCACATAGACCCCCACATACCTCATTGACCCCCAAATTATTTTTTTGCTGATGTGGACCCCTTGCAGATCGTCATAGAGCCCTGGGGTATATATAGACCACTTTTTGGGAATCATTGGTGTAAAGATCTTAATTAAAAAGGTATCGTGCAAATTCCTCTTAAAATGACAATATATATATATATATATATATATATATATATATATATATATATATATATATTATATTGTTCAAGTTTTTAAAATTTAATCGTACAAAATAATGGCCATCTTAACAGTCTTAGAATAGAACAGAAAAATTATATGTTTATTTCACATGTTACATTCAAAAAAAGGAAAAATGTGTCTGTATAAGTAAAATTAACTTTTTTTTCTTCTTTGAAAATTCTTTTAGCAGTTTGAAGCAATATAAATTAACTATTTAGCAATTATAGACTAGTTCATTTATTACTAAACAAAATTATCTCAATATATTACGATTACAAAACAAATTCATCAAAATAAATATAACTACATTGTATTTCAATTTCGAGCTATTGCTGTTAGGATTTTTATGTATGGTAAATAGTTAATGAATATACTCAAGAGCTCCTCAATGTTTTGTATTTTAAATCAATGGTCTCCACCCTCCGGACCGTGGATCAAATACTACCGGTCCGCACAAGAAACATTAAATTATTTCTTTTTAAAAATTGTGGTACATTTCTCTTGGGTTTGGGCTACTTTTTATAAAAATCACTTTATATTCCTGGTTAAATCACTTTTTATTCCTTTTTTTTGTTGTAGCTATATTTTATTATGAAGTCACAATTAAATTAAAATTATTAAATCAAAACAGTCTAAAATATAAACAATCTACATCCTCCCTCAGCGTGCCGCGGTAAAATTAACAAATGTTGATCGGTGCGTGGCAATAAAAGGTTGGGGAACACTGTTTTAAATGACCTACTATCGTCTTTTATAAGAGACTAAAGAAGTTATTTGTATACGAGAGGCAAATAATATTTTTCATTTGATTTGTCAATTGAAAATGATTTAAGACGATTACGGTACATTCAAGCTACGAAAACACACATACTTAAAAATGTTAATCAACATCAAAATATTCTACGAAAATATGTTGATATTTATATTTATGTATGTAAAACGAAAAGTAAGTAAATAAAATAGAAAAAGCACAAATGCAGCAAAATAATTTTTTCTTTTCCCTTTATCTTACGTAATGATTAAAATTCCTAGGCATTAAATCTTCATAATCTAAAAAAAAGAGAATTTTAAAATGAAAATATTGTTACCTTTTTCGTTATCCGACTTGGTTTTGTCTGCATAAGCACACGGAAGCTAAAAGAATTAGTTCGGAAGTCAAATTGACATGATTCCCGCAGTTTTCTTCGAAAAGGGTCTTTTTCTCAGGGTCATTCTGTCCCTTTCTTTTCATTCATAAAACTTGACCCTGCTTTTCATCACTTTTGTTGAGACTAATCTCTGCCAAAATCGATCTCTTTCAATAGTACCCGATTTCACGCATACAAAGCAGTTAAGTTGTACGAAATTAGTTAAAAGAGAAGGAACCGGATGCCGAAATTCTTCTTTATCGTCCTCCCCCTTTTCCCATGGGACCAGTGTTGGGAAACACGGATTTAAATACTCTAATGAATAGTTTAAAAAAAACTCTAGGACTCTCTCTCTCCATAGAAAACGTGAATATTTTGCACGCACATTTTTAATTTTTTTTTCTTTGAATTTTTATATTGACTCGTGGAACCCCTGGGTAGTCTTGGTTTATTTTCTTCATAAACTAGTTAATTTTACAGCCAATTTGCCGCCTCCTAAGGTTGCCACCCCGGCAGGGAGCCCGGCTTGCCCACCCACCTAGCGCCGGCCCTGCTAATTCAAAAGAACTTTGTTATGTACTCTGATTAGAAATTAGATCACTAATCACAGCAAATGTTCCAGTCCTTGTACATCCGTACAATTTGATAATGCCAGACTGGAAACATTTTCCATAAAAGGACTGGCATGATCGACTGCAATCAAATGGATTATGTTACAGTCGGTCGAAAAATTGTTGAGCACCGTGACCCTTTCAAAAATGATTGGAAATTGAAAACGACCTTTTGAAACGTTATTTGAAACCATCTCGTTTAAAGTTCCTCACCATGTCATTTGAAACGTCACTGTACCTTTTCATCGACTCGTTTTACATGACCCCCTACTTTTTATTCCAAACTTGCCTTTAAGGACACAAAGGGAGGACTCATTTTACCTGACTCCTTTTTTATCCCAACCTGCATTTAGGTCCAAAAAGGACTCATCGTGTCCCCCGTTTTTTACCCCAACTACCACTAAAGACCCGCCGTGTGCAGCGATTTAAATCTGTCGAGCTCGTCAAGTTAGAGAGGACGCTCAGGTGTCGTCCACGTCACTTGACCATGGTTCAAAATTACGTGGTCCGTCGCCAAAGCCCTCGTGTCCCCGTTAATATTCAATTCAATTTATACCCCAACGTTGTATTTAGGATCTCGTTCCAAAAGGGACGTTCCAACTACTCCTTTTACATGTCCCTTTTCACCTGTTTTTATACCCCAACGTTGTTTTTAGGGTCTCGATCAAAGTATGAAGCAAAGTATACCAAAAAAGCGTAACCATGTATGTATATATATGTATATGTATGAATGACACAAAATTTTTCAAATTTCAAACGAAAAGACTTTTCAGGGCCGAGAGAAAATGTCCACCCCAGAGAGACGAGGGGTCAAATGAAATGCTGGGCAGGTCAAATGAAATTCTTGACAGGTCATGAAATTCTTGACATGTCAAATAAAAATTTTGACATGTCAAATAAAATGCTGACAGGTCAAATGAAATGCTGGACAGGTCAAATGAAATGCTGGACAGGTCAAATGAAATGCTGGACAGGTCAAATGAAATGCTGGACAGGTCAAATGAAATTCTTGACATGTCAAATGAAATATTTTGGTGAGAGGGCCACCTCATTCCAATCTAGGTGACGACAATTATTCACAAGTAATCTATATTTGATGCATCTTGGTGAGAGGCCCTCCAATCTAGGGGACAAACCACCTCATTCCAATCTAGGTGACGACAATTATTCACAGGTAATTTGATGCATTTAGATGAAAAGGCCTCCAATCTTGGTTGTTGGCGCATGCGCGCCAACGTCATGCGCATAAATGCAAATATTCTTCCTTGCCGCGCTGTGCCGGCAGTTGAGAACTTTCTGTGGGAACAAGATAGACGAGAAAATTTCTCTTTAATACTCAGACGTGAGCATTAATATAGGACTCTAATAAAATTTTTTCTCGATTCTCTATCAAGTTTTTCAACTAGAATATGTATAAAATAAATGAAGAGTTGTTTTTCAAAGAAAGCGAATTTGGGTGGATTGCGTGTGGTAAACTTGAAGAAAGACAAACTAATAAACAAGGACAGTGTTTTTAGTAAACAATGACTCTATTCAAAATACTTTAAAATTATTTTTTGATTTAGAGGGTTTGGGGATACGAGATGATCCAGTTCTTCATGAAAGGGATCAAGCTTTAGAAATTTTTAAAAAGAAACTGTTGAATTCGAAAAAGGCCGTTATATCGTGCAACTTCCCTGTAGAAAATTCTATAATGAATTGTCCGATAATTATTCCTAGCTAAACAACGTTTCCAAAATTTATGGAGAAGATTTGGTCATGATTCGAAATTATATCAGCAATACCGTGAAATCATTCGTGATTACACAGAACAGGGTATTATAGAAGAAGTTAAAACCGAAATTACAGATAACAAATTAAAAAGACCTGTATATTATTTACCTCATCAGGCCATAAAAAAAAAAAAAGACGGTCGCTTAACATCAAAAACAAGAATTGTATTTGACGCTGGAAGTCATCAAAATAATGAACTCTCATTAAATGATTGTTTATGGCCAGGAATTAATTTAAATCCCAATCTCTTAGACATATTAATTAATTTTAGATTGAATGCAATAACCTTTTGTTCTGATATTAAACAAGCTTTCTTACAAATTGGTCTTGCTGACGAACACAAAGATGCCGTTCGATTTCTCTGGAGTGATGACGAACCGTGTGTTCATAAAAGGCCTAAACTACAGGTATACCGTTTTAATCGAGTACATTTTGGTGTTAGTTCAAGTCCATTTCTTCTGGCAGCTACGATTAGGCATCATATTGAGAAATATAAACATGAATTTTCTGACACTGTAGAACTTTTAGATAAAAATTTCTACGTTGACGATCTTATTTCCGGTGGTAACGAATTTGAAGAAGCTCTTCAAACTTCACGAAGAGCAAATATATTATGGAAGCTGCTGGAATGGACCTCAGAAAATGGATTACTAATGATGCTAATTTAATGGAGCAATGGAAGAAAGAAAATTTTAATGTAAATCCTGTACATGAAACTGTAAGTTTAGGAGCAAATGGAACAAAGGTCCTAGGACTATCATGGAACACTAATGAAGATTACTTGACTACAGATACTAAAAGTCTATTGGAATTTGTTTCCTTAGATATAAAAATACGAAACGCTTCATACTGCAAGCAGTTGGAAAGATCTTTGACCCATTAGGGTTAATTTCTCCTTTCACCGTTAGAATGAAATGCCTCCTTCAGGATCTCTGGAAAGAAGAAATTCAGTGGGACGACTCTTTGCCAACACATATTGAAAAGGAGGAAAAAATGGTGTGAGGAGCTACTCCACTTACGAAATCTAAAAATACCTCGACTAGTTCTAGATTCTACTTTGCTAGAAGATGATGTTGAGTTGCATAGCTTTTGCGACGCCACAAAAAAGGCATATGGCGCAGCCATATATTTGAGAACAAAGTCAAGGAATGGAATTTCTGTTAAACTTGTGACTTCAAAAAGCCGTGTAGCAACATTAAACTGTGTAACCCTGCCTAGACTAGAATTACTTGGAGCTCTAGTCGCTGCTCGTCTGGCATCTAAGGTGAAAAAGATCACTGTGAATCTTAAAAGATCCTGTTTACAATATCACTGGACTGATTCCAAAAATAGTTCTGTTTTAGATAAAAGGGTAAAAAGACCCGATGGAAGCAATTTCTTGCTAACCAAGTCAACGAAATAACCAGCCTAACAGATCCCCACTCATGGTACCATTGTGCTGGTAAAAGGAAAACCCAGCAGACTTCCTCTCTCGTGGACTGAACGCTGACTGTCTGGTGTCAAATTCCAGGTGGTGGACAGGTGCAGAATTTTTGTCCGATTCTGAATTTCCTAAAAACTTTCAGCAAGTGGTTCCTGAGTTAGACTACCTCACCGAACATGAAAGAGACTGTAGTTCAAGAAAGGAAAAAATTGCCTGAAGCTGACAGAAGTGAAGAGACTGTCTTGCTGAATAGTGATTCCTCTAGCATCCTTGACGAACTTTTAGAACTTTCTAATAATTATTTCAAAGTTATTAATATTTTGTCTTATATTTTCAGATTCAACTACAACTGTAGGAATAAGTCAAAAAAAAAGGTTGGACCTCTAACTGTAGCCGAATTCAAGGAGTCAGAAATTAAATTGATTAAGCATGCTCAGAGATCCTTGTTTGATAAAAAAGAAATTCCAAGTTGTATTTCTAATTTATTTCCACATTTGTAGATGGGTAGGAATAGTTCGCGTAGGTGGAAGATTAGAAAATGCTTCTATGCCATATCTCCATAAGCATCCTGCGATTTTGCCAAAAGGTTCAAAATTAAGTAAACATAATTTTAACAGCTTGCATACAAGACTCTTTCACGTTGGCCCACAGGGATTGTTAAATGCTGTACGACAAAAATTTTGGCCTTTGAGCGGTCGTAGCATCGCTCGTAAAACCGTTCATCAATGTGTGACATGCTTCAAAAGCAGACCCATTCTCTCTCTTCACAAATTATGTGTAATTTGCCCAGTGAAAGAGTAAAAACATATCGAGCCCATTTACTATTGCTGGACTTGATTTATGTGGTCCCTTTTTAAATAAATATAAAAATCAGAGAAAGGGAACTCTAAATAAAGTGTACATTTGTGTTTGCATATGTTTTTCTACGAAGGCTATCCATCTCGAGTTATTATCGGATCTCACTTCCGATGCTTTGATAGTGTAGGAAATAGGAGAGTTATTATACGAGGCGATGCATTTGGATGTAAAACTCAGTTTATTGTTAGAGTTCTATCATCTGCTCTCGGAGGATACGTGCGCTAACAAGGAAGTCTGAGTCCGGAAAAAGAGAGGGAACGAAAGCGCGGGGTCGCTTTTGTAGAAAATCTAACGCATGCGCAGATTGCATTAAAGGTGCTTGCGCGAGTAAGCACTGCCCGCAATTGCTCTAGATCCTGCGCACGCACAGATCGTAATGAAAAACTTATGAGGAGTTGATAAACTCTACAGAGTATCCCCCAGAGAGTATGCGAACGATAAATACATACAGAATACAATTACTGAAATACAATAAATGGTACATAAAACAATATACAAACATTATATATATGGGAAATGGATAATACAATTTGTAAGGGTTGAAAATTTACATAATGTTAAAATAAATATGAATGAAAATATCATGGTCTACACAATACAATAAAAAAAAAACCAATGATTTGCGCAAAATACTTAACAAGATTTTGAAAATATGTACATTTAGAAATTGCATTTTATATGAATTGACAGTAGCATTATAGGTTTCAATAGTAATATACATATGAAATCAAGGTATATGTTGCAAATTATTCACATGTAGAATTATTTAACTATGCATATTAAATGTAAAATGTACTCACTAATTCAACTTATAATAACAATTGAAATATTACATTATTTCAGCAGCAAGATAAATTCTTGGGGTTGTGAAAGTTAAGAATCAAAAGTTAATCCTAATGTAAACAAACAATTGGGATTCTTACTAAGACCAGAATTAATAACTTGACAGTTTATTATTTAAAATATAAGCAATCAAAATGTACTCAATCACTAGTAATAGACTCATAGAAGGCATAGGAATTAATGGATATTTACAAATACTGGCTGAACACAGGCAATTTCTATATTGTTGACAACACTGAAATACACAAAATGTACACAATATTTCTGACAAGTATTTTAAAGAAGTTGAAAATAACTTGAATTTTCAAGAGTTAACTTCTCGCACACTTACATACAAGGCATAACATTGTTAATACAGAATTATTAGCAGTAAGTATTAGTAGTGTCAGTAATAAAGTAATTAATAAATAAAATTTTGTATATATATACACGTATAACACTAGTTTAGAATATAAAATTTTCCACTATCAATCACAATGAAAAATAAATCTATCTAATATATACAATGTTGAATTTCCTTTTGTTTAACACAAGATTTGATACATAAAGTACATTTTCTTTTAAAGTTTGGAAGAAAGAAAATAATTAGACAAATATTATTATTGATATACCATTTATCAAAAAGGTATTTGTAATATTAATTCATATGTGCTATTAATTGTAGTAGTCTGAACTTATATAGTTTTAGATTTGTAAACACAGAAATAAACAATTGAATAAAAATATATATACATACTAAAATGCTTGAAAATACACAATTCACCAATTAATATATATTATGTTATATACTGTTCCAGATCTTTGGGAAATCTGACATGTCTTCCACTTCTAGTTTTTGTTTTACAGTTTTCTCATTTGGTTGAGGTTCAGCTTTATTTATGTGAGACATAGTTTTGTGTTTTGAATGATGATCAGTTTCATCTGTTTGTTGCTTTGATATTTCAGTAAGAGGAATATCATCGGTGTCATCCCAGACATAAGCTGGTTTTACACGATCAATGGAAACTGTCTTCCTTTTTCCATTTATGAGGATGGTGAACACTTTGTCTGTTCGACGGATTACTTTATGAGGTCCTGTATAATTTTTGCGAGAGTGGCGGCTGGACACTATCAATTCTTAAGAAAACATGTGAACAGCTCTTTAATTTAGTTGGCACAAAAATAGAGCTATTTGAATGAGCAGATGTAGGTGTCGGTTGTAATGCTCTCATTTTTCTCACGTAAAATGATACATAAGTTTGGTTGCAGGTAGTAGTAATCTTGTCTGTGGAGAAAAAAAGATCAGATGGCAATCTGAGAGTAGTTCCATAGACAAGTTCTGCACAAAGTAGCATTGATGTCTTTCTTCACAGCAGAACGCATGCCGAGAAGTACAATTGGAATGATTTCGCTCCACTTTGAATTCTCATGTGCTTTGATGGCACTTTTTGAGATGGCGATGCAGTCTTTCAACAAGACCATTGGCTTTTGGATGATAGGCACAGCATCGTATTCTATTTGTGCCGAGAATATTACTCAGCTCTCTGAAAAGGCTTGATTCAAAGTTTGTACCTTGGTCTGTTGTTATAATAGCCGGAAAACCAAAAACGTGATATCCAAACAGATAACAATGCTCGACATACTGTTTCCGCAGTCATATCAGCAGTTGGGATTACTTCCATCCATCTCGTAAAGCGGTCAACTACTGTCAGGCAGTAACTTTGACCATTGGAAGGTGGAAAGGGACCAATGAAAATCAACGTGAATTTGGGAAAATCTGGCATCAGGTAAAGCAAATGTACCCGATTGGTGCTTTAGTGTGCCTATAGATCTTGGATCTTTGGCAAGGATGACAAGAGTTAACCCATGTTTTAATATCACGCCTAATATTTGGCCATACAAAACGTTGAGTTGCTAATTTGGTAGAGGCAGCAATTCCAGGATGTGAAAGACCATGGAGATGTTGGAAAACAATTTTGCGATAATCCTTGGGAATGAAAGGTCGAAAAACGTTGGTGGAAACATCACAAGTAAGAGTAATATCTTCAAAAGGAAAATATTGTTGCTTAAGTGTTAAAGATGTTGAGTTGGTTTCCAGGAGTTGTTTAAGTTCCTCATCTACCAATTGGGCTGCAGCAATGTCCTTGTAATCGAGACAACTTGCTTGGGAAATGGAATCAATTTCGATACGAGATAATGCATCTGCTACCAAATTCAGTTCCAGGAACATGTTGTATGTTCGTAGAGAACTGGGAGATAAAATCCAGGTGTCTAAGTTGACGTGGACTACATTTGTCAGCTTTCTGTTGAAAGGCATAAATGAGAGGTTTCTGGTCAGTGTAAATCACAAACTCTCTTCCTTCCAACATGTGCGAAACCTTTTGACCATTGTGTATATGGCCAGGAGTTCTCGGTCGTAAAGTAGACCAGTTCTTTTGGGATGCAGATAATTTCATGGATAAGAAAGCAAGTGGTTGCCAGACATTGTCATGAAATTGTGCTAATGCACCACCGACAGCGAAATCTGAAGCATCAACCCAAATGCTAAGAGGTGCATTTGGCATGGGGTGATGTAACAGGTAGCATGTGCTAGGGTTTGCTTCACCAGTTCAAAAGCTGTAGTAGCTTCGTCCGTCCATTCTAGCGCGCTTCTTCAGGCTTGATTTTGACCTTTCGCTTTGGACGTTTTTTATTTCTGATGCCTTTTAAAAATTTTACTAAAGGTGCAAGGATATGGGCAGCCTGTCTAATGAAACGTCTGTAGTAATTCAGCATTCCAAGAAAAACGACGCAATTGAGTGATGGTGGTTGGTTTAGGAAATTTGAAGATTGCTTCTACTCTATCCCTCTAAAGGCTTAATTCCAGAACTGCAAACTTGAAAACCAAGGAAATTTAAGGTGGGTACTCAAAAAAGTACATTTAGAAGGGTTTATAGAGTCCATATTGATCCAACCGTTGAAAAAACAACCGAAGATGTTGGATATGCTCGGCTTCAGATGATGATGCAACTAAAATGTCATCAATAAAAGCATAAACAGAATTTAATCCCCTTAAAACCTCATCAACAAAGCGTTGAAAAGTAGAGGCAGCATTACAAAGGCCGAATTGCATTCGAGTGCTCTCATACAATCGAATGGGGTTATTATTGCAGTTTTATGTATATCCTCTTCATTAATAGGAATTTGATGATAGGCTTTAACTAAATCTATGTGTGAAAAATATTTTTGCCATGCAGCTCTGAAGTGAAATCTAAAATGTTTGGAATAGAATATTTATCTTTTTTAGTTTGGGCGTTTAATGCACGATAGTCACCCACTGGCCTCAATCATTAGAATCTTTTTTAGGTACTATGTGAAGAGGTGATGCGTAATTACTTTTAGATGGTCTAACATGACCTAAATTCAACATGTGCTGGAATTCAGATTTGGCAATTTTTAAACGATCGGGAGCTAAACGTCTTGCCTTAGCAAAAACAGGTGGACCAGATGTCTCGATAAAATGCTTAATATTATGCTAACCTCTTGTGAGAAAGAAGGCGGTTTGACAATTTCTGGGAATTCTCTCAAAACATCATGAAAAATGCTTTCACCAGAAACGAGTTTAATGGAATGCACTTCAGGAAAAACGAGTTTACAATTTGTACTAATTTTAGTTGCATTATCGATTAATTTTCTATTGCGAAGGTCAGGTGAAATATTAAAATTGTACAAAAATCAGCTCCCAATGATTGGTACAGAAACAGAAGCTATTAAGAAAGGCCATCTAAAATACCCTTCGCAGATTTAAATCGAGGGTTAAAAGTCTCTTACCGTAAACGTTGATAGGAGATGTATTAGCGGCTGACGGTTGCTGAATACTGTTGCCCTTTCCTTTTCTCGGAAAGTGAAGCTGGGAGAACGCTGACGTCAGATCCGGTATCGATGAGGAAAGCGGTGTTGGATGATTTGTCTTTAATGAAAAGGCATGACGTGAAATATGTGGCTGCGAAGGTAGTCGCATTTACTCCTCGCTGGATTCGTTTTTCTTTATAGCTGCATGGTGGAATGCATTTCTTAGCTCGTTCTTGAAACTTTTTGTGATACCAACAACAAGATTCCTGGAACGTGAAAATGATCGATTTCGGGAACGATTTCGTGGGCGAGAACTATTTCTTCGTTCTGGAGTTCTTCTTTCTTTCATTGTAAGATCGTCTATCCTTTTATGCAGTCTCTCGATTTCTTGGAGGATACGATTTTCGCTGGATGAAGCGATGGCGTTTGTCGAAAGTGAAACG